>JARHVA010000047.1:5394375-6092500 GCA_037957365.1 Torreya grandis | reverse complement strand
GTCTCCAAAAGGGAGTATGTAATACATAATACACCGGAGAAAGTGAGATTTTTTAGGCTCCAATAGATTCCCCCAAATATTATTGAATCTCCTCAGCCAGACATGGTGAAGAGAGTTAAGACTCCACCATCGGTTGAGAACCTCAATATCGATATGCTGGGGAGCAAGAAGATTATATCCCAACTTAGGGTCATAGCGACAAAAAGGAGTGGCAGTAGACCAATTCCAATCCTTCCACCATGGGGTGAGAGAGGACACTCTAATTTTGTGTAGATACTCATCCTGTATGGCATTCTAAAATTCAAAAAGAGATTCTTTATCCTCTTTGTTAAGCTTGAACCTACCTTTCACAATCTCCCAAGGTAACCAATCCCAAGATATATTACAGAAAAGATTACCAATTTGTTGAATACCCTTTTTAAAAAGCCTAAGACTTTTTATCTAAGGCACCAAGGCAAAGGGAACATTGTGGAAATTGAGAATAGGGGACCCCCATAGAGAATGAGAATTAATAGAGAGGCCAGTCCTGAATCCATCTCCAACCTAGACCAGGTGAGATTTAAGTTTCTCCTAGGCCTTCCATATGCTCTGTGTGACAATAGATCTAGTGATTTTAACAAGCACAAGGGTGAGGAGGGTATGCATGTTAAGACCCTGCCATGCCTTTCTTCCAAGAGGATATCCTTAAGCAATGCAATTTATGATAAGGATTTTCCAATCTTCCTCTCCTTACAATCCTCGAATAATCCACTTGACACTGAGAGCAATGCCTTGGAGCTTAATGTCTATAAGGCCCAGGCCACCTACTTCCTTAGGCATACAAAAAATGGCCCAAAACACTCTATGAAACCTTTGATGGCACTCAGAATTGGCCTAGATAAAGTCACGAAGAAGCTTTTATAACTTTCCATAGGAAGCATTAGAAGGGGCCCAACAAGAAGAATAGTAAACATGTGTGGCAACTAAGACCTTAAAGCAGATCTAAAATTTCCTAGCCAGAGTAAGAGGCTTAGCAATCCAATAGGAATTTTTTTTCAACCCTCTATATGACATAAGACTAAAGATTAGCAGGGGAGGCCCGAAAGGCAAAAGGAATACCAAAGAATTTAATTTGAACACCGAGGAGGATCCATTGCCATCGGTACCCCTCAAGCCAAGGGGGCTTAGGAGACATAGATTGCCTATTGTTGTCCCCAAAAAATGCCACTCATTTTTGGGACAACCTATGGAATATTTTGGCCTTGCACGGACCAAAATTTCTCTCTTCCCTTCTCAAAATTTGTTTTGAGCTTTCAAATTCCTCATTTTTAAGCTTTTTTCGTAAAAGGATTCACAAGTTCAACGGGTTAAAAAGCTTCTGCAGGCGAGTTCAGTCAAAAAGAACAAGTTTCTAACACTTAGTCATTTCCAGGATTGGTTCAGCACCTCGGTTCAATCAAAAGAGTTCAATCGGCAAATGATAAAGGACAAAGGCTTGAACCATTGAACTTTGAACCACTTTGGTTCAAAGGTTCAATGGGTTCAACAACCAAGTTGGTTCAACGTGCTTGGTGAAAAAGATCAAAAGGGCTTAGCCAAATAACGAAGAAGAAGCCAATTGAACCGTTGAACCAAAGTTGGTTCAATCGATAGGTTTAAAGGGCTGCCCCAAAGCCAAAGGAACAAGTGCCCTTACGGGGGATAGTAAGAAAAAGTGGACAAAAGTTAGGAACCCCTCGAGAAAATGGCTAAGTCCAAGAGGCCGAAAGAATTCTCTTGGGAAGATTTTCTCAAAAAAATGTAAAGGCAAAATTCCTTCAGACTTTTTGTCCGAAGGAATTCACCCAGAGAAAAAGTTTGAAGAAACAGAAAAGAATGAATGGCCAAGTAACAAGAAACTTTCCTTTGGACATTTTGTCTGAAGGAATTATTTTGGGCTTTTTGCCCAACGAAAAAAGCCCGTCGAAGAAGTAAGAACATGTCGGGGAAGTTGAAGCCTGAAGGACAAGTACCCTTGTGGGGGACACCTGACGTTAGAGAAAGGACCATTTTGAAAGCCTGAAGGGACACCTTCCCTTTGGGACGTTCCAAAGGCTGAACAAAGATGCAGAAAGGAACTTTCACGGACTTAGACAAAAAGGGGCTTCAACGAATGAACCGAATGAACCAAAAGGTTCAACGGGTTCAAGGTTCAAAGGTTCAACCAGAGCTTAGAAAGATAAAGGAAGCAGTGTTTGAGTGAAACGCAAAATAAACCAATGAATCGATTGATCTTTGAACCGAAAGAGTTCAATGGTTCAACATGGTTCAAAATTTCAAAGGTGGCCTCAGTCAAAGAAAAAGTGGCACACAAGTGGTTCAATGGATGGTTCAACCAAGGGGTGAAGAAGCGATTGAACCAAAAAGTGATAGAACAAAAGAGAAAGAATGAACCAATGAATCGATGAACTTTCAGTGGTTCAACAGGTTCAAGGTTCAACCTGAATCAAGCAATCGACTGAAAAGAGAGCCTGAAGACTCAAAGAGAGAAGATCGATGCAAAGGACCAAAAATGTCTTCAAAAGAGTTATTTCCAGTAGGTGGAACAGTGGATCGAGTAGACTTCTGAGCGCACCAAACCAAGGATGCAGCCTGTTTTTATTCCACGAAGTAAAGACAAATTGGAGAAGGACCAGACGGTCCATACCAAGGAAGAGACATATTAGATGAAGGGACATGCCATAGTTATGGCAGTGCATTGTTCTCAGCATGGTCTCTCCAAACAAAATTGGAGACACATTGAAGACATTGACTGCAGCATGGGCCGTCCCATGGAAAAAGGTGCCAATCCTTGCGTAGTGGCTATAAGTTTGTTAATTCTCTCATTTGTAAGGGAGACTTTACTTTTTTACAAGAGTGAAACTCTACCCATTTTGAAAGAAGAAGACTGAGACTTTGAGCTCAGATTGTAATTTCATTTTTATCTGAATGAGAAAGCAGGTTGTTTACAGACTTTGTGTTGTTTTGGCTTGTATCACTTTGGGAGATCATTCTTACGTTTATCTTCTGAAGGTGTTCTTATTCATTTAATTTGGTAAGCAGAATTAGTGAAAGTAATAGGGAAGTGTCCTGAAACCAACTGTGAGAAGACTTTGTGCTTTCACAATTATTTTCAGTCTGTGTTTTTCTTTTCTTTTTGTGTTGAGGATTCTGGGACGACTTTGTGCCCCCATTATCCTTTGCGATATACTCTTTGGGTAGTTGAGGTGGAAACTTTGCATTCTGTTTCATCCTATTGTTACTATGCCCTTTGGTTACTAGTTACTTTACTATCTGAAAGAAACTCGTGTTGTTTCTTGTAAGAACACTTCTGAAAGAAGAGAAGTGCCTTCAGTGTTTACACCAGGATTTTCTCCTTTGTCTGTGTGCATCATCTCTGAAAGAAGAGAGATGGATGGTTTATTCTGCCCCCATGTGTTATTTTTAGCTTATTTATTTTGTATATAGCTTCTATGTATCTATAGGGAACCTCCCCTTGATGAGAGGAGAGATTTGTCCCCTGTTGATGTAGTTAACCTGCACAACTAGCTAAGCAATCTTGCTGCTGTGGTTGATTAGACCTATTTTGTTTATCAATACGCTGATTGACAAAATATTCACCCAACACCTATAACATTGGGTCTTTATCTATTGGATGGAAGATCCTGAAGCCAAACAAAAAATATCAAGGCACTGCATGGCATTCCTAACCGACTCTTCATCTTCTTGAAGAGTAAGAAATGAGTCCTCCGCAAAGTGACCATTAACCAATTAATGATATGAGGCAGGAAGAGAGGTACCATTAATAAGTCCCCTAGAAGTATAGTCAGCTAACAGATAATTAAAACCTTCTACAGTAAGCACATAAAGGGTAGGGGCAAGTGGATAACCTTGTCTGATCGATATGTGGAGCTCAAACCTGTGAGATTGGGCACCATTTATGGTGATACACATTCCAGCATCCTAAAAGATCATGTTAATAGTGTGCACAAATTTTGGTCCAAAGCTGAGAACCTGCAACATGGTGGTGATAAAGGGCCATTCTATGTGGTCATAGGCTTTCTCAAAGTCAATCTTGACAAAAGAGATTTTTGCTTGGAATTTCTATCCCATTCCATGCCTTCCCAAATAACTATCACATTATCTAGAATATAATGATTTTGAATGAAACCAGTTTGTTCACTCCTCACAATGAGAGGAAGGATATGTTTAATCCTAAGGGATAAATCTTTGGCAATGATATTATAGGAAAGATTTTAAAGAGTAATAAGCCTCTAACTAGTCAAAAATTTTGGGTCTCCAACTTTGGGGATGAACTTGATATTGCCCTGACTAATTAGAGTCCCCATTGAATTGGTATGCATAGCTTCAAGGTAAACCTGATAAAGGTCAGGGCCTACAGTGTCCCATAAAGAATGGTAAAACTCACATGGAAACCCATCAATTACAAGATCCTTGTCAGTGGCCATCTATGAAATAGCTTCCTTAAGATCATTAAGACTAAGAAGTTGATCACAAGTGACTCTCTTGGCCTTTGAAAGCTTACAGGGCACAAATCCAAAACATTGGTTGAGGGCATCTTATCTGGCAGTAGTAGCTAGTTGGGAGGTGAACACCTCTTCGTAGTGAGCCATAAATTACTATAGCACCTCTAGTATTTTGGTTAGGCATACAACTGCACCTTTAATGGCCTTAATCCTATCAGTTGCTTGTCAAGACCAAAGCAGGACAAAGAATTCCTTGGTCACTTTTACACCCACTTTGAGCCAATGTATTCTAGCACATAGTTAAGCTCATCTGGCATTGTAAGCTTTCACAACTTGAAGTTTGTGCGTCCATTTAGTTGCACAAACTTTTAGTTGCACATTAAAAGGTGCGGCTTCTAGCTCCTAGGAGGCTCTAATAAATTCTTGATTGGTGGCATGTTGAATAGGCCTTCTAAACGAGGTAGCTTGTTTGCCATATATTCTAAGGAAGGTGACAATACTTTTGATGGCATCAGACCACCACATAATCCAACCAGTGGACCTGATGGGTCTTGGTGCAAGATTCCATAAATGACCAATGTGATTCAAGGTACATTCATGCTTGAGATGGGTGGTGTTGAGGTAAAATTAGGTAGTAGGGACCCAAACTTGAGGGGTAGTCCACTCAAAATTAAAGCAAAAGGGAAGATGGTTAGATAGAAAGGTGTCAGATATAGCGAAGACCAGTTGGTCTTGTATAGGTGCAAAATAGAAAATATCTTGTTCGGCTAATAGATCCTGATCAAGTCCTTTGAGCACCCTATCCTCACCTTAGAAAAAATTAGACCAAGTGAACCAGGGTGAGTTTGAATCTTTTCCACCAGTGGCGGTTGGGGTCAAACACCTCAAGTTTACTATGCAGATAGAACCAAGACTCACATTATCCTACACACCACCGCATGGGAAGCCACCCTTATTTGTATTTTGGGATGCATTTTTCATTAATTTTGGTTGAACAATCTGTTTCAAAAATCCAAAGGCATTTTGGAAGATGGCTTGGGTACACTCGAAGTTGCATTTTTGAAAGTAGAGGGACGTTGGAAGTTTATTCACACCCTAAACCTTAATGTTTTTCTTTGCATATATATAGTCACATTCTTGTGCAAGTCACATGAACCATGATGTGACTAGAGGATTACTTGCTATAGTTGGTGCTGATGGATATATTCTTGTGTGAGATGTGGATGGATGTTTTTACATGTATTCATTTCAACAACACCAAGGGGTTTTTAGAATAGTCTTATTCCATCTAGATCCTCAACAAAGTTTGTTATTTTATAGAATTGATGTTTTATTTGTTTGAGTATGGGATCCGACAAAAAAATATGTGTAGTGTTGTGTTTAAAAAACACTTTTCTCTTGTGACTAGCTTGTCAATCTCTAAAAATAGATGGATTCTTCTCAACATTGGTAAAGGTTTGTTTTATTTTTTTATTTTGTGTATTTATATGGTGTTTATTTAGATTTACATAAAACTAATAATTATAATAGTCATTTCATTTTGATAAAATGCTTGATAAGATAGTCATGATGATTTTCTATGACTTTTTTCAAGATGTCTATCTATAATATGTATAAAAATTACATTATATATAAAGATTTTATGAAAAGGTGTATGAAATAGATACAACATGTTGATTTGTTATGACTTTCTTAAGATGTTTATCTATAATATGTATGAATATTATATGAAAATATGTGTGAAATATATACAAAATTTAGAAAATATAAATATTTAAGGAATATTGAAATTATCCACATAATTTCATTAAATGAAAATCAACCTAGATCCTAAGGCTTTAGATATGTTCCCTCGGGATTTGACTATACTCTAAATTATAGGATGAGATATTTTAATGCCACTAGGATGGCTACCAAGATCTTTGCATGTGGTTGTCTAAAATTTTAGAGTCTTCTTTATAGTATCTTCAAATATTTTTTGTCATGCCAAAAAATTGATACAACAAAAACACACAAAACTAGGCATTTTTTTATAATGTATAATGCACATCCTACATAGATGCATTACCTATTAGATACCCAACAATGTGGTACAAGACATAAAATGTGGTTAAATAAACTTGCATGCCTAAATGACATGGATTTCAATGCACAAGTAGTCACATGGTCACTACGCAACCATGTTGTCTCCACTGGCTCTTATTGGCTACAAGCTATCAACAATCATATAACTCTCTAAAGTGGCCTAATGGGTCTCATAGTCCAAGGCCCAAAAATAATGTTTGATTAATGCATGGTAGGTTCAATCAACCCTTGGCTTGAACTTTACTATTTAAGTTTTTGTGGTGCTCAAAAGCATCTTCGAGTGAATATGGGTAATCATAGTACCTAGTTCGAACTTAAGTCATAATCAAAACTCAATTTTTGACTTAAGTCAAAGTCAAAGAAGGAGCTCAACTATAGATCATATAGTCCTCATTGTAGACACTTCATTTTTACCACTTATGTGTCTAAAATTGTAATAAGAACAATAACTTTATGCAATCACATGCAAAATTTATTGAAAATTGTCAATTGATTTAATTTACCCGCACAACTACCAATTTAGTTTGAATTTGTAACAACAGGTTCCTAATTGGGGCAATACACCATAAAGTCATAACAATTTTATCAAGTGCAACCCAAATGAACCTGACCCTTTGCAAGTGTTATTCTGGGACAATTAAATGAACATTTAATTGGATAAATAAACATTGCAAATACACCATTCTTCTAATTATCAATTAATATCCCAAATAAGCCTGTTGAGGATGGAGCACTCCGTCTCAACCATTGGATCAATTCAACCTCGACCGTCAAATCTAGGCAAAGGTGTGGAAATAATGAATTTAAATGAATATTAAGTCAAAAAATTAGAGTTTGGATTGGAGGGAAGAGGTTTTGGAGGATGACTTGTCCATAATCATCCCTGGTCTCCTTCATTAGCCTTGGATGACTACCATTAATGGAGTCTCTAAGTTTTTGATCTTTTATAATTATTTATTTTTCAATATGTTTTCATACATGTATAAATAGTTTGGTTTTAAAAATACCTATCTTTCTGAAATGGTTCTAGGAGGTCTTAGTCTCCTATAGTTTCCAAAATAGTTTTGGGATCCTCAAGCTCCTCCATAGCCATTGTTGGCCACCAATAAGGTTAAAGGTAATTTTTTTTTTAAGTTTCATATTTTTAAATAATTAAGTACATAAAATTAGCAAGTGTCCCCTTTTGGGTCCATATGATTCAAGGCTCATAGGATCCCATGATAGCCAATAGGGCCCCAAGCAACGTTTGTAGCATTAAATAATCACAAATTAAAATTTGTGAACTTTCAGGGCTCAAAACCATTTTCATGTGGAAGGGGACAAAAATTTGAGGGGGGGAAAGGTGTCTCTTTCAAGTTTCCCTACCTCCAATCCATCAAGTGTTAACAATCATAGTTATAAAATAAGTCACTAAGTTGTAAAAGAGGTCTAAGGCATCTCTAAGGAGAAAGAGGTTAAAACTAGAAAAAATATGCAGTTCCAAGTCTCAAAAATCATATTGTGTGGAAGATCACAAAAAATAGATATGGGTCCCTATCTCCAAGTCTCTGGATGATCATGAAATCTAGCATAAAACATGGATATTCTATTGAAATAATTTTGGTTTCTAAATAGATTAAAAAAAATCACAAAACTTTAAAAGTTTAGTTTTAAATAAATATGATTTAAAATTAAAAAGCATTCATGATATTAACTTGAGATTTTTTTGATGATGATATATATATATATATATATATATATTAATAAAAATAAATATACAAATAATTCACAAAAAAAAAAGGTGGTATGAAAGCACATCTCAAAGCCAAACTAGGCATAGCCTAGGAACCGAAAATAGTAGCAGCAAAAACAACTAGGCCCCACCTAGGAACAAGTCATAAAATCATCATAAAAGTATTAAGTAGCTAGAGTAAGGCTGAAAAGCAAAGGATCTATATCATCAGGACCCCATCCCAAGCTTGGCAAGTCATTACCATTTGGAATTGGCTTCCAGCTAGAAGCTTGAGCAGTGTCCTTGTCATCTTCTTCTTCCCGTGTCTGAGTGGGTGAAATAGCCAGAGAGAGCCTAGGGAACTAGGGATCTAACCTCCAAGTGGTGCTCCCTAAGCATCCAAGCACAGAGGAGGAAGAGAAGCATCCCAACCATCTTGCCCAACAGGGGAAGGAGCTGATGGTTTCCACCCTCATTGTTGCTTAGGAGGGCTCATGCACTAGTACAAGGTACCACTATGAGAGCGGCACTGAGATTGGCTATGTAAGTGTCTACCATGAGGAGGTAAGGTAATTTTATCCTCTAATTTGTGTTCCTAGGGCAAAGATGGTAGAACCCATATCATGGCACAAGGAGCATCTCCCCAATGGGTGAGAAGATCCTAGAGGTGACCAAGCTCCATGGCAACTTTGTTTTCTTGAACTTGAATCTGCAAGAGAACATTGGAAATGATAGAAGACCTGATCAAAGCAGAAACATTACAATATGAAGAAGCATTGTTAAATACAACATTATTTCTTTCTTTCCATAGCCAAAAGAGAATCTCCACTCTAAAAGTATGTCAAACTTAGGTATATTTAACAGGAAACACGGGCTTATCTCCAAGGAGGATATGCTGCCAATGAAATAATTGTTGACCATTTTTTGGTCCAACAGGCAAAAAATCGGTCCCCTTCTTTCCATGCTATTTTGGGCCAATTTATTTTTTGATTTTGCACAAGTCTAGGATTTTCTACGGACTCCACAAGAATTTCTACGGACTCTGCAGGCGAGTCTTTCGGCAGATGAAAAACCAGTCCAAAGAGTGCAAGGTTTTACAAAGCTTTTTCAGATTCTTGTTTGAAGAAATTCATAAGGAAAGAGAGCTAAAATGGTTCAAGACACTTTTCCTTAAGGTTGGAAAAGTGGTTCAATGTCGAGGTTCAATGACATGATCTTTCCAAGAGTTGGCATATTTGAACTGTTGAACCATTGAACCGGTTCAACGCCTTGGTTTAATGCTTTGGTTCATCACTTTGGTTCATCGGCAAATTTCAACAGCAAGGTTTGATCAAATGATTCATCGACTTGGTTCAAGGCTTGGTTCAATGCTTTGTTTCAATCAGACGGTTCAATCACTTGGTTCACTCAGTCGGTTCAACGACTTGGTTCAGTCAGCTTGGTTCAAAGTGTTGTTTCAACGTTTCGTTCAATGGTTGGTTCAAAGGAGCGGTTCAATCAAAAAAAGTTCAAGAGAGCCTCTCGAAGGACAAGTCCCTTGCGGAGGGCACTTGGTCGGCAACAACACCCTTCAAAAGGGTCATTTTCAACCTTCCCAAAGGGCACTTTTAAAGGCAAAGAAAAGACAAGGACCAATTCCTTTGGATTTTTTGTCTGAAGGAATTTAGAGGGTCCAAAGCAGAAAGCCCAAAGAAAGGCACAAAAAAAAACCAAGGCAAAAATCTGAAAAAAATTGGAAGGAAATAGCTGCGGTAAAAGTGGCCAGGAAGAAAACCTGAAGAATTTTCAAAGTGGCAGAGACAATTCTTGCGTACTTGTATCCACAGGAAAAAAGTCCACAGAAAAATTCCATGGGGGAAAAATGTCCATGGGAATTAGCCGAAGAGAGAAGGTCACCGAAGAATCTCGAAGGGCAGGTGCCCTTGCGAGAGACTCCCGACTGCCAAAAGAAGGGCACTCCTCCAAAGCCGAAGGATCACCTTCCCTTCGGGAGGGTCCAAAGCAAAGCCCAAAATTTGAAAAAGTGACAGAAGCTAAAGGAAATTCCAAGGGGTGATGAGTCTGAAGATGTCAAAATCAAGCATGGCAAACTAGCCGTTGGTTTTCAAATAGTGACGGGCCCGCGAATGTCAATTTTATGCTAAGAAAATCTAGAGCACAGAAGGCGCCAAGTGGCAACTGTGAAAGGCCTTGACATGTTTTCTCTAAAAGAAGTGAAACATGCCACGTGTCCCCTACAAAGCTCGGTGAAAGCTGACAAGTGTCAACACCCACAGTCTCTCCCTTTTGCCTCACGAGAACTATGGTGGACCCCAAATGAATTGTTAAAGAGAGCGGAAGTCACCATGTGTCCTCTTCCACAAGACTCTCAAAAGGTGTTTGAAGCTTCTATAAACTCAACAGATGCTGCCACGTGTCTTGCCTATTTTAGCAACAAAACACGCCACGTGTCACTTATTGAAATCAGTGGAAAATAACCAAGGCAAGTGGGAAAGACACGAACAAATTGTTAAGAAGGACGACAATCCCAAGGACGTAAAATTTGTGGAAATGAAGTAGCTATTGATCTTCACAAACTTAAGTGTGAACTTGAAGGAATTCAAAGGCTTAAGGATAGAAGAAAGACCAAGTGCAGAAGTGGACAAAGCAGTCCAAGTGGCGAAAGAAGGTGTCAACTCAAGCAGTTACTCTAGCAGGTGATACAGTGTAAGTGAATTGATCATTAAGAGGCACAAATGGCTAATGGTGCGACCCATTTTATTCATTTTGCATTAATGAGCAGACAAGCCACGTAATCGCCTTGAAGGAGTGGTCTTGTTAGCAGATAAATGGCACAGCCCATAATTCCTCTTATGATGTTTAAGCGGCTTGCTCTTCCCAATGATCGGAATGCACATGGGTCATTTTTAAAAAAGGGCACCAAAAGGCCTCTTTTCTTCCTCTATATATTGTAGACTTCTCATTTGGAGATGGTATCTTTCACATTTTTAAATCGAATCCTTGGCAAATTTTCACCTGGAATCAATAAAACACATTTTTACCTCTATTCTGGTTAGATATCTGTGTGTGTCTGAGTGTTAGTCTTGTGTTTAGTCATTGCTTCCTAATGCTTTCACATTGTTGACACCAACGCATCTGGTATCTATAAGGCACCATTCCTACAGGTGACAAGAAGAGCTGTACCTGGAGCGTAGAGATAGAAGGAAGTCATTACATAGTGTGCTTTTCCTATAGCACCTATGGTGAGTCCTTGCTTCTGTGTGTTTTATTAAAGCCTCCCTATTAACTTCCTGCAGTCTGGTCCTTTTACCAGTTAAAGTGTATATATGTGTCTTATGGTTCAGAGTGTGAGTGTGAGTAGGTCGAGTTACTTTGGTGCATCACCCTCCTAGAGTAGGTTTTGTTTTCTGTAATCCTTCTCCCTTTTCACCCCCTATTATATATATATATATAGATGTATTAGCACTTATTGGAATAACTCAGATGCATCAAAGGGAGCTAGCCCTTATTTAGAGACTCTCCCTTCCAGCTTCACCATTTCCACAAGCGAGAGGGGAGTTTCCATTTTGACGTGTGGAAGGTAGGAGCTAGGCGTCCTGCCAAGGGTGCAATCCACTGCGTCAACACTAATTTAGGTTGAAAAGGCTTGAAGAGGTCATAAATCTAGGTCCAGACCCTTTAATCTTTGGGGTAGTACCAAAAAAGATGAGGGAGCATTTCCAGGTGGCCATATAAAGGGCAAGTGTGAAGGGAAACTCCGAATTGAACAAGCCTTTTGCCAATATATAAGCCCTAGTATAAAATACACCAAATAAAATGAGCTAGCTTAGGTTCCAAGAAATCCCCCAGATAGTGCAAAAATGGAAACACCACATACTAACAGAAGAATGTAGACCCCAGTGAGAATTAAGCTTATCCACCATAGGCATGTGGGGAGTAAGCCATCCATAGCCAAGTCGAGGGGTGTAGTTACGAAAAGGAGTTTTAACATACCACTTTCAGTCCTTCCACTAACGATGAGTAGAGTGAACACAAATTTTATGAAGCATGGAGGGTGGCATAATATTAAGTATTTCTTGGTAGGATTCTTGATTAGAATTGGCTAACTAGAATTTGATTTTCACCTCTTCCTAGGTTATCTAGGAGCAAGATCGCTTATAGAAAATATCTTGGACAGTATGAATGCCTCTGCGAAACAAATTGAGATCATTAATCCAAGGGACCTTGGTCAGAGGAACTTCATTGAAATTGATAACATGTGACCACCATAGCGAGTGGGAGTTAGTAGACAACCTATCTCAGAACCTTCAGCCATTCTAGAGAAGCCATGGTTTGATCCTTTCCCATGCCTTCCAAATACGTTTCACCATGAAGGACCCTATGATTTAAATGGTAGATTTTATGATATGTAGATTGGAGCAGCCGAGCCCTATCCAAGTTTTCTTGCCCTTAGGTAAGCCCAAAGAGATGCAATGTCAAAATAATACCTTCTAAGCTTCCTTGCCTTCAATGGCCCACACAATCCATTGGCACATAAGGCAAATCCTTTATGAGACATGTCCATGTCCATGAGAAGTAAACATCATCCTGTGTGAGCTAGTAGTATTCTTAGGCCACCCTATGGAATCCATGTCCATGAGAAGAATTGGCCCAAATAAAATCCCTGAGCAATTTCTCTAGTTTTTGGTAAGATTTCTTTGAAGGCACCCTACAAGAAGAGTAGTAAACATGGGTGGTCACAAGCACTTTTGAGAAAATTTTAAACTTACCTGCTAATGATAAGGGCTTGGTCACCTATTATTCTAATTTTTTAGCTACTCTGTCAACAACATATTACTATAACAGGGGTGAAGAGCCATCAAAAGCAAAGGGGATGCTAAGAAATATGAATATTTCATCATATTGGAGCCACGCATAACCATATTTAACAGCCCATGCTAGCGATGGGAGGTATGATTATCTATAGCAACAAGTTTTTTCCATTGGATATTGGGGCTAGAGGTAAGGCAGAAGGTGTTGAGACAGTGCAAGGCATTGTCTACATTGGCCTCATCTTCAATGAGAGTAAAGAAAGAATCATCCGTAAAGTGGCCATTAAGTAATTTTATATCTTTGTGTAGGTTTTTTATGTCTGGAGGGAGATAAATTCCCTTAGCAAGGCCCCTACCTTGGGCATTGCTAAGAAGATATCCAAAAACATCAACTATAAGCACATATAGGGTGGGTAGCAAAGGCATCCTTGGCGAATGGAATGAAATAAACCAAATTACTCCAAAGTGACTCCATTAATGGAGAGGATGGTCAAGGTGTCTGAAAATAGCATCTAGATGGTTTGAATGAAATTGGGCCTGAAGCCCAGGGCTCTAAGCATGTCTAAGATGAACGACCACTCAATATAGTCATAAGATTTTTCAAAGTCAATTTTAATGAACGTAGCTTGTTACTAAGACCTTCTAGTTGAGTCCATACCTTCCCAAACCACTATGATGTTGTCTAATATATATCTACTTCTGATGAATCATGTTTACTTAAGGCGAATGATGTGGGGTAACAGATTGTGAAATTAGAGCACCAGAGCCTTGGCAATGATCTTATAGGAAACATTTAGGTGGATGATAGGCTATCAATTATAGAGCAACTCAAAATACTCTTGCTTAGGTATGAATTTAATGCTTCCTTTATTAATATTATTTCCTAGAGAATGAGTGCAAAAGGCCTCTTTATAAACATAGAGTAAATCAGTATCCACAAGATCTCAAAGGGTTTTACAGAATTCATAGGGGAAACTATAAATGCTTGGAGCTTTATCATTTTCCATGTGAGACACCACCTCATGAAGATCATCCATAGTGAGGAGCCTATCACAAGCCACTCATTGGGTAGGAGTGAGTTTGCAAGGCACCACTACGAGACACTATTGAAGGGAAATATCACACTCTGCATAAGAAGCTTAAGCTTTGAACACTTGTCGATAGCGGTGGAAAAAATCTTGAACAATATACAATGTCTTTGATAGTCTGTTTCCAACCTCAGAGATGACTTGGATATGTTGCTTTGAGTTTTTGGCTCGCAGCATTTGAAAAAATTCTTTGGAATCTTTGTCCCCTATCTCGAGCTAGTGGAGCCTAGCTTTGACTTGAGATCCTTGGATATTGTAGTTGTCTAGATACAATGCCACAAGGAAGATACTTTAACCTACAATATCTCATTAAAGGGATCTTTTCTAGTGCTAAAGTTGCATGGTTAAGCTTCGAGGAATTAGCAGAGTAAGAGTGTCTTCAAATTTTAGCAAGCTAGTGGCCATAAATTCTTAGAAAGTGAGAGGTCCTTCTAATGGGATCATCGCACCAAATAATCCCACCAGATTCTTGGGATGGATGGGGATCCAAATTCTAAACTCTATGAATGTGTGCCATAGTGGGCCCATGCTTGAGTAGAGAAGTGTTTAGAAAGAATTGTGTTTTGTGGACATTGGGTTTCATGAATTATCATATCATTTAGAACTAAATAGGGCAGTGGTCAAAAAACCCAAAATCTAGTAGTGCCTGTAGTGGAGGAGAAAAACCATTATCAAATAAAAAGTACAATTAGGTGGACATCATTACCCTATTTAGGTGCTTTATATTCTGAGTGGGGCCCTCCTTGAGATTGCTTCAGGTGTATCATACTCCATCTATAGGCTGGAAGATTAAATTAGGGTCATAAAAGCCCCATTAAGTGTACATATAATACTACGCCTCCCTTTCACCAACTTCCTAATGCATTGGTAGGTGGCCCACTTTGCCTTCAGGAGATGACACCATATTAAAGTCACCACATAAGACCCAATGAGCATCAGGGAGATCATTTGTAATCCATCACCATAAATGGGTATGTTTAATGGCATCATTTGAAGCATAAATGTTAATAAAATTGAAAGAATGGATTTCAATGCTAAAAAGGGTCCAAAGTAACTAGTTGGTGGGGTCCATGTCAGATTGCACTAAGTGCATCCACCACCTTGGATAAATGAATGTGATCACCCCTCCACATCTTGCTTCATGATTGCTATGTAAGATAATATAATTTTGCTAGATGGAATTACTAACAGTCGTCAATAAAAAATTTGCCACCTTAACTTCTTACAAACAAAGAATGTCCATCTCAAGAAACTTCCTTCTAAAATCATGCACAACTAACTTGCATTTTGGGTCTATAAGATCTTGAACATTCCATGAAAATTGATTCATAGATGACAGGTGTCAAGAGACATATCCTCAAATTTTAGGCCTTCTAAGGCATCATACCGATTCTGCAAAAAATTTGCATTATTAGCATTTAAAAAATCATCAAATTGCTTCCTCACAATAGGGTCAACCTAATACTCTCCTTCCTCTATCTCATCACTCCTCTTAGGAGGGTTGTGAGAGCATTTTGGTGCGTCCCACCAAGCAGGAAGTGAAAGAGCGATTGGTTGTGAGTCTGAAAATCTAGAAGAACTTGGCAAAGGATCCTTGAGACCCTAGGATAAAGCATTAGCAGCTAGAGGGGTGTTAAAGACCTTGGGTTTTTATAATATTTTTGGGGCTTCATCTTGGGAGGGTTATTTCTTAGTAGGAGCATATTTATATGGGCCATTACTTGTTGATGGCTTACCTCCTTTAGGAGTATCACTTGAACTCGTGGATTTGGTGTGACTATTATTCTTTCCTACCATAGTCCATCCATCCTTAGCTAGCTTCTAAAGAGGGCTTGGAGGAGAGGATGAGCCATTAGATGCATTATTTTAGGCTAACTGAAAGGGGAAGTCCCAAATTTTATGATTTGTGGCTTGGTAACAAAAATGAGTGCTGGGCAAGTTGATATATAAGACTCATTGAGAGTGTCTCACATCCCTAACTTGATTTTTCACAAACTCCTTGAGGTCCTAGGAAATGTCTACTTCTACATAAACCTGCTTCTACAGTCTAACATAGTAGAACCAGTTTTTCTCATGGCAGATAACCTAACCTATGGAAGAAGCTATTTGGTGAATAAAATTCTAGTAGGGAAGCTGAAGACCTAAAAATTCAACCCAAACTAGGAATTTGAGAGTAGTGTGCTCTGAGACAACAAAGTCTTGTGTCCAGGGGGAGAGAACCATGAGCAAGTTTATGACATACCAAGTGGTAGACCTATAGAGGATACCTCCTACATGGGAAGGGTTGGCAAAGCAAAAAAGAAAAAAACCCTTGGTCATATTTTGGATGCTCTCTAGCTTAATGCCATAAGCTGCACAGTGGATTTGTACCCAAGACCTAAGCATAATTTCAAAGGGAATTAACCCACAAAATAGCCTATCAAACAAAATTGTTATAATTGTTGACACACAGAGTTAAATTCTAGAATAGGCAAATTAACATTAGGTTTTAAAGAGTTACCTCATTGTAGACCTTCGAGATAAACTTCCTCGGGTGCTTATAGGGGCCTTTATTTGATGCTCCATCATTCTTCTCTATAGCTAAAACACCAGGAGAGAATGAGGAGAAGTCATTATAAAGGTTGGCCTCATCTAAAAGTGAAAAACCTTAGAAGTCAATAAATGCAAGTCCCACAGGTAACCTAGGGGTCATGGTATGACACATGCTAGATAGACATAAAATCAAGGGCCGACTCAATGGTGTGCATGGAGGAAACCCTAACAGAGAAAAAATCACACTATTCGATCAAAATGAGTCTACCAACTTGAGTTATTTTCTAAAATACTAGCCATATAAGGTTGGGTGGAAGTCAACATAGATTGATTGCCCCATGGTCAAAAGCAATTAATGTGGGGTGACCTTATGGCTTAAGCCCCATAATTCTTAGCCCTAACTGCTTTAACAACTAACATGGTGGTTTCCACAGTACTAAGCCACCAACTAATTGCCCACATACTTTTAGACCTTTGGGCTTCCACCAAATGCCATGTGGTCACATGGGTGGCCTTCAACTATACCAAATTACATTCCCTACAATAAGTGGCCAATGCCCTTCAAAAATCCCTATGCTAAATAAAATTGCCATACCAAGTGATAAATTTTAAAAATCTATATCGTCCAACTTGTAAATCAAAAAATTATGAAAAAATTGCATCGGACTCAAGAAACACAAAAAAAATCATTAAAATTGTTTATAAGAGTTTCTACCTCATTTAACATGCTTAAAAATTAAGCGAAACTTAGGCATGTTTAAAAAGGAAAACAAACATTTTAAGTAGTTAAAGTTTAAAAATTCATTACTTTTAAATGGTAATTCATAAAATTATTTCGTAAATTATTATAAAATCTTGAGAAACCCTACTTTCTTAAAAAAAAAATTTATGGAAAAATAGGTTAGATTTAATTTACATAAAAATTATATAAATGCATCTATCCTTCTTTGTCATCACCCTAATCAATGAATTTCTCATATTTAGGAAAGAGAAAACATTATTATTTTAGTCTATTACAAAATTATAGAGATATACATGTCTAATACATCATATATAATTTTATTTTGAGCACAAAATAATATTTTCATTACTTATACAATCAAATACACTCACAAGAGGATGCAAGCAATAAGAAATGTCATATTATTTCCAATGAAAATTACAACTTTTTTCCAACATACACATGTATTCAACTGAAATACTAACAATAAAAGGGCTTCCAAATGATGAGCTCAGAATATGGCTCATTATTGACATGTTATTTCCCTCAATTCATCTCTTGAAGTATATTATCTTATGCAAATCTTAGATTGTTAGATAGTAATTACATGGAAAATAGATATTTGTCTTGTTTATATAGAACCAAAGACTAAACCTTTACTTTGTCATTAATGTCTAATACATAGCATGTTTTAGTGATTTTTTCTTGTGAAGAATGATAATAAAAAATACATAGGAAATGTATAGTGAATGTGCAATTTTGATCTTCATCCAACAGAACTACAGACTCTACAAGCTTGTTTCTACGGACTTCGCAGGCTTGTTTCTATGGACTTTGCAGGCTTGTTTCTATGGACTCTGTAGACTTTTTTGTATGGATTCTATAGGCTTGTTTCTATGGATTCTATAGGCTCATTTCTATGGAATCCTCAAGCTTGTTTCTATGGACTCCACAGATTCATTCCTCATGACTCTGCAGGGTCAATTCCAAGAATTTTGTAAGGACGAAGCTACAAATGGGGACGTTGGCGGCCAAATAGGATAAGAGAGAATCGTTCCAACTGGAATCAAATAAGGGAAATAACCACCTACTATTTTGTAGGATTTTCTTTTGATAAAGATGTATATATATTTGTATTTTAGGATTATTATAGGATAGGATATTTATTTTATCAGAATACTTGAATCTCTTGGAAATCCAATCTCCTATCTTTGGATGAATGGATCAACCAAGGAATCCTAATCATTTGCATCCTATTTTGAGATGATTATATTAGTATAAAATGTAAGATTTTCATATATTATAGGTAATATATATCAGATGATAGAGAGCAAATAATAAAAGAAAAGATCTGTACAAGTATATTACAAGTTTCAGATAGATTATAATCATTTCAATTTTATGAATTAATACTTCAGTTTCTAGCATTGATTAATCTTTGTTCCTGAGTCTGAGAGGAGTAAGGGCCCACTCTCCTTGGAACCAGGAACTGTGTACAGTATTTATGTTATGTTTTACTAATTCGTTATTATAATTAATTAGAATCTTGTTAATATTTACATTTATTCATTAAAATATCAAAATAAATTCTCAGTTTAAAAAGCATTTTTTTATTTCAGAGTCATTTTCTTCTAAGCAATGTGTGTTTTCCTTTACATCAAATGTGTGAAACAATTTTTTTTTGTTAGTGAAGAGTGTGATTTTACTTTCCATATAAGCGTAAATAAGAGTGTGATCTTTTACTTTCAGCAAAAGAGTGTATTGATTTGATTTCTTATTTTTTAGCAAAAGAGTGAATCATGTAGTTTAGGACACATTTCTTTCTTTAGTCAAAGTTAGAATAGGATAATCAAACACCCCCATAAGCAGCCTTCTAGATCTACCATCGCATACCTTACTGCAAATAGCTTTGGACACCAGCCCTGGCTGATAAGACATCAATTGAATATTGATTAAATGAGGAGTTAAATGACACTCGTCATTTTTGGCACCATTGCTAGGGATATAAGATGTTCGTAAGGTAATAATTATTGGTCTAGAGTGAAAAATAGAAAACATTGTAAAAACCCATAAAATTCTATAAAAATTCAATAAATTGATGTACCATCCTAGAGATTCTAAAGGATGATTTATCCCAAAGTTTCCACCAAGAACACAAGTGGACACTCCTTCAACATCTCTAAGTAGTGAACCAGAATTTACAAGTGAAACTTGTTTGCAAGAATCTTCTAAAACTTGGATAGAAACTAGGCCATTGCCACAAGCAAGCCCCATAGGACAAATTCTTCAAGATCAATCTCTTGTAGGAAGACACTATTTAGAAGTTGCCAAGGATTTAGAAGAAGCATTTCAAAAATCCTTAACTGAAGAAAATTTTGAACAACCCATAACTAATACCACAAATATTTAGGAGGAAGATCATCCCGGATTTGAAACATCATCAGAAGAAAAAATGGATCTCTAAAAAAATCAACAACTTGCACAACAAGGAAGGACTTTCTCCTTTCCTATTTTTACAGATCCTAATGATCAAACCCCCATGAAAAATATTTCACCAGCTAATCTACCAAATTTCTGGGAAAGATCTACAAAAGATCCTGATCAATTCCTATTTGAGTTTAAGTTGCTATGTCAAACCTATGATTACACAACAGATGGATAAATATTAAAACTATTTCCCTCTACATTTAAAGATTCAGCTATGAGATGGTTCATGGGTTTACCTGGAGATTCTATTAGAACATGGGATGACATGGAAACATAATTCTTGAACAAATACCAAGATTACTGCCGAGTACAAGAAAGAAAAGAGATTTTTTTTCAAAATCAAACAGAATGAGGATGAATCTTTAGAGGATTATTTGGATAGATTCATGTTCACTCATAAAAAAATCAATTATCCACTCACGGAAGACGTTCAAAAATTGGTTTTCTTGAAAGGTTTGGATGAAGACACTAGAGATGCCTTAAATCTGATGGGAGAAGGAGATATATATAAGTTGGCTTTCGATCAGATTTTTGAGCTTTGTACCAACTACTCTCGAATGAAACCTAGAATCAGGAAAGGAAGATTTGGAAAATCTAATGAAGTGGGTAAGTTAATGGAATAATTTGCTAATCTAAAGACATATATCCTGGTTATACTAAACAATACCTTGGATGGCCTACAAGCTAAGGCAAATGCAATAGAACCCTTAGCAATCTACAATCCTAAGTGCAAACAAAAACATGCTCTTAGACACTATCCCCTAGATAGAACTAATGTTTCATCATGCGAGATCTGTGATACAATAGATTATGATACCAAACATTGTATCCTTTTACCTATTTTAAAGAATCAAACAAAAACACAAGTCCAGTCCACTGAAAAAGTAAATTATATTTAGAGACAAAACTTTTCCCCACAAAACTCGGCTCAAGGACAGTTTAATGCAAGAAATCCAGTTAATCCATGGAATGTTTCAATTCCTTCACCATTTTTGAATCAACCTCAAATTTCATCAATTCAAAATCCATGGGCAGGACAAGATTGGTTGCCAACACCCCCACGGATTGTGCCACAGTCACAACAATAATGGGTACCATAGCAACAATAGATGCCACAACCATATTAACAATAGAATCAACAATGGAACCTGTTGGGTGAATATTTTGTCGACCAGCTAACTGGCATTCAACATAGTTCTTATCACCACAGCATAGGGAAATTGGTCATCCAGATGTGCAGGTTTACTGCATCACAAGGGGACAAATCTCTTCTCTCATCAAGGGGAGGTTCCCTGTTAAATATGCGTAGCTATATACAAAATAAATAAGCAAAAAATAACACATGGGGGAAAGAAAAACCATCCATCTCTCTTCTTTTAGAGATGATGCACATAGACAAAGGAGAAAATCTTGGCTATAAACACTGAAGGCACTTCTCTTCTTTCAAAAGTGTCCTTACAGGAAACAACAAGAGTTTCTTTTAGGTAGTGAAATAACCAGTGATCGAAAGAATGTAGGAACAACAGGATGAAACAGAGCTCAAAGTCTCCACCTCAACTACCCAAAGAGTATATCACAAAGGATAATGGGGGCACAAAGTCACCCCAAAATCCTCAACACAAAAAGCAAAGGAAAACACAGACTGAAACCAATTGTGAAAGCACAAAGTCTTCTCACAGTTGGTTTCAGGACACTTCTTTATTACCTTCACTAATTATGTGCACCAAATTAAATGAATAAGGACACCTTCAGATGACACAAGTCAGAACTACATAAAGTGTGCAAAAACTTGCTTTCTCATTCAAATAATAAGGAAAATGAAATTACAACCTGAGCTCAAAGTCTCAGTCTTCTTCTTTCAAAATGGGCAGAGTTTCGCTCTTGTAAAAATGAGAAGTCTCCCATGTAAAAATGAGAGATTACAATATATAGCACTCCAAGAAAGACTTGGGCGCTTATTTTCCATAGAACGGCCCATGCTGTGCATTCAAAGCCTTGAATGCATTTTCAGGTTTGTTAAAGGACTGCATTGAAAATAGGGCAGCTGTCTTAACTATTTTATCCCATATGTCTTCTCCTGAGTCTGGATCATCTGGTATGTCCCCTCTAACATCTGCATAGCTGTCCATTCATCTTTACTTCATGGAAGAAAATATACCGCGTCCTTGGTTTGGTGTGCTCAGAAATCTACTCGATCCACTGTTTCACCTACTGGAAATCACTCCTGTGCAGACATTTTGGGCTTTTCCCTCTTTCTACTTTTGTCTTTTCCTGCTTTTATCTCTTCTTACTTTTGTCTCCTCCCGTTGTGATTTGAGCTATCGGGCCATCTTTCTAGCTAGTCGATTGGTTCTTCCTTTAAGTTCTGTGCTCTATTTGAATTTCAACGGATATTCCCTTACCTTAAATTTGACGTTTGCGGGGACGTCATTGGTTGACTGTTGCTTGAACCATGTTGAACCTTGAACTTGTTGAGCCTTTTGGTTCAACAATTCAAGGTTTATCCGTTGAAGCCTCTTTTTGTCTAAGTCTATGGAAGTTCCTTTCTGCGTCTTTGTTCAGGCTTTTTCCATTGGGCAAAAAGCTTGAAATAATTTATTCGGATAAAAATTATGAAGAAAAGCTTCTGTGAGTTAGCCATTTGTTCTTCTTTGTTTCATCGAACTTTTCTCTGGGTGAATTCCTTCGAACAAAAAGTCTAAAGGAACTTTGCCTTAACATTTTTCTGAGAAAATCTTTTCGAGAGAATTCTTTCGACCCCTTGGACTTTTCTATTTCCATCGGACAAAAAATTTGAAAGAATTGTTCCTTTTGGGCCTTTGAACAAATCCAAAGGAATTATGTCTTTTCTTTGACCTTCGAACCAATGTTGCCTGCCCTCCGCAAAGGCACTTGCCTTTTTTGCCTTGGGGCAGCCCCTTGAACCTTTCGATTGAACCAACTTTGGTTCAACAGTGCATTCTTTGTTATTTGGCAAAGTCCTTTGTTCTTTTGCACCAAGCATGTTGAACCAACTTGGGTGTTGAACCCATTGAACCTCTGAACCAAGGTGGTTCAAAGTTCAATGGTTCAAGCCTAAGTCCTTTATCATTTGCCGATTGAAATCCTTTTGATTGAAGTGAGGCGCTGAACTAATCCTGGAAATGATTGAGTGTTAGAAGCTTGTTCTTTTGACTGAACTTACCTGTAAAAGCTTTTTTAACATGTTGAACCTGTGAATCCCCTTTACGAAAAAAGCTTAAAAATGAGGAATTTGAAAACTCAAAAAAAAATTTGAAAGGGGAAGAGAGGATTTTAGTCTGTAGGTTGTCCCAAAAATGAGTGGCATTTTTTGGGGACAATAACTGGCTTCAGTTGGGAAACTTCCTTCTATTGCAAAAATCGATTGAAGGGGGTAGAATCCAAAATCTCCAGTGCCTTAGAAGCGTGCCATTGGGCTACGGAGTCATGCTACCCCAAAAGAAAGGTTCCAAAAAATGAAAACAAAAAGCACAAAATAGAACTAAAGACTATACAAATATACATATGTACAGATGATCTTATCTGATGCCTCAAGATTTGAAGCGCTTCAGATGCTACCCACTGTGAGACAGTGAAAATGGTGTGCCATCCTAATAAACTAGCAGGAAACCATTTTGTCCCCATAAATGGTGACAGGTGAATGGAACTCTCCACTAGGAATTCAATCTCTTGTGTCTTCCTCTTGGTTCTCTTCTCTTACTACCCCTTGGCAAGACTTGCTTTCTAGTCTGAGAACCATGAATCTTTGCTCTCCTGGCAAAGAGTTCCTTTTCTTGATTTTGATGGGTAGCATTGCAGCCTAATACCATAATTTTTTATTCTGCTAGCTCAGCCCAGCACATGTCTTGATTGTCCCCCTCAGATATCTCATATTCTTCTTTATTTGGAAGGGAGGGTTCTCTTGCACTTATGCTGGACTCCATCGATTCTTCTGCTATTTCATCCCTGCTTGAAGACTCAAACAAAATTTGGGCTACATAGGCCATCATTTGGGTCTCAACACATTTGACATGATCAATTATGTCAAATGGCTGGATTGGACTAGGCATAGGGGATGGGAGTTCTTCTTTTTGGTTTATGGGAGGGGTGGGAGGATTGATATGCAAAGTTGAAGTAGAAGGTGCAAAAATGTTTGAGATACTTACTTTCCAGTAATCACTGGGTCCTTCGACTGGATAGGCAGAGTGGTCCCACTCTTAGAAATCAAAATTGTAGGTTGAGGTCGCTCCTCTATTTCTCCTTTATCAGCTTATTGAGCTGATTGATTTTGGGACTGGGTGATCACAGCATATGATCCCTCGGATGCTCCACCTTTACTTCTGGGTTCATCCTGGTAATCTAGGAAATTGATGTGGGAGTCACCAGCTGACTCTTCTTGCTCCTTCGTGAAGAGACCAACGTCATTTTCTTGATTAAACTTAGGTTGGAAAGATAAATCATGCTCTGTTTCCAAATACCCAACTGCTGAGTTGGCTGGAGGTGCTTCAATGGCAAGGTTCCTCTGTGGGGGAGGAAGATGATTGGGTTGCCCTTGATGTGCCTGATTAGGGAATGTCCTCCTTGGTACATCTTTGTATGAAGGGGCATATGACATCCCTTGTGCCATTTGTCCTTTGAGGGCTAGCACTTCATTTGCTAGCTTCTGCACCATTGGATCAGTGGTGGCTACAGGTGAGTTATCAAAAGATGAGGAAGATGCACCTCTATTTGAATCCCTTCTTATCTTTCCAACCAAGATAAGGTCATCTTATAACTCAGTGGCCAAGTCCTGAGCTTCAGCAAGGTCTATCTGGCTAGCACGCCTTAGCAAAAAACTCACTTCAGGAAGTTGTGAGTTGATGATGAAGCACTTTAGGTTTTCAGGTGTTGGCTGAGCAATGATAGGAATTCGATTCCTCAGCTTGTCAAACCTTGCAATGAAATCCCTCATAGGCTCATGAGGCTCCTTCTTCATCTGCATGAGTTGGGCCAGAAGGGCATGTGCATCTTCTACTAGTTTGAACCTTACTTCGAACTTGGCTTTGATTGTGTCCCAGCTAGTCACTGATCCAGTCTGCAGATGGTAAAACCAGTCTGCAGCATCACCTTGTAGTGTCTCCACAAATAGCCTAACTGCTACGTCTTTAAATTCCACCCTTATCACACCACAGGCTATGGTGAAGGCTGCAATGTGTTCATCAGGGTGGACTCTTCCATCACCAAAGAATTTGGGAAAATTCTTCCTTGAACTGAGTGGTAGCTCATGCAGGGGTGGAGTTAGATTAAGTGGGCCAAATGAGTTACCCCAAGGGCCTCGAACTGCCATTATTAGATTATAAAAAATAGGGATAACACATCTGAGTGGAGTTTCCAGATTATAGGACAAAAATGGAAAAGAAACTGGCCTTGCTTCAACTTAAAGCTTGAGGCTTCAAACTGCGCTTTCTTTCCCAACAACTCTAGTTTTGTAGACCAGATAATATAATGGAGATGGATGAAAATGGTAAGGCTATAAGAATAATGGGTAAGACCCAGATGGGAATCATCAGACTCTATAATGTATAAGGGTTATAATGATTATGGGTAAGACACAGGTGATGTTTCAATCTGAAACTTGAGGTTCCAAATTGCACAAAATTACTGTGTCCCCAGCGGAGTCACCAAAAATTGTTGGGTGAATATTTTGTCAACCAGCTAACTGGCATTCAAAATAGTTCCTATCACCATAGCATAGGGAGATTAATCATCCAGATGTGTAGGTTTACTGCATCACAAGGGGACAAATCTCTCCTCTCATCAAGGGGAGGTTCCCTATTAAATATGCGTAGCTATATACAAAATAAATAAGTGAAAAATAACACATGGGGGGCAAAACAACCATCCATCTCTCTTCTTTAAGAGATGACACACAGACAAAGGAGAAAATCTTAGCTATAAACACTGAAGGCACTTCTCTTCTTTTAGAAGTGTCCTTACAGGAAACAATAGGAGTTTCTTTCAGGTAGTGAAATAACCAATGATCGAAAGAATGTAAACACAACAGGATGAAACAGAGCTCAAAGTCTCCACCTCAACTGCCCAAAGAGTATATCACAAAGGATAATGGGGGCACAAAGTCTCCCTAGAATCCTCAACACAAAAAGGAAAGGAAAACATAGACTGAAATCAATTGTGAAAGCACAAAGTCTTCTCACAGTTGGTTTCAGGACACTTCTTTGTTAACTTTACTAATTCTATGCACCAAATTAAATGAATAAGGACACCTTCAGATGACACAAGTCAGAACAACAAAAAGTCTTGAAAAACTTGCTTTCTTATTCAAATAATAAGGAAAATGAAATTACAACTTGAGCTCAAAGTCTCAGTCTTCTTCTTTCAAAATGGGCAGAGTTTCGCTCTTGTAAAAATGAGAAGTCTCGCTCTTGTAAAAATGAGAATTCTCCCATGTAAAAATTAGAGATTACAATATATAGTGCTCCAAGAAAGACTTGGGCACTTGTTTTCCATAGAATGGCTCATGCTATGCATTTAAAGCCTTGAATGCATTTTCAGGTTTGTCAAAGGATTGCATTGAAAACAGGGCAGCTATCTTAACTATTTTATCCCATATGTCTTCTCTTGAGTCTGGATCATCTGGTTTGTCCCCTCTGATGTCTGCACAGCTGTCCATTCATCTTTACTTCATGGAAGAAAACAGGCCACGTCCTTGGTTTGGTGTGCTCAGAAGTCTACTTGATCCACTGTTTCACCTACTAGAAATCACTCTTGCGCAGACATTTTAGGCTTTTCCCTCTTTCTGCTTTTGTCTTTTCCTACTTTTGTCTCTTCTTGATTTTGTCTCTTCTTGCTGTGATTTGAGCTATCGAGCTATCTTTCCATCCAGTCGCTTGGTTCTTCCTTTAAGTTTTGCACTCTATTTGAATTTCAACAGATATTCCTTTACCTTAAATTTGATGTCTATGAGGATGTCATTGGTTGACTGTTGCTTGAACCATGTTGAACCTTGAACCCGTTGAACCTTTTGGTTCAACAGTTCAAGGTTCATCCGTTGAAGCCTCTTTTTGTCTAAGTCCATGGAAGTTCCTTTCTACGTCTTTGTTCAAGATTTTTCCATCGGGCAAAAATCCCCAAAGAATTCCTTCAGATAAAAAGTCCGAAGGAAAGCTTCTGTGACTTAGCCATTTGTTCTTCTTTATTTCATCAGACTTTTCTCCGGGTGAATTCCTTCAGATAAAAAGTTCAAAGGAACTTTGCCTTAACATTTTTTCGAGAAAATCTTCCCAGGAGAATTCTTTCGGCCCCTTGAACTTTTCTATTTCCATCAGACAAAAAGTCTGAAAGAATTGTTCCTTTTGGGCCTTTGAACAAATCTGAAGGAATTCTATCTCTTCTTTGACCTTCGAACCAATGTTGCCTGCCCTTTGCAAAGGCACTTGCCTTTTTCACCTTGGGGCAGCCCCTTGAACCTTTCGATTGAACCAACTTTGGTTCAACGGTTTAATGGTTCATTCTTCGTTATTTGGCAAAGTCATTTATTCTTTTGCACCAAGCATGTTGAACCAACTTGGGCGTTAAACCCATTGAACCTCTGAAACAAGGTGGTTCAAAGTTCAATGGTTCAAGCCTGAGTCCTTTATCATTTGCCGATTGACATCCTTTTGATTGAACTGAGGCGCTGAACCAATCTTGGAAACGACTGAGTGTTAGAAGCTTGTTCTTTTGACTGAACTTGCCTGAAGAAGCATTTTTAACCTGTTGACCTGTGAATCCCCTTTACAAAAAAAAATGAGGAATTTTAAAGCTTAGAACAAATTTTGAAATGGGAAGAGAGGATTTTGGTGTAGGTTGTCCCAAAAATGAGTGGCATTTTTCGGGGACAATAGAACCCATAGTCACAATTCACCCAACCAAAAAGACCACTTCAACAACAAACTATTATGCCACCCCTAGTTATTCAACAACAAGGATAAATCAATCAATCCTCAATGCTTGCACAACCAATAATAAATTCAAAAAATAAATAACCAACACTTATTTATGTTAATGAACAGATAGAAACAATCAATGTTGGAGCTATTGAGTGTTCGAACATACATTTGAGATCAGGGAAAACTATACAAAAACCTCCAATTCTCATTTCTGAGATACTTGATGAAAATAAAAAAATAGAATCATCTCAATTAAGCACTAGAGAGGTCAAAATCAAAATGAGCCCTAAAGCAAACAAAGCAAAAAATACTACTCTAGTAGTTCCTTTTCTCGAAAGATTAAAAGAAATAAGTATTAAACCAGAATCAAACTTGGTCCATGAGTTGCAAGAGATCAATATTGAGGTACCCCTTCTACAAGTTATTAGGGATATACCTAAATTAAACAAGATCATCAAAAACCTTTATATCAATACACCTGAGAGGAAAACAAAATATCTGGGAACCATTCATGTTAACAGAAAAATTATTGATTTATTAGCAAGCAAACTATTAGTTCTAAAATATGCAGATCCAAGAAGCCCAGTGATCACAATTATGTAGATTTTGGAGCAACAATCAATGTTATGACAACTGATATTCTCCATGCATTATCTCTTATGGGAATGCAACCCACAACTACCATTCTTCAAATGGAGGACTAGTCTGTAATGAAACCAGAAGGGACTATAGAAAATGTTGAAGTACTAATAGAATAGGGGAAGTATTTAGTATATTTCATGGTTTTGTAACCCAAAACAAAGAATCTAGGATATCTCGTAATCTTAGGTAGACTATGGTTGACTACTGTACTAGTATTGATTGATTGCAGGGAGGATACATGACCATTTCTAATGGGATAAAGTCTAAATGCATCTCTTTGTATCCTCCTGCAAAACCATCAATAAATTACATACAAGAACTTTGGGTGGATGAATTAGACAACATATTAAACAATAATTCCTCATTAGTTATGATCACAGTTAAGAAACACTTGGAATAATTAAATGAAGATATATACCTAGAATCTATAAACTCTACCAGTCCAAAAGCTATAGACTCTTCCAGTCTAAAAGCTATGGACTCGACCAGTCCAAAAACTACAGACTCTACCAGTCTGAAAGCTATAGACTCTGTCGGTCTAAAAGCTACAGAATCGGCCAGTCTAGAAACTACAGACTGTCTTAGTGTATGATCCTTGTGTCAAACAGAATATTATGAAACCTCAACTTCTACTTCTTCTATTATTTCTTGACCATATGATCATGGATTGATTCAGGAAAGTGTGTGAAAATTGGCAGAAAAACAACAAACTCATTTCTTAGATGCATTTCATTATTCTTTAGCAAGACCGATTCCTCCTAAAAAAGAGTTTGTTGATAATGTAACTATGTTTCATAAGCTACTTCCTCATCCATATCCTCTGAACTCATTGATTAGTGAGTTTAAGCAAATAGAATCCAACTACCTAGATACAAAACTAATCATGGTATTACTTGGAAAGATTTTGAACATCAATAGTTGGTTAACAAATGAAAAGGAAGATCAACTCTTTGAAGTACTGGAAAGACATACCAAGGTTTTTGCTTGGGATTCTAATGATATGAAGGGAATTCACCCCAGTAAATGCACTCATCACATTTACACAGAATATGTCAAACCGATCAGACAACCACAAAGAAGAATAAACCCAACATTAAAGAAAATAATTACAATAGAAATCTAAAAGTTGCTAAAATCTAGGTTTATTTACCCCATCTCAGACAGCCAGTGGGTTTCACCTTTGGTAATTGTGCCTAAGAAAAATAGAAAATTAAGGGTATGTGTAGATTATAGAGAATTGAACAAAGCAACACTCAAAGATTACTTTCCTTTACCTTTCATTGATCAAGTTTTTGACAACTTAGCAGAAAAGAGATTTTTTTCTTTTCTAAATGGGTTTAGTGGGTATAACTAGATAACGGTAGCAGTTGAAGATCAAGATAAAATCACGTTTACCTACCTTTGGAGAAATTTTGCTTATCGAGTATGTTCATATGGACTCTGTAATGCTCCAACAACCTTCCAAAGAGTAGTTCTAACATTATTCTCTGACCTTATAAATGATTGTGTTGAAGTATATATGGATAATTTCAACGTTTATGGTGAAACTTACGAAGAGGCTCTTACCAACTTGAAAAGAGTATTGATCATATGTGAGGAACATCAATTATCTTTGAGCCATGAGAAATTTTTATTGATGATGGATGAAGGAATAGTCATAGGACACCATATTTTTATAAAAAGCATTCAAGTAGATTAAAAAAAGTCAAAATAATCTCTAATTTAATCATTTCACAAATACAAACTAAAATTAAGAGTTTTTGGGGACATGCTGGTCACTACAAATGCTTCATAGATAAGTTTAGCCAAATAGTTTCCCCTATGTTTGTCTTTCTTACAAAAGATAGTACATTCGAATGGAGTGATAGTTGCCAGCAGACCTTTGATACCATCAAAGCTAAACTTGTTACTGCTCTAGTATTGAAAGGACCAGATTAGACTAAGCTATTCTATATATACATAAATGCTTCCAATATAGCACCAGGAGTAGTCCTTGGACAAAAGGATGAAGAGAGAACCATGTATGCTATATATTATATTAGAAAAAATATTACACCTGCTGAGATAAATTACATCACAACTGAGAGGGAATTCCTAGCTATAATCTATGTAATTAAATAATTTAGACACTACATAATAGGGTACAAGGTATTTGTCTATACAGACTATTTAGCTATTAGATATCTTAGCAAAAAACTAATTATGGGAGGTAAAATTATTAGATGGTTGTTGCTCTTACAAGAATTTGATGTTACTATTATAGATAAACAAAGAAATTTAATGTGGTGGCTGATTTCTTGTCAAGAATAAACACTACAGGTGAAGAAGAACCAGTGGAAGATGACTTTCTGGATGAAAAACTATTTGCTATTTCAACAAAATCTCTGTAGTTTGCTGATATAGCCAATTACCTCACCACAGGGAAGTTTCCTCTACAATTTTCATAAAAATAAAAGAAATGTTTAATCAAATAAGCTCTTCTTTCAAATGGATTAATGGAATGTTATTTAAACTTGGACTTGACCATGTGTTTCATAGGTGTGTAACAAATGGTGAAGTTTATGATATCATCAGAGCTTATTATGATGAACCAGGAGGAGGTCATTACTCAGCTCAAATAACCATACGTAAAATCCTGGAAGCAGGATACTATTGGCATCACCTTCATCAGCAAGTAAAAAGATATGTCAGACACTGCGATGCTTGTCAGAGTATTAGACAACCTATTATTTCAACAAAGATTCCTCTGCACCCTCATATTTAATTGGTTTTAGAACCATTTAAGAAATGGAGAATTGATTTTATAGGTCTAGTGGATCCTCCTTTTAGAGGAAGAGAATATCTCCTACTATTTATAGACTATGTGACCAAGTGGGCAGAAGTGGAAGCATTAACTCATGTACAAGAAGAGATGGTAGCTGATTTCTTATATTTCAAAATCATGTAAATATTTGGAGCTCTAAATGAGATAGTCTCAGATCGAGGATTGTAGTTCATGTCAAACATGATAAAGCACTTCATGTAATTATGTCAAACCTAACACAGAAAAAAATCTTCATACAATTTGCAGGCTAATGGATAAGTTGAAGTCACCAATAGAAAACTAGAAACCATTTTAACCAATATTGTTAATTCTAGTAGAAAAGATTGGGCAGATAAGGTACCAAAAGCTGTTTGGGCCTATAATACTACTTGGAAAACAATAACTAAATTTTCACCTTATGAATCGGTTTATGATAAGAAGCCTTTATTCTCTGTTAAATTTGAATTACAAAATTTGAAAATAGTTGTAGAAGTAGGAATTGAATTAAAATAAATACAGAAATAAAGACTCCTACAACTTAATCAACTTGATGAGATGAGGATGGAAGCACTACAAAGAACTAAATTGGTACAATATCAAAGAAAAGTTTGGCATGATTCACAAATCAAGCAATGAAAGTTTTAGTAAGGAGATTGAGCACTGTTATTTGATTCCAAATTCTAATATTTCAAAGGAAAACTACAAACAAGGTGGTTGGGACCTTATCAGATTGAGGAGGTCTATGAAAATGGTTCTGTTAAGCTAATACCTATTGATGACAACAGAAAAGCTCTCTTAGTCATTGGACATAGATTGAAGCTCTATCATAAATCTCTCAATAAAGAAGAATTTGTTCAAAAGGTAAAGGATCAAGTAGTTGTTCTAGAGAGCTCTGATTCTTCCAGTGAACATGCTCCTTGATAACCCTATAGTCCAACAATATAAAAAAAATCAATAGTGAAAATCTTTCCAAGGACACTATTGACAATGCATGCCCAAAAAATTAGCTTATTGGTCGACTATGCATTGCAAAAGGGGCTTTGGCTAGAAAACTAGCAATGGCTGGCCAAAGGAAAAAAATAAAAATTTATAAGAAAATCTCATCATGTCACTATGATTGGTCATCTCCATGGAATAAACTAATCCATGCAAACTTATTTATACAGGACACATGACAAGCAAAGGATAACATCTAAGGTCAAACTATGTAAGACATATATTTTATTTATCTATGTTTAGTTAACTAATTATCTTCAATTTAATTAAAACTTATTCTACGGAGATGACCCAAATTTGAATCTTTCAAAACAAAATGACATGACACATGCCATAATGAAAAAGTATGCAACTGAGTCACCAATGGTGTATAGATAAGTGTGCATATTTGATATAATCAATTGAGTCCTCAAATGTCATAATTATAAGATGTCATAAAAAGGGGTTTTAAATGAAGTAATGAATCATTGTCACTGTCAATGTGACATGTCATCATTTCACTCAACTTGTATTAATGAGACAAAACTGTTGGCACACTCTGTAGAAACATGCAGTGCCTAACTGTATCAAGTCATCATATCAAACTATGAACTCATGCAACTATGTGTTTTAGATGAACCATTTAATTTCTACAGACTTCAATAAAAGATGGTCTATAGATCCTCCATGATTGTCCTCTGTAAATCTTTAGTGACTGTTACCTACTAATTTCAACAAAAGACTGGTCTACACCTCAATCTGAGTTAAAAGAACAAAGTTGACTGTAAACTGGATAGAAATGGGATAGAAGACAAGATCAAAGCCGAAGGATACCACAAAGTTTCATAAAGACAAAGCTTATGTGGCAGTGTTTAGAGCTAATGGCTAGCTACTTTCCATTGAAAAGTTTTAAGGTTTTGACGAAATAATAGTAAGTGAATTCATCACTAATCTCACCCTTGAATTTTCAATTGTGAAAGGCATTGTTATTCTTGTTACAACTCAAGTTATAAGCCAAATTATACAAGTTTCAGAAAAGGGAATGAGAGCTACAGGTAAAATTTTATTTAGTGATTTAATTAGTTAGTTTAATGGTAATGAGCATACTAGAATTTCATGTCTAGTAGATTCCAAAAGAAAATAAAAAAGAATTAGTAGAAATTCACTTTTTGAACCCTATAAATCTGTAGCCAAGTGGGTACTCAAGTATATCATTTCTATAGACTTCAATAGAAGCTAGTCTACAAATCCTCCATCCTTATCACCTACAAATATTCAGTGACTATTGCCTACCAATTTCAACAAAAGACTAGTCTACACCTCAATCTGAGTTAAAGGAATAGAGTTGACTATAAATCTGCATAGAAATGGGATAGAAGACAAGATCAGAGCCGAAAGATACAACAAATTTTTATAAAGACAAAGCTTATGTGGCAGTGTTTAGAGCTAATGGCTAGCTACCTTTAATTAAAAAGTTCTAGGGTTTCGATGAAACAATGGTAAGTGAATTCATCACTAATGTCACCCCTAAATTTTCAATTGTGAAAGACATTGTTATTCCTGTTACCTGGGTTTGATCCCTGACAACGGTGCCAAAAATGATGAGTGTCATTTAACTCCTTATTTAATCAATATTCAATTGATGTCTTATCAACCATGGCTGGTGTCTAAAGCTGTCTGTAGTAAGGTATGGGATGGTATATCTAGAAGGCTGCTTATGGGGGTGTTTGATTGTCCTCTTCTAACTTTGACTAAAGAAAGAAATGTGTCTTAAACTACGTGACTCACTCTTTTGCTAAAAAGGAATAAATCAAATCAATCCACTCTTTTACTGAAAGTAATAGATCACACTCCTATTTATGCTTACATGGAAAGTAAAATCACACTCTTCACTAACAAAAAGAAATTTGTTTCACACGTTTGCTATAAAAGAAAACACACATTGCTTAGAAGGAAATGAATTTGAAATAAGAAAATGCTTTTTAAACTGTGAATTTATTTTGATATTTTTATGAATAAATGTAAATATTAACAATATTCTAATTAATTATAATAATGAATTAGTAAAACATAACATAAATACCGTACACAATTCTTGGTTCTAAGGAGAGTAAGCCCTTGTTCCTCTCAGACTCAGGAATAAAGATTAATCAATGCTGAAAACTAAAGTATTAATTCATAAAATTGAAATGATTACAATCTATTTAAAACCTGCAATATGCTTGTACAAATCTTTTCCTTTATTATCTGCTCTCTATCATCTGATATCTATTATCTATAATATATGAAAATCTTACGTTTTATACTAATATAATCATCTTAAAATAGGATGCAAAGGAATAGGATTCTTTGGTCGATCCATTCATCCAAAGATAGGAGATTGGATTTCCAAGAGATCCAAGTATTTCGATAAAATAGATATCCTATCCTATAATAATCCTAAGATACAAATATATATACATCTTTATCAAAAGTAAATCCTACAAAATAGTAAGCAGTTATTTCCCTTATTTGATTTCAGCTGAAACGATTCTCTATTATCCTATATGGCTGCCAGCTTCCCCATTTGTAGCTTCATCCTTACAAAATTTTTAGAATTGACCGTATAGAGTTAAGAGGAACGAAACTACGGAGTCCATAGAAATGAGTCTACAGAGTCCATAGAAACAAGCCTGTAGAGTCCATAGAAATAAGCCTATAGAGTCTGTAGAAACAAGCCTACGGAGTCCATAGTTCTGCTTGATGAAGATCAAAATTGCACATTCACTATACATTGCATGTGTCTTTTTCCTGAGCATTCTTCACAACAAGAAATCATTAAAACATGCTATGTATTAGACATTAATGACAAAGTAAATGTTTAGTCTTTGGTTCAATATAAACAAGATAAATATCTATTTTCCATGTAATAGCTATCTAATAATCTAAGATTTGCATAAGATAATATCTTTCAAGAGATGAATTGAGGAAAATAACATGTCAATAATGAGTCATATTCTGAGCTCATCATCTCTATTAAATATGACACTTGCTGAGAAAAATTACACCATAACTGAGAGGGAATTCCTAGCTGTAATCTATGCAATTAACAAATTCAGACACTACATAACAAACTACAAGGTATTTGTCTATACAGACCATTCAGCTAATAGATATCTTACCAACAAACTAATTGTGAGAGGTAGGATTATTAGATGGCTATTGCTCTTATAAAAATTTGATGTTACTATTATAGATAAATTAGGGAAGTCTAATGTGGTCGTTGATTTCTTGTCAAGAATAAACACAACAGGTGAAGAAGAACCAGTGGAAGATGACTTTCCAGATGAACAACTATTTGCTATTTTATCAAAATCTCTATGGTTTGCTAATATAGCTAATTATTTTACCACAAGAAATTTTTCTCTGTAATTTTCATTAAAAGAAAATAAACGTTTAATCAAAGAAAGCTCTTCTTTCAAATGGATTAATGGAATGTTATTTAAACTTGGACCTGACCATGTGTTTCGTAGGTGTGTAACAAATGGTGAAGCTTATGATATCATCAGAGCTTATCATGATAAACCAGGAGGAGGTCATTACTCATCTCAAAGAACCATACATAAAATCTTGGGAGCAGGATACTATTGGCCTCACTTTCATCAGCAACTGAAAAAATATGTCAGACACTATGATGCTTGTTAGAGAATTGGACAGCCTACTCTTTTAATAGAGATGCATTTGCACCCTCATCCTAAATTGGTCTTAGAACCATTTTAGAAATGGTGAATAGATTTAATAGGTACAGTGGATCCTTCTTCTATAGGAAGATAATATCTACTAGTATGTACAGACTATGTGACCAAGTGGGTAGAAGTGGAAGCATTAACTCATGTAAGAGAAGAGATGGTAGCTAATTTTTTATATTTTAAAATCATGCAAAGATTTGGTGCTCCAAGGGAGATAGTCTCAGATCAAGGACCGTAGTTCATGTCAAAAATGATAAAGCACTTCATGCAAGTATATCAAACTTAACACATAAAAACATCTCCATACCATTTGCAAACTAATGGACAAGTTGAAGTCACCAACAGAGAACTAAAAACCATTTTAACCAAGGTTTTTAATTCCAATAAAAAGGATTGGACAAATAAGATACTAGAAGCTGTTTCGGCCTATAATACTACTTGAAAAACAATAATTATATTTTCACCTTATGAATTGTTTTATAGTAAGAAGCCTTTATTCTTTGTTGTATTTGAATTACAAACTTTGAAAATAGTTGTAGATGTAGGAATTGAATTAGAAAAAATACAGAAAAAAAGACTCCTACAACTTAATAAACTTAATGAGATAAGGATGGAAGAACTACAAAGAATTGAATTGGTACAACATCAAAGAAAAGTTTGCCATGATTCACAAATCAAGTAAAGAAAGTTTTAGCAAGGAGATTGGGCATTATTGTTTGATTCCAAATTCTAACAGTTCAAAGAAAAACTACAAACAAGGTGGTTGGGACCTTATCAGATTAAGGAGGCCTATGAAAATGGTTTTGTTAATATAATACCTATTGATGACAACAGAAGAGCTCTATTAGTCAATGGACATAGATTGAAGCTCTATAAAAAACCTCTCAATAAAAAAAATTGTTCAAAAGATAAAGGATCAAGTAGCTATTTTGGAGAGATCTGCTTCTTCCAGTGAACATGCTCCTTGATAATCATGTAGTCCAGCAATATAAAAAATTTATATATATATATATATACATATATATATATATATATACATATATACATATATATATATATACATATATACATATATATATATATATACATATATATATATATACATATATATATACATATATATATATATATATACATATATATATATATGTATATATATATATATATATATACATATATATATATATGTATATATATATATATATATATATATATATATATATATATATCAATAGTGAAAATCTTTCCAGGGATGCTATTGACAATGCATGCCCAAAAAACTAGCTTGCTTGCCAGCTATGCATTGTAAAAAGGGCTTTGGCTAGAAAACTAATAATAGCTGGCCAAAGGGAAAAAATAAAAATTTATAAGAAAATCTCATCATGTCACTATGATTGGTCATCTCTATGAAATAACCTAATCCATACAAACTTATTTGTGCAGGACACATGGCAAGCAAAGGATAACATCTAATGTCAAAGTAAGTAAGACATATATTTTATTTATCTATGTTTAGTTAACTAATTATCTTTGATTTAATTAAGAATTATTCTACGTAGATGACCCAAATTTGAATCTTCCAGAATGAAATGACATGACACATGCCATAATAAAAAAGCATGCAACCGAGCCGCCAAAGGTGTATGGATAAGTGTGCAGCTTCGATATAATCAATTGAGTCCTCAAATGTCATAATGATGGGACGTCATAAAAAGAGGTTTTTAAATGAAGTAATGAATTGATGTCACTATCAATGTGACACATCATCATTTCACCTAACTTGTATTAATGAGACAAACTAGCTAGCACACTCCATAGAAACATGTGGTGCCTAACTGTATCAATTCATCATATCAAACTATCAACTCGTGTAGCTATAGCATTTCATATGAACCATTTCATTTCTACAAACTTTAATAGAAGATGGTCTATAGATCCTCCATGATTGTCACCTATAAATCCTTAGTGACTGTTGCCTACCAATTTCAACAAAAGACGGGTCTACACCTCAATATGAGTTAAAGGAATAGAGTTGACTGTAAATCTGTATAGAAATGGGATAGAAGACAAGATCATAGCCGAAGGATACAATAAAGTTTCATAAAGACAAAGCTTTTATGGTAGTTTTTAGAGCTAATGGATGGCTACCTTTCATTAAAAAGTTCCAGGATGTCAACAAAACAATGGTAAGTGAATTCATCACTAATCTCACCCCTGAATTTTTACATTGTGAAAGACATTATTATTCTTGTTACAACTAAAGTTATAAGTCAAATTATACAAGCTCTAGAAGAAGGAATGAGAGCTACAGGTAGAATTTCATTTAGTGATTTAATTATTCAGTTTAATGGTAATGAGCAGACTGAGACTTCATGTTTAGTAGATTCTAAAGGAAAAACAAAAGGAATTAGTAGAAATTCACTTCTTGAACCCTGAAAATCTATAGCCAAGTGAGTACTCAAGTATATCATTTGTGAAGGGAAACACAATCTTTTAAGGGGAGACGCCATGAAAATGTTAATACATCTTAAGCATGGGATATAAAACCCTCAGAATAAAATTAACCTCCCATCCTTCTTATATGGTGCTCTGTAAGTTATGCCTACAACCCCTAATGCTGCTCTTAGACATCATGGCCTTATTCATCTCATTATCCAGCATCATTTTCTTTAGCAAGGACAAGAGGTCTAGGAGGAATTTCAGAATAGTATAGCACAACAAACTCCAAATTTACCTCCATAAGAACACTCATCTCCACCTGCTACATCATTTGAGAAAACAACACTAAAGAAGAAATCATAGACTATAGTCCCAATAGAAATTTCTTCTTCTTCTTCAAGAAGAATCACAACGTCTCAAGTCCTTGAAGTGTTAAGGTCTCCACAAGAACCTCATGAATCTGTAGTATAACCAATTCCCTTGTCAGGAAGAAGAAAATTGAGATGAATGGTTGCTACAGAACCTGAGAAGACCAAGGGATTGATGGTTGAGAAGGAAATCCAATGAAGTGTAGCTCAAAGAGTGACCAAAAGAAAGAGAAGGCTCATTCTGACAGATGATGATGAACAAGAAGCTGCAAACATTCTAGAAAGTCTTAAAATGGTATCTCATTCCCCCATACATCAAAATATCCCTACAACTATAGATATTGAAGAAATTCCTTCTGAAAGGAACTCTCCAATCATAATGGAGGAGCTAATTCTAGAGGAAGAGCCACACACAACAGAGGAATCAAGTATGGTGAAACAACCACCTGTTCTAATTGATATTGTAATGAATAAAGAGAAAATTGTATGTACCAATGAGAAAGGTGAATTATCTAATCTAAATGATCCTATTATTTAATTAACTTTACAACTTTCTCAAGCTCAAGCTCTTGAACAACAACAAATAGCTGACATTATTGATTTGATCAGTCAATTGCAGAATAAATATCATCTCAACTCATTCTTGGTGCACAAATTAGATACAACATCTACTGATCATGCAGTAGAAGTCCACAGATTAGAGGAAACAATAAAGGAACATGAAAGTAAACAAAAAGATATTTAGATACATATATAAAGTTTGAAGAAGGAAAATATGAGATTGCAAAGTTTGGTAAACTCTTATAAAGCACCTGATATTGCACCTACTCTTCTTAAGGTATTTTTTGACCACTGTTGTCAAACAAGTGATCAAGATATTCCTTCCTTGCAAATACTACATCAAATTGAAGAAAAATATTCTATACTTGAACAGAAAAACAAATATGCTCTTTGATAATCCTACAATCCAACAATAATATATATATATATATATATATATATATATATTATCAATAGTGAAAATCCTTCTAGGGACGCTATTGACAATGCATACCCAGAAAACTAGTTTGCTGACTGGTTATGCATTGCAAAATGGCTTTGTCTAGAAAACCAACAATGGCTGGCTAAAGGAAAAAAACAAAAATTTATAACAAAATCTCATCATGTCACTATGATTAGTCATCTCCATGCAATAAACTAATCCATACAAACTTATTTGTGTAGGAAACATGGCAAGCAAAAGATAACATCTAAGGTTAAAGTAATTAAGACATATATTTTATTTATTTATGTTTAATTAACTAATTATCTTTAATTTAATTAAGACTTATTCTATGGGGATGACCCAAATTTGAATCTTCCAAAACAGAATGACATGGCACATGCCATAATGAAAAAACATGCAACCAAGCCGCTAAAGGTGTATGGATAAGTGTGCAGCTTTGATATAATCAATTGAGTCCTTAAATGTCATAATGATGGGATGTCATAAAAAGGGGTTTTTAAATGAAGTAATGAATCATTGTCACTGTCAATGTGACATGTCATCATATTACTCAACTTGTATTAATGAGATAAAACGGCTGACACACTCCATAGAAATGTGCGGTGCCTAACTGTATCAAGTCATCATATTAAAATATGAACTCATGCAGTTGTAGCATTTCATATGAATAATTTCATTTCTATATACTTCAACAAAATCTGGTCTACAGATCTTCCATGATTGTCGCCTACAAATCCTCAGTGATTGTTGCCTACCAATTTCAACAAAAGACTAGTCTACACCTCAATCCGAGTTAAAGGAAAAAATTTGATTATAAATCTATATAGAAATGGGATAGAAGACAAGATCAAAGCTGAAGGATATAGTAAAGTTTCATAAAGACAAAGCTTCTGTGGTAGTGTTTAGAGCCAATGGCTGGCTACCTTTCATTAAAAAGTTTTAGGGTTTCGATGAAATAATGGTAAGTGAATTCATCACTAATCTCACACCTAAATTTTCAATTGTGAAAGGCATTGTTATTCCTGTTACAACTCAAGTTACAAGCCAAATTATACAAGTTCCATAAGAGGGAATGATAGCTATAGGCAAAATTTCATTTAATGATTTTATTAGTCAATTTAATAGTAATGAGCAGATTGGGATTTAATGTCTAGTAGATTCCAAAGAAAAATCAAAAGGAATTAGTATAAATTCACTTCATGAACCCTAGAAATTTCTATCCAAGTAGGTATTCAATTATATCATTTATGAAGGGAAACATAGTCTTTTAGGGGGAGACACCATTAAAATGTTAATACATCTTAAGCATGGGAGACAAAACCTTCAGTACAAAATTAACCTCCTATCCTTATTATATGGTGCTCTGCAAGTTATGTCTACAACCCCTAATGCTGCTCTTAGGCATCATGGCCTTATTCATCTCATTATCCAACATCATTTTCTTCAGCAAGGACAACAGGTCTGGGAGGAATTTCAGAACAGTATAACACAACAAATTCTAAATTTGCCTCCACAAGAATGCTCATCTCCACCTGCTACATCAATTGAGAAAACAACACCAAGGATGAAATCACAGACTGTAGTCCTAACATAAATTTCTTCTTCTTTAAGAAGAATCACAAGGTCTCAAGTCCCTGAAGTTTCAAGGTCTCCATAAGAACCTCATGAATCTGTAGTATAACCAATTCCCTTGTTAGGAAGAAGAAAATTGAGATGAAAGGTTGCTACGGAACCTGAAAAGACCAAGGGATTGATGGTTGAGAAGGAAAGCCAACCAAGTGTAGCTCAAAGAGTGACCAAAAGGAGGAGAAGGCTCATTTTGATAGATGAAGATGAACAAGAAGCTGCAAACATTTTGGAAAGTTTTAAAATGGTATCTCATTCCCTCATACATCAAAATATCCCTAAACCTATAGATATTGAAGAAATTCTTTTCGAAAGGAAATCTCCAATCATAACAGAGGAGCCACTTCTAGAGGAAGAGCCACACACAGTAGAGGAATCAATTATGGTGGAACAACCACGTGTTCTAGTTAATAATACAATGGATAAAGAGAAAATTATATGTACCAATGAGAAAGGCGAATCATATAATCTAAATGATCCTATTCTATAATTAATTTTACAGCTTTCTCAAGCTCAAGCTCTTGAATAACAACAAATAATTGACATTGCTGATTTGATCGATCAATTGCAGAACAAAGATCATCTCATCTCATTCTTGGTGCAAAAATTAGATATAGCATCTATTGATCATGCAACAAAAGTCCATAGATTAGAGGAAACAATAAAGGAACATGAAAGTGAACAAATAGATCTTTGGATATATATAAAAAGTCTGAAGAAGGAAAATAGGAGATTACAGAGTTTGGTAAACTCTTCTAAAGCACCTCCTCCTCCTAAGGTATTTGTTGACCACGGTTGTCAAACAGGTGATCCAAGTATTCTTTCCTTGCAAATACTACATCAAATTGAAGAAAATGAAAAGAAAAAATTAGAAGCTAAATTCCAAGATTTAGAAGAAAATCTGTAGGATGCATGAAAATTATGGGAAACCCTTTTGGCATGTAGGAATCCTTCTCCTGCATACAATTTTTTTTATTTGAATAATTTTATAGATGGCAGCTTCTGTGGATCTCTTATCATCTTCCTTACAAATTTTGTAGCTAACAACATTTAAAAAAAAATCTATAGTGCTGAACAGGATCAACAGGATTTGCTTTGTGAATTTTATTTACATGATTTGATTCTAGGAGACCATGAGCACAATAAAGTTTTGATAAACCTTCATGTAGGATAAGTTTAACTGAGGGCATTACATTTTACATTCAAAATTCAAATAGCATGGAAAAGTAGATTTGAGGACTATACAAATCATGATAAAACTACAGGATTGTGTTCGACCAGCCTTTCCTATTCCCAAATTGATCAAACAAAATTCTAAATGTGCTTTGTTAGATGATGAGATTATAATGTATTATTTATAGGCTTTATATGATTGTGTTATTTTTTTTATTTGTTTTCAAGACAAAATTTTGATTCAGTAGTGGCTTCAAGTGTAAATAGATGGGACTAAATTTCAGTGCTTCTTAAAAGATGAGAGGTCATGTCCCTAAATAACTTAAGATGGAGTATGAAGAGAGAGTCCTCAAATTTGGAAATCTTAATAGAGGTAATAAACTCTAGGGGAGAGCAGAAATGGATTGACATGAGATATAGACCCACTTTGCTCATCATATCTATTCCAGGATGGCAGAGTTGGGCTCCACAATCAAAGGAGCAATTCAATATATGGAAATAAATGATTCAAGCACATCAGTGATTTACTATCAATTCAGACAAACATATAATAGATGAATTTGATGAATATGATTTGAGTCAGAGTGTGGAAAGCAGAAGCCAGAGCTATGAATGCCAATTAATGTTTACAATGAGACTTGCAAAATGTAAATCTTATGGGAGATGATGAGCTCAGAATATGGCTCCTTATTGACATGTTATTTCCCTCAATTCATCTCTCGAAAGATATTATCTTATGCAAATCATAGATTGTTAGATATCTATTACATGGAAAATAGATATTTGTCTTGTTTATATTGAACTAAAGACTAAACCTTTACTTTGTCATTAATGTCTAATACATAGCATGTTTTAGTGATTTTTTAATGTGATGAATGCTCAGGAAAAATACACATGCAATATATAGTGAATGTGCAATTTTGATCTTCATACATCAGAACTACGGATTCCACAGGCTTGTTTCTATGGACTTCACAGGCTTGTTTCTATGGACTCTACAAGCTTGTTTCTATAGACTCTACATGTTTATTTCTACAGACTATATAGGATTGTTTCTGAAAAATCTGTAGGCTCGTTTCTATGGACTCTGCAGGCTTGTTTTTATGAACTCTGCATGTTCAATCCTCCCGACTCTACAAGGTCAATTCTAAGAATTCCATAAGGATGAAGCTATAAATGGGGAAGCTAGTGGCCAGATAGGATAAGAGAGAATCATTCCAGTTGAAATCAAATAAGGGAAATAACTATTTGTTATTTTTTAGGATTTGCTTTTGATAAAGATGTATATATATTTGGATCTTAGGATTATTATAGGATACGATATCTATTTTATCGAAATACTTGAATCTCTTGGAAATCCAATCTCCTATCTTTGGATGAATGGATCAACCAAGGAATCCTAATCCTTTGCATCCTATTTTGAGATGATTATATTAGTATAAAATGTAAGATTTTCATATATTATAGATAATATATATTAGATGATAGAGAGCAAATAATAAAAGAAAAGATTTGTACAAGTATATTACAAGTTTCAGAACATATTTCTTCCTTTTTAACAAAAGAGTGAATCACATAGTTTAGAACTTAAATATTTCTTTAGTCAAATTTAGAATAAGACAATCAAACACCCCCATAAGTAGCCTTGTAGATCTACCATCCCATACCTTACTGCAGACAGCTTTGGACACCAACCCTAGTTGATAAGACATCAATTGAATATTTATTAAATGAGGAGTTAAATGACACTTGTCACCAAATATACCATATTTATAAATATAAACAAAGTATTGAATAGTTGTTTTTCACAGAGACTCCACACAAAATCACAAGACCAACCAAATGAGGGGATCGCCTCCCATTCTTTTGCCATCATTAGGAGACTACCCTAAGCACCCTCAATACTAAGACTACCAGCTCCAAGAATCATCACTTCATGGTTTAAGTTAGGCAATTTGACAAGAGGAGTTTTAGATGGTAATAAGACAAGACAAGGAGGGTTCACTAGGAAATACATTTAGGAGGCTATACATTCAACCACACGAAAAAGGATTCCATATTCACAAAAGCACAACCAACATACATTAAAGAAAAACACTCATAAATGAATTATTGTCACTCAATCTCCCAAAAAATTTAGGAGGGATGTTACATTTCCAAGCCCAAATGGGGAATCAAAACTATATGGTGGCTATAGGCACAACCATGGTGAACAAACAAGAAAGAGGGTAATCCTAATGGCATTACACCTCTTGAAAACTACACTTAAGAGTAGGGGGAATATAATTTTAACAAATTTACATTGAATTAAAATGTCAAGGGAACCTACCATGACTCCAACTCTTGGATATATTCAAAATGTCACTAATAAATCTTAGACACTAACAATCATTCTCATTCTCTAAGCTCCTACTCCAAGCTTCTCTATCTCTCATCCACTTCTTATTTTTTTACAATTTTTAGATTGAGTACAAGATCCATATCAATGAAGGATTTACTTCCTCATATAGACAAAACTCAATTCTCTATAATCTAATGGGAAGGTGACATGTTTCCCTTCCCATCCCTTGGCTCATGGTCAAAAAGTCTTCCCTATCTATAGCTCCACTTATAAGCCCATGTGGGAAAGTAAACGAGTCCATACCTCATAAATGGACTCATTATCCCATGCCATAAATGGCACATAATCTGCCTCAAAATTCATCTATGGCTCCTAAAAAGACTCTCCAACCTTCCTATTAGTCCAATGACACAAAATATCTAAGAACTACTTTATGCCACTCTAACAAGTTGGCTCTTCCAATCCATCCAAGTGTTGAATCAAAATAAGCCAGTTAAGTGGATTAAAAAACATGTTAAGAATGAAATAAGACTTTAAAAAGAAATCCTAAGGTTAAGAATGAAAGGTGTAAATAGTATCGAAAGGGGGAATAGTGATAAATGGGTCAAGAATGTCTACACTTCTACCTAGGACCACAAATGATATCAGTGGTGGTTTCAATCAAGAAAGGGTCAAGTATAAATATCACAACTCTACCCTTGATGTGCTCATGCCTGGTGTAATCCTAGTTACCTTGATAGCGTCCCCTATCACCTACACAACATTGCACACATGAAATTCCCTAATCTAGATAACTGAAGCTATAGAACATACATAATAAAAGTGATCTCAATCCACAATCATCCATCCAACATATCCAAGGCATTGCATATCAATGGTAATAATTTAATACCAATCATCTAAAAATATGTATAATAAAAAACATGCTTAAGAACAATGGCTCCAGTAGTATGGAATTAATACACATAACAATACACAACCAAAATAGTGTAATTAAACTAATATCATATTGCATAGAATAATCATCTAATCTAAGTATATATTATCCTTGAGTAATCAAATCAACAACATCAAACAATATTATATAATATATTCTTAGTAATAAGGAACCAAATAAAATATTGAGTCTCATTAGTACATAAGGCACGTTTCAACAGAACATGTCAAAGACACCAATTTTATAAAGGTAATTACTATGAAAAATTGGGTTCTCACATCCCCATCCTATTATGCAGACTTCCTTTTAATATAAATTATATTAGTGTTTATATGCCAAGGAAGAAAAGATATAAGTCATAAAATAATTCAAAAAAGGCAAGTCAACCATAAAATTGACCTTATTGAACACAAAAGACATTGCTCATGATGACCAATAAGGTAAGGCACACAAAACATGTGCTCAAGGGAATAAAAAATGATTCTAATGCAAATGATATACTAAGATCGACTCTGGGCATAATATTCAAGTGAGGGATATTACATTTTTTATTTTACATCATACTCTTGTAAGGTAGATTTTCATGGTACTCTAAATCTAGTTGATTGTAGTTGAATCTGGTCGTACCTGATTTTTGTTATCAAGCTATAACAGGGATGCCTTGCTTAGTTTCGGCTTCCCTCAACCTTATGGAATAGTTTATTTGAAAAGACTTGGTTAAGATAGAAAGTAACCTATTTTTAATCCATATTTTAGATTAAATTATTTTTCTTATTTAATTTTAATTATAAAATCAAATTTTGAAGATATATACAATGTTGAATTGTAAGTCGTGTAGTAAATAAATTACTATCATGTATATATTAGATAAATCTATGTAAAATATATTGAAAGATCATTCACAAGGTATTTGTTCCACTTATGTCATAGTTTTAGTTATGAAGTATGTGGATACCATATAAATCTAATCAGTTACCAAATCCAAGTATGAATTAGATGCTCACTATGAAAATTGTTCATAAGTATTCTATGAAAGGATTATGAGATAGCAGAAATAATTCCTTACACTAAAACTTGAGATGAAAATATGCAAACAAATTTGAACTTGTTATAGAATTATAAGAAAACACATACAACTAAAAATAACATCATACCATAGCAAGTGATTATGTGTGGAAAACCCTTAAAGGAGAAAAACCCCACACTCTAAAGCAATTCAATATATTAATTAAATAAAAAAGATTACACCATACATTTGTAGAGGAAACCTTCACAATAGTATCACCAGTATCCAACTAGAAGAAGAACTGGTTTAGAGCTTCAGTGCCTTGCACAACTCTCTAGCTTACTTATCTTACAAAGCTTAGCTACTAACTTACACACTCTACAAAGGATAGAGGAATTACTTTATAGAATTTACAAATGCAAAGGAGAAAAGAATGGGGGTGAAACTTCATGAGCAAGGAAGAAATTTGCCACCCTTAGTGGGATCACTATTGATTTATAGTGGAAAGCTTTGTTGTCTTGTGCAAAGGTCAAAAGTGGATCCTCCAATTTGACAAATCATGCTCCACTTTCACTTACTTCCAAAACTAATGTTCCACTTACTTTTTTGACTCGACCCGCACTCGAGATCATGATGCCAACTAAGAAATGTTACCCATATATATCCTTTTCATTTTTCACTAAAATTAAATCATGTGAATCACTAAAGGCACCCAACTTGTCCCTTTAATGGAGTGGGATGCCCCACTCCATTCAAATTAGCTTTAACTCATATAGATTCCTCCATGGGCCATGCAAACTCATCCACAATCCACATCATCACCTAAATCACCTACCATGTCATCTACACAATCATTACCAACTCACCACTACCACCTTATCACATAAATAGTGAATGTGAATAGTAGCTCATGAATAATGACACATTAATAGTGATTTGTGAATGTTAACTTGTGAATATTGTCCTGAATTGTCAAGGTTAAGACACCTAAATTACCAACATTCTCCCACTTGTAGAGTACCTTTCAAGACCTAAAGGAATTATACTAACATGAACTTAACTACTAGGGGCCAAGAGGCCCATAGACTCCAAACACCATTTGAACTTTTTAGTGCTCACAGGCTTAGTTAATGAATTTAAAACATTCATCAAAGTCTCTATCTTAATCAAATTCACCATGCCATCCTCGACCATGTCTATCATAAAATGATATTGTACATCAATATGTTTGGTCCTAGCATGAAATGTCAAGTTCTTTGCTAGGCAAATAACACTCTATCATAATGAACTGTCACTACGCCTTATTTTAATCCAATATCTAAACATAGTCTCCTAAGCCAAATGATTTCTTTACAGGCATGAGTAGCTTCCATATACTCTACCTCCATAGTGGACAAATAAACCACATCATGTCACTTCCTCGTCCAACATATTGCACCGCCAAATAAAGTAAACTCATAAACACTGATGGATCTTTTGCTATCAACATCTCTTACCTAATTTGAATCCACATAACCATGAATGTCAAGAAGATGTTTGTCTCCAGTCAAGTTAGCATAATAACATAAGGAATACACTGAGGTACCCTGAAAATATTTGAAGACACTTATATCTGCATCCCAATGAACTCTACTAGGATTAGACATATAACATTAAGAACTCCCATTGCTTAGGCAATTCCTGGTCTAGTACAGACCATAGCATACATTAAACTTCCAAATGCACTCTGGTAAGGTACTCTGCTCATGTCTTCCTCCTCTAATGAGGATTTAGGACATTATGCATTAGATAACTTCATTTCAATTGAAAAAAGAACACACAATGGTATGAAATCTTGAATGTTAAATATATGTAATATTAAAATCACATATTTACTCTACCCAAGCCTTAGGTTTTTGTTTTGTCTCTCTCTTCTAATCTCCATCCCAAGAATGTGTCTTTCAACACCAAGATATTTCATCTCAAAATTTTTTGATAGTTGAGATTTAAGCTTTAAAACCAAAATTTTCTCAATGCCAATAAATAACATGTCATCAATGTATAAGGCAATAACCAAGAAATAATCACCATCAATTTTATAATAAACACAATGATTAGATTTAGATTACTCAATCCCAAAATTCAATACATATGTATCAAATATCTGGCACCACATCCTGGTTATCCCTTTTAAAGATGATTTTAAAGTAATTAAACTAGCCAAAGCAGATGATTTTCTATCTCTATTAAGTCGACCTTGGTGTTGTGCCAACAAATTTCAATTATGTTTCAAGAAGAGCTACATTAACTTTGATAATGACAATCAACGTATGGTTATTTTTGTTAATATTGACCAAGCCCCCTACCTTTGTAAAAACAATTGATGTTGATGAGAAGCTCAATCACATTTATAAAATCACAACTCAAGGAAATGAAGATCTAGATCCTACTCTTGATGGTATGATTCAATAAAGAGATGCACAATCCATCTATGATACCATCAACATTACTTGTGAAAATTGGGCACATGGAGAATATTACATAATAAGATGAGGTTGTGTTGTAGTTGGTCAGTAAATAAATGCTCCACACAAGTTGGATAAACACTATGAGTCTTTTTGATTCATTGGTAGATGCCTAATGAATGCACCACCTTTCAAGTTAGATCAGGCATCGAGGTTTCATGGCCAAGTCAAGGTTTTGGATTACTTAAAATAATTACAGGATTAATATATTTTATAAGACAAACGTATGTAGGCACTCCCTACTATACTTCAAAGCACAACTTGTCGTTGGTGGGCTACTCATCAATACAAGTTGTTGACATGAGAACATGTACATGCTATTATACATCATTGCTTTCACCATGATAATCGTGTTCATGCCATACTCATTTATAATGGTTTTGAGTCCTTAAATGACCATATAGTTGCCCATGAGAATATTTGGCATACTGATGAGATGTTTTTAACAACATCCTTATGGTTTCATGCATTTTATGGTACTTTGCATGCTTGGGCTAGATCATGGTATATTCATCAAGAAATATAAAGGGATATAAATACTTGAGAGTGCATCAAACATTTTTTGCTCACCATGTTTTCATTTTATTCACCATGATCATATATTAATTTATCCCTACAAACTATCTGTCAAGCAGTAGTAGGTGATTAGGTACTAGTAAAAGATATAATATGGACCATGCATGGTGTAATCAATGATGATTTGGACATCTTATAAGAACCTAATACTCATGTAAGGACTTGGTTGGAACCTGACCCCCAATCTAAATATGAGCATATCAAACAAATCCTTAAGGGTAAGCAAAAGTTTGTATGTCAAGTTGATGAGGGTATTAATACTGATCCACTAGAGATAACATTCTACCACTTAAACTTGTCTACAAAATACAAGGCAACAATGTTAGAGATAATATGCAATCTGAGTAAAATCCATATTTTGTGCCACTCCAAATAGTTCAATACAATATTTGGCATAGAAGATGTACCCAAAATGGCCACTATGGAAATTACTAGTCTGAATTAGAATTAGACAAAATCTATGAACTTTTATAGAAGTATCCAAAAAAAAAATCGCGTAAATACGTAGAGTTGAAAAGAGTACATCTGACATTGGGAAAAATGCATATAAAATTAGTTGAGGGCACTCGACCAATCAGGAAATGACCATATCAAATGAATCCTAATCTGCATGCACACATTAAAAAAGAAATTAATGTCATGTTTTACACTAGGGATATCACTCTCATTAGTGAATCTAAATGGGTTACCCCCATAGTAATTATCATCAAAAAGGATGGTCGAATCTGCATTTATGTGGATTATAGATAACACAATGTTGTAGGTCATAGATCCATTCCCAACACCATTCATGGAGGATATTTTTGGAAGGTGTCACTGGATATGAAATATATACCTTCACTGATAAAATTTTAGGCTATCATCAAGTATAAATTAATGAGGAAGATAAGGCAAAAACCAAATTTTCCATTGAATGGGGGTCCTCTATGTACAATGTTATGCCATTTGACTTAAAGAATGCACCAACAGTCTTCTCTTGCATTGTGATAAAAACTTTTAAAGGTTTCATCCACAAGTTCCTTCAAGTGTATCTAGAATATTGGATCATGTACAGCTTGGTGGATGACCATTGTGCTAATTTGTGCCTTGTGTTTAAATGTTATCATCAACTTTAAATTTCCTTGAACCTAAAAAAATGCATTACCACACCTTTTGGGATTCTATCAGGCCACATCATTTGTCAGGATGGACTAATTGTGGATCTGGCCAATATTACAGTTATTATTCAACTCTCATCCCCAACCACTCAGCATGAGATATGCACCTTCCATGGTCACACAAGTTATTCATAAGTTTATTCATAGTTATGCTAACATTTTTTAGCTTTGTTAAAATATATTTTCAAACAAAATGGCCTCTTTATTTAGACCAAAAGACATCAACATGTATTCAAGACCTTGAAGGAAAAATTGGTAATTGTACCCATCCTCCACTTCCCAAACTAGATGACACCATTTCATGTAAACATTGATGCTTTTAACAAAGGTAGTGGGCACCATCCTTGCATAACCTAGTGAAGGGAATATTTCCCATCCTATATATTTTACCAATCGTAAGATAACATCAGTTGAGAGAAATTACTCTACTACAAAACAAGAAGCCTTTTCCATGGTATATGCACTCTAGAAGTTTTGCCAATACTTGTTGGCCATTTTATTCACATTCTTTACTAATCACGAGGTACTCAAGTACCTTATGAATAAACCCATGTTACATGGACAAATATGTTGATGGATTGTTCTATTCTATGAATTCTAGTTCTCTATGGTAGTAAAACCTGGTAAGGCTAATTTTAGTCATGGCCATCTATCATGTATTAAATCTAGTGAACCAATGCAAACAATTCAAAATGACTTACCTAATTTACAAATTTAACAAGTTACATACATGCCTAAATAATTAGAGAAAATAGTTACTTTCCTTACAACATGTTCAGTGCCAAACCATCTTAACACCTAGGAGAAGAAGCAACTCATTATACACACTGCCCCTTTCTAGCTTATTGGTGGAGACCTATTTAAGCTTGGTTGACATGAATTATTATGAAGGTGTATAATTCATCATGAGCACATAGATGTCCTTCAAGAGGTCCATGAGGGTGTCATTGGAAGACATTATGTTGGTGATGTAATAACATGAAAGGTTCTCCTAGCTAACTTGTGGTGGCCCATCTTATTCAAAGATGTCAAAGCATATGCATGCCAATGTGATATATGTTAGTGTGTAGGCAAACCAAATTGAAGGGATGATATGCCCTTTCATCCAATTTTTTCTCATGAACCTTTTAATAAATGTGTAATTCATTTTTGTTGGGTCCATTAACCCTAATTCAAGATGAACTGACACATGCTACATCATTACCACCCTAAACTATCTAACATGTTGGGTTGAAGTAGTGCCCACAAGTGATTGTACTGCTACACATGATTGTACTAGAAAATATCATCACCAAGAATGGATGCCCTTTAAGTTTAATAAGTGATTATGACATTCACTTCCTTAATGAGATGATATGTATCCTCTTAACCAAATTCAATATTGTGCACTATAAGACCACTCTATCCCATTTTCAAGGTAACGCCAATGTTGAAGCTTTTAAAAAAATCATGGGCCATACATTGATAAAAAATTTCAATATCAATTGAACTGACTGGGATGATTGAGTTTCTACAGTCTTATGGGCATATCAAATGACATACAAAATATAGAACAAGAGTACTGTCTTCATCTTATCTTTGACATTGAAGCAGTTATACATGCGGAGTTCCTTAATCTTTATTTAGGTATTACACATGTTGATTGAGTAGATGATAAATAATGTATAAAAGTATGCCTTGATGCTTTATTATAGATATATGAAACACACTTTATTACACATTTGAGTTAATAAGTTGAAAAGCAAAAGCATAAATCTTGGCATGATATACATCTCAAAAACAAAACTTCTCTCTTGGTATTTATGTATTGGTCTATGATTCCAAGTTCATGCACCATTCTGATAAACTTCAAATATATTGGGATGGTTCCTTCATCATTCAAAACATCCATCCCATAGGTGCATGCAAATTAATATGGTTAGATGGTCAATTTCTTCCAAGCCATTTTAATGGTAGTCAGCTCTGACCCTACCATTCTGTATAATACTTCAAATTTTGTCAATAAGGTATATGCAAATAGAATAGTTTAGAATTTTGGTTTGTTTTTAAATAAATCATAACATTGTTTGTGTGCCTTTGTTTAGGTTTTTGCCACATGGTTCTTGTTTTTTTTAGCATTAATTAATTTGGTCATGCCCATGGAGGACCACATACATCTTTTAGTGTGGGGTAAGTTTCAAGATGTATAAATCAAAGCTAGAGTTGGGAGGAATCATGCATACAAGGGGTGCATAAGTGAAAGCGCATAAGGGTAAAAGGCATGTAGGAGGAGGCACGTGACTAAAAGTGTCAAAAAATAATGGCAAAGGAAAAGCCACTATGAATGGGTTAGGATGGAAAAGGTAGTTCCCACCTTTGAAAATAGAAGTTTAAATCTTTTTATAGTTGGCATGCACTACAAGAAAGGTGTAAGGATGGGACAAAATATATTAAATTGGCATAGTGTTAAACATAATGACAAGCATTCCAAATGGACGTCGTGGCATACCATTTGAGAGCATTAATGAGCAAAGTGATGGATGAAGGCATTGGAGGATATATGTAAGCAAGTCTTCAAGGCTATATAAGGGTGGAGGGTCCTCATTTTGGAACTTTATCATTGAAAACATTCTAATTTATAGAATTTATAAAGCTTGAGCGAAGCATTTTCAAGTTACAAGAGTGTGTTTATAAAATTACTGTGACAAGTTCAAAGCTAGGAAGTGAGGTAAAAATCATGAGAAAATAAAAAGAGTGGAATTATGACTGTGGAAACATTTTGGATAAAGTTATGGGTTGAAGGTATCAAATCCACCATTAAAGGAAGCTGAAGCAGGAAGGTTGAAGAAGTTGAAGGCATGAAATACATATTCATTTGAGAGAGTCAGACGGTTATATGTCAACATTTGATCATCCCAGTGGGTGATGCAGCCAAAACAAAAGGCCATGAAAAGTGAGCCTTTGCCAGTAATTCATGAAGAGGAAGAGTATGAGAACGTAAGAGGACATCCTATTTTGATTTGGGAGGAAGTTCCTAATGAGTCTGGAATACAAGAAGAAAAATTAGCATAACAAGCAAAAGAGACATATATTAGGAAGAAACCAATGATGGCACGTGAGGGGAAAAAGAAGCTTACAACACCACCTCCACCCTCTATTTTAATTAAATAAATACAATACCTTGAGTTGGTCTTGTGTGGTACAAATTGGGAGTCTAAGATATTTTTTCCAAGTCCTTGAATATAATCATTGTCAACTCAAAAATAAGGGAGACTTGTAGCATGACTACAGGGTTGAGCACCAAAACACTAGGAATGAGGTCACTTATGACCTCATAATATTTAATCTATTGAACCATGCTAGAGTGTTCTAACTTTTCAACCTACCTTATTTTGGTAAGCCCGTGGAGGTAGTGAGATTTTTGGTCTTGCTCATCTATGAGGACTATTTTTACTTTATAGGACACAGGATGTGAATCATTGTCTAATGGATCAACAAGGTAATAGGGATACAATGTTTGGGTGCTAACCTTAATGTGGATCTAGAGGACCAAGAGGAAATTGAGAAGGCAACGATAATGCTAAAGTACAAAAAAAGGGTCACACCATGAAGATTTTTAGCCTTAAATATCTCACCATTTGGGTAATTGGCTATTGCCAAAATTGAGGGTGGGGATATATAGAAACATGTTGACATGGCACACCTATATGTGGCAAGCTAGATGGCCTATAAGAAAAAGTAAAATTACGCTTAGTACTTCATTGAAAGTATTATGGAGGATGCTGATAAGGCCCACTGCCTATTAAATCATAAATTTCCTTGGGGCATGATTCTTCTTTTACTAGTGTTTGATGAGATTGGTGTTCCAAAATACATTAGTAAATAATTGAAGTGGGTTTACCCACCTGAGAACAAATCCCCTGTAGAATGGTTCTAATAGTTCACTTGTAAATGCATCATCTCCCCTTCTCACAAGCTGAAAATGAAAGGATAGTTCGAAGGGATGAAGGACGCCTTTGGAAATGAATAGTGCATCCCCAAGGAGTTACCCTCATAGATGGGAATTGTAGCCAAATTTGTTGTTATGCAATATTATTCACTCACTTGTATTTGGATAGAGCCCGTGGATAACTTTTTAGAGTGGCTAAAGTTACGTTATGCTTTCACTGCCAAGTATTTCATGAATTTTGTAAAATCACATTGTTGGCATGCACAAGGTGCACATTAATGCTGATAAAGTTGATAATGAGACTCATACTCTTCGATAATTATATGTCTATTTGATGAAGGAGGCATATAGGGAGAAGAATGAGTTGGATAAGATTGATATCACTGCATACCAGATTCTCATGGGGGATCACATTCATGTGTTGTATTACATGCTAAATCCTAAGAAGAAGGCTTCAAGAAGCCATGAGGCCACGAGAGAAACCCTTCCATTTCTACCAAAAACAACAAATCAAAGAAGGTAGAAAATGCTAGGAATTAGTTTTTACACTAGTAGTTACATTTGTATATTTACCAAGAGGTAAATATAATATTGTGTAAGAGAATATATTATTTGGTTATTCGAATATATTTTAGTAACAATATATTTGTATATAATTAGTTGGTTAGTTGGGAGATTGTTAGAGTGAGAGATTGTAGGGATCTCACCATTCCGAATATAGGAAATATATTTCCTATATAAACTTTGTAATGTTTTGAATAAACATATATAACAACATATAATAATTTGTTATTGTGTTCAATTTTTTTTTCTATTGTTCAGCTTTCTTTGTTATGCAACTCTAGTTTTTACCAATATCTGGTATCAGAGCAGGCATACCAGTGAAATCTTGTGAGAGATAAATCTCATAAGTATGGATCTTTTAGAGATGAGATGATCGGATGAGCATCTAAATGCATGGGAGGAAATTATGAGTTTATCTATGCAATTTTTGTGAGTTATGACATCCTCTACCAGATTGTCTTCACATTTTTTGAATGCTTATTTTCATTTATTCCATGTTTAAATAGCCCATGCGTGTGGGTTACTCACCTCAGGCTTGAGTCTACATTGAAGATTCATTTGTTGAGATAAGACAAATCTATTGAACAAAATAAAATTGATAGTTATCAGTGGCATTTGGTGTATCAAGGTGGCTGTCATATACATAGAAAATAAATATGCCCAGGGGTGGAAGGTAATAAAATGGATTGAAAGAGTGTAAAAAAATATTCCATGTATGAAAGTGTTGACCATTCACCACTCTGAAAAGATCAAAGTCAAGACGTCTATTGTATGGTGTAAGAGATATATTTATTTATTACTGTTATAACTATAATATACTCAAATCAAATGATGTCCTTTTGATTGCATGCAACCATTGCCAGATATTCACTCAATCTTTTCCCATATTCTATTTGATAACATATTTCATTCACTATTGACACAGGTCATCTCATGTGGATCCACTTGTTAGTTGAATCTACTGCATAATTGACTTCTAACATGTCAATTATTTTGATTAGACCACATCAAACTCAGCATCCCAATGTATCAATGACATTCTGATCGGTGATCCATATCAATGTATTTGGGCCTCTTAATCAAGCATGAAATCCTAATAACAATTCAACGAGCAATAATTTGTGTCATGCAAATTTATAGTAGTATACAATGCATCATGTCAAGTTTACCTATCCTCCTCAGACATTACATCCACCCACAAATATTGGCACATTTTCATTAAGCTAATTGTTCAAGTTGTGTTAAATTTTTGGTCAAATGAGTAAGTTGCGTCATGTTAGTTTTTTAGTCAAAAAGTCATAAAATAATATTAATCAATGCTTTTAGTTTATTTCTAAGTATTGTGAGTTCATTTAGTTTGAAGTTGTTTAGTTGTTTATTAAGGTAAATTTAAATAGTGAAGTCCATGTCAATATTAAGCTTTTCATAAGTTTTTTTTAAAAGTTCCCCAATGATAAGATTGTCTTGATAAGGTCATTTGATGGTTTAATATGTTATCAAAGATTTTTTAATCTTAAATGAGTGTTTTTACATTGTTTTTGTTTAAGTCGATAGTCCTTTTTTTATTTTTAATAAATAATCAAGTTCGATTATGTCTTTTTAAAAAAAAATCAAAGTCATTTAGGTGAACATTAGAAATAGGTATGACTGGTAACCATTGAATGGTTAATGTCAAAAATTAAAAAATGAGTCAAAAATTAAAAGTTATTTTTCTATAAATAAATTATTTTGAGCCATATTATCAAGAGTCATTTTTATGTCAAAAGAGTCAAGAGTTAGAGTCCTCTTTTTGTGTTAGTAAAAGTATGTCAAAAATCATAAAAAATAAAAATTGTAAAAGGAATAATTATCACTTGTACATGACGTCCAAACTATGGGGGGGATTTCTCCTCGACAAATTCATGAATTTCAGCTTCATCGACACTTTTGCTAAGTAAGAAATAAATCCACTAGAGGATGGAGGAAACAGAGGCTGGAGGTTTCAGAGCCTCTCATTAGTCACCAATGACGGGGCCCAGATGATTTTGTGACATATTTTATGTAGTGTGCTTTTTCATAGTTTCTACAATGTGTTTGAAATAAAGAACATAAGCACATGTCTATATGTAATTATTGTGCAATTCAAAACATAATTCCCTGATGTAAAAATATGGTGAATGAACAAAAAACACCAATGTAAGACAGTTCATGGATCTTGAAAAGGTTTGTGGTAGATATAAAAAACCATCATAGGTGGACAGTTGATGAGGTTCATGTTCATGTCAAAGTTTGTGGTAAACTTGTTTAAAATCATGGAAGGAGTGATCCTTTCTTTGTATCAACGTCATGAGCCAAATAGATGAGCATGCCACAGGGGTGAGCATACTGCAGGTGAGAGTGTGAATATTTTGACACCATGTTAAAACTAAGGGGGGGGGGGGTATTAAGAATTAGTTTTTACATTAGTAGTTACATTTGGATATTTACCAAAAGGTAGATATAATATTGTGTGAGAGAATATAATATTTAGTTATTTGAATATATTTTAGTAACAATATATTTGTATATAGTCAGTTGGTTAATTGCGAGATTGTTAGTATGACATATTGTAGGGATTTCACCATACCAAATATAGGAAATGTATTTCCTATATAAATTTTTTAATGTTTTGAATAAACACATATAGAAGCATATAATAATCTATTATTGTGTTTAAATTATTGTTTTGGTGTTTGGATTTCTTTATTGTGTAACTCTAGTTTTTACCAATAGCAAAGACAAAAGAAGAGGCCAATCCATAATGCCACTAAGAACACATAATAGGAGTAACCTAAGTGACAAAGGACAACCATATCATCTCCAAAAGACCAAGGGATGCCTACAGTATAAGAACAAAAAGGGCTCAATACCACCAACTAGATAATTATTCCTTCGAGACAAGAGTATTATGTGCTCAGTGTTAGGGTATTTGAACAAAGGATGATGATTCTTGAGGCATTTCCTAAGAGGGAACCTACACTAAGGTTCCAAAAGGAAGCCACCCCTAAGTTAGAGAAGGTTTCCTTAGAACAACAAGAGAAGCTTACCCCTAATGACATACAAGTAGACATTGAGAGCCCCACTAGTGAAGAGGGAGAAGATAGAGTCGCAACCTTAGATGTTGGTGACCAAGGTGTTGGCCTGAGGGGTAAAAAATAAACCGATCTAGACATAGATATAGTCAAGCACGATCCTAATAAGGGAAAGGGGCCTGTTAGGGAATTTGATCAAAAATAAGTAAATAAGAGCAATAACCTCCTCATTCATGGCTATCTCTAACAAAATGTCCCTGAAGAGGAATTATATATGTCAGAGTATTTCCCCAAAGAAGACTCCTCCAATCAAACTCAATAAGAACTCTCATTTTACATGGATATTTTGTTAGGAGGCCCCTTATCCAACGGTAGCACAATTGATTACTTATATATGAGCAATTGAACATGGAAATTATACCAGAATGATTAAGAAACTAGAAACATGAGACAGCAAAGAATTTGAGAGACAATACACACAATTGTATTAGATAATACTAGAAGAAAATACAAATAAGGAAGATGCCACTTCTCCCTCCACCTCAAAGGCTTGCCACACCTCAAGACCTTCTTCCCTCTCTCTCTTGCTCAACACAAAACCAACTCTAAAACCTGAGTTACAATCCCTCCTTGAATGCTATAGTTGATCTCCTTGACCTTACCCCTGTAGATCTCCTTGACCTTGCTTGCTTCAATGCTCTTACTTGATCAATTTGATAATTACAATACATGCCTCATGGTTCTTTAAATAGAATCCCATGGTTACAAAAATAGACATCTAACTACTAAAATTAGATAAACAACTCGCGACTTAAAATAGTCTCTTAGCATGCAAACACTCGGTTTAACTAACTGACTGTTTGTAAACAGCAGTTCTGGACCGCATAGGCGACCGACGTCGGTCCCTGCTTGTCTGGTGCTGCCGACGTCGGCCGACTCTCTGCCGTCGCCGGTCTCCTTCTCCACTGCATCTGACCGACGTCGGTTATACTGCCGACGCCGGTGGCTCTAGTTCTTCAGCATCCTCTCTTCATGTGTGTGCACACAGTTGAAGCTTTTAACTCCACACCCTAACAATCTCCCACTTGGAGGTAAATAGCTGCAACCTCTACCTGTACCTGTACACCATCTATTTTGTTCCTTAGGCCCTGTATCCCTCTTCAAAGTCACCCTTGAAGACCAACCACCACGCAAACCTGTGATGCTATACCTGTCACCTATGCCACGAGAACTTTGCTGCTCCTAAATTCTTCATGACATACTTCTGAACCAACTTTACCCTTAGATCAGAAAACTCCCTGTATATGCAACCCTGCAAAAAGTAACACAATACAGTAACAGGATAATGTAGCTAATATTATCCAACCTGGTAAAGATAAAAAACAATGGTCAAACCTCCATTGCCCTGCAGCATAACTCAAGACCATATACCATAGCCTTCTGTCTCAGATGTCCATCCACTCTCTTCTCTAAAACGGGAATCCATCCCTCTATCCAGCTGACAACTCCACCAACAAATACCTGTTTGTCTCTACTCCAAGGACTCACACTCCTCATCCATGTCAAGCTCCCACTGTTTCTGGATTCTACCTGCATTGCTTCCTCCATCTTCCTAGTTCATGACTAACAGTAAGCAATATAAAGAAGGTGAACAACGAATATGAGGTTCACATACCTTTTCTGACCTCTCTATGGGTGTTTGAGACTCATAGATCCACCCAACATCCATTCCAGTGACCAATCTCGGCCAACTCCCAGTCTGCTCCCGACCGATGTCGGTTCCCTGCACTGATCCTGACTGCCAACGTCGTTACCCCTGGCCGACGCCGGTGTCCCCCCTGCCGACGTCGGTCCTGATGACCGATGTCAGACTTATCCTGCCTGACCTACCGACCCTGCTGGTCTACACAAGACTGAAGTCGGTGTCTGGATGACCAACGTCGGTTCCAAGTAACCGACATCGGTGCCTGTGTGTTCTCGTGAGTGATAAATTCTTCATCCGCGAGCTCTTCTTGGATCAAATCTCTATCCATGCTACCCTACTCAGATTTATTTACTGCCTGTAACTGTTCTAAGGCCTTCATCTCCTCCAAAAACACCAAGACATCCCTGTTCTTGTCAAAAGCCTCAAATTTCCTTTTCCTGTAATGAATTCTATCCATGCCTTCTGAACTTGAACACATACCTTTTGAGTCAAGAACTTCCATTCCCTTCTTATTCATGTGACCCTGCCTAATAGACCACATCTTCGAATCTGCACCGGAAGTGGAATCAGTAGTACAAGTAGATAGATAAAGAGAACCTACTTTCTTACCTCTTGCTAAAACAAGTGCTCCCTTGGTAACCTTCCAAGAATCCGCTGTGAGGGTTATTGTGCATCCCTCATCCCCCAACCTTCCTACAGAAATCAAACTCTGCTTCAGAATTGGAACATGCATGACCTCCTTCAACACCCATGTGTTGTCAATCTGCAATCTCAGCTGCACTTTCCCTTTGCCAACTATCTGACAAGGCGTACCATCCCCTAAATAAAGAACTCCAAAATCTCCCTGTACATACTCATGAAACAAATCTCTGTTTGGGGATGCATGAAAAGATGAACCAGAATCTAATATCCATGATCCTAAATGACTATCCAAAGAAAGTATGAGAGCATCCTGTACCACAATATTTGCATCCTTTGCTTCTTCAATACCTGCATGTTGATTTTCTTTATCTCTCAACCAACACTCCTTCTTTGTATGTCCTTTCTTTCCACAAAACCAGCAGGTAATACCTTTAGACTCGAATCTCCTTCCCGACCTCGATTTCCCTTGCTCAATCTTCTCCTTTTGCCTTCCTCTGCTTTCCACACTTAGAGCGTTCCCTGATGATTCACCTGTGCTTCTCCTACGTATTTCTTCATTCAAAATCACACTCACAACATCATCAACCTTTAAGATTTTAGAAGCAGATGCAGAGTTACTTACTGCCATAACCATACCGTCCCAACTTTCAGGCAAAGAACATAAAATCAAGAGAGCCTTTACCTCATCATCAAAAACAATGTTGACTGAAGCTAATTGGTTTACCAAACCATGGAAATCACTGAGATGAGTATGTACCGAACCTCCTTCCTGCATTTGCAAAGTAAATAGCTGCTTCATAAGGTATACCTTATTAGAAGCCGAGGGCTTTTCGTATAAATTTGCCAAGGACTTTATCAACTCTTCCATTGTTTTGTACTGTGATAAGCTGAAAATCACAGAAGCTCCAAGACTCAGCCTTATGGAACCAAGAGCCTTCCGATCAAGAACACTCCATTCTTCATCCTTCATATCTGTGGGCTTGCATGCAACCCCACCCAACGGTAAGTACAGATCCTTCTGATACAGATAGTCCTCAATCTGCATCCTCCAGTGTTGATAATTCTTGCCGTTAAACTTCTCCATTCGTAGCCTACTTTCTTCTACCATTGTTGAACTCCCACTCAATCAAAAAACCCTGTGAATGACCTGTAATCAAAAACAATACCCTGCTTTCTGCAAACCGTAGCTCTGATACCAACTGTTAGGAGGCCCCTTATCCAACGGTAGCACAATTGATTACTTATATATGAGCAATTGAACACGAAAATTATACCAGAATGATTAAGAAACTAGAAACATGAGACAGCAAATAATTTGAGAGACAATACACACAATTGTATTAGATAATACTAGAAGAAAATACAAATAAGGAAGATGCCACTTCTCCCTCCACCTCAAAGGCTTGCCACACCTCAAGACCTTCTTCCCTCTCTCTCTTGCTCAACACAAAACCAACTCTAAAACCTGAGTTACAATCCCTCCTTGAATGCTATACCTGATCTCCTTGACCTTACCCCTGTAGATCTCCTTGACCTTGCTTGCTTCAATGCTCTTACTTGATCAATTTGATAATTACAATACATGCCTCATGGTTCTTTAAATAGAATCCCATGGTTACAAAAATAGACATCTAACTACTAAAATTAGACACACAGCTCGCGACTTAAAATAGTCTCTTAGCATGCAAACACTTGGTTTAACTAACTGACTGTTCGTAAACAACAGTTTTGGACCGCACAGGCGACCGACGTCGGTCCCTGCTTGTCTGGTGCTGCCGACGTCGGCCGACTCTCTACCGTCGCCGGTCTCCTTCTCCACTGCATCTGACCGACGTCGGTTATACTGCCGACGCCGGTGGCTCTGGTTCTTCAGCATCCTCTCTTCATGTGTGTGCACACAGTTGAAGCTTTTAACTCCACACCCTAACATATTTTTAATGAGTAATGTCACTTTGAGATTCCATTACCTAGCATGGATTTAACACTAAAAGGGGGTGGATCTTCCTAAGGCATTTTAGGTGGATCCTCGGTAGTGTTCACCAACCCAAACAAGTGTAACCCTCATTAATTTGGCTCCCAAAGTCACTAATAAAAATGTTTTACATAGCTATTGGCCAACAACAATGAAATCACCAAGAGGTCATTTCCTTGTACCAACACAAACATACTAAAACATTGAGGATTGAATAAGAATTAAAAGATCTCAAGCACCAGTAGGAAGAAACAACATCATCTTGAGTGAAGACTCTAAAACTTTATAACATAATTTTTTTAAATGAGTTGGCACTTGCCAATGGAATCCCTCTTACAAGTGAAGCCATTGATAAGTTGGAGACCCTAGCAGACTTGAGATGTAGAGCAATTTTATGATTCCATCGAAGTATGTAAGGGATTTTTATCCAAGGTTGGTTCCATAACTCCCATCACCAATGGGATTTTTATAAAGTTGGCCTGACCTACTAAAATTTTGGAAGCTAGGCTTCAACCGAAAGAACACCAATGCCAACAAATACCTGAGAATATGATAATAATAAAGGATAGAGTGTAACATGCAAAACCATTCTAGGGCATGGATGAACTAGAAAATAAGATCAATGATCACTGCTAGGAGCTTAATATTATCATTGTGGCACTCTAAATGCAAGTTTTCATAAAATTCAGGATGTTTGAATACATCCACAAGGATGCCACTTTTAAATTTGAACTTTTGATGACTCAAATGAGTGAATTTATGAACTATATCAAGAAGATGAAATGACTTAAGGGTGATTTTGAATAAATTACATCCAAATTATAAACTACCCTCAACCAATGGGAGGAAGTCAAGTGCCAAATTGAACAAGTAGGACCTAAATTTTTAGAATCAGAGGGACCTAAGGATGATGCATAATACAAGAAAAACTATTGGATTAGTGTGGGGTGATGTTGGAACCCAAATTTTGTATTTATTTATTATAATTACCTTTTGAATATAGTACAAGATATATAAGTGCAGAAGTTAACCTAGGCACGGAAGGCCTTAACATGGGAGAAGTAAGTCATGAGGAACAAGGATGCAAAAAACATGAAGGAACCAAGGATGTAAGACTCGAACAATACCCTATGACTTGGAAAATGGTGAAAAAGGCATAGATGGTTAGGAAATGGTTCACATGAGCATCAAAGGAGAATATTCAAGCATGAATCTAGCACTGGCTGATGAGAAAATAGGAGCACAATAATAAATATGTAACATAGAGAGGGTATATAGTAGCACTTAGGCTTGAATCAATAGGAATTCATTATAAAAATTTCCCATGACTCATTAAAATAAATGGTTATCAGCAAGTCATCACTTTCATGACAATATTGTAACAAAATGATTAGGATTAAACCATGTATAAATACCCCCTGGTTTTATTTAAAAGAGTTGTTGTAATGGTAATCTTGTAATTGTAATCTTGAGCTTAGTCATAACCGTGATGTGCATTACGACATGTGTATGTTGATCCTTGATATGTAATGGAATAGAATACTTGTGTTATTGAAATACCTTTTATAATCTTGTTATGGAAACAATGGTACCACTACTCTCTTTCTCGATTTGTGCCTATCTTTTTCTGTGATGTATAGCTTAAGTATGGAATGAGCAAATTGTTAGGACTAGCTATACTATGATGATTATGTTGACATAATTTTTGTAATCTTATTATGGAAAAAATGGTACCAATAGTCTTTTTCTCGATTTGTGCCTATTTTTTTTGTGATGTATAGTTTAAGTATGGAATGAGCGAATTTTTAGGACTAGTTATACTATGGTGTTTATGGTTAGAACTATGTGCATGTTCAATCACCCTAGTATAGAAAGATAAATCCATACACCATCACACGATAGAACTGAAAAGAACCAGCCTTAAGTTGTGTGCTTTGGGTGAGTGTGCGAGATCATTTATCACGTGATATGTCAATGCGCTAACTTGTTGGACTTATTATTCTCTTAAGGTGCGTGACTAGGATAAGTCATGCTAAATTGAAGGAAAAGACCACAACAAACCCCAACAAAAATATCACAATATTTGATGGATATATTGATTTATAATATTTATTTAATGGAAATAAAAGATAAATGTGAAAACATGATAAATAGAAGGTATCCTAAGTGAATATTATAATGTGTATATTCATACATTAACAATTTAGTCCACTTAACCATGGATAACTTAGATGAATTATCTGCATATGTGGGGCATAGAGTTAGAATTACACAACAATCTTACCATTTACATTGTTATCTTCTTGGTTACTATGACATTTTTATTTGTATTTGGCAAAGAGAGTCAATATATGAATGAGGTCCAATAGTTATTATACATCTTGTCTTAAAAATATATAGTTATAGATTGCATGAAGGCCATAGTTTGTAAGATTAAAGTTTCAAAATTTTATTTTACATAAACCACTTGTGAAATGGGTCCAATTAGAATGTATTTTGAATGCATAATAAATAGAACAAATACTTTATTTTACTAAAATAGGGTCATTCTTATTGTAAATACAAGTAATCTTATCAACCAACCGTTCCTTTTTTATTACAGGTATATCAAAATCATATCAACTAAGGTTATGTGTCATTCAACAATAAAATGCCTTAATTTTAATATTCCAATATTATATGTTCTACATCTAATCCATAATCTTTCATATTCCAATATCGTTTTTACAAAAATCAACATTTTAATGATCCAATCACATCCATACCTAAACAACAATTCCATACAACATTTTCAACAAATCCTTCCATTTCAGAAATACAAAAAGAAAGTGCATAGTCTAAGGACCTCAAAACATAACTAAAACAAAAATATGAAACAATTACTTCATAAGATGACTTTCAAATACCGTTCTCTATCAATGTTTAATAAGGAACAAAAATTATGCCTTTTTTAGGCCTTGTGCATAGATCTATAAACTGATAAAGTGTAATATCCCATTTTGTATGGATTGTAACACCTTTAAATCACCTAAAACATATCATAAATAATTTATCCAACATTTAAAAAAAAATCATACTTGTCTCATGATTTATTTTAAAGATATGGCCATTATTGTCTTTTTAAACCCTCAACTATAGGACTACAAACCTGAGTTTTATTAATATATTATTATATAGGTGTTCCAAAACCATGAAATTAAATTTATTATTTAAATTTCATCCTATCTAACCTATCCAAAAAAAATTAATTATTTTGGTCAAGTATTTTCCTATAATAGTGATTTTAGTGATGTCAATAACGGTTTTCGACCTTGTGTCTAATTTTTTAGGTTTTTAATGATAAAAATACATAAAAATGACTTAAATGTTTTTAAAAACTCTTATTATGCACAATATAACATGATATCAAAATTTTATAAGGTTTTGATAGTTAAAACTCAAGTTAATGCAAAACCAAACTCTCAAACATTAGACTAGGGTTTACAGGACAACAAACACCCAATTTCGGATTTAATTTTTTTTGTTGAAAAAATTATCCTACTAACACCTAAAATTTATCCTAAAATACCCTATCTCACTTTTCCACCTCCTCAATTCATTTATTTTTCCACTTTAGGCCCTAAAGGCTCTCAAACTCAGTCTTTTAAAATTGTTATAGTAAAAAAACTACCAATACAGACCTGTAACCTTTTTCTAGTAATATTAGTCAACTTGTGGGTCTTGTTTATGATTTATTTGAACTTTTGGAAGACTAATAATTATTCCTTATTCAATATCAAATAATTTTTTAGTATCTTATTCACAAAATAATATAAACAATATACCTTTCTTGGACTGTATTCACAAAATTCTGATTACATACCTTGTAAGACTTGAAAATCATCATAATGGTTTGAAATGAGATCAAGGAATAATAAAAAAAATGTTCTCACATGGTCATATGGTCTGAGGATCAATATAAAAACTCTTTTCTATTCATATATCTTCAATAATTGATATACAATCCTGCAAACCATCCTTAGACTCTCTTCCCCATCTCCCCTACTTGTCTTTCCTTCTTCTATTCTTAAATTTATTGAATTCCTTATTACTTTTTTATGGCTTATCTCTTGGTTACATGATGACTAAACTTAGTTTTTTCATTTTGTATATATAAAAATATCTCAATAACTTACAAACTTATCTAAAACATACTAAATTGACCATCCTCATACATTGCAAATGCTACTAGATAGAATTGGGGATATGTCAACATGTAAAAGAAGACTAAACTATATTTATTTTTTATTAATAACCTTAATAACCATTTGCCAAATGTTTAATCCCTTTACATCATGTGAAAACACTCAAAAAGTCCTTACAACAATTCAAATTTTTGATTTCCCATGTTGGCGGGAAACTCAAACTATGCATAAGACATCAAATTGTGAACATATACTAAATTTTACACCTTTAAATTGATAAAATAATACTACATATACCAATATTGACCCATAAAACTCATAATTTACTTATACTTCATGATATACCTACATCATACTCCCCAGGTGGGAAAATTTGAGCTCCTGCTCAAATGAAGCTTTGACTTATTTTTCTTTTTCTTCCAATTCTTCATCTTCTTCTTATGTTCATTATCTATATTTCTTTCTTGTTGGTCCTATTTTATTGTCTTGTCTGGTCTTTGCATCTCATTTTATCTCTTCTTATTTTTAGCTTTATCCTCCAAAATGAGGATGTCATCTTGTACATTCTTTATTTGAACTCTTTCAAGAGATTCTCTCTTTATGGTTTTCACCTCCTCAACTACTAAACCTGCACATACACAACTTAACCAAACATTTGATATAAAATATGGAGACCTTTATATCTCTTCAAGTGTCTCTTCATCATTCGCCACTGCTCCTTTATTCAAAGCATGTTCTAATGTTTCCATCTCAACTTCTAACTACTCTACACTCTTATAGATAAATAAATAATTGAATTTGACATCTTGTGTCATGGACATTTCTTCCTTCAAGTACTCATCAAGCTTGCTTCATTCTTTATTCAGCTACATGGACTAATTTTGAGCTCTTTCATGAGCTTCTTCTTTATTGCTTTCATCTTTCCCATGTCCATCAAGTACTTTCAAACATTTATCTTCTTAAAATATGATTTTTACTTCTTCATTAGGCACTATGTGTTTTACCATGACCTTCAATTGGAGGCTATATTTATCATCTTCCAAATTATACACTTCTTCATGTTGTATATCATTTTTCACAAGTATTTCATTAAGTGTTACATCTCTTCTTTAAATGAGCCTACTGAATGGCCCAAATACTTCATTATTCAAGGCACTTTTTAATGCCTTCATGTCATAAACTTGTATTCCTACATACACACAATCAAAAGCAACATCATAAATAAAAAAATTTGGCCACATATCCCCTTAGTTTATTTCTTGCTCTAACACCACCTTTTCTTCTTTAGGATAACAAATATTGATTTTAATCTCTTCTTTATCAAGGTGATGATCACCTTTTTCTTGCTTACCAACCTGCATACTCATCTTAATCTCTTCACACTTGAGCTTCTTTACCTCCTTCTTGACTTGCTTGCATTGCAACTTTATTTTCTTTCTCTTACCTCTCATGACAATCCTTCTTCTCCTTTCCATAAGTAACCTTATAGGCCACTTAACTCTCTTTCTTATATCTATGCCAAATCTTTGGTTCTTGTTTTATTCTATGCCCTCCATTATGAACTTCACCATTTGCATCCTTTCTTTTAACTTAGTTATCTCTACATTAATCATCTCTTTTTTTATTGGGTCCTTTCTCTTCTTCATGCAACTTTCTTTCTCAATCAAGCCCTTCATTTTATTTCCCTTTTCTTCTCTATCTCTTAGCTTCAATGTGTTTTTCCTCAACTCTTCTTTCTCACTTTCCTCTCGCTCTTTTCGTCACAAGACCTCATCGTGCCTTTCTATCTTTCTAGCAAGTCTTTTTCACCTTGATTCCTCTTGATACCTCACCCTAGGCTTCTTATTATTTTGCCTAGTTTTTTGGTACCCTCTTCCAAGTCTATTTTACCTTGGAATTACCTCTTCCTCTTGAGTTTCAATGAACTCTTTTTCCTCAAGCTTCTATGAGCTCATTTTCCCAAACTTCTTCTCTTTCCTTAAGGACCGACTTCACTCAAGTATGCAGTGAACTTCAAGGCTTCTTTCTCAATATTATTTCACTTCTTTCCCAAATAATGTTTAAGCTATGATACCATTCTAATGTATGTAGACATCTTCTAGGTCTCTTACACTAGGGCTTATAAGTATTATTGCATGTAATTTAGTCTCTTGACTACTATTTGAACCTAAAATACTTGTTAAAATATTCATAATAATGATTAAAATCAAAATATTATCCTTAATTGATGTAAAAATGGGTTCTTTTAGACCTTGACACAATTAGGCCTTCTTACATGCCATAGGCTTGTAGCCTTTCTTCAATGGATCCTAGTATTATTTTATGGGAAATTTATTCCACATTCACACTTAATTCATTTATATAAGGTTATTAAATTTTTAACAACACCTCCTACCTCATAAGATGACTTTCAAACACCCTTTTCTATCAATCTTTAATCAGGTACAACAAATCTACCTTTTAGGCCTTATGCATAGACATGTAGATTGAGAAAGTGAAATATCTTCTTTTTTATGGATTATAAAAACTTTAAACCACCTAAAACATATCATAAATACTTTCTCCAACCTCTATACAAAATTTCATACTTGTATAATGCTTTGTTTTGAAGATATGGCCATTATTATCTTCTTAAACCCTCACCTATAAGACTACAAACTTGAGTTTTATTAATATCTTATTTTATATGTGTTTTAAAACCTTTTATTAATTTTATTTCATCCTATATAACTTATCAAAAAAAAATTAGGTCTTTTATTTGAGTCACTTTCCTATAATAGTGATTTTAGTGTTGTCAATAAGGGTTTTAGACCTTGTTTTAGGATCACAGGTCTAAGTTTTTAGGTTTTACATGATAAAAACATATAAAAATGAATTATAATTTTTTTTTAAATATTATTATGCCACTTATAAAATTCTCACAAAATTTTATAAGGTTTTGATAGTTTTCAACTCAAGTAAATGCAAAAACAAGCTCTCAAACTTTAGACTAGGGTTTACAGGACAACAAACACCCAGTTTTGGATTTAATTTTTGTTTGTTGACCAAATTATCATGATAAAAACTCAAATTTATCCTAAAATACCATATATTACTTTAAAACCTCCACAAATCATTTATTTTTCCATTTTAGACCCTAAAGGCTCTCAAACTCTATCTTTTAAGACTGTTTCAGTAAAAAAACTACTAAGACAAACATGTAAACTTTTTCTAGTACTATTGCTCAACTTGAGGATATTTTATATGATTATTTTGAACTTGTGTAATACTCATAACTCATCCTTATTCACTATAAAATTCTATATAAGTATATTATTCAAAAAATAACATAGACAACATACCTTTCTTGGACTGTATTCCCCAAATTCTGATTATAGACCCTTGTGGGAATTGAAAATCATCATAATAGTATGAAATAATATCAAGGAATAAGTAATAACATGTTATCACATGTTTATACAGTCTGAGGATCAACAAAACATCAAGATACAATGTCTTTTTTATTCATATATCTTCAAGAATTGATATATCATCCTACAAACCATCCTTAAACTCTCTTCCCCATCTCCCCTACTTATCTTTTATTATTTTATTCTTACATTTAATGACCTCCTTATTACTTGTTTCATGGACTATATATTTTTTACATGATGACTACACTTATTTTATTCTTGTTATATATACAAAAATATCTCAACAACTTACAAACTTATCTAAAACATGTTAAATTGACCATCCTCCTATGTTGTAGATACTTCCAAATAGTATTGGGGATAGTTCAACATGGAAAAGAGGAATAAAATACATTTACTATATATGACCAACCTTAGGAACCCTTTAACAAAACTGCAAGCCCTTTTCATCCTGTGAAAACACTCCCAAAAGTCCTTACAACAATTCAAATTTTTGAATTCCCATGTCGGCAAGAAACTCAAAATTTGCATAAGAGATAAAATTATGAACGTATACTAACTCGAACACATTTAACATGATAAAATTTTTACATCTTAATTCCTTGCTAAGTAAACTTACCTAATTATCCATGGATTTCTATGGTTGAAATTTTGATTTGATTATTATTTGATTAAGCTATAAGTCATTTGTTGTTATGGCAGAGATGTATGTTGCTTTGATTTCATAATTAAATTACTATGAGTTATTTGTATTGTATATTATTTACATTGTGATCATGTTGATTTTTTTTTTCAACAGTATTTTATGATATATATGTCACGATGTTATGGGATAACTACATTCTTATCGTGAGTTGGACACATGAGAGATTCAACCCTCAGAGCATGATGGAGGGAGAACATGTAATATTAGATAGATAATATTTCTTAATTCCTAGGTGTAGTTTCTCTTTTATTTTGTCTTATTGTGTGTAGCTCAAGAGACTCGTAGGAATATTAAAGGACTTATGGGTAGTTGAAGTGATAAGTCACATTTTTGGCTTTATAATGTATGCTTTGCTCTCTTTCAAATTGAATCATGAAATAAAATGTCATTGTCATTCCTTTAATTTTGTTTCTAGCATGTCATTGGTATCAGAGCCTAGAAAAATATATTTGTTTTATCTCCTTGTTTTGAGTAGTACGGTATGCATATTATTTTCAATTTTATTACTTTGGTGTGTCTCCATGGTCTTTCATTAGTTTACAGGGTTATCACAAGCTTGGATGAAATTTTATCTCTCATTTATCAAACATTTTATCTCTTTGGTATTGCATGGTGGTATTCATTGTGAGATTCTATAATTTTAAGGACCCACATGGAATATATTGGTCTGGTATTTTGGTGCTTTACAAAGTGTTTTGGTTGCGTGGTGTTTCGATTGTCTATATCACATTGGCATTGATAATAGGCTTTCAGACTTGATGCATTGGTTTTAAACGTATCAAAGTGTTAGTTGCATTTTTTGTTTTATCCTTGTAAGCTACATTGGTTGTTTCTAGGTTTCCTTTCTTGCTAGATTTTTATGGCTACCTCCCATTATCGACTATCGAGTCTCTGCTATGACCACATCTTTTCATTCTCATCTAAGCTGAGTATCTACTGCGGCCATGTCCTAGGTACATCTACCACATCGAAAACCTATTACTCACTACTATATGGCATTTGTTCTTTGTTGAATTCATTCCCATAGACCTCTATTTAGCATTTCATCTTTGCTACTTTTGGCATGGAGAATTAAAAGTCTTTTCTGGTATCAATTGTCTTTGCTAGTAAAATTATTTGTATATTATTAATTTCCTTTGATAAGGCATTTCACTTCCTTCTTGTGCTATGTGGCTCTTATCTGGAAGATTCCTTTGAAAGTGAACATTTGTCATGAGGATGAGGTTGTATATATATATATATATATATATATATATATATATATATATATATATATATATATGCAATATTGGAAATCAAGTCAAATAATTTGGAGAGGTATAATATTTTTTTATGCTTTTTAATTTTCAAAAATAAAAGTTTCAATTTGAAGTGCTTTTTTGAATTTGAAGCATTTTAAAAATTGGATTGTAGATCGATTTTTAATTGTCTTGAGTAAGCTAATCTACGTAAAATTGGCAAACAACAACCAAATTTTATAAATTCAAGGAGAAATAATGGGAGCTACTCTTTTTACCCATTCGTGTATGTCAAAAAATATAAATCTGAAAATTAAAAAAAAAATGAGTATATTAATATATGAGGTTTTTTTGAGCTGGTGTTAATGACAAAGTGAATCCTTTTCATTACCTCTGCATATCTATAAAATGGGACCATTTTGGAGTGATAAGGAACCAATTAGGGTTAAACAAAAAAAAATCAAAGCCTTTAAAAACTCAAACAAAACTCAAAACCATGCATTCTATCAAATCTATTGTTGGCACTACCTTGATTGGAAAAGACAATTAGCTAGAATGGTCTAGGTAAGTGGAGAACACACTCATATTCAAGGATATATGGTTTGATACTTGTGATGGGAAACCATAACCAACTGAACCAATAGGGAATAAAAAGGACATACAAGTATGGAAATAGAAAAATTAGAAGGCTTTGGCCTTGATGAGGGCATCAATGGATGGAGATGTATTTTGTCATATACAGGGGTGCAATACATCATGAGAAGTATATCAAAAACTAAAGGACCTATATGACTCCTATTTGGAGTTTGAATTCATTCAGTTGCAGTTAAAACTATTCAACTAGAGTTGAAAGATGGTGATGTGATAGGATTGGCTTTAGAGATACGTGCTATCAAACATGATGTTGAAGTAACAGGCGTCAAAATAAACATATACAGGAATGCATTCATAAAATCCATTCTTCCCAACTATTCAACCTATTTGGAGTCTCTACAAGAAAGCAATTAGTTGAATATTCTCACATTTGACTAGTTGGTTAAAAAGATGGTAGAAAGAGAAAAGGCATTTGGAAGGAAAATAGAAACCACAACAAGTGAAAGTGTGTGTTATGCCAAAAAAAATTCTTCCAAACCATCAAACAAGGCCACATATTCCAAAAATTAAGGCAATAACAAGTACAAGAATAAGTACAAGGGAAAATAAGGCAAAAATAAAAATCATGGTGGTCAAAATAAAAAATACAAAGATAAACAAAACCTCTATTATGAATGGTGTGATATAAAAGGTAGGAATGAGACTCATAAATGCAAGACTCCATGGGAGAAAATTGAAGTATGCCATAATAAGAAAGAGGTAAATTAAAATAAATAGTCAAAAGAGTCAAACTCAGCTTGATTCACTAGTGAATGTGTGTTTTCCAGTACAAATGATGAAGCAAACAATGTCTTGATCAATTCTACATGGTTTGATGCTTGGGTTCTTGATACTAGCACCACTCAATATATGACTTTCTAAAAAGACTTATTTGATTAAATTGATGAAATTTATGGCTTAGTATAACTTATAGATAGATCAAATCTAAAACTATAGGGAAGAGGTACAATTCAACTCAAGTGTCTAGGATTTCTAGACTACAAAATTGAGAATGTTCTCTACCTTCCTCAACTAAAACAAAACTTGTTGTCTTTAGTGCTCATAAGGAAACAAGGCCATTCCATTCTATTGGATAATGGTGATGTCACAATCAAGAGAAAAAGTGATAATGCAGTCATTTTGACTGGATATGAGGAAGGAAAACTACTCAAACTGAAGGGTGAGCCATCAAATTCAAGGAATTATACTCATCTTGTGAAAGACATAATGTCTCCAAACATGTTTTGGCATGCTTGATTTAGGCACACTCACTATAACAACATTCTTGTATTACAAAATAATGATGTTGTTGGCATGCCTACATTACCCACAAAATCAAATGATAAGTTTGAAGCTTGCATCTTAGCTAAACACACAAGAGAACTATTTATGAAGTCACAGTGGAAAGCAAACAAAAAATTACAACTTGTTCATTTAGAATTGTGTTCTCTCCTAATCCCCTCTACTAGTGGTCATAAGTATTTCATATTGTTCATTGATCACTAAGTAGGATGACATGGATATACTTTCTAAAAAATAAATCAAAAGCTTTTGATACTTTCAAGAAGTTTCAAACAATGATTGAAAATGAAGCACAAACCCACATCGAGACACTTAGGATAGATAATGGTGGTGAATTCACATCAAATAAGTTTGAATCCTATCTTGAGAAAAATGAGATCAAACACCATCTCATAGCTCCTTACACTCCACAAAAAAATGGATTAGTTGAAAGAATGAATAAAACTATGATGAATATGGTTCATGTAATGTTGTATTTAAAATGGGTAAATCTACACTTTTGGGTCGAAGCAGCTAAAATAGAAGTATACCTTCACAAAGATCACCAATAACAACTCTTGAATCAAAGACTCTGTATGAGATGCGATGTGGTCACCTCCCTTCAATGCGACATCTTCAAATTTTTGGATCCACTTATTACGCATTGATGCCAAAGGAGATGAGAAATAAATTGGACCATATGAGTCAAAAATGCATCTATTTGGGATATTCTAATTCCTCCAAGGCATTTAGGCTATAGGATGAGAAAGAGAAGAAGTTTCTTGTCATAAGAGAAGTTATGTTTTGTGAGACTTTAAAGGATAAAGAGAATATTGATCGGTAGTTGAGTTGACTGGACAATTATGCAAAGTTTAATGTCTATAAGGAGAGTGATTTGAATGTTCCAAACAATATGTGGGGGAAACAAAGTTGGGAATCTTTTGATTTTCTATTGTCTCCCATACATGAGATTGAAACCCCTCCTAAAGGAGAGAGTGAACTTCATAAAATATTGAATATGGGTGAGTAGAATAGATGATAGACAATGAAGGAACTTTAGAGGATTAACCTGAAGTACTTGCAACACAAAAAAAGATGCTTAAGTGGGCCACTCAAACATTGAAAGATGTGAGGCTTGATGAAGTTGGGAAAGTAGGCACTCGAAGTGCACATACAACCTCATCTCAACCAAACAATTATATTGATAAAATTTAGGACATGATTGGAAAACTCACATTGGATGATTCTCAAAAGGAACTCAATGTTGTGTTTGATTCAAAACCAATAACATTCAAACAAGATGAAAATTTTGACTCTTGGAAAAAAGCAATTAAAGATGACTATAATTCACTAGTGAAAAATGGGACTTAAAATCTGGTTGATCCACCATATGGTTGCAAACCAATTGGCTATAATTGGGTCTATCACAACAAATATAAGGTAGATAGCTCACTTGAGAAGCAAAAACAAAGCTTATCACAAAGGGGTATGCTAAAAAATAAGGAATTGACTAAAATGAAACCTTTGCACCTGTAATAAAATGGACTACCATTCAGACCATGTTGTCTCTGACAGCTCACAATAGATAAAAATTTCACCAAATGGATGTCAGAACTACATTTCTGAATGGAAACCTTAAGGAAACTATGTACATGACACAACCTGATGGTTTTGCAGTAAAAAGACAAGATCACAAGGTGTGCAAACTGGAAAAATTTATGTATGATTTGAAACAAGCCACTAGAGCATGGTACGAAAAACTGGTTGAGAACCTTATGGACATGAACTTCAAACATTTTAGGTTTGAAGATGCAACTCTTTTCATCAAAATAGTTGACAAAATAGTTGTATTTATGGTGGTGTATGTTGATGATTTTCTCATCACAAGGAACAATGAATGGTACACTACAAAATTCAAATTAGAGTTCATGAAAACCTTTAAAATGACTGATTTGGGTTATCTTTATTGCTATTTAGGTATTGATGTAATTTAGAAACCAAAGTATTACTTCATCACTCAGTAGAAGCATGTTGATGACATTCTAAGTAAGTTCAAAATGGAAGATTGTAAGCCTCTCAGCACACCCATGGAACTCAATATAAAGTTAACATATGAATATTCAATAGATTTGGTTGATGCCACTAAATACAAAGAGCTCATTAGAGGTCTAATTTATGTGACTACCACTCAACCAGATATTTCATATACAGTTGGTACCCTCTCAAGATTCATGCAAAAACCCAGGGAGAGTCATTGGGTAACAACAAAAAGGGTCCTCAGATATCTCAAAGGCACACAACATTTTGGGCTCAAATATTTTTGGGCAGGAGACTTTAAACTTATTGGGTATTCAGATTCTGACTATGTTGGTGATCATAAAGATGGAAAGTCCACCTTGAGTTTTCTAATGAATTTGGGAATAATAGTTGTCAATTGGAAATCCAAGAAGTAATCAGTGCTGATAATTTCTTCAATAGAAGTAGAATATATGGCTACTTCAGAGGAAACTATAGAGATCTTGTGACTTAGAAGGGTTCTTTTAGATGTGCAGGAGCAACAAGCTTTGTTAACACCTCTCATGGTTGACAACACTTCTGCAATCTAGATGGTAAAGAATCTAGACTTTCATGACTGAACCAAGCACATCAATACCAAATTTCATTTGATTCAACACTATATGAAATATGATAGTGTCAAGTTGCAGCATTGCCTGACAATAAAGTAACCATCAGACACCTTGACAAAGGTGATTGGATGAGAAAACTTTGAAAAGTTTAGAGGAATGCTTGTTTGAAAATAACCTCTGTGGATTAAGGGGGGGCGTAATAATAGTTATCTAATATTTCTTAATTCCTAGGTGTAGTTGCTCTTTTATTTTATCTTCTTGTGTGTAGCTCAAGAGTCCCGTAGGAATATGAATAGACTTCTTGGTAGGTGAAGTGATAAGTCATATTTTTGGCTTTATAATTTATGCTTTGCTTCCTTTCAAATTGAATCTTGAAATAGAATTTCATTTTCATTCCTTAAACTTCATTTTGACCTATCAAGAGCATCATCAAATAGGGTGACATAGATGGAGGTTTTGGGAGACAATAGAGGGATGTCTAAAAACCTGTACACACCACATCAAATAGAACTTGATATATGCATCGATTTAATTATTATTATTAGTACATATTTTATGTTATCTACATTTATAAAATTGTATATATGTGTGTTAGATCAATTTTGTACTTGTATGTGGAATAAATCATGTGTGATTGCATTGTGGATGTTATGTGTAGGGATAAATGTATAATGTTTTAGTCTAACTATGTTGGTGAATGGTTTAATATACATTTGATTTAATTTTTAGATTAAAAGAATATAATAGATTTTATATGTTTTAGTCTAGTTACTATTAAAATTCTGATGTTGATAGCATTTCTAAGTTAGTAATAAATAAATCAATTCTATTTTCTTATACTTAGAAAATAAAAACAAATAAAATAATGGTATAGTGTTATAAATATAATAAAACAAAGAATTTAGTTTTGCTTTAAGGCAAATTAGAGAGAAGAAGATGACTTAACGGCTTATGAAAAGATTCTATAAAAATAGAAAATAAATAAATAAAAAATATATTCATGAAAAGGAAGCAACAGAAGTGTGCAACATTAGAGAATAAGAGGAGAGTAGGACAAAAGAAGGGGGGACAGCACATGGTGGAGAGTAGAAGGGAGGAGAAGACAGTACCACAAAGAGGGGGAGGATAAAACCAAGTGGAGAACTCCTAGATCAGGCTACTCCAAAGCTCTTACTAGGTAGGTGGTGTATTGAATTGTGAATATAAATATATGTCTTATGCAAATTTGTGAGTGTATATGTTGATTTAGTGAATGATGTCTTACTAATTTGTTGCATCCTGATTCCTCAGTAAATAAACTAATTGATTATTCATGAATATATATAACAAACACATTTGATATTGGTTATATTTATGACTAAGCTTGAGATATATGCTATTATGGGATAGTATAGTATTGCTTAAATATATGATGATACATGATTGCTTTACTATGAGTTGGTTGATGTATGCATTTACATTTTGAGCATATTAATGTGTTGTTTTATTTATATTTTATGCTATATATTTATCATGTGATATGAACTATCTGTGTATTGTGAGATGAACACAAGGGAACTCATCCCTTAGAACGTGCCGAAGGGAGAGCATCATCGAAGAGGGTAATGTAGATGGAGACGTGTAAGGTTGATAGAGAGCTAGCGAGAACCCTACACATGCTATAGTAGTTAGCACATGGTAGAAATGTATTAAAAATAGTTTGCTTATGGTGTGTTTATTACTTGCTTTGGAGTGTTGCTTTCTTTGGTTTGCCAGTATAGGCAAATATCATAATAAATTCTTTTGCATGTTTTATCATTAATGCTAATAGGAATATTATGGGCAACAGTAAATTTAAAATATGAATTATTGGTAATTATGAAATTGACATTTAAAATGCTATAATATTGTTGATCTTAATTTATTTAATTAAATCATGGAATTTTGGCATGTAATGTTAAAATATATTAAAAAATAGAAATTTCATTAAAAGGAAAAAATAGAAGAGACAATAAAAATTTAAAAAAATAAATGATTAAAATTATAAAATCAAAAAGAATAAGAAAAATATTAAATAATGAAAAAAGAGGAAAGTAAAACAAAAATTTATATATATTAAAAAATATTTTAAAGTTATGCCCTTCATATTGTTAGAGCACGGAATGTGAAAAGGGGGATATCATAGAAGATACTGTGAGCGTGGAAGATGGGAAGTGTGAAATGGAAAAGAATGAATTCTTCATAATCAAATAAATTTTATTCAGCATCTGAGAGGTAGGCAGTGCATTCAATTTTTGGGAATAATCTTAGTAAATTGTGTAAATTCAATTTTGTGCTTTGTATATGGCAATAAGTTTTATAACAACCATGATCTTAAAACTAGTTATTGAGTAAAACTAAAATATACCTTAAAAAAATGGAGTTTGCCATAATAGATATAGCACACAATAGTGGAATTCACTTAGTATGAGAGTCACATACTTGTATCGTAGTTATGCTAAATTTAAAAAAAATCTAGAGCATCGTAGGGGTATATAATTAAATTATACAGGAATATATTTATAAATATGCATTGATTTTGGTATTCACTAGATTATAAAATAGTCAATTAGTAACAGTATTAACTAGGGGAAAGGTCCCAAATGTTGTGTATGTTCCAATTGTTGAACAGGGCTTTTGTTAACATGTGTTCCATCGATGAAACATATTGGTGTGTATAAAAATTAAATTGCACCAGAAGTTGAACATGTATTATCTAATACTTGTTCAACATTTATTCTATAAAATTAAAAGTAATCAATCACATATTTACAAGTAAGACTCAATTATTGATACTCTAATGCATAACTATTGATACACCAAAGGTTAAGTTTTGGTCATAGGTTTAGAAAATGCATTTTATGACCTCTTATGTTAAAATCGATTATATCATAAAATGTATAATGTGTTAGACCTTGAAACCTTAGATATAAGTAGTTAAGACAACATATTAAAATTGGTATAAATTTTGAAATCTAATGTGATGTTATGGCACCTTAATTCGTTGTCCAAAGTTAGGGTGTGCAGCTACTGGGACCTTTCCCCTAGTATAATAAGCTACCCCATATCAATCAATGACTTGATATAAATTAACTTGATATAAATCATAGATTTATAATAAGAATTGTGACTTATCCCTGCTCAACATAGTGGTGAATGATAAAATTAGTATATATATCTATGATAATCTAGTTCAATGATTTAAGTAAATAATGGTATAGTAATTAATAAAGCATGGTGCTTTAAGCAGCAAGTCGGTTTAATATTATAAGTCTTCTGAAGAAGTGAGGCTGTAGAATTATTTACCAAATATTTGGCATGTAAATGTTGAAAGTGTCAATGCATCATGCTAAAGTATATAAAGGAATTATATTAGTAAAACTTATCATAGTTTGAAACCTACTAAAATAATTATCTGTTTACATAAAACTATATTAGAAGATATTGATCCATTGTGGGAAACTTTGCATCTAAGTCTTGAACCTTTTGTTTAGGGAGAATGATTTGGGATGCTTGTCATACCAACTAAGCCTTAATAATTATAAATTTAAATGGGTATTGCCTTTGCTAAATTGACTTGATGGGTAAATCTTAAATGCATATTTCCTAAGAATCTGGATTGCTTTCAGAGGATTTTGACATGACCCCCCTTGAGCAAATTTGACTTCTCCATCGATGATGAATGGTTAATCTTTCCTTGATTAGGTTTGATGTGTGTGTGCTATTGACAAGTATTTTAGTTCACCACTCTAGTGTATGCATGGTAATAGAGCATGTGGTGTTTGTAATTTCTTTTTCAGAATTTAACATTCTTATATGGTGATTTGGATCGTTATATGTGATTATATGAGTATATCCTTTGTATTTCATATTATACATTTTAGCTATAAAGGAGTAATGTAATAAAGTCTTAGTTTTAGTTTTAGTCCAATTTCTATAAGAAAATAGATTGTGAGTATAAATGCTTAGAGTGTAAGACGTGTCTCACATACCTAGGATTACGAGGAAATATTTGATGTAACACAAAATATTTACATCGTAGTAGTCGAATGATCTAAAAGGCTTATTACTAATTAGTTCAGGAAAAAGCTTATGAAATATAAAGATACTTATAACTAATCCTTATCCTTCACTCTGATATGCTAATAAGATCGTGGAAATTTAGAAAACATACTAATAAGATTAGAAGACATAAGACAACCCGGTATAATATATGAGTTGTAGTTATGTGTATGTGTGTGTGTATTAAAATGAAAAAAATATGGGGGAAAACTAGTTGAGATTAGACAAACGCTCATCTAAAGTATTTTAATGTTATGTCGGATAACAAAGGCAAGACTTAGATCTATTAGGCCTATGGCAGATTGAGCAAAAAGGATTGGTACAATTAGCTTATCAAACATATTGTACTACAAATGTATTATTAAATAACCATATTTGACGTATCGAATATTACTAAATTATTGTGCACTTTATATTTAGTCTAAGTATGTGAGCTATATATTTTTCATAAACTGTAACATTATTCTATGAGGTATCGGGTTTAAAGCATCATTACACTATTACTCTAGTATATGAAAATGGTCTTCTTATTGAGGTAATGAAGTAACTATTGTTATGGCATTAACGGATGTGGAAATCATATGAAATTATGATGTTATATGGTTGTTGATGTTTATGATTTATATATTGTGAGGTGCTTGAGATGCAATACATAGTGCAAATATAGTTAATATGTTCAAGGGTGTATGTATAGAAAATATATCTACACACGGATGGAGGTATGCAATATAAATGGTTGTATTAATTCATATGCCTAATCTTGTAGCTAGAAGTATGGTTTTATCTAGTTATTAGGTGTTCGAGGACTCGAAACTATAAACATGCTAAAATAGTCTTCTAGAAAAATAGAATGAATTATTTAAATGAATGTTATAATGAGTTTATGAGTTCTCTATTTCTCTACAATGTTATGACTAACTGTTAGCTATATATGTATTTAGTATTGAATACTTGTGTATGGTACATATTATGAGAATGTTAATATGTATAAATGTTTTGTTATATTTAGCATATAATGGTGCTTCGTGATGTGTGCTTATAATTTACATTTTTTTGAATTATAGTATGCAGATTAAACTTAGGGTATACTCGGATGATATAATCCCATACTTGTTTGATTGTTACTAAGTGTGCAGGTCATTTGATTCTTGAAATCATAAGTTTGATTATGTGTTTTTATGTAATTGTGTAATATAATAGTATGGGATATCATACAATACTACAGTATAAATGTATGTTATACCCGTATGGTACTTATTGTAATTGTTATGTCTAGACTCAGACCTACATTTGACTGATTTAATGTGGGCTTGTTGATTATTACTATGATTAGTGTGTTTTATGATAGTTGGTAGGAATTTATGTATGTGTGCATATAACCTTTGATAATTTAACAAATGCTATAATAGTATATTACTATGTTCTATGGGAACTATGACTTGCTTCGTTATATCTAATTTCTTGAATATACGCTTATGTTTTCATGTAGTTAATACTACTTTATTATGACTGATTTTGTAAAAATTAGTAGTTGTCTTAAAAACACTAGTCTTTGGTAATATGAGTTATCATAGGGTGTTGAATTTTTGAAAACAAATTGTGCTATTTAAATTTATATTCAATTATGTAATTACTCAAGTGATATAGACTATAGTCATTATTTCTAGTATGAATAGAAAATAATGTAAGATTCATTCATAAGTTAAACAAAATAAATGTATGCTCTGGTTACTCCTATGTTTAGAATGTTATATGATGTGTTTGTTAATAAGATGTAAATTAAATAAATCTTGTGGTTGAATTGAATTTGACCAATATGTATTGCCGATACGGAGTAAGGAGTGAGATGGACTTCAATGGCTTACTAGTATCACAATGCCAGATGACGGCAGTTCGATTAAATGGTGTGTATGAAATTGATTGATATATAGATTATTATTATTTATTATTCATAAAACTTTGGGCCAAATTATGTTTAATGAGATATTATCATTTCATGAGTATGATTTACATATTTGTATGATATTTTGCAATAGAATGGTTTTCTATGATACACTACATGTTTAGTTTAGAAATCATACAACACACGAGTACTTGTTTATCTCTCTGAATTCATGTGCCTTCACTATCTACTCATCTGTGAAGGGAAGACCATTTTATGATGGAATTAGTATGGGAGATCATTGGTCTATGGTTGATGTGGAAAAGTTATCAGATGATGCTCTCCCTCCCCACAGTAGTACTACTTATTGAGATGACACTTGAAATTGCCATAGATACTTGAGTTCAGGAACTATGTTCCAAGGGAGCCATGTATCTTATATGTACATTGTGTTGTGTAGTACTTATTATTGAAATTTATCATGAAGAGTTGTTATTAATATTTATTGTACATTGACAACGGTGGCTATAGACTTGTATCAACAGTGGCTAAGTTAATATAATTACTTTTTATAACTGCATTTTGATGTACTCTCATGATATTAGGGATCAATGGTATGTGATGTATTATACTTATTGATATTATCACTCCTCAAGTATTTAATATGGTCTCTATAGATTCTCATGGTGTAATCTATTTTTGGTATATGTATTTAATTAAACAAAATCATATATTTCTAGTTGACCCCAACAGTTACAAAATTCTACATATGTTTAGTGTCTGGCATACATATAACTAGTGATATATATAGATGTATGTGTGAACTAAAATTAGTTTCAAATCATCCATAAAATATATGAATGCATAAGTATGGTGATCCGTGTGTAAAAATATTCACACAATAAACTAATTTGCTTATAGCGAACTATATTATTATGTACTTATATCGAACCAGATATATACATAACGCACTATGCAAAATAGGGTGATCTGCATAAGTATAAGACAACAATTATAAAAATGAGAATATTTATATACAGCGATATAACATTCATATTATCTATATGTAGTGATATATAGATAAGGGATATCACAGTTCTATAATCACAATATATTATCTATAACTATTCTAAGTCGCTATATATTATCTATAATTGTTCTAAATTTCCATTTATTATCTATAATTGTTATAAGTAACCATATATCATAATAGTATATCACTATGAATGTTACATATTCACTAGACTCGACATAGATCAACGTTGTCCTTAGACCTGGCATATTCAGTGGAGAATTTAGTAATAACGTTGATTAAATATAATATAAAATTTTATAATTGCCAGATATATCACAATGGATATCACAGTTAGATAATATGTATAGTTCTAAGTCGCCATATCTTATATACAATGATATAAGATTCAGATGCATAATTTGTATATATATATCACTATACATGTGGTATTAAATATCCATTGATTATGTAAACATGATCAAAAATGCAAATTCATAATTTAGATTAATAATTTTACAGTGAAATCAAAGGTTGATATAAATCAGGTGGTTGTATCACATTATGTTGATAATTTCATTGAATATATAGTCTTACAATAATTTAAATATATATGGTGATATATATACAAGTAAGGCAATGATTTATATAGTGGTTGCATAAAGTTAGGGTGTTACATTCAATATTAAGTAAGCTCACTCTTTGAATAATGATATGTTATGTAGCTATATTATTGGTATAAATATGGTGATACTAGAATGTTATAATGTTATATAATGATACTAATTCAGTAATGATCGAAAAAATATGCTAATTAAGGTATAACATATAACATATTAAAATATCATTATTCAATATACTATTACTTTAGTGTACTAAGATGATCTTCATGATGTGGTATTAAAGTAAACTGTTGATATGATGATATAACTGGATATAATCTATCTGTTATATGTGTATTAAGATTATTAAGGAATACAAAGTTATATACATTTTGAATATATCAAGATGGAAATCTAAAATGTTAGGGATAAAAATTGTGAAGGAATATTACATTGTTGAACCCCTTATCTTATAAAAGATCGTCAATGTGTTTTATGAACAGGAAAGTTATAAGGATTGTTGAAATCAAATGGATTTCATGATTAATAAATATAAATAATCATTGATATAGTATCTATATATTATTTGAGTATTGATATACGCTACATGTTATGAATAAAATTAGGATGTACAGGTGCTCGTATATATGAAAAATATCCATGTGAAGACTTAGGTAGTTTATGTACAACACATAGAGATGTGCTTATATCTGTAATAATATTAACTACTAAGAATAAGGCATATAATTCTGAGGGTCAAGAATATATAATTACATGAATGTAGCCTATTAAAATATGATAAGTTGTTTGAACAAAATATTATGTTTTCGTGAGAATTGTGACTTTCTTTGTTATGACTGGTCATTGAAATGGAGTAGTGTATACATGAAAATTGATAGACTGTGGCATTGTTGCTTGTCATAAAATATACTATGCATTTAAATCTACTTACAAAAATTAGATTATTTAGTCTAAATATAAGTTAATTATGGGGTTTATATAAGGCCCCCAGCCCAAGAGAAAGAGTTTTACAAAGAGTCACTCGCATGTAAAGACCCCAAAATAGCAAAACCAATCAAAAGGACATTAAAACCCAACCAAAAAAAGACCCCAAAAAAATAGGATATACATGAAATCATAACCAATAGACACAAAACCATAACAACACCAAAATAAAAGTAAGTATCCAACCAATATGACCAGAAAGAAAGACATAGACCAACCTCAGATGTTGACACCAGCTTGAATCTCATCATCGAAGTTGCCCAAAAAAATGAGTTCATAATCTCAAGAGATTTTTCATGGCAGCATGCTCGTAGCAGGGAAATTTTTGGGATTGAGCTCTGTAAATGAGCTATGGGATGCATAAAAAGAAACTTCCTTTCCATGGGGTCTTGAGAACTGACTTTTTTTTTCAAATCTTCCATAAACACTAAGAGAACCATAAACTGAGTCTCTAGTGCTCTAAATGCCATCACAATAATAAAACCAAGTCCATCTTTACCTAAAAATAATAGATTAGGGATAGGTGACAAATCATGTAACACAATTTTCTTGACTAACCCTACACAAAATTTAGGTTGCACACAAAAAGAGATTGACACCGAGTCAGAGACCAGAAACATCAAATTTGACACAAAGAAGGCATCAATCTCTGAGTTAACCCTATAATGGGCTCCTTATGACAAAAAATCATGACCAAGGACATTTTTTATAGCTCCAAATATATCCTCACCAAAATATATGCTTCAGACGTGCCCTTAAAATTGGTCTATCAAAAGCCATCTCCCGTGCTTGGTTACCACCGTAAATGCACGGTGTAGCCAAGGCAATTTCAGAGATATTTTCCATAGTAAGCTTGAGAACCCCAAAAACCATAGAAACTAGGAAAAGGCAAGGCAGTGGAAGACATTCTCTTCGAATTGCTAAAAAAGTCGAGAGAACAAAGAAATTAATATGCGCGAGGGAAGTCTCTTAACTCTCTCATGCCACTTAATACCTCCATCCCTTCTAATAAAACTATCCTTATGTCATAAATGCATAAACTTCATGGATGATCAAATAATTAAGAGGGATATTTGGTAGGGAATGATGAGATTACTTCAGATAATAAGCTGCCAAACAAGCTCTACCAAACTAACAACTCTACTAAAATAATCCTCCACTAAACACATTATCTATCTTTTGAAATTGATTTTTAACAAAACCAAAACAAAAAGAAAGACTAGAGACAACAAATCAGCCCAAATTGATTATGGAGAGTGATGGGAAATCTTCCCATGCCTCCTGCACATTGTGAACCCTACAAGCTTCAGTTTGATCAATTCCATAATTTGCTAAAAAGTCAATTATCATGTTTGCTTCTTAAAAGCAATGAATAAAATCGATCGAAGAGAAAACCTCCAATTTCCTCTAAGTGTTAGTAAATATGTTTTCTAAATGCCAAGAGGTAGATGATTTCTTTTTCATTGTCAAAATAATGACCTACAAGTCACCTTCTACAATCAACTTTGGAATGTCGCACACATTGCTCAGATGAGAGATCCACTGCAATCTCAGATAATACATCCAGCTCTCAAGGCCCTTGGGTTCCTCCTAGAAGCACCATTGAAGTTTAGCTTGAACCATCCTATAGGTGGTGTAATCCAATCCCTCTTTCCAAATCTACTCTTTTTCCCAATTCTGGTTGACCCATTAACAAGAGTATAAATTGTAATTTTTATGCTTATTAGTTATGTGATAAATAATATTGTGGAGATTCATTCATACGTTTGATGAACTAAATGTATGTATTTTGATTATTCACGTGCTTATCATGTTTTATGCTTGTTAGTAGGAAGTAATCTATATGAATCTATTGGGTATTTTTATGTTAACTAAATCTCATATTGTTGATACTAAGTAAGTAGTGATACGAACTTCACTAGCTTGCTAACATTGCCAATACCAAATGAACGTAATCCAATCAAGTGGTGTGTATGAATTTGATTGATCCTAGAGATCAATAACTATTAAAAATTTTGACCAAATTAATGTTATTTAGACATTGTCATTTTATATGTATGATTTACATATTTGTGTGATATCATGTTAGAATGGATTTCTTTATGATACACTACATATTCTTAAAAATCATATAACACACAAGTATTGCCTTGTCTCTATGGATTCCATCACCATTACTATTTAATCATCTATGAAGGGATGGCCATTCCATGATACGGGATTATGTGGGGGATTGATGGTCTATGGTTAGTATGAAAAAGTGCTTGGATGATTCTCTCCCTCCCCATAACAGTACTTATTTGGAGATGACACTTGAGATTGCCATAGACACTAGAGTTTAGAGAACTCTTGCTCCGTGGAGACTTGTATCTTGTACATTGTATTATATCTATTATTATTCAAACATTATACCTGATGAGATGTAACTATTTCCTTATTGTACCATGATCACTGTGGTTGCATGTTTGTACCAGTCGTGGTTATAAACTTGTAGTTACTCTCTATATTCAGTTATGATGTGTTTCATATGATGACAATGACCAATGATGGATATATGTCACATGATTATTTTATAGTTATCATAATTAGAGTATTTTATGTGGATCACTAATTATATTTTCTTAGTGTAATCTAATGAAAGATTATGTTGTTTAATTTTTTTTTAAATCACGTATTTCTAGGTAGATCCTAGTGGGGATGTTATAATTTTTGGCTATAATTGAGGATAGATCAACATGGAAAAGGGGACTAAAATACATTTAATATATAATAATAACATTAGGAACCATTTAACAAATGTTCAATCCCTTTACATCATGTGAAAACACCCCTAAAAGTCCTTACAACAATTCAAATATTTGAATTCCCATGTTGGTGGGAAACTCAAAATTTACATGAGAGATAAAATTGTGAACGTCTACTAACTTAAACACCTTTAACTTGATAAAATAATATTACCTATACCAATATCAACCTATCAAACTCACAATCTACATAGACTTCATGATGCTCCTGCAGCAATAGGTAAAATTATTGGGGATTTATCTATTGACACTTTAAACACATGATACACATAGGTTGCAACCATTATATATTAGTTTTCTTTCCCCTTTTAAAAAATAATTCATATTTGATAAATCACATTAGATGTCCAAAAATAAGGACTAGGAAGTCAAACATTCAGACTTGTCAAACTTGGGTATTAGGGCAATATAAAAACCCATGTCACCACACATATTCATGTTGCATTTAGACTCAAATGTATTTGTCCATTTAATCTAGATGCATTAGAAAATGGCATGGAATGTATTAAAGCATTTATCATAGAACAAGATGACATTGATGAAAATGGTGAAAATGTCATAGATGTTGATGTTGTTGAAAACATCTAAAGTTTGTCAAAGGAGATAGTTGCACCACTTAGTGAAAATTGAGAAAATTACTTTAAGGAAGGACTTAAGCATCTTGAAATTAAGTTAGAGATGGAATAACCATAGGTATCAAAAATATTTCGTACAATAAAGATAAAATATATTGAATTAAAACAAGTTGTCAACACTAAGGACTATAACCTATCTACGCCATCCATCTTGGAAAATGTTGAACTTAAAATAATAGAAGAGATTAATCTCCTTTCCAACTCAACTATAAAAATCTATTTGGTTGCAAGATCATATGGTAGAGTTTAGAATGATTAGATTAAAAACACTAATAACAAAATTTTATCCTTGCCTTTCATGCTAGCCAACCTTAATCAAATAGACCTTGATTCAACTAACCTTACTCGTTATTATGCTAATATAGAAGACATTGAGGTCATTGAGAAGGATACACTGAGTAAGATATAACTCAATGTGATATTGAAATTGGTACCAAAAAAATAGTTGTTATTGCCCTTGAGAATAAATTTGGAAGTTTATTTTAGGTCTCCAAAACAAGTTGTAAAGAATTATTTCAAGGGTAAGATAAATTTTGCAATTACAATAATTTGTATTTCACAATTGTTATCATTTGATGACTATGTATAATTATAAAATAAACAAATCAAAGAAAGAAATAAGTATTTGAGGAGAAACAATGCAAAAAGAATTTTTTTGAGACAAAAAGGAGGAAAGTTTGTTAATAAAGGAGCAAATAGAATAAGAGAGATTACAACAATTGAAGATAGACAAGAAAAGGATATACAAAATTTAGTTGAAAGATAAAAACATAAGAAAAAAATGGAATTAGCTCGCCAATAAAAGGAATTGGAATTGCAAAAGAAGGAAGAAACTCGTCATCAAAGGGAGAAAGAGTTATATAAGAGAAATTTTGACAAAGCACAATTCTTACATGAAAGTAATAGGTAGTTCAACAAGCCACATATTAATTTTCTCATTCATAATGCCATGTTTCAACATTTGTTGAAAGTTCAGGCACCTAACTACCACTCTTACTTCATTGATACTAATGGAATGCATATATCCTCAACTTCAAGTACCTTTCCCAGAACACCAAAACCTTATACTCCATGTAAAACCTTTCATACCATGTTTGATTTTATAATTCCACCATTGGTTCATCCAAAAAATGTCCTAACGACTTCAATAACAACATTTGAAAATGATAGAATTGTTCTTAAGAGTCCGATCATAGGTTCTAATTAAACGTGTGACTTCACAAGTAATCAATAAATTGATCTTTAAATTATATCAACAATAAGAAGAAATATTTTTTTAGTAATGAGAGCTAAGTAATGAAAGGAATTTAGAATGTACTATTACATTAAAAAATCTTATTTACAATTATGTATGTTTTGATAATGAAATGATATTTGAAGCATAAAATATAAGACACTATGTTTTAGCTATGTCAAGGCTAGTTTCAATTCTTGATTCTAACTATAATGAAAAAAATTACAACAAAATGTCATCTCTTCTTCAAGGTAAATTCCTTCAAAATTAGAGTTGTTCAAAATTAAGATAAAATGTGTTCTACAAGTTCTTCAATCTAATTTAAAAAGAGAGAAAAGACTCGGGGATTCAATGGGGATTATAGGAAGCCAATAATCAAACATTAAAGATAACAAACATCAAAATAAAGCAACTCAAAAGAATTCACTAATTTATAGAATACAACCAAACAAAATGAGTGATTGAAGCCTTGGGGAGGTGTTAAAACCTCATCTTCTATATAGAGCCAATTCCTATAAGGAAGCAACAAGATTATATTATTTTTTCCATCTAAACTCAAAAATATTTAGAACCCAATAAAATTATATGTAATTAATGTCAAATATTAAAATTGTATATACCTACATAGACTTACAATTATAAAATTTATGGAGATTTTTTTAATAGAGCAATAAAAAATTTATATCAAATAGAGGTGTTTTAAAAAAAGAGTAAATTTTTGTATTATAGCTAAAATGTTATTTCATGTGAGATCATTGAGATTATTTGTGTCAAAAAATATAGGCATATTTGTTGGTACATTTATTTGCTTTATTACATTTACTTGTATTTATTATTTAGATTGGTGCACTAATTGTAATTAGTTTATTATGTTTATTAATAATTTGCACCAAATAGGATAACTTACTTAGTTAGTAGTCAACTTGGACACCTATCTTGTTATAGTGGAGTTCCACCCCACAATTCAGAGTAAGATTGCTTAACTAGTAGTCAACTTGTGTTGATCATTTACACAAGTTGGACACCTATCTTTTTAGTGTGGAGTTGCACTTCACTATTCTTGTAGTCAGATATCAGTTGAAATACACGTGTTGTGTGAGTTCCTTGATCTTTATCTTGCACATCTTGCTCTATATAAGCAATGGCTATTTGTATATTTTATATCAGATCAATATTGAATTATTAGAGTAATTCATCATATTTGAGTTATTTATTCATTTCTATTATTGTCTCAGATATATAGTTATTGTTTATTACTATTACTATTTTATCTCTTGTATATGCTTTCTATTATATTCATTAGATCATGTAGTTAATTCTAACATGGTACCAGAGCTATCTTGAATCTATAGATTATTAAATATTTAAGATAAAAATATCTAGATATAGGATAATTTTTTTTGATTTTGTAAACAGGCACAAATTGAACTTTTGTGGAGAATTTTTGAGCTCACTATTGACTTCAGAGTGCTTGTGATAGTCAAAATCATCTACAATTTTGTCCAAATTTAGTACAAGAGGCAACATTTGGCACAGGTGGTGAAATTGGCAAGCATTTGATCCAAAAGCACCATGCCCAAATCTGAGAGGTACCTAAAAATTGAAGCATTTTTTAGCAAAACAAACCTCACAATTGTGTTCGGAAGGCATCTAAACCTACAGATCCATATAAAATTTATCTAGCTTGGACACAATCACCCAAAGGCAATTTCTTTTTCTCCCAAGTAGGGTCGTATGGACTGTATGGACTATGCAGGCAATTTTTATTTTATTTTAGTAGGCCTCATGGATCAGCAGGTAGATTTGAAAGGGCAACTTCAGAAGCCCGCTATTTGATCACCAAGAGGTATTTTTGAGCGATTATTTTTGTAAAATAGCTTAAAATTTCATGATCTTAGCTATTGTACTTTTGATTTTTTCTAGATTTATCTATATTTTATATAATTCAAGTTTTTCTACATTAGCTCTTGCCAATCCTTATTTTTGCAACTTCAAAGGTTCATAACTTTCACATACGGCCTCATAACTTTTACATTAGAGGGCCTAATTGAGCTCTTTGTAGACTGAAAAAATTATAGTCTAGCCTTGTAATTGCACTTAATTATAATGTGCCAAAAAATAATTATTAGATGAGATAAAACTAAGTAATTCAAGGGGGTTTTATGGTGTGTTCTATACTTTGATTTCTATTTTGTGATGGTTTATTTCTAATTTCATCATGGATAATCCTAAGTTCCCACTATCAACAACATACAACTATAACACATAGAAATAAAATGCTTGAAATGTATTAATGATGCTAGGATATATGCCTTACATAACAACTCTTCTTACTCCACCTACTGATGCAAAAGAGTTACAACACTTTCTCTTTGAAACTACTAAGGTAATTAGATGCATTCGGTCTTACATGTATTTAGATTTGAATTTCCATCTTGATAAATGCACAAATTCAAAAGAGGCTCGAGATAAATTAACATCATTATTTGGAAAAATAGATGAGGTTCATGATTACCAAATTGATAATGAACTCATTAGTTTGGATCCTAAAAATTATGCTACAATACAAGACTACATCACTAAAGTTATAGATCTTAGAGCACAAATTTTTGAATGCAAAATTGATAAAAAGAATATTCAGTCAATTTTCAGTACCTTACACAAATTAAGTTTTGAATATTCATTCTTTGTCTCTAGATTTTAGACTCATAGGTTCACATTGGGCACATCTTATCAAATGCCCACCTTTGAGGTATTCTCTGAGATTTTAATGGTCAAAAAAAATTTAATAGCTATGGGTCTAATCACATCATCCAAATCTCAAGCTTTAGTTGCAAATCAACCTCAACATAAACAAGTTTCAACATTAGCATAAAATATAGGTTCAAGTAAAAAGAATCAGAATAATCGGAATAAGTCACATAAACATAAGAATAAAGGGCAACAATCTTCCTCCCAAGGAGATTATAAATCCACTAATAAGAAAGGGGATTCACAAAAAAGGACTGCCACTTACTGCCCTTATTGTAAAAAGGGGTTTCATAGTGAATAAGATTGTTGGAAGAAATAGATTAATGACCTTAAGGGTCTTCTCAAACATAATAAAGTTAATCAATCAAAGAATTCTTCCACTCCTTTAAATTCAGGGAAAGGGAAAGCTATGGCCCTAATTACACTAGTAAATTCTCCCAAGTCATGGATACTTGACTCAGGTGCTTCGCACCATATGGGTTCTGATCAAGAACAATTTTCTGGATTAGAACTAAGTTTCTTGCCTCATATTCTCATAGGTGATGATTCTAAGGTAGATGTCATAGGAAAAGATATAATTATTGTTGATAGTGGTATATTTGAGGATGTCCTCTATGTGCTAGAATAATAACTAACCTTCTCTCTGTCTACCAAATCACCCACTTTGATACTAGTAGGAAAGCTGAGTTCACACTTGATTCTATTTCAATCAAAAAATTGGAGCATAATGCCTTAGTTGCAGTGCGAAAAGTTGACAATAATAATCGGCTTTATTCATTCTCCCACTTTGTGCCTCAGTTTTTTTCTACAACTTTGCCTCACACACTGATTCAATGAGCAAGCTATGGCATGAGAGTTTTGGCCATCTAAAATACCATTATTTATAGCAGCTTAGTCAGTAAGAGTTGGTTACAAGACTTCCACATATTCAATTTTTAGGGGGTGTATGTCATGGTTGTGCCTTGGGCAAACATACAGAGGATAAGTTTGATAAAGGGAAGGTTTGGAGAGCTACACAAGTCCTTGAACTTATTCATAGTGATTAAGCATGTCCATTACCTACTTTGTCTTTTAGTAAAACCCGTTATGTTCTCACATTTATTTATGACTATTTCAGATATATCTAGGTTTATTTTCTGAAACTCAAGAGTGAAGTATTTGATAGATTTCTAGAGTTCAAATCTCTAGCAGAGAAACAATCTGGGAAGTATGTCAAGATCCTCTGCACAGATAATGTGAGGTAATAGGTGAACAATAAATTTAAACAATTATGTGCTCTTGAAGGAATTAATTTCAACATTTAGTTGCATACACACCTCAACAGAATGGTGTAGTAGAGAGGAAGAATTAATTCTTAAAAGAGATGGAAAGTTATATGATTCATGCAAAATCATTAGTACCTGAGTACTGTGTAGAAATAATTAATTATGTTACATATATACATAATAGAGTTCCTCACAAAGATTTAAAGGGGATAACACCTCTTGAAGCTTGGTGCAATAGAAAGCCAAATGTGCATCATTTCAGAGTCTTTGGTAGTCTAGCATGGGCTCACATACCTTTATACAAGCACCATGCTTTAGAACAACAAAGCCAAACTTGCATATTTGTGATATATCCTGATGGTGTTAAGGGATATCGGCTCATTGATCTAGATTCACATGAGCTTATTATAGCGAGAAGTGTTTACTTTGAAGAAAGTCCTTCAAACTTGTCTTATAACATTTCCATTCTTCTTCCTTAGAAGAATCATATAGCAGTGACGATGATACTCTTGCTTCATATACTCATAGGGATGATGAGGTAATACCTCCCCAGTAGGGTTTAACAAGGCATATTTCTCCTCCTCCAGATCCTCGCCTATTGATGCCTCTATGGGCTAGATAGACTTTGACAAATGTAGACCCTCTTGTTAGGGATTTTTTAGATAGAAGGAGAACACAGTCACAATATGATCTTCCACATTCCTACATTACCACAGCTTTCAATCCATAGTCTTTTTAGGAAGCCATAGGGATAGTTGAGTGGGATTTAACGATGAAATAAGAGTATGACTCATTGATTATAAACAACACTTGGGATCTTGTTCTTCTTCCTAAGGGAAGAAAATTAATACGATGTAGGTAGATATATCAGACTAAGTTTGTAGTAGATGGAAATATTGATAAGTATAAAACATGCTTAGTGGCTAAAGAATTTTCTCAAGTGGAAGCCATTAACTATATAAAAACCTTTGTGCCTGTTGCTAAGATGAATTCTATTCAATTGATATTGGTTATTGGTGTAGCTCATGGTTGGGTTGTACATTAGATGGATGAGAAGAGTGCATTTCTTCATGGGGATATTCATGAGGATATATATATGGAGTAGCCATAGGGGTTCATTCAAGATTATTCATTGGTGTGCCACTTGTAAAAATATCTTTATGGTCTGAAACAAGCCCCCAAGGCTTGATATTCAAATATGGACACATTTATTCTTTTAGTTGGGTTCTCAAGATGTCACTCGGATATGTATGTCTATATTCTATGGTAGGAGGATTCACTATTGTACTTAGTGCTCTATGTTGATGATCTCATTGTTATAGGGAGCACAACATCCATCATCAATAGTATTAAGACTGCTCTTCATGATAGATTTTCTATGACAGACATGGGACTATTGTACTATTTTCTTAGGATTTAGATAGAACAGTCTTCTTTTGAAATTACACTTTCACAACCCAAGTATGCCATGGACTTGTTATCTCGATTTTACATGGCTAATTATAGGCCTGCACCCGCTCTTTTTTTATCTGGAGTTAGACTTAAGGTTCATTATTCCACTCCTTTGGTTGATGCCACATTGTATCACCATCTTGTAGGTAACCTCATTTATCTGACTCATACACGGCCAGACATTTCATATGTAGTTGGCATGGTTTTACACTTTATGCAAACACCATATGAGCTTCATTAAAGAGCTACCAAGAGTATTTTGAGATACATTCAGGGCACTATCAGATATGAGATTCACTATATAACAGATACAGGTTTAAACTTGGTGGGATACATAAATTTTGATTGGGTTGGTGATTATGATGATCGTAAGTCCACTTCTGATTACAAATTTCACTTTGGATCTAGCCCTATTTGTTGGTAGAGCAAAAAACAACATGTTATTGCTCTTTCATCTATAGAGGATGAGTATCATGCTATTGATAATTCCACTAATGAGGCTATTTGGCTTAAGAATATTCTCACTGAGCTTGGTGTTCTATTCTAAAAGCCATCAGTCATCTAATACGATAACCAGAGCACTATCCAGATCTCAAAGAATCTGGTTCATCATCAAAAAACCAAACACATAGAGATCCATATGAAATTTATCATGGATCTTATTCAGGCAAAGATCATTGATCTTCAATATTGTCCTACAGAGGAGCAGATTATAGATATTTTTATTGAACCTTTCACTGAAAGCAAGTATCTTCACTTGCGATCTCTTTTGAGGGTGCGGGACATCAGTTCTTCATGGGACATCAGTTTTTCAGGGGGGTCTCCTAGACCTTCATTTTGAGGAGTTTTTTCCTTCAAGTTTTCTCTTTTCCTCATCTATTTGTATAGAGTACCTAATATGGATACACATTACCAAAACTCTTATCTGCATAGCCCTACTTGAGCTTCGCTTATGGGGGGTGTTAGTGCATTTATTTGCTTTATTAAATTTACTTGTATTTATTATTTAGATTGGTACACTAATTTTAGTTAGTTTATTATATTTTTTAATAATTTGTACCAGATAGGATAAGCTTGCTTAGCTAATAATCAACTTGGACACCTATCTTGTTACAGTGGAGTTTCACTCCACTATTCAAGGTGCGATAAGATAAGATTGTTTAACTAGTAGTCAACTTGTGTTGATCATTTACACAAGTTGGACACCTATCTTGTTAGTGTGGAGTTGCATTTCACAATTCTTGTAGTCAAATATCAGTTAAACTACACGTGTTGTGTGAGTTCCCTGATATTAATCTTACACGTTTTGCTCTATTTAAGCAATGGCTATTTATGTATTCTATATCAGAACAATATTGAATTATCAGATTAATTCATCATATTTGAGTTATTTATTCATTTCTGCTATTGTTTCAGATATACAGTTATTATTTATTACTATTACTATTTTATCTCTTGTTTATATTTTCTATTAGATTCATTAGATCCTATAGCTAGTTCTAACAATATTTCTTGTTTAAAAAAGTCTCTACAACCAAGAATCTACTAGATTTATATGTAATTAATGTCAAATATTAAAATCGCATATACCCACATAGACTTACAATTATAAATTTTATGGAAATTTTTTTAACAAAGCAATAAAAAAAATTTAATAGAGGTGTTTTAAAAATTAAGTAAATTTTTGTATTATGGTTAAAATGTTATTTCATGTGAGTATGAGCTTAGTTGTAGAGACATCGTCAAACAAAGAATATGCCCATGTTGTTGGACACAAATAATCTCAATGATCTCAATCCAAATAAATAGAAATAGATAAATAAATTATATGAGAGGTTGTTGATTTTCTATACAATCCAACCCACCATCTGAAATCAATTCCTATAATTACAAATAGAAAATATTACAAAATAATTTATAAATATTACATAAATTATTGACATATGGAAATGGACTGTCAGGATCCTACTCCTTGAGAGCACACTTGATTACCTTTGTATAAGCAACTATACACGGAATTAAACCAGAAGTAATATGTAACTAGAATTCAAAAATAGCACAGAATATGAGAGACAATACAATCTTGTATTAACACTCTTCCAGAAGGAAATACAATGAAGAAATCACACTCTTCCCACACCTCTTGGGCGTACAGTAATTCTCCCTCAAGAGTTCTCTCTCTCTCAATTACAAACCAACTCAAACACAGAGTTGTTCCCTCCACCAGTAAGTGACAATCAATGCAACCGTTGTTGCCTACTTCCAGTCCACCAAGTACTCAAAGTACTCCAAGTAGATCTCCCTGATCTTGCTCCTTGTTGTGTTGCAAATCTCTTTGATCTTGCTACCCCGTAGATCTCCTTTAACCTTGCACACACACACCTGCAGATCAATTGACCTTACTTACCATGTAGATCTTCTACCTGATCTTGCTATCTGCAGATCAACCTAGTCTTGCATACTTGTAGACCCTCTAGATCTTACACACCTTGGAAGAACCCTTATCCTTGCCTTTGCAAGTCCTTCTAATCCTTCACAGTCCTTAATTACAATACATCCCCATGGGTCTCTTAAATAGATCCCATACAAACAATAATTAGACTTCCCAATTACAATAATTAGAAACGCAGACTCAAGACTAAAATTAGTCTTTACATGCAAACAAATTGTCCGTCTAAAATTAGACCAGTACGCACAGATGACCGATGTCAGTCTCTGTCTGTCTGGAGATGACCAACATCGGCCAATCCATGACCGATGTCGGCAGCTTCCGGTCTACCTCTGACCGACGTCAGTTGGCCTGACCGACGTCGGTTACTGTGACACTCAGCAACCTCCTCCATTTGCATCAGTGAAGCTTTTAGCTCCACAACCTAACATGGACAACTAACTAAAGCATAATGAATACCATGGTAATGTTAATGAATACCATATTTAGTAGCTTGTCTATAAAAGAATCGACTTTCTATTGTAAAGAAATAGGAAACAAACATATTTTGAAAAGAAGAAAAATTGACAAACATAGACATCTCAAACAATACATAAAATTCCAAATAATTAATTATTATTATTAAAAAATGATTTCAATTAATTTATAATAATTTATTATTTAAATGTGGGATATTTTCTTCTTTAACGTAAAGTCAAGCTTGCATTTAATTTATTATTTGAATTTGTTCCCCGATTAAAAAAATAAACATTAGGTAAATATCAAACTATAGATATATATTTGTTATAACACTTTTAAATTCTTAACTCTCTTTACAAAAAAATTTATTCTGTTAATATGGTTTTTTATTCCATTTTATATGACTTAAAAAATAATTTCTAATATTTTAGCTTTCAAGTATTGACAACTAATGAACAAATACCAAAAAAAAAATAGAAATAATGTCAATGTAACTAAGCATATTAGGATTGTATTTAAGGTATTGTCATAGACCCCAACCAAAATAAAATAAAATATGGTTCATCCCTCTAGATAAAACAACGTTCACCAAACAAAGAGATGTATGTACAACATGAATGTGAAGGTGTCAATGTAACTAGGCATATTAGGATTGTATCTAAGGTATTGTCATAGACCCCAACCAAAATAAAATAAAATATGGTTCATCCCTCTAAATAAAATAACATTCACCAAACAAAGAGATGTATGTACAACATAAATGTGAAGATGTCAGATAATAGAAGCATAAAAATACTAGAACACAACATATTTGAAAAGAGAAATCAAAGTAATAAAACATCATTTTTAGGATTACGGTGGTGTAAGAAAGTGTTACATAACACTTAAGATAAATGAAATGACTCTCATTTATAATTTGATATTATTATAAAATGTGATTTGTTTCGATATAAATATGATGAATTTATGGGTATTGAAGGTTGAACATTTAAATTTCTATTTTAATTTAAATAAAATTTATATTAAAATATATTAGTATTGAAACTTTTAATTTAATAATTATATTTATGTTTAATAGTGTTTTATCAAAATTATTATATAGTATCTTGTGTGTATATAATAATAAATATGAAATTGTTTTCCAAATAAAAAATATGAACAAGTAATTTCAATATCTTTCTTTGTTTATGGATGATTTTTTTTAACTTAGTTTTGGCATAGATTTTTGTGATGTTCATTTGGATTAGATTATACCACGTCCTTCTTATATTGTGGAATAAAGAGCACATTAAGCTCCTTGTTAACAAAGTGGGCTCTTTTGGTAGGATTGATGAAAATTCGTTGGAAGGTAAATTTATCAGAGTTTGTGCTCTCTTAAATATATCCAAGCCCCTCTTTCACTTAGTGTTCTTGACTTCCTTCCAAGGCAATTAGACTAAAATTTACAATTATGAAGATCTCTCCTTCCATTGTTTTCAATGCAATCACTTGGGTCATAGAGCAATGACGTACTTGACTGTGGTTTGTGCCCCCTCCTCTTTTTAGGTTTGGAGGAAGAAGGAAGGACCCTCTACTCAAGATTTCCATTGGCACAATCATGATGTCTTCTACCATGCTTCAACATCTTTTGTTTTTGTTGGAAATATGATTGTCATTGATGTAACTTCTTTAAAAATAAGAAAATCTTATATATAAGATAAGATAGTGACTCATTGGTGGATGCCTAATGAAGCCCCACTATTCCAAAAGGAGTAACTTCTTTAAAAACAAGAAAATATTGTATATAAGAGAAGATAGTAACTCATTGGATGATAGTGATAGCTTAGATGATGACCATGACTATGCCTTTGTGGTTGAGGGAAATGAGTCCTTGTTGATGGCATTAGGATCAACTTTTGTAGATCTAGATCAAGAGAAAGTTGAAGACTCAAATGAAGAAGAGGAAGGAGTAGTGGACCTTGAATGTGAACTCATATGTGCTCTAGATTAGATTGACATGCTAAGAAAAGATAACTCAAGACAAAAGAAGCTTGGATAAAAAGAAATTGAAAAACTATCCAAAAGTCTTGAAGAATATGATCAGATGGTGATAAGCCTAAAGACACAAGTTGAAAAAGCCACAAGAATAGAAGATACAGTCAAGATTGAACTACAACTTAAGTCTATTGAATATATGAGGCTAGAAGAAGAGATAGGGGCTTTGAGAAAAGAGCTTGAAATGGTTAAAGTACAAATAGACAAAGGTCTAAAGCTAAAAGGAGGATCAGATATTCTTGATGAACTGATCAGCTCTCAAAAGCCATCAAAAGGGAAATATGGTCCTCGTTATGAAAAAGGGAAAATTTCCATGACTAGTACATCTACTAAGTTATATGACAACTTCATAGCAGAAGGAGGATTAGGAGAAAAGAAGGAGAAAGCTTGCAAGGGAATAGAGACATATGCAAGCACTGCTAATGTGAAGAAGGCTAAAGGAGAAAAGATGCCTAAGGAAAGAAAAAAGAACAATGATTCCATCTTTACAAACTCAAGGGAGATGTAGAAGACAAAGGTAGTTGATGTAGATGGTTACATAAGGGTAAGAAACTAAAAGAAGCAAGAGTTGAGAAGAACTCCCCATCTAGTACAAAGAAAAGCTATGACCAATTATTCCTCATCATTATCTAGTTTATTGTTATAGTTGTAATCATTTTGGTCATAAGGCTAGTTATTATAAAGTTGTACCTACAAGGAGAACCAATTTTGTATGCAAAAATTCATTTGTACCCTTGTTAGATACAAATGTAATGTGTTATAATTGCAATAATTTTGGTCATAACTAAACATTGTAGAATAAGCTTTATAATATCAAAAGTATAGAGTATGAAGAAAATCATGCCTCCCAGTGTGAACAAAGGTTCACAAGTCTCTGAAAAAGAAAAAAGTAAGCCCAACAAGACATATAAGCAACCCAAGCATGTATGGAAAGTGAAATATCAAGAAATGATGAAGAATGATATAGAGGTTGACAAATGTCAAGAGCTCTCAATGTCTACACATGTTGAGAATATGAAGACAAAGCTCGAGGAGAAATCCAAGGTGCTGGCCAAGGATAGTTTAGTAGTATGTATAGATTCAAGTGAACATCTAGCTGTTATAGAGAAAGTATCAAGCATAGAACATCAATCTTTTGTGCGTAGTGATGAGATTTCAAGTTGTAAGGAAGATTCATTAGATGAACAGGTATGTCATAGATCCATATTGTCTGCATGTATTTTTAATCCCATTATAGAAGAAAAGGAGAACATTGTAATGGATGAGCATGTTACTTCTCTCAAGCCTAAGAAGAAGAAGAAGAATAGAAAGCACAATATGACGAAGGAGGAGAATGAATATGAGGAGTTATGGGAAACTTGTGGTTTTAGATTGTTCTTGAACATTGTGAAATAAGGTGTTTTTATCTATGCTTCTTAAGAGACCCTTTTCCGTGGAGAAGCAAGTGATGTTTGCTACAAATGATAAATCAAGTAGGTAGTGATGATGACTTGATCAAATCAAGACAAGCGTTGTGTATGCAATGTCTATAGGGATATAATGAGTGTTTCAATATGACATAATGAGATTGAAGTACATCTCATATATATGGTCTGCAAATTCATTTGACATAAGGGTTATAATGCAAGAAACCCTTGACAACTTGTGTATCTTGGGTTGTGCAACAAGTTGGGTCACTAAACTCAGTAAACATGTGTACATTGAAGATATACATGTGACAAATGAAGTTATGGTGTGCTATAGGCAATTCCTTGGTGCAAAAATGGAGCATGGAGTTAGGGGGAGCTAGATTGCTCAGTCTATCTAGACCAAGAAGGCTCAAAGTGAAAGAGCTTTACAATTGGTCAAGTCCTAAGATCAAAAGAAAATAAGAGACTAAGAGATAAGGTTATTGACCCTGTATAGAAGCTCCTACATCACATCACTAGATATTAGTGATGGAGCATAAGTCTAGAAGAAGGATCATAAAATCCTTGTTGATCCCTAGAAGAAGATAAAAGGCAACTCAGGTATGTATGTTGTGAAAATTTATAATTAGTTGAGGGTGGTAGATTCTTAGACAAAATATTTTATATGATAAAAAGGGAGAGATAGTTGGACAAATAGTCAGCTAGAGTCCATTTGGCATTGATGTCAAAGGGGGAGAAAAAGTGCAAATGCTCTCTGTAGGAAAAAGAGAAAAATTCTCTCTATAAAAGTTTGGAGAAAAAGTGCAAATGTCAAAGTATAAGAAGAATAGGTGTCCAAATTGAGTATTAGGCAAATATGCCATTGCCTAAAGGGGGGCAAGTTTACTATGAATAGATTCAATTCATACTTATCAGAAGCTAATGCAAGCAATGCCAGAGAAGGAGCAAAATATTAGAAGATCAAAGCATTTAGTTTGCCATCAATGACAAAGGGGGAGATTTTTGGAAATATTATTGTCATTGATGTCAAAAGGGACATTGTGAGCATGTCATTTATGTCAAAATGGAGATTATGGATGTCATTGATGCTCAGGGTTGAGCATGGTGATTTGAGGATGTGCGAGGTATCCTATCAGAGGTCAAGGATGATTGGAGTGCTTATGTGCATGAGTGAAATTCATATGATTCTTCATATTGATTATCTAGACATTTTGGGTCTATGACAGAAAAGATGAGAAGGCATTTTCATAACATCACCATTGCCACGTGTGAATAAGTCTGGGGGAGTTGGTCACATGGTTATGATCATATTAGTCCTTAGTTGTTTTGTGTTAGATTTAAAGCCATGAGATGAATCACAGTTGAAGTTATGGGGATGTAAGGTTGGATACTATGATAAAATCCATTATGTTTCTATACTTAGCCAAATTTGCAAAAAGGGCTAAACAGAGCCAAGTAAGCATATTGATGAGATCAATGCTTACACACATAGAGGTGTTAGGACAAAATGATCACATGGGTCTATTCATTTTTATGCTTAGTTTATTTGCACTAAATCTCAGGTCACATAATGTAACATGACAAAAGATATGAGATATGATTGAACAAATTATGGATCCAAGGCATTTTGATAGTGTTTTCCAACATAGTCAAATTTGCAGGTTGTAAGAAAAAGCTCAAAAGGCATTTTTATGATCTCATAGATTGCACGTATGAAGGATTTAGGAGCAAATGGATATATGGATGGAATCTCCTATGTAAGAGGATCATATGCGCTAATTTTTAGGTCATGCAACTAAGCATGATAAGAGTTATGCAAGGACAAAGTTGGCCTTCTAGGTAAGTTTGAGGCATAGCTAGCTCTAGGGTAGAATAATATGAGTGATCAAATTAATGGTGTTATATCTCACACATGCAAAGTATTTAGGAAGAAATGAGCATATGGGTTTGTTCATTATCATGCATAGTTTACATGGTTAAAATTTTAGACTAGGCAGTTGAGCAAAGCAGAAGATATGAAGGTTTAAAGATAGCCTTTGAGGCATATTGAGATGGTCTCCATATTTAACCAAATGTGCACAAGGTAAAGTTTGAGCTAGTTAGAAGATCAATGGTTCACGCTTAATTGAACATTGGAGATCCAATAAAGAGTGATGAAGTCAAAGTTTCAAAGGTCCCTCTAAGTGAACGCACAAGTGACAAGTGTCACAATCAGAGATCCTATAAAGTTAATCTATGGTGTGGCTAAAATTTAAAAGGTCAACACACAATGGGAGGATGCTAAGTGTCTCAATAGTAGGAACTGATAGCTATGTACAGAATGCACACATTTATGTCAAGTGTCATATCCTTGAGGGTTGGACATATTTAAAGATCAAGCTTATCAAAAAATTTGATGCTACATGGGTGATAGTGAAAAGGGGATCTAACAGAGTGAGTGGACTCAAATGGAAAAAAGTTATTGATGTTTATCGATATAGAAAAAAGTTAAAGACCGAGTAGGTTTGAGAAGATCAATGAAGCAAAAGCAATCCAAAGATATAGGAAGCTACGAGATAAATTTAAATTGTTGAAGTTTAATGACCAATTAAGGTAAAGGACATGTATATTCAAAGATTGAATGATACATGAAAGCTACGATCTGGATATCGATAGACGCATTTTAAAGAGTGGAAAATTAAAGTTTAGTAGAGTAGAAAGATCTGACAGAGTGAGAAAGCTTAAAGATGGCATGAAGGTAGAGATCAAAGGCCATGAATATCAACACAGACAACAAGATTGATCGATCCAATTGATCATATCTATATTAAAGATTCTATGCATCAAATTTTGAGTCAATTAGATGATACAGATAGTAAAGAGGCCTACAATTATGGTGTGATACATGGAATCAAGATGAAGGAACTTACAGTTCATGTGTTAATGAACTAGAGTCCAAAATTAGTGTGATGTGTTATAGTTCGATGTGAACATAGAGAAAAAGCAAATCCTAGATCATTTGCTTATATATATGATATCTAGGACAAAGTAAGAGCTATTAATGTAGTCTAATTATGTCAAACAAAAAATATAGACATAGAACCAGAGGGTAGAAAGAAAAATAAGAGGCTATAGAGAGAGATAAAGTGTGTCAAATAGATACAGAGAGAGAGGGGAAGAGAGGAAGAAGGCACATAAAGAGAATGTGCATATTGTGAACAGTTACAAATTAGACTTGTAACATAGAACAAAGACCTAGATTCGTTTATTAATTTATTTTGTATACTGGAATTGTAGCTCCATAGGTCTAATTGGTTGGTGCCATCAGACAATCTGAGTTGGTGCTTAGTAAGGGGATTAGTGTCTCCTTTGGGTTGGTGCCTATAAACATTTTAACCAATGAGGTTAAGCTGAGTTGGTGCTCAGATAGGGATTTGGTGCTTCTTTAGATTTGGTGCTCTTGAACTAGGGGATTGGTGTCTCCTTAGGGTCGGTGCCCTTAAATGTGTAACCAGTGAGGTTTGCCAGTGAGGCTTTAACTGTGAGGCTGGATTAGAATAGTAGATTCTAGCAATTATTCACACCATGGTTTTTCCCTTTGGGTTTTCCACGTATATTTTTGGTGTCATGTGTATTTGTGTGTATATATGATATTTGCATTTATCTTTTAATTTGCATATACTTTTGAATTTGCTTTAAAAGGATTAAAGGACTAATTTTAATTGATCTACTAATTCACCCCCACTCTCAGTAGATAGTTGTGTTCTAAAAATTGGTATCGTAGCCTAGGGTTACTTTGAAAGAAGCTTAGTCAACTCAGGTAGATCTTCGAATAGTGAACACAATGGCTAGTCAACAAGGATCTTCATCAAATAAGGCACCTCTCTTTGATGAATCTAAATATGCATTCTAGAGCACAAGAATGGAAGCATGTATCCTCATTAGGGTTTGATGTATGGATGTCTATGGTAAATGGATATACATCCCCTACTACAACTCCCAATAATCAGGCTTCAAAGAAGGCATATGAGAGCAATGCTAAGGCAAAGAATGTTATTCTCTGTGGATTATCCAAAATAGAGTTTGTCAAAGTAATGCATTATCAAAATGCACAAGAGATCTAGAATAAGTTGAAGAGCATCTATGAAGGTGATGTCAAGGTAAAGCAGTCCAAGCTACAAACATATAGAGGCAAGTTCGAAAGTCTCAAAATGGATGAAGAAGAGAAGATTGCAAACTACCTTCTTAGGGTATATGAAATAATCAATGCAATTAGAGGCCTTGGAGAAGAAATTAAACAATAAATAATTATCAAAAAGGTCCTAACATCATTGCCATCAAGGTATGATTCTAAAATATCTACAATAGAGGAAACAAGAGATCTAGATCATCTCACTATAGATTAGTTTTATGGAACCTTCATTGCTTATGTGATGAGAATGAGAGAAGCAGATACTCCTAAGAGATAAGTTGCATTCAAAGCATCTGGGAAAGCAAAATCAGAAATATCTATATCCAGATCTGAGGAGACTGATGAATAAGAAGCCAACTTTGTTAGAAGATTGAAAAGAGGATCTAGAAAGTACAAAGGTACGTTACCCTTTAAATGTTTTAATTATGGTAAAGTAGGACACTTTTTGCTAAATTCCCTTATGAGAAAAAGGATAACTCTGAGCAAGAAGAGGATGGCAAAAAAATGAAGCCCCACTATTCCAAAGGAGTAACTTCTTTAAAAACAAGAAAAGCTTGTATATAAGAGAAGATAGTGACTCATTGGATGATATTGATAGCTCAGATGGTGACCATGACTATGCCTTTGTGGCTAAGGGAAATGATTCTTTGTTCATGGCATTAGTATCAACTTTTGTAAATCTGGATCAAGAGGAAGTTCAAGACTCTAATGAAGAAGAAGGAGAAGTGGACCTTGAGTGTGAACTCATTTGTGCTCTTTATGAGATTGACATGATGAAAAAAGAGAACTCAAGAAAGAAGAAGCTTGGACAAAAAGAAATTGAAAAACTATCCAAAAGTATTGAAGAGTTTGATCAGATGGTGATAAGCCTAAAGACACAAGTTGAAGATGCCACAAGAATAGAAGATGTAGTCAAGATTGAACTACAAATTAATTATATTGAATGTATGAGGCTAGAATAAGAGATAGTGGCTTTGAGAAAAGAGCTTGAAATGGCTAAAGTAAAAATAGATAAAGGTATAAAGCTAAAAGGAGGATCAGGTATTCTTGATGAATTGATCAGCTCTCAAAATCCATCAAAACGGAAATCTAGTCTCAGTTATTAAAAAGGGAAAACTCCAATGACTAGAACATCTGTTGAGTTATATGACAACTTCATAGTAGAAGGAAGATTAGGAGAAAATAAGGGGAAAGCTTGCAAGGGAACATAAACATATGCAAGCACTGTTAATGTGAGGAAGGCTAAAGGAGAAAAGAGGCCTAAGGAAAGGAAAAAGAATAATGAGTGCATCTCTGCAAACTCAAGGAAGATACAGAAGACAAAGCTAGTTGATTCAGATGGTTACACAAAGGTTAGAAACTTGAAGAAGCAAGAGTTGAGAAAAACTCCCCATCCTGCACAAAGAAAATCTATGACCAGGTATACCTCATCTTTCTATGGCTATTGTTATAGATGTAATCATTTTTATCATAAGGCTGGTAATTATAGAGTTGTACCTATAAGGAGAACTAATTTTGTAATCAAAAATTCATTTGCACCCTTTTTAGATACAAATGTAATGTGTTATAATTGTAATAATTTTGGTCACATAGCTAAACATTGTAGAACAAGCTTTATAAGATCAAAAGTACAAAGTATGAAGAAAAGCATGCCTCCCAGCATGAACAAAGGTTCACAAGTTTCTGAAAAAGAGAAAAGTAAGCCCAACAAGACATATAAGCAACCCAAGCATGTATGGAAAGTGAAATATCAAGCAATGATGAAGAATGTTGTAGAGGTTGACAAATGTCAAGAGCTCTCAATGTTTACACATGTTGAGAATAAGAAGACAAAGCTCAAGGTGTTGGTCGAGGATAGTTCAGAGGTATGTACAGATTCAAGTGAACATCCTACTGCCATAGAGCAAGTATCAAGCATAGAACATCAATCTTCTATGGCTAGTGAAGAGATTCTGAGCTACTAGGAAGATTCATCATATGAACAGGTATGCCATGGATCCATATTGTCCCCATGTATTGTTAATCCCATTATAGAATAAAAGGAGAACATTATAATGGATGAGCATGTTACTTCTCTCAAGAATAAGATGAAGAAAAAGAATAAAAAGCACAAAATGATCAAGGAGGAGAAGGAATATGAGGAGTTATGAGCAACTCATGGTTTTACATTGTTCTAGAACATTGTGAAGTAAGGTGTCTCTATCTATGCTTCTTAAGAGACCCTTTTTAGTGGAGAAGCAAGTGATGTCTGCTAGAAATGATAAATCAAGTAGGTAGTGATGATGACTTGATCAAATCAAGTCAAGTGTTGTGTATGCAGTGTCTACAGGGATAGAATGAGTGTTTAAATATGACATAATGATATTGGATTACATCTCATATATATGCTCTACAGATTCTTTTGGCATAAGGGTTCTAATGCAAGAAACCCTTAACAGCTTGTGTATCTTAGGTTGTGCAACAAGTTGGGTTACCAAACTCAATGAACATGTGTACAATGATGGTATACATGTGACAAATGAAGTTATGGTGTGCTATAGGCAGTCCCTTGGTACAAAGATAGAGAATGTAGTTAGGGGGAGCTAGATTGTTCAGTCTGTTAGGACCAAGAAGTTTCAGAGTAGAAGAGATTTACAATTGGTCAGGTCCTAGGATTAGAAGAAAATAAGAGAGTGAGAGAGAAGGATATTAAGCCTATATGGAAGCTCCTACATCACATCACTAGATATTAGTGATGAAGCATAAGTCCAAAAGAAGGATCATAAAAGCCTTATTGATCCCTATAAGAAGAGAAAAGTCAACTCAGGTATGTATATTGTGCAAATTTCTAATGAGTTGATGATGGTAGATTCTTGGACAAACTCCTTTATATGATAAAAAGGGAGAGATAGTTAGATAAACAATCAGCTAGACTCCCTTTATCATTGATGTTAAAGGGGGTGAAAAAGTGCAAATGTTCTGTGTAGGAGAAAGAGCAAAATGCTCTCTGCAAAAGTTTGGGGAAAAAGTGCAAATGTCAAAGTAGAAGGAGAGCAGGTGTCCAAGTGAGTATTAGTCAAATGTACCCCTACCTGAGGGGGAGAAAATTAAGTATGAATAGCTTCAGTTCATACTTATTAGAATCCAATGAAAGCAATTCCAAAGGAGCATAATATTAGAAAATCAGAGCATTTAGTTTGCCATCAATGACAAAGGGGGATATTGTTGGAAATATGAGTGTCATTCATGTCAAAAGGGACGTTTAGAGTATGTCATTAATGTTCAGGGCTAAAAATGGTGATATTATGATGTGTAAGGTATCCTATTAGAGGTCAAGGATGATTGGAGTACTTATGTGCATGATTGAAATTCATCTGGTTCTTCACATTGATCATCTAGACATTTTGGGTCTATTACAGAAAAGATGAGAAGGCATTTTGCTGATGTCACCATTACCACATGTGAATAAGTCTGGGGGAGCTAGTCACATGGTTGTGATCAACTTCATCCCTAGATGTTATGCATCAGATTTGAAGCCATGAGATGAAGCACAATTGAAGTTATGGGGATGCAAAGTTGGCTACTAGGACAAAATCCACTACATTTCTATACTTAGCCAAATTTGCAAAAAGGGTTAAACAAAGCCATGTAAGCATATTGATGAGGTCAACGCTTACACACATGGAGGTGTTAGGATAATATGATCACATGGGTCTGTTCATTTATGTGTCTAATTTATTTACACTAAATCTCAGGTCACATGATGTAGTGCAAAAAAGGATATGCTTGAGCAAAGTATGGCTCTAAGGTATTTTAACAGTGTTTTCCAACACAGTCAAATTTACAGGTTCTGAGAAAAAGCTCAAAAGGCATTTTTATGATGTCATATCTTGCACATGTGAAGGCTTCAAGAGAAAATGGATATATAGATGGAATCCCCTATGTAAGAGGATCATATGTGCTAATTTGCAGGTCATGCAAATAAGCATGACAAGAGTTATGCAAGGACAAAGTTGGCCTTCCAGGGAAGTTTTAGGCATAGCTAGCTCTAGGGTAGAATACTCTAAGTGAGTAGATTAATGGAATTATATATTGCACTCATGAAGGATTTAGGAAGAAATGAGCATATGGGTTTGTTCATTATCATGCCTAGTTTATATGGTCCAAATTTTAGACCAGGCAGTTGAGCAAAATAGAAGAAATGAAGGTGCAAAGATAGTCTTACAAGCATATCAAAATGGTCTCCATACTCAGCCAAATACGCAGAAGGTAAAGTTCAATCTAGTTGGAAGATCAATGGTTCGTGTTCAATCAGACATTAGAGATCCAATGGAACACGATGAAGTGAAAGTGTCAAAAGTCCCTCCGAGTGAACACGCAAGTGACAAGTGTCACAATCACGGAGCCTGGATAGTTAATATATGGTATAGCTTAAAGTTAAAAAGGTCAACAAGCAATGCGAGGATGTTAAGTGTTTTAATAGTGGGAAATGACATCTATATACAACAAGCATACGCTTATGCCAAGTGTCATACCCTTGAGGGTCAGACAGATATAAAGATCAAGCTTATTAGAAGATCTGATAGTGCACGAGTGATCATACAAAAGAGATCTAATGGAGTGAGTGGACTCAGATGGAACAAAGTGATCGATGTTTATCGACATAGTGGCAAGTTAAAGATCAAGCAAGTTTGAGAAGATTGACGGAGTGCAAGTGATCTATATATATAGGAAGCTGAAAGATAAGGTCAAACTGTCAAAGTTTAATGACCAATCAAGGTAAAGGTCATGCATCTTTGAAGATCAAACAACGTGCAGAAGCTAGGATCTGGATATCGATGAATGCATTTTAAAGAGTGAAACATTAAAGTTCAACAACGTACAAAGATTCGATGGAATGAGAGAGCTTGGATATGGCACAAAGGTAGAGATCAAAGGCAAGTATTTAAAGTGTTTAAATACAAATGGTAACATGAAAGAACTTGTGTGAAAGCCACGAATCTCAACACAGATAATGAGATTGGTCAATCCAATAGATCAAATCTATATTAAAGAACGTGTGCATCAAAAATTGAGTCAATTAGATGCTATAAATAGTAAAGAGACCCATAATTATGACATGATACATGGAATCGAGATGCGGGAATTACAGTTCATGTCTTAATGAACTAGCGTCTAGAATTGGTGTGATGTGTTACAGTTTGAGTGTGAACATAGAGAAGAAGAAAACCCTAGATCATTTGCTTATATATATAATATATAGGACAAAGGAAAAGCTACTAGTGTAGTCAAATTGTGTCAAAAAAGAATATAGACATAGAACCAAAGGGCAAAAAGAAAAAAAATATGTTGTAGAGAGAGAAATGAAGTGTGTCAAATAGATACATATCCAAATATAAAGAGAGAGGGGCAGAGAGGAAAAAGGTACACAAAGAGAATGTGCATATTGTGAGCAATTACAGATTAGACTTGTAACATAAAATAGAGACCTAGATTCATTTATGAATATATTTTGTATACTAGAGTTGTAGCTCCATAGGTCTGATTGGTTGGTGCCATCAGACAAGCTGAATTGGTGCTCAGTAAGGGGATTGGTGTCTCCTTTGGGTTGGTGCCCATAAACATTGTAAATAGTGAGGTTAAGCTAAGTTGGTGCTCAAATAGGGAGTTTTTGCTTCCTTAGAGTAAGTGCTCTTAAACTATGGGATTGGTGTCTCCTTAGGGTCAGTGCCCTTAAATGTGTAACCAATGAGGTTTGCTAGTGAGGCTTTGACTATGAGGTTGGATTAGAACAATAGATTCTAGCATCTATTCTCACTGTGGTTTTTTAATTTGGGTTTTCCACGTATACATCTGTTTTCATGTGTATTTGTGTATGTATGTGATCTCTACATTTATCTTTTAATCTGCATATGTTTTTAAATTTTCTTTAAAAATATTAAAGGATTGGTTTTAGTTGATCTATTGATTCACCCCCCTCTCAATACATAGTTGTGTTCCAACAGTTTTACCCCCCTTGACAATAGAGCCTCCCCTTCCCCAACTAGTTTTGACAACCTCCCCTTTTCAGACTACCTTTCCCCTCCCCTCTCATGTCCGTGACATGCCTTCCCCCCTTGTGAGGCCTAGAAGGCTCAAAGCTAATTTGGTTCCATAGTAAAAAAGAAAGGTAGAAGATCAGAGGTGGAAAGATTGAGGTTGGAGGCAGAAGAATTGGTGTATAATGGCTCACAATGAAAGATGAAGGATTTGCTTTCTCGGTAGGAGAGGAGACAACCCTTGCTTGCAAATGAGCATTTGGTGCCTTATTTTTTATTATGCTTTTGTTTTGTCTTTTTTGCTGAGGTCTAGTGGAAGATTTACAAATTCTAATATGCTTTTAGTTTTACTCTGTTGTTGCTTGAATGATGAGCTTTTTGTTTAGTGGCATGCAAGATGAGTACATCATTTAATTACATATCATGGATGGTTCAGTTTCTATTTTTTCTCCTTATCTCAATTTTTTCTAATTTTAGGAACTAAACCCATCGTTATACCCCATAAATGATTCATAACTCTTTTCAAAAATATTTTTACCCCATCAATTTTTTTAAAAAATTAAATGAACAAAAATAAACTACTTGATTCCTTCGTGTATTCCTCTAATTTAATTTTCCATATTAAATCCATACTACAACCCCATAGCACCTCCCTTGTCTCTAAGAGTAAGCAAGTACATAGATAGTTTCTTTGCTACCTATACGTACCAAAGTAGTGTACTAATTTTTTATATCCATATTTGTTACCATGTGACATGAGGCCGCCGAAATGGCTTATGCCAAGTATTCCATCAACATAAGTATCCATTATGACTTCGTACCAATATACGTGAGCATAAAAAAATGGACGTGAGCACGTTTGAAGGTGCCCTGGGTTTGTGTATACGAGATATTGAAGTAGGTTTCATTGTTGTCGAGGCCAACTTAAGGTTCTATGTACTAGTGAATAGTTTTTTATATTAGATTTACAATTAATAATTGATTTACTTTGATTTCCATGCATCGTGCCAATTAAATAGTTAATTCAATGTTGCATCATGATAAAAGTCTTTGTGGTTCAACTCCTACACCATAAACAATACATATTAAAAATCAAAATATGTGCATCAAATTTTATTTCATATGTGCATGTTATTTTGCATCTAAGAATTCTAAATTTTATAAGAGACGTGATTTAGATTGTGAAGATTCATACTCGTCCCTAAAAAAGGACATCTCGTCATACAATAAGATTGGAGAGACTTTGTTAATAGCAAAATTCAATTCTAGAACAACAAACAAGCAAGCCATCATTTTGGGAAGCAATATTGAGCTAGACATGAATCCTCTTTAGACGACAAAACAAGAAAATCAGCCATGGAATAGGTCTTTAGAAGATAGGTATGGGGCTATCATACATTTTGGAGAAGTATTGCTAGGTTTATGTAGTATACATAACTTAATCATTTGCAATGGTATGAGAAAATGGGGAAAATCGGGAAATTACACATGCAAGACACACAAAGGGTAGAGTGTAATTGATTATGTTATATGCTTCCAAAAATCTTTACTTAGAATTGAAGAGCTAGAAGTAGAAGAATCTTGCATGGAACTTAAATCAGATCACAACTCGATTTTTGTGAAACTCCAATTAAAAATAGACAATCATCAAGATGAGCATGATGGGGTCAACCAAAGTAAGCTACCACCTATAGGAATATTCTCTTGACAAAGGAAAATCAATAGAACTCTAAAGCAGCACTGGTAAGCAAGATGTAAGAAGGGGAAAATAAGGGAGCACATAACAATGGCACATAATACACAAAAAGTGAGAAGCTAATGAACACCATTCAAGATGCATTAAAAACATGCACGAGAGTTAAAACTAAAAAGAAGGAAATAAATATTTTTTCGACAACCATGTGGTGTGATGAAGAATGTAAGGCAACATAGAGATCGTTAAAGGAATCAAAAGGTAGAACAAAAGCAAAAAAAAACATATGAGCAAATGGTAAGGGGAAAAAATAGAGTATACTAAAACATAGAGGAAATAGCTGATTTACTTATGAAAATAATAACCAAAAATATTTTGGAGGGAACTTTACAAGAAAAAAACAAGTTGAAAATAGCATAACAACAAGGTAGTGGTTGCAGTACTCAAAATAATTATATGAGCATGAAAGTGAACACAGTGCACCTCCCAAAATTAGTGTTAATGAAGACCTTTTCACGATAGAAGACATCATGTAAGGGATTAAAAAACTAGCAACAGCTAAAGCCCGAGACAGAGACAACTTACAAGCAAAACACTTAAGATGGGGGGCATATGTCATATCACCTAAAATCAAAGAAATCTTCAACGAGGTCATCGAAAAGGGCTTTGTGACAGAGTCGAAAATAAGCTTAACTATACCCCTATTTAAGAGTGGATATGTAAATAACCCCTCAAATTACCGAACTATCATAGTCAATCTGCTCTTTGTAAAGCTATTTGGGAGTATGATAGAAAGCATAATTAGTAGCCCAACAGAAAAAAAGAAAAAAGGGCAAAGACACAAGCAAGTTTTAGGCCTAAACACTCTACTATTGATCATTGTGTCATGCTTTGACACCTAGTTGAAAAGGTGTGGGATAAAAAAGAGGATGCATATTGTTGCTTCGTAGACTTCAAAAAAATATTTGACTCCAAGGAGCAAACTATGGACCAGGATGGAAGAACTAGAGGTTTCAATGCACTATAGGGCAACGATTCATAGAGTGTATGAACAAGTCAAGACTAAAATCAAAACTCATGCAAGGTTATCTAAATGTTTTGAGAGTGACATTAGGCCAAACAAGGTTTCCCTTTATCCCCAACTTTACTTGGCCTTTACATTTATAAGCTAGAGGATTGGATAAACAAATTTGGAGGGGATGGGGTATATCTGACTAACTATGTGGTAAAAATTATGCTATATGCCAATGACCTAATCCTAATAGCAATAACAATCTAAGATTTAAGAAATCATCTCCGAGCTCCAAAGCTCTTTTGTAAATAAGTTGGGATGTAGGTAAAGACTGGTGAGAAAACCAAAATTATGATTTTCTCAATGAAAAGGAAGGAACAACACCCCGATTTTTAGTTTTCAAAAGGGTCTCTTGAGGTAGTATTAGAATACAAGTATCTCGGCCTCGATTTTCATAACAAACTTAAATGGGACACTTGCATGATGAAAAGGATACAGGGCAGATGGAGAGCTTTCTATGTGTTTCATAACAAATGCAAGAATGTAGAGTTCTGGGACTGGAAGACCACCAGAGTCTTATTCGAGTTACTTGTCACACCAGTGGTATTATATGGTTGCTTGGTGTGGGCTAGCAGAACAATGAGCTTGAAATGGAGGAAAATAAAAAATATTCAAAAGCAACTAATCACAAATAAGTTTAGAATCAAGGACTTAGTCCCATATGAAATTGTTCTTACTGAAACAGGTACTTTCCCTCTAGAGTCACCCACTATAACTAGGTTATTACGTTGCCTAAAAAAAAGGAAAGCATGAAGACCGACTTATGGTCTAGGGCAACGAGAGAATGAGAGTTACATAAGGGAAGAATACTTGGATGAGGCAGAACCACAAGTCGATGGATAGATGGGATATCAACATAACTGAATGCCCAAATTATAACAAAGACATAAAAAATTATGTGAATAAAAAATTCACAATGGTAATGTGGAGGGAGGGGACAAGCAAGAAAAGACTACACTATTTTTCAATGTTCAATTTGAACTATGAGTATAATGAAACAATATATATAGGGGCTTAAATCAGTTGGAGGGAAAAGATCCTCATTGCTCAATTAAGAATTGGCTCTCATAGACTCTGATGTGAGACAAAGAGATGGACAATCCTTAAGGAGTAGTGGGATGAGAGGATTTATGTTTTTTGCATTACAGGGGTGGTTAAAATTGTGGATCACTTCATCCTTGAGTGTCCTCAGTACACGGCCATACGATCCAAATATGTGAAAAAATTAAGAGTTGGTTGCATGGTAGATGTATTTGAGGAAAAAAGATTTAAATTTTTTGGAGAGATACTAATTTAATTCAACAAGAGGTGAGATTTTAAAAGCTACTTTGGGTCCTAAGAATCTTTGACCAGCTGGAGCATTCAGTATAATTGGTGGTCTCATACACTGTTCGGGCTCATGGATGTAATTAAAATTATTTCATTTCATTTCACCATTTTGAAGAGCCCGCTTAACATGTATGCATGCACTCAATAGGTGGAAGGCCCATTGATGTGAAAACTTGTCGTGTTGCAACTAGGGAAAACTATGTCCAATGTTAGAGCATATGAGGGGAACAATGAATGTATTTTTATTTTTTTTAAGAAAATTCATAAAACAAAAAGAATATAGAGGTTGGAAGGTTTTATAGTATTTATAAAATAAATGAAGATATATAGAGTCATGGGGATTGCAAAATCAAAGGAATTTTGTTTTGGTTTTTTATAATGTTAGTGGCATTTTATGTGTGAAGTTTAAGAAAATGATTTGTTACAATTGAAATAGAGACAAATAAATAGAATTTAAAAGTATTTAATTACAATTAGTCTCAAAACTAAAAAAATGATTTTATATGAGATTTTAAACATTGAAGTAAGAGTTTTATTAATAAAAATATTGATTTTGATTTAGACATTAAGTTACTTAAAGAAAACAGAGAGCATGGAGATTTATCGTTGATCCAAAATGGATACGTAAATTAGATATTTGTATATAATAGTATCTAAATACAAATAAAAAATATAAAAATAGTGTTGTGAGAGAAAGAATCGAAATAACCATGTGGAGAAAATAACTTAAACAAAAGAGAGAGTATTATGTCAGAGAATTAGATCCCACTTATGATTTTGAGTTAAAAATATATATAAAAACAAAAATCAAATAAAACATAAAAACCGTTGATAGCTCAACTAAAGTCTAAGTGTGAACATAGAGAAGAAGCAAACCCTAGATCATTTACTTATATATATGATATCTAGGACAAAGGAAAAGTTGCTAGTGTAGTCAAATTGTGTCACAAAAATATAGACATAGAACTAGAGGGCAGAAAGAAAAAGAAGAGGTTGTAGAGAGATAAATGAAGTGTGTCAAATAGATACATATCCAGATATATAGAGAGGGGCAGAGAAGAAGAAGGTACACAAAGAGAATGTGCATATTGTGAGCAGTTATAGATTAGACTTGTAACATAAAGTAGAGACCTGGATTCATTTGTGAATCTATTTTGTATACTGGATTTGTAGCTCCAAAGGTTTGATTGGTTGGTGCCATCAGACAAGCTGAATTGGTGCTCAGTAAGGGGATTGGTGCCTCCTTTGGGTTGGTGCCCATAAACATTGTAACCAGTGAGGTTAAGCTAAGTTGGTGCTCAAATAGGGAGTTGGTGCTTCCTTAGAGTCAGTGCTCTTAAACTAGGGGATTGGTGTTTCTTTAGGGTTGGTGCCCTTAAATGTGTAACCAATGAGGTTTGCCAGTGAAGCTTTGACTATGAGGTTGGATTAGAACAGTAGATTCTAGCAGCTATTCTCACCGTAGTTTTTTTCTTTGGGTTTTACGCGTATACATCTAGTGTCATGTGTATTTGTGTGTGTATGTGATCTCTACCTTTATCTTTTAATCTGCATATGCTTTTGAATTTGCTTTAAAAAGATTAATGGATTGGTTTTAGTCTATCTACTGATTCACCCCCCTCTCAGTAGATAGTTGTGTTCCAACAGTTTTACCCCCTTGACAATAGATCCTCCCCCTCCACCCTTGGTTTGGACAATCTCCCCTTTGCAGACTACCTCCCCCCTCCCCTTTCCTGTCCGTGACATGCCTTCCCCCCTTGTGAGGCCTAGGAGGCTCAAAGCTAATGTTGGTTCCATAGTCAAAAAGAAAGGCAAAAGATCAGAGGTGGAAAGATTGAGGTTGGAGGCAGAAGAATTGGTGTATAATGGCTCGCAATGAAAGATGAAGGATCTCCTTTCTTGGTAGGAGAGGAGACAACCCTCGCTTGCGGATGAGAATTTGGTGCCTTATTTTTGATGTCGCTTTTGTTCTGTCTTTTTTGCTGAGGTCTAGTGGAAGATTTGTAGATTCTAATATGCTTTTAGTTTTGCTTCATTGTTGCTTGAATGATGAGCTTTTTGTTTAGTGACATGCAAGATGAGTACTTCATTTAATTACATATCATTGATGGTTCAGTTTCTTTTTTTTTCTCCTTATCTCCTTAATTTTTTCTAATTTTAGGGACTAAACCCCTTGTTACACCCCATAACTGATTCATAACTCTGTTCAAAAATATTTTTACCCCATAACTTGATTCCTTCGTGTATTCCTCTAATTTAATTTTCCATATTAAATCCATACTACAACCCCATAGCACCTCCCTGTCTCTAAGAGTAAGCAAGTACATAGATAGTTTCTTTGCTACCTATACGTACCAAAGTAGTGTACTAATTTTTTATATCCATATTTGTTACCATGTGACATGAGGCCGCCGAAAGGCATATAGAAATGGCTTAGGCACAGTATTCCATCAACATAACTATCCATTTTGACTTCGTACCAATCTGCTAGTTTCCATTTTGTTATCACGTGACCATCAAAAAAAAATGGACGTGAGCACAGTCGAAGGTGCCCTGTGTTTGTGTATATGAGGTATTGCAATAGGTTTCATTGTTGTCGAGGCCAACTTAAGGTTTTATGTACTAGTGAACAATTTTTTATATTAAATTTACAATTAATAGTTGATTTTACTTTGATTTCCATGCATAGTTCCAATTAAATAATTAATTCAATGTTGCATCGCGACAAAAGTCTTTGTGGTTCAACTCCTACACCATAAACAAAACATATCAAAAATCAAAATATGTGCATCAAATTTTATTTCGTATGTGCATGTTATTTTGCGTCCAAGAATTCTAAATTTTATAAGAAACGTGACCTAGATTGTGAAGACCCATACTCTCCAAAAAAGAGGACATCTCATCGTACAATCAAATTGGAGAGATTTTGTTAATAGTAAAATTCAATGCAAGAACAACAAACAAGCAAGCCATCATTTTGGGAAGTAATAAGGAGCTAGACATGAATCCTCTTTGGATGACAAAAGAAGAAAATCAGCGATGGAATAGGTCTTTAGAAGATAGGCATGGGGCTATCATTCATTTTGGAGAAGTATTGCTAGGTTTATGTAGTATACCTAACTTAATCATTTGCAATGGTATGAGAAAATGGGGAAAATCAGGGAATTACACATGCAAGACACACAAAGGGTAGAGTGTAATTGATTATGTTATATGCTTCCAAAAATCTTTACTTAAAATTGAAGAGCTAGAAGTAGAATAATCTTGCATGGAACTTAAATCAGATCACAACTCGATTTTTGTGAAACTCCAATTAAAAAGAGACAATCATCAAGATGAGCATGCCGGGGTCAACCAAAGTAAGCTACCACCTATAGGAAATATTCTCTTGACAAAGGAAAATCAACAGAGCTTTAAAGCAGCACTGGTAAGCAATATGTAAGAAGGGGAAAATAAGGGAGCACATAACAATGGCACATAATACACAAAAAGTGAGAAGCTAATGAACACCATTCAAGATGCACTAAAAACATGCAAGAGAGTTAAAACTAAAAAGAAGGAAATAAATATTTTTTCGACAACCATGTGGTGTGATGAAGAATGCAAGGCAACATAGAGATCGTTAAAGGAATCAAAAGGTAGAACAAAATTAAAAAAAAACATATGAGCAAATGGTAAGGGGAAAAAATAGAGTATACTAAAACATAGAGGAAATAGTTGATTTACTTATGAAAACATTAACCAAAAATATTTTGGAGGGAACTTTACAATGAAAAAAACATGTTGAAAATAACATAACAATAAGGTAATGGTTGGAGTACTCAAAATAATTATATGAGCATGAAAGTGAACGCAATGCACCTCCCAAAATTAGTGTTAATGAAGACTTTTTCACGATAGAAGACATCATGTAAGGGATTAAAAAACTAGCAATGGCTAAATCCCGAGACAGAGACAGCTTACAAGCAAAACACTTAAGATGGGGGGCATATGCCATAGCACCTAAAATCAAAGAAATCTTCAACGAGGTCATCCAAAAGGGCTTTGTGACAGAGTGGGAAATAAGCTTAACTATACCCCTATTTAAGAGTGGATATGTAAATAACCCCTCAAATTACCGAACTATCATAGTCAATCTGCTCTTTGTAAATCTATTTGGGAGTATGATAGAAAGCATAACTAGTAGCCGGACAGAAAAAAAGAAAAAAGGGCAAAGACACAAGCAAGTTTTAGGCCTAAACACTCTACTATTGATCATTGTATCACGCTTTGACACCTAGTTGAAAAGGTGTGGGATAAAAAAGAGGATGCATATTGTTGCTTCGTAGACTTCAAAAAAATATTTGACTCCAAGGAGCATACTATGGACCAGGATGCAAGAACTAGAGGTTTCAATGCACTATAGGGCAACGGTTCATAGAGTGTATGAAAAAGTCAAGACTAAAATCAAAACTCATGCAAGGTTATTTGAATGTTTCGAGAGTGACATTAGGCCAAACAAGGTTTCCCTTTATCCCCAACTTTACTTGGCCTTTACATTTATAAGCTAGAGGATTGGTCAAACAAATTTTGAGGGGATGGGGTATATCTGACTAACTATGTGGTAAAAATTATGCTCTATGCCAATGACCTAATCCTAATAGCAATGACAATCCAAGATTTAAGAAATCATCTCCGAGCTCTAAAGCTCTTTGTAAATAAGTAGGGATGCAGGTAAAGACCGGTGAGAAAACCAAAATTATGATTGTCTCAATGAAAAGGAAAGAACAACACCCCGATTTTTAGTTTTCAAAAGGGTCTCTTGAGGTAGTATTAGAATACAAGTATCTCGGCCTCGACTTTCATAACAAACTTAAATGGGACACTTGCATGATGAAAAGGATACAAGGCAGATGGAGAGCTTTCTATGTGTTTCATAACAAATGCAAGAATGTAGAGTTGTGGGACTGGAAGACCACCAGAGTCTTATTCGAGTTACTTGTCACACCAGTGGTATTATATGGTTGCTTGGTGTGGGCTAGCAGAACAATGAGCTTGAAATGGAGGAAAATAAAAAAGATTCAAAAGCAACTAATCACAAATAATTTTAGAATCAAGGACTCAGTCCCATATGAAATCGTTCTTACTAAAACAAGTACTTTCCCTCTAGAGTCAACTGCTATGACTAGGTTATTATGTTACTTGAAAAAAATGGAAAGTATGAAGATCGACATATGGCCTAGGGCAACGAGAGAATGAGAGTTACATAAGGGAAGAACGTTTGGATGAGGCAGAACCATAGGTGGATGGATAGATGGGATATCAACATAACTAAATGCCCAAATTATAACAAACACATAAAAAATTATGTGAATAAAAAATTCAGAATGGTAATGTGGAGGGAGGGGACAAGCAAGAAAAAACAACACTATATTTCAATGTTCAATCCGAACTACAAGTATAATGAAAAACATATATAGGGGCTTAAATCAGTTGGAGGGATCCTCATTGCTCAATTAAGAATTGGCTCTCATAGACTCTGATGTGAGACAGAGAGATGGACAATCCTTAAGGAGTAGTGGGATGAGAGGATTTATGTTTTTTGCATTACATGGGTGGTTAAAATGGTAGATCACTTCATCCTTGAGTGTCCTCAGTACACGGACATACGAGCCAAATATGTGAAAAAATTAAGAGTTGGCTGCATGGTAGATGTATTTGAGGAAAAAAGATTTAAAAAGTTTGGGGAAATACTAATTTAGTTCAACAAGAGGTGAAATTTTAAAAGCTACTTCGAGTCTTAAGAATCTTTGACCAGCTGGAGCATTCAGTATAATTGGTGGTCTCATACACTGTTTGGTCTCATGGACGTAATTAAAATTATTTCATTTCATTTCACCATTTTGAAGAGCCCACTTAAGATGTATGCATGCACTCAATAGGTGGAAGGCCCGTTGATGTGAGAACTTGTCGTGTTACAGCAAGGGAAAACTATGTCTAATGTGCAGAGCATATGAGGGAAACAATGAATGTATTTTTTTTTTTTAAGAAAATTCATAGAACAAAAAGAATATAAGGAGGTTGGAAGGTTTTATAGTAATTATAAAACAAATAAAGATATATAGAATCATGGGGATGGGAAAATCAAAGGAATTTTGTTTTGGTTTTTTTAAATGTTAGTGGTATTTTATGTGTGAAGTTTAAGAAAATTATTTGTTAGAATTGAAATAGAGACAAATAAAGAGAATTTAAAAGTATTTAATTATAATTAGTCTCAAAACTTACTTTGATGTACTAGTGAATAGTTTTTGATATTAAATTTCCAATTAATAATTGATTTACTTTGATTTCCATGCATCGTGCCAATTAAATAATTAATTCAATGTTGCATTGCGACAAAAATCTTTGTGGTTCAACTCCTACACCATAAACAAAACATATTAAAAATCAAAATTTGTGCATCAAATTTTATTTCGTATGTGCATGTTATCTTACGTAAAAGAATTCTAAATTTTATAAGAGACGTGATTTAGATTGTGAAGACCCATACTCTCCAAAAAAGAGGACATCTCATCGTACAATAAAATTGGAGAGATTTTGTTAATAGTAAAATTCAATGCAAGAACAACAAACAAGCAAGCCATCATTTTGGGAAGTAATAAGGAGCTAGACATGAATCCTCTTTGGATGACAAAAGAAGAAAATCAGCCATGGAATAGGTCTTTAGAAGATAGGCATGGGGCTATCATTCATTTTGGAGAAGTATTGATAGGTTTATGTAGTATGAGAAAATGGGGAAAATCAAGAAATTACATATGCAAGACACACAAAGGGTAGAGTGTAATTGATTATGTTATATGCTTCCAAATATCTTTACTTAGAATTGAAGAGCTAGAAGTAGAAGAATCTTGCATGGAACTTAAATCAGATCACAACTCGATTTTTGTGAAACTCCAATTAAAAAGAGACAATCATCAAGATGAGCATGCCAGGGTCAACCAAAGTAAGCTACCACCTATAGGAAATATTCTCTTGACAAAGGAAAATCAACAGAACTTTAAAGCAGCACTGGCAAGCAAGATGTAAGAAGGGGAAAATAAGGGAGCACATAACAATGGCACATAATACACAAAAAGTGAGAAGCTAATGAACACCATTCAAGATGCACTAAAAACATGCAAGAGAGTTAAAACTAAAAAGAAGGAAATAAATATTTTTTCGACAACCATGTGGTGTGATGAAGAATGCAAGGCAACATAGAGATCGTTAAAGGAATCAAAAGGTAGAACAAAATTAAAAAAAAACATATGAGCAAATGGTAAGGGGAAAAAATAGAGTATACTAAAACATAGAGGAAATAGTTGATTTACTTATGAAAACATTAACCAAAAAGATTTTGGAGGGAACTTTACAATGAAAAAAACATGTTGAAAATAACATAACAATAAGGTAATGGTTGGAGTACTCAAAATAATTATATGAGCATGAAAGTGAACGCAATGCACCTCCCAAAATTAGTGTTAATGAAGACTTTTTCACGATAGAAGACATCATGTAAGGGATTAAAAAACTAGCAATGGCTAAATCCCGAGACAGAGACAACTTACAAGCAAAACACTTAAGATGGGGGGCATATGCCATAGCACCTAAAATCAAAGAAATCTTCAACAAGGTCATCCAAAAGGGCTTTGTGACAGAGTGGGAAATAAGCATAACTATACCCCTATTTAAGAGTGGATATGCAAATAACCCCTCAAATTACCGAACTATCATAGTCAATCTGCTCTTTGTAAATCTATTTGGGAGTATGATAGAAAGCATAATTAGTAGCTGGACAGAAAAAAAGAAAAAAGGGCAAAGACACAAGCAAGTTTTAGGTCTAAACACTCTACTATTGATCATTGTGTCACGCTTTGACACCTAGTTGAAAAGGTGTGGGATAAAAAAGAGGATGCATATTGTTGCTTCGTAGACTTCAAAAAAATATTGACTCCAAGGAGCAAACTATGGACCAAGATGGAAGAACTAGAGGTTTCAATGCACTATAGGGCAACGATTCATAGAGTGTATGGACAAGTCAAGACTAAAATCAAAACTCATGCAAGGTTATCTGAATGTTTCGAGAGTGACATTAGGCCAAACAAGGTTGCCCTTTATCCCTAACTTTACTTGGGATTTACATTGATAAGCTAGAGGATTGGATAAACAAATTTGGAGGGGATGGGGTATATCTGACTAACTATGTGGTAAAAATTATGCTCTATGCCAATGACCTAATCCTAATAGCAATGACAATCCAAGATTTAAGAAATCATCTCCGAGCTCTAAAGCTCTTTTGTAAATAAGTAGGGATGTAGGTAAAGACCGGTGAGAAAACCAAAATTATGATTTTCTCAATGAAAAGGAAGGAACAACACCCCGATTTTTAGTTTTCAAAAGGGTCTCTTGAGGTAGTATTAGAATACAAGTATCTTGGCCTCGACTTTCATAACAAACTTAAATGGGACACTTGCATGATGAAAAGGATACAAGGCAGATGGAGAACTTTCTATGTGTTTCATAACAAATGCAAGAATGTAGAGTTGTGGGACTGGAAGACCACTAGAGTCTTATTCGAGTTACTTGTCACACCAGTGGTATTATATGGTTGCTTGGTGTGGGCTAGCAGAACAATGAGCTTGAAATGGAAGAAAATAAAAAAGATTCAAAAGCAACTAATTGCAAATAATTTTAGAATCAAGGACTTAGTCCCATATGAAATCGCTCTTACTAAAACATGTACTTTCCCTCTAGAGTCACCCACTATGACTAGGTTATTACGTTACTTAAAAAAAAGGAAAGCATGAAGACCGACTTATGGCCTAGGGCAACCAAAGAATGAGAGTTACATAAGGGAAGAATACTTGGATGAGGCAAAACCACAGGTGGATGGATAGATGGAATATCAACATAACTGAATGCCCAAATTATAACAAAGACATAAAAAATTATGTGAATAAAAAATTCACAACGGTAATGTGGAGGGAGGGGACAAGCAAGAAAAGACAACACTATTTTTCAATGTTCAATTTGAACTATGAGTATAATGAAAAAACATATATAGGGGCTTAAATCAGTTGGAGGGAAAAGATCCTCATTGCTCAATTAAGAATTGGCTCTCATAGACTCTGATGTGAGACAAAGAGATGGGCAATCCTTAAGGAGTAGTGGGATGAGAGGATTTATGTTTTTTGCATTACATGGGTGGTTAAAATGGTGGATCACTTCATCCTTGAGTGTCCCTAGTACAGGGACATACGAGCCAAATATGTGAAAAAATTAAGAGTTGGCTACATGGTAGATGTATTTGAGGAAAAAAGATTTAAAAATTTTGGGGAGATACTAATTTAGTTCAACAAGAGGTGAAATTTTAAAGGCTACTTCGGGTCCTAAGAATCTTTGACCAGCTAGAGCATTCAGTATAATTGGTGGTCTCATACACTGTTCGGTCTCATGGACGTAATTAAAATTATTTCATTTCATTTCACCATTTTGAAGAGCCCGCTTAACATGTATGCGTGCACTCAATAGGTGGAAGGCCCATTGATGTGATAACTTGTCATGTTGCAGCTAGGGAAAACTATGTCCAATGTGCAAAGCATATGAGGGGAACAATGAATGTATTTTTTTTTTTAAAGAAAATTCATAGAACAAAAAGAATATAGAGGTTGGAAGGTTTTATAGTAATTATAAAATAAATGAAGATATATAGAATCATGGGGATTGGAAAATCAAAGGAATTTTGTTTTGGTTTTTTTTAATGTTAGTGGCATTTTATGTGTGAAGTTTAAGAAAATGATTTGTTACAATTGAAATAGAGACAAATAAAGAGAATTTAAAAGTATTTAATTATAATTAGTCGCAAAACTTAAAAAATGATTCTATATGAGATTTTAAACATTGAAGTAAGAGTTTCATTAATAAAAATATTGATTTTTTTTTAGACATTAAGTTACTTAAAGAAAACAGAGATCATGGAGATTTATCGTTGATCCAAAATGGATACGTAAATTGGATATTTGTATATAAGAGTATCCAAATACAAATAAAAATATAAAAATAATGTTGTGAGAGAAAGAATCAAAATAACCATGTGGAGAAAATAACCTAAGCAAAAGAGAGAGTATTATGTCAGAGAATTAGATCCCACTTATGATTTTGAGTAAAAAATATATATAAAAACAAAAATCAAATAAAACATAAAAAATGTTGATAGCTCAACTAAAGACTAACTTGTAACATTTTGAATATAAAACTGAGAGATATAAAAATCTTTAAAAATTTTGAAAAAAGAAAATATGTCATTTTTATACTTCAAAATTGGTAAAGATAAAGTGATCCTACATCATAAAATCTCTGACTTATAAAAATATCTAAATCAAATACACCAACAACTGGAAAATGAATTTCTTAAATATCTTATTTAAAAATGAAACATTAATAAAAACAACTAATTTTTTTATCAAAAAAAATTAAATAAAAAAAAAATAAAAGATATTGATATTTAATTATTTAGATGCATTATTTAATTTTTTTAACCATTTACCTTGATGTACACTCTTTTTGTTAGTCATTTCCGTGTATTGTTGTAAGGAGAACAAGTAACGTATTTTACTTTGCAAACATAACAACTCCAACTGCAAAATGAAAATCAATTGCCACGTCACATATTCGTGTAGTTAAAACACCGGCTGCGGGAATATTGGCATCTGAGGTGTGGGCACCACATATTCAAACGCACCCCTTCTGTGTAGTGGACATGCAAACCTAAATCGTATATTAAATGAAGGAGTTTTAGTTATGTCCACGAGATCGAACAATGTATGGGACCATTAATTATATTGAATGTTTAAATCGATTAAAGATTTTTAGGATTTGAGGTATCTGCGAACTGAGGACACTTAAAGATGAAGTGTTCTTCTGTTTCATCCGTCCCTGTAATGCAACAAACACAAACCCTCTCGTTTTACTGTTGCTTAAGAGTTGTCCATCTCGTTGTCTCACATCGAAATCCATAAGAGCCTATTATGCTTGTAAGTGCTTTCTGCATACAGTGGTCATGTCTATGATTAAAAAAACATGCCTACATTACAAAGTGTGAGAGTAATTCATATATGCGTGGTTAACCCAAGGTTGGCCAAACCTAGGGGTGGGTTAAACCAAGGTTGGAATTGCATGGGAAGGAGAGGATTGGTATGGGGACTGTAAATGCATTTAATAAAATAAAATAAAATAATTTTTTTGAGACTTTTTTGAAATTTCTTTTGAAGAGATGTCATAGAAAATAAGAGCGTAGAGTGTCAAGTCCTTGCATAAAGCAGAGGTTAGATAAGTACAATAAAATATGGTTAAGATTCTTACATTTTTGTTATCTTGTTTTCCAAATAACATGTCTTCAAAAATTATACGAACATTTTTTGATATTTTATCGACTGAAACAACAATCCCATAACAATAAAAGTTAATCACTAAACAAGAATTACATGAAACACAATTGTAAAAAGATAAATATGTTACTAACCACAAAATCACAACTCATGCAATCAAAACTCTTTGAAAAATTATTTTACTTTCAAAACATAAATATAAACAACGAGATAAATTTCAATATAGAAAAGCAGAAACAATAATATCGAAAGGATTTTTTTTTTAAAAAGGTTAAGATGAAAGAATGACTACTCACTGAAATGGGAACATGGACCCAGTACAAAGAAAATAGAAACCTTCACAAATTCAATAACCTCTTCAATTTAGTAGATTAAAGTGGTAAATCCAAAGTACAATAGCCACTAGTTATAACCCAACATTTATGTCAACTCAAACTAGTCTAGGATGATAGTTGGGAGCTCTCCTTTAGGTTTTTTCTCTTAAATAAAAGAGAACAAAAACTCTAATCTTAATATTTAATTAAAGGGAAATTTTTAATTAAATATGTTTCATAATATCATAGTTTTTCATGATCACATGATATCAAATATTGTATAGTTTTTTATATATTTAGTTTTTTATAATTAGGGTTCAAATATATTTATTCAATATTTTATAATGATAATATAAATAGATTCATTTAAGTTTTCATAACAAAAATTAGATAGACATATTTAACATTTTATAACCAAGATCCAAGTACACCTATTCGGTACTCAAAAACTAATAACTAAATGGATTTAATATGCATTCCATAATCTAGACACAAATCTATTTGATTAGCAGATGAAAGTAAGAAATTTCAAACTAAACTTGCCTTAAAACACTTATGTTATTTGTCCAACAACTTCAAATCTTAACCCTGAAACTACTAGGTTTGTTCCTACTTTACCGCATATGTAAATGAAGGGAATAAAATCATACTAACCTTACATTGAAGGTATATGTTGCAAAGTTTCTTTAAAATTAGATTACAATAGTGTTATCCTACCATTCATAATTGTTCAATTGTGAAGATTGTCATGGTCTATTAATAATGTGAAGTGATTGCCATGTTGATGATCAATAATTAAGCTCTTTGTGTCAAAGCCACTAAAAAGACAGGGCTATCAAGTTGGTTACAAGTCCCACGACATTTTCAAAAATTATCAAGAATAAATATAGACACAATTAGCTAATTGATATTAGAATACTATTCAACATGAACTCTAAAATATTATAACAAATCATAAAAATGTTGAAGGGCACGTTACACAAAATATAAGATTTTAAGCTTTCATAAGTCAAAATTAGTGGTACTGGTGCACAAATTATACATGCGGTTTCCTAATGCTTTGTATCACCAGTGCACAAGATAATCAACATTTTAACTAGGGTTATCTCTCTTAAAATTCTCCTACGACTTGTACTCATCAGATATGACCTGTATTCAAGTTGGATGGCATATTTTATCCAATTTCAACACTTTATTGGATAAAATATGGCATCCAACATGCATACACGTCATACCTAATGAGTACAAGACGCAGGTGAATTTTAAGAAAAATATACTCCTTGATCATGGCAGCTAATCAAAGATTATGGAAAAAGGAGAAATTTACATAATTTTACAAAAAAATGTAGTACACAGCTCAAAAGAGAGGTGAAATAATATCTAGCATGTCAAAGTTTGAGTAAAGAAGAAAGAACATAGAAAAAGTGAAAACATCCAATTTGCAAATGGGTCAGAACTGACAAGTACAAGCCCCAGGGGAATTTTAATAAAGAGACATTCCTTGTTTATGGCAACTAATGCAAAAGTTATTGACACAATTAAAAAAAACACTCTACCAAGTTAAATCAATCACATAAAAGACATGTATGTTCTGAAATTGTTCTAAATTAGTAGTTTGTGTCTAATAAAATGATATATATTGATAACCTCAATAAGGTGGTAAAAAAATCATAAACTTTAGCATAATTTTGAAACTATTATTAGAATTTGTTCGTTCAATTGATCACCATGTCAAGACACAGAAACACTAAGATGCCTCTCCAATTTTGGTTGCTTACAAAAGGATTCATCGTACATTCTAGAAGACTTGCTTGAGGCCTAAAAGGATCTCCTATAAGCAGATGATAAAGGATTTCCAAAACTTGTGCATTTGCCTACACCCTATTGATTATTTAGTGACTTGTGAATGAGGCCAAGCCATTTATCCACAAGGCCATTGTCCCTTGCTCCTATCACATTTCCTATATTTAAAGGGACAATTCCTTGAAACCTGTAGGGGAAAATATGGATTTCTCCATGTTACTTACTGAAATATGGATACTTATGATGATCATTGCAAAATTCATAATCAACAAAACAAATCTCAAGCATAGTTTTATCAAGTCCCAAATAATTAACCACAAAGCCAACTCTTTGTACCCCAAAACATATCTACCTGTTGGTGGTGATGTATTCAACCATTCTTCCTAATTTACCACATTTCGTGTCAATACAAATATCTTACTTGCCCATCAAATTCCCAAATCAGTGGCAATCTGTGACAAATCCTTTAAAAAATTTGAATAAAAGAAATCAAATCAAATTGTATACCTAAAATCTTAGACATCTATTACTTGGGAAAATTCAGATTCCATCCTTCCACATTTTATTTTCTATAGTGAACCTGATTTATTCATCTTGTTGGGATTTTCCACTAGGATGTTAAACATTTTTCCAAGCTCACCGGATTTCCTGATGTCTCCTCCTATTGGACCCCAAATTTTGGCTAAGTGTTTTGATATTTTGGCACAGAACAAGCATAGAACGAAAGGAGCATAGCGTTAAAATTTTTATGGCAAAGAACTCGAATGGAACAAAAGCATCATGGTGCAAAACCTATAGGGCACAAAAGCACAAGGGCACGGAAGCACTTGTGCGAGAGGACCCAGTCAAAGAGGAGAATCAACCATGAGGAACCTGAGAGCATAGGACTCGAAATAAATAGTGGAAGACTTAGGGAGCGTATGAGAAATGGAAGCAGTTAAGGAGTGATTATTTAAGGGTCACCCAGACCTTATCCATTGGGAGTTTTGCACCATCCCACATGCAAGTAGACATGTGGTAGCAAGGATCTAGGATAGAGCAAGTATATAAGGGGAACAAAGGCCTGGGTCCTTAAGAGAAGTTAGTTAATAGACCACCATGACTCTCAATTTTTAGTGAGTTCGTTAGCCAATTACTCCTATCATTAATTTTGTAAATACTTGGTCAGGGATAAACAAGTATAAATACCTATGTTGTAAAGCATTGTCTGACAGATTTTGGATAACTTTTGTTGGAGCTTAATATAAGAATTGCATATATTATAATCATTTAGATGTTCATGTTCTAGTTAAGTTAGTAGTCATGTATCTTCGGTAGGTTCAAGTTGAGCACTTGATGTGGGTTCTTAATATGAAATCCATGCTAACTTTTACTTATTCTAAGTAATAAATATGAACTACAATGGCATTAATTTGTGTAGTTGTGCTAGCCGAACTTAGTAATCCAAGGATCAAAGTACTTTGTTCTAGTTAAGTTAGTAGTTATGTATCTTCGGTAGGTTCAAGTTGAGCACTTGATGTGGGTTCTTAATATGAAATCCATGCTAACTTTTACTTCTTCTAAGTAATAAATATGAACTACAATTTGTGTAGTTATGCTAGCCGAACTCAGTAATATCTAATTAAATATATGTTTAACACAAAGAGTATTACTAGTTAATGTTACTGCACAACATAACCTACAAGGACCGATCTCTAGCTACGTGTTTTGGGTGAGCATCCAAGACCATAGTCTTGAGTGAAAGGGCTAGCACACTAGCACATTGTGGATACACTTCAACGTCAAAGCACTATTAAGAATAAAAACCCAACATTTTGGTTCCATTATTGGGACCCGTGGCACTTGCTACACAGTCATGGAATACGTTTGATTGTATCACCCTAAAAAGTATTGAGTAATGGATTACTGGAGTTGAGGATAATTTTGCAATTCCCTGACTTGAACTAAGAGTTTCCACATGGTAGTGGGTATAATAGAATCTCTACAGTGCATTGTAGGAAACTTTCTTTACTAAGATCTTGGTTTATTTGCACACTTAGCTGACTACGTATGCTCAAGGATGATAACGCAACCTTAAGAGAAGACAATCTTAGATGTTAGAACAACAATAGATTTAAAATGACTTGGAACACCATGGACACAAGCTATTAACATTTGGTGGAAAGGAGTATTGAACAACTACATATTGGAGTATGTTGTAGCTACCTATTCTTGTCCTAAAGAAGCCAAGTTTTAATTCCTCAAACAACCATGTGGCTATTACATTATACATTTCTCATTATAAATTAAGAAGCTATTTATTGATTGTGGAATTGAAACTATGCCAATGGAAAGCTAAACCGTTTTTTGCATGAGCCACACATTTGGAGGGGGAGAAGAGAAGAGTTAATAAAAGATTTTAGGTTCAGAATGGTAACCAGTCATCAAGCATTATGCAAGTAGAAATATAATGAGGCTCGGTAGAGGATTATAGGAGTAACCAGTGTAGGAAGAAAATGGGAGAACTCAGGAAGTGTTGTTAGGATCCATAGGGAAGGAAAAACACATACATGACCCAATCACTTTTGAACTGCACCCCATGCCACTTTTATCATATAAAGGAGAAACTAGCCAGATGACAGAAACTGAAGAACCAAGCTTGAACCAACAAGGCTCCCTAACCATAGTGTGCACTCATGCTTTTGAATCAGATGACATACGTATCATAATTAGGATATAGATAACATGAAATCATAAACTAAACTTGTAAGGGTTATTGTAGTCGAGCCAATTGTAACTCATATAGACTTGTCACTTTCTTTCCCTCTTCAACGAAATTCAACGAAATTTCATGGCTCAATTTGGAATGCTCGGGGGACCTGGCATTTAGATTGGATAGACTATGGGACCAAATCTTATTAATCAACCAAGTACCACACCCCATGGCATGGGCATTGTTGACCATTTTTGGTTCTATAGGCCCAAAAGTGGTCTCCCTTCCTTCCCTATTGCCCTGAGCAGTCAGTCTTTGATGTATTTCACCTTACTAAAATTATGCCATTTCCCTTTGTAATAGACATGTTTCTGTAAAAATTCAAGTGACTTGAGTGTTGTAGATGTTTCAGGTTGATCTGAAGGCTTATTTCACTTTAGAAAATCACCTTGGACAAGCTTTTAGCAAAGGAATAGGATAATTTCAAAGAGATATAAGTCTTTCACAAAGCTCAGAAGGACAAGTGCCCTTGCAAAGGGTAGGCATGTGACAAATTGGACCGTTCAAACAGGTCTGAAGGGCAACTTTGGACCCAAAGTACCCTTGCGTAGGGCAGAGAGAACCTTTGAAAAAGAGCAAGGCATAGGGCCCAAAGGGGAGTTTTCCTTCATAAAATGTCAAGGCAAAAGGGATAAAGGATTTCTTCAAACTTTTGTCCAAAGAAAATCCATGTAGAACCAAAGGGTGAATTCTTTCAGACAAAATGCCTGAAGGAATTCCTTAAGACATTTTGTTTGAAGAAATTCACAAATGAAGAAACCTAAGGCAAATTCCTTTGCATAAATGTTTGAAGGAATTCCTTCAGACTTTTGTCCAAAGGAATTTATCAAAATAAAATACCAAGACTTTGAAGGAAAGATTTCCTTTGGGCAAAATGTCTGAAGGAATTCCTTCAGACATTTTATCTGAAGGAATTGAGAAGACAAAGGAGCCCGAAGGAACCTGAAGGGCAAGTGCCCTTACAAGGGACTCTCAATTTTTGAAAAGGGACCCTCTTTTTTTTGAAAGATCACCTTCCCTTTGGGAGGGTTCATTTTCAAATGGCCAAAGGAATTACCAAAGGGATGATGGGCCCGAGCACGTCAACTTTAACATAGTGAACTAGCCATTGGAGATTCAAACCTCTGGTGATGTGCACATGAACGTTAAATTCAAGGCAACAAAATAGATTTTAGTTTTCAAATGATGATAGGCCTGTGGATGTCAATTTTATGATGATGAAATAGCCATTGGTTTTTTTAAATAGTGACAAGCACGCATGTTAGGTTGTGGAGCTAAAAGCTTCACCAGGATGCAAACAAGAGGAGTTACGGAGGTTGCAGAGAGCTGCAAAATGAGTTGCAGGTCAACCGACGTCGATTTGATCAACCGACGTCAGTCATATAGCAGTGCAGAAGAAATCGACGTCGGTTATGAGTCGGTCGACATCGATCAGGAGGAGCCGACGTTGGCAACCTGTGTGTGAACATGCGGATTTCAGAGAGTCTATTTTTGGACTGTCAGTTTGCATGTTAAAGGCTAATTATAGTCTTAGAGTTGCGAGTCTAATTATTGTAATTAAGATAGTCTAATTATTGTAAGCATGAGATCTATATAATAGACTCATGGGTTGTATTGTAAATTAGTGCTAGAGAGTAAGAGAGCAAAATAAGCTCTTTCAGAGAGAAGAGAGCAATGGTGTGTTCCTCTTAGTGCCACAGTACCAAGTGTGGGTGCTGGTTTGGAGAATCAGAAGGGTTCTTCGTGTATGTATGATCTTGCTCAGCAGGTGTGCAGGACCACGTTTGGAGATCTACAATGGTGAGTAAAGTCTAGTGATTTGTAGGTGGCAACAGAGAGCAGGAGATCTACTTGGAGTATGGTTGTGTACTTGGTGTACTGGTAGCGTTGTTACTGACTGGTGGAGGTGAACACCAACTCTGTATTGGAGTTGATTGTTGGGACCATGAGAGAGAGGGAAGAAGTCCTTGAGGTGTGGCAAGCTTTTGAGGTGGAAGAAGTGGCATCTTCTTTATTGTATTTTCTTCTAAGTGATTATTAATATAATTGTGTATTGTCTCTCATATCCTGTGTTGTTTCATATTTCTAGTTACTTATCATTCTAGTTAAATTCCGTGTTTAGTTGCTAATACAAGAGGTAATCATATATGTGCTCTAATTGGAGAGCAAGATCCTGACAGTTGGTATCAGAGCTTTTGGTTGGGTTGACTAACAGGTGGTTCAGATCTGGTTAGTTTTTTTTTTTACAAGTCACTCTCAGGGGTTTCAGATTGAGTGGGAGTATAGAAATCGCAGAAGAAAGTAAGTTATGAATGGAGAAATTGAATAGCACAAATGGTCTGATTGATGGAAAAAAAGAGCAGGTAAAGGAAGATTGTTGGTCGGTAGAAGATCAACGTGTAGAAGCAGATGTTACAGGTGACATTGCACAGGTTGCTCTGGATAAAGTAGAATCTTGGTTTACAGATTCTTTTGCCTCTTTCCATGCAGTCCGAAATAGAGCATCTTTTCATGGGTATGTCTTTGGAGACTTTGGAGAGATTTATTTAAGGGTTGGTGAGCCTTGTCATATTGTTGGCAAAGGGGAAGTGAAGCTAAAAATGCAGACGGATAACACACAGGTGTTGAAGGAGGTCATGCAGGTACCAGTCTTGGAGATGAGTCTAATTTCTTCAGGAAAGTTGGGTGATGGGAGATGCACAGTAACTCTCACAGCGGATGTACTTGAATTAGACGGTGGTAAGAAAGTAGGTATCCTTTATCTATCTACTTATATTACTGATTCACCTTCTGTTGCAGAGATGTGGCTTTGTAGGCTTGGTCACATATGTAGGAGGGGAATGCATGTTCTTAAGCGGAAGATAGATATCTTTGACAAACTTAAGAACTAGAAAGCCTTGGTGTTCATGGAGGAGATGACGGACAGAGATCAGCTAAGGGAACTAAATTATTCTGAGCAGGGCTGTGTCGATTTGAACAAGGTTTTGATCTAAAAGGAGCTCGTGGGTAAAAAGTCATCACTCATAAGCGAACACAGGTACTAGCATCAGTCAGGAGGAACTGACGTCGAACAGACAGGTACCGACGTCGATCATGTGCAGATCAGCAGAGTCGGTGGTGTCGGGCAGAAGGAACCGACGTCGGTCATACAAAAACCAATGTCGGCAAGAGGTACACTGGCGTCGATCAGAAAACTAATGTTGGCATATAGGGTCAGTCGTAGGAAACCACCGTCAGTTGGGTGCAGATTGGGAGATGACCGAGATCGGTCACTAGAACAGATATTAGGCGGACAACAAGCTGTCAAGGAGTCTCAAATGCCCATATAGAGGACTGAAAGGGTAAGTGGACCTCATATTCATTGTTCACCTTCTTACTAGTTGTTTACTGATGGTCGAGAACCAAGAAGACGTGAAGAGGCAATGCAGGTAGAATCCAGAAATAGTGGGAGCTTGGCATGGATGAGGAGTGTGAGTCCTTGGAGAAGAACCAAACATGAGTTTGTTGGTGGAGTTGTCAGCTGGAAGAAAGCATTGAAAGACGGATGGATTCCAAGTTGAAGAAGAGAGTGGATGGATACGTGAGATGAAAGGCCAAGGTATATGGTCTTGAGGAAGCTGCAGGATAGTGGTACAGGTTTTGACAGGTGGATGACAAAGTAGGGCTTTAGTCAATGTCAGTGTAACTATTGTGTTTGACTTACCAGGTGGATGATGATTGCAACATTATCCTGTTACTGTATGTGGATGGTATGCTAGCTAGCAGGTTTATACATACAAGGTTTTGCTGAGCTAAGGGTAAGGTTAGTTCAGTGGCATGTCATGAGGAATTTAGAGCAACCAAATTCTTTGGCATGAGAGACATGGAAGATCACAGGTTGATTTTGTCTCCAGTGAGAGCTGAAGTGAATCAAGTGTTGGCGAGGTTCAATACGCAAGATGTAGAATCGAAAAGCACACCAAGGGCTGGACAGTTCAAGCTGAGCTTAGAACAGTGTTTGAAATCACATGAGGTCGAGTGTAGACCTGAGTTTTCCCAAGCAGTGGAAGTTGTCAGAGAGTTTAGAGCTAATTCAGGGAAGGTGGATTCTCAGGTATCTAAGAGGGACCAGCAGCAAGGATTCGTGTTATGCAGGGTCAAGGTCTTCACTACATGGATATGTAGGTTCAGATGTGGCAGGTTACTTGGATGACAGGAAAGGCATCACAGGGTGTGTGGTGGGTGGTCTTCAAGATTGAGCTTAAAGAGGGATACAAGCCAGGGAATGAATTAGATAGTGTACAGGAACAGGTACAGGTGCAATTGTTTATCTCCAAGTGGAAGATTGTTAGGTTGTGGAGCTAAAAGCTTCACTAGGATGCAAACAGGAAGAGTTACGGAGGTTGCAGAACGAGTTGCAGGTTAACTGACATCGGTCTGATCAATCGACGTTGGTCATATAGTAGTGCAAAATAAACTGATGTCGGTTATGAGTCGGCCGACATCGATCAAGAGGAGCCAACGTCGGCAACCTATGTGTGAACATGCAGTTTTCATGGGGATTCTAGAGAGTCTATTTTTGGACTGTCAGTTTGCATGTTAAAGGCTAATTATAGTCTTAGAGTTGCGAGTCTAATTATTGTAATTAAGATAGTCTAATTATTGTAAGCATGAGATATATATAATAGACTCATGGGCTGTATTGTAAATTAGTGCTAGACAGTAAGAGAGCAAAATAAGCTCTTTCAGAGAGAAGAGAGCAATGGTGTGTTCCTCTTAGTGCCACAATACCAAGTGTGGGTGCTGGTTTGGAGAATCAGAAGGGTTCTTCGTGTATGTATGATCTTGGTCAGCAGGTGTGCAGGACCACGTTTGGAGATCTACAATGGTGAGTAAGGTCTGGTGATTTGTAGGTGGTAGCAGAGAGTAGGAGATCTACTTGGAGTACAGTTGTGTACTTGGTGTACTGGCAGCGTTGTTACTGACTGGTGGAGGTGAACACCAACTCTGTATTGGAGTTGATTGTTGGGACCGTGAGAGAGAGGGAAGAAGTCCTTGAGGTGTAGCAAGATTTTGAGGTGGAAGAAGAAGTGGCATCTTCTTTATTGTATTTTCTTCTGAGTGATTATTAATACAATTGTGTATTGTCTCTCATATCCTGTGTTGTTTCATATTTCTAGTTACTTATCATTCTGGTTAAATTATGTGTTTAGTTGCTAATACAAGAGGTAATCATATATGTGCTCTAATTGGAGAGCAAGATCCTGACAACGCAAACGTCAATGTCGATGGGATGCGTCGACCGTCGAGGAGAAGCCAAAAGACTAATGCCTTTAGACAAGTGCCCAAAAAAACTCATGATAAGTGGTCCAAAGAGCTCATGAGTGCAAGCCCAAAGGAATTCAAAGGGGCTTAGAGACCTAAGGATAAACTCAGTGACCCACTGAGAAAGATAGCCCTGAGGGCCAAAGAGCCAGGAAAAGATAAAGGCTAAGCACAAAATTGAACAGAATAGTCCAGGTGGCACAAAAAGCATCGATAGAGAAGTTATTAATGTGGATGAAATAGTTTCCACCAAGTGGTCATTAAGGGGAGTATGGACATTCAATAGAGTGGTTCATTTTTCTTCATTTTACATTAATAAGCAAACAGTTGTGTAAACTTCACTAAGAAGTGGCCTTGTCATTCAAACAACGAAGCAACCCATGCTTTTGAAAGAACATTTAAAATGGTTTAAGCTATAAAGTCAATACCTGTGACAAGCGACAACATGGTTCTTTTAGGCCATTTCTAGAAGGATGACACTAGCATGAGTAAATTTCTCTTTCCTAGGTGTTCAACGTAGCATGGGCCACTTGTTCTGGAAGGTGCCAAAAGTCCATCTCTTAATACTATATATTGTAACCTCTCATTTGAGAAATGTATCTCTCACTTGTGTAAGGTGAAGCCCTACCAATTTTACCTTGGAATCAATAGAATGCATTTTGCCTCTATCTGACTAGTTATGCTTTTGAATATGTCTGAGTATCAAGTCTGTGTTTAGTCATTTCATCTTGATGCTTTCATAGGTTGACACTAACATATCTAGCATGTCTAAAACCATTTATGTGGGTTAAAAGAAAGTGCCTCATCTGGAGCATAAAGATAGGAGAGCAGTTATCTAACAGTGTGCTTCTGTAGAACCTATGGTAAGTTCTTTTCATTTATATCTTCATTAAGCTCCCTGTTAAAGTGCCCATATAGTCTGGTCTTTATTCAGATGGAGTGTATTTTCGCTCTTTGGTCTAAAGTGTAGATATAAACTGAGTGGATCGATCATTTTGGTGCATCACCATTTTTAGATAGGTTTTGTTTTGTTATATCCTTCTCCCTTTTTACCCCTCATTATTAACAGTAGTAGTCAAAGACCTCAAAGATGCATCAAAGGGAGCTAGCCCTTATCTAGAGATTCTTCCCTCAGTTTTGCCAAGCCCACAGCAAGAGGGAAGTCTCCATTGTGCCACATGAAAGAGAGAAGCTGAGCCTTTTTTCAAGGATACAATCCACAGATTCAATAGTTTTTGGCACACCCGGTGGGACCAATTTTAATGCTTAGAGAAGTTCTAGGATTGGTGTTGGTCTTTTTACTACAAGAATGAACCACTAACCCAACATCTGGTGACTCCATTTTTAAGAACATCAGTCTCTGGTCAGAGATCAACCTAATATCCCATGCCTAAGGTCACCACAAGATCTTCTACCAAGGGTGCCCTTTTCAAATTCGTTAAGCTACCCTTAAACTCAACAAGGTAGCTAAGGTTTGCAAGGACTCGTCCCTATAAAGCAAACTAGTTTCCCAGACCTACTATAAAATATACTTACACAAGCAGGCCCCGATTGAACCCTGTCATCACCATCGTTTTACCTTTTGTAGTCTTCCATGGTCAGAGCCCTTTAATCCTTCTGCATTATGACCCAATCCTAGGGACAACCCTCAAGAGTGTTCCTCCCTTTAATGGAGAGGGGCCTATTACCACTATTGAGCATATCGCAAATATTGCCAACCTCTATAGCATTCATAGTGTCACTAAAGAGAACATAGCCATTAGGTTACTAGCATTATCATTTAAGGCTAAGGTTCTAGACTGGTATGGGACATATCCTATGAATTCAGTCAGCACATGGAATGAATTAGGCACTGTCTTGACAAATAGATTTGGGGAGAAGAGTGACCACACCTCTCTTGTTGAGCAATTGACCACCATGAAGAGTGTTCTGCATGAGTTTATGTAAGATTTTAATACCAGGTTTCAAAAGACCTGGGATAGAATCCCCATTTTGGTGAGGTTGACCCCAAGCTATGCTTTCCTCTATTACTTGAAAGATTTGAATAGTGACATTGTTGTCATGATACAGTCCATGGGAGGACAAGTGTTACCAACTACCTATGAAATAGCCATAGCCACTAAAAATTATTTGGTATAAGTAGGAAAGATAGCCCCTAGAGCTCATATGCCACTCTTTCTTGTATTGCCACCCCCAATTCAGGCTACTACACCCACCTTAGCTCTTCTGCCTAGTGCAGAAAAGCTGATTGCTACCTCGCCCAATGACCTCCATGAAGTTAAGAGCTTGTTACAAAGTGTAACTAGTGAATTGGTGGCTCTCAATAGGTAATAGGGTCAAAAATATTGGTTGAAGCAGGGATACCAATAGTTCAAACAAGCAAATAGACCACCTTTTAAAAATTATAATCAAGGATAGGGTCAGTTTGCACAAGCCATACCATATCAAGGTTATAATCCAGGCACTCCATCATCTAAAGCTCTTGTTCCCACTCAAAATAATCTAGTATAGGAACAGTTTAATTACCCACCCGTGGGATATGGATAGGAACAGGTTGCTTACATAAATGATTTGCCAAATTAATGTGTGAACATGCAAGATAACCAAACAGCCCAGTTCTCATGTTTTGAGGCATCAATACAACTTAGAACAAACAATAGGCAAGCATAGTCTGATTCTACTATCATGAATCACCTAGAAGGTGAATTCTATGTAGTAAATTATGTGGGCAGCATGAATAACCAAGGTGATTGTGTTGCAGCCAGTACCAGGTCCAAAAAGAGGGCAATGGATGAAGCTCAGGTAGCTGCCCAAATGTCTGTAGTATCTTCTTCATCACATGTGAACCAAAAATTTCCAAATTATAGGCTGTCAATTGCACCCTCAACTCCTCAGCTTACGCCTCAGGATGTAAGTTCCCCCAAAGAAAATTTAAAAGGGAACAACCCTTAGATCAATGTGGTAGACCATATGAAGAAGTTGCACATGAATATTTCTTTATGGGATTCATTAGCAATGCTATGACAAAAGCACATACTCCAGAAAGAATTGCATAGGTTAATGAACAAACTGTCCCAACAAAGGATGATAATGTTTTGATCATGAATGGGCACCCTTCATGGTAGGCCAAGCAAAGAAGAATGAAAAGGTTCCACCTTTCTACTTATCCTTGGTCATTAGAGATTTCCTGGTTCACAATTGCATTATTGACAGTGGGGAAATCACCTTAGTAATGCCCAAATATATAGTGGATAAGATGGGACTCAAATATGAGGAGATGACCAAGGAGTCCTACAACTAGATGGATCACCATCTAAGACACTAGGAGTGGTACGTGGCTTGAATCTAACATTGCATGCCTATCCAACTTTCTTAGTTCCCCATGATGTGGTAGTGGCAAATGTTCCTCCCTACTTTGCTATCTGCTTGTCCAAGGATTTCACATCTAAAATAGGTAGGTACCTAGCAACAAACTAGTCTTACATGCTTTATAGAACCAAATATAGGACTAAGGTCAAGATTGACTCAGAGCCAATCCATAGAGATCATCTGGAGCCATACTCACTCAAGGTGGTGAACATCAGCTACACCATCATTGATGAAGAAGAATTCAAAATGGACTAATCTCCACCCTCTTCCCTTGAAGGAGTTGTTGACCTAATCCTAGATGAATGGGGAAGTGACAACTTTGAACATGACCCATACAAGTTCATAGAAGAGGTAGGTTTTGGAATGTATTGCATGCACAAAGAGGGTAATTTCATACCAAATTTGATAAAAGCAAACCAAGAGAACTTGGGATTATGGAAACTCTTCTTCGATGGCTCAAGAAGCAAATGGGGAGTTGGTGGTGGAGTAGTGTTAATTTTTCCCTCAAATGAGAGATACTTCTCAATTTTCAAATTCCAATTTTCTTAGACTTGCAATGCTACAGAATATGAGTCTCTCACTCATGGTTTGGAGTGGGCAAGGAAAAGAGGAATTAAAGAACTGTAGGTTTTTGGATATAGTGAGTTAATCATAAATCAGGTGAGAAGCCAAAATTTGACCAAGAATTCCTTGCTTAAGTATTACAAGCATAGGGTATGGGACTTAGTGGAGATTTTCCTTGTTTTCAACATTAATTCCATTCCAAGAGAGCAAAATAAGTAGGCAGACAGACTAGTAGCAGTTGGTGCCCAGTTTGACATTCCCAATGAGATAGGCCAAGACGGCAGTTCACACCATTTAAAAGTGGTAATCAGACCCTCTGTGCCTGATAAAATCACCAATTAGCATGTGTTTGATAGTGATCAACAGATAACACTCTTCTTTTAGGAGGTTGAGTTTGCTTCCAAGAATCAAGCCAAACTACATCAATAATACGACAGCCAGATTGTTCAGCTGAAGAGCAAAAAACTTTCCAAAGGCTTGATCACTCTTGAAAGCATCTTCAAAGAGGATGACCAACTAAAAAATGATAAATCAAGCATCACAACCAAGAAAGAAAACTATGAAAAAATTGAAATATTCAAGAACAGGCTGCTTGTACTTGGGAAGGTATGTACAGATGATGAAAGGCATGCTTTCATTTTATTGTGCCAATAATTTGATGATGTTTTTGCTTGGGAATATGATGAACTAAAGGGTTTTGACCCAAGCTTGGCCCAACAGACCATTGATTTGGAGGAAGGTGCCAAACCCATCAAACAAAAATAAAGGCATATCAGTCTGAAGATTGAGCCTCTCATGCGGAAGGAACTCACCAAGTTGATTGAGTCTAGGATCATATTTCCTATCAAACACTCTTCTTGGTTGGCCAATCTAGTTCCTGTTAGGAAAAATAATGGGGAGATCAGATTATGTGTGGATTTCAGAGACCTTAATAGAGTCTCACTAAAAGATCACTATCCTCTCCCAAGTATTGACAAGATCTTCCAAATGGTGATAGGCAACAAATGTTTCTCCCTCCTAGATGGGTATTCAGGGTACAATCAGATCCTAGTGCAAGACTATGATCTGCACAAGACAACCTTCACTACCAAGTGGGGAACTTTTTCTTATAGGAAAATTCCATTTGGACTGTCCAATGTTGGGGCCACCTTTTAGTGAGCCATGGACATGGCTTTCAAAGCCCTGATAAATAAAATTGTACTGATCTATCTTGATAAGGTAATAGTCTTCTCCAAGGATGTAGGCCGACATCTGAAACACTTAAGGCAAATCTTTGAGAGGTGTAGAGAGTTTGGTATATCTCTCAACCCAAAGAAATGTGTGTTCGCCATCCATGAAGGTAAACTCCTTGGTCATGTTGTTTCAAAAAGTGCTTGACCATTGATCCAAAAAGAATCTGCACCATCCTAGAGATGTCCTTGCCTAAGCATAAGAAAGGTTTGCAAAGATTCTTTGGTAGAATAAATTTTATTCAAAGATTTATCCCAAATTTTGTCGAGATAGTCAAGCCACTGACCTCCATGCTGAAGAAAGATGAGAAGTTTGCGTGGACAACACAAAGGAAGGATAGTTTTAAAGGAATCAAGTAGGCTATCACCCAGACTCCTAACTTGATCAGTCCTCATTTCTCTAAGGATTTCAACCTTTACACCTTCGGGAATGAAGAGGTAATCTCCACCATGCTTATCCAAGCAAATGATGAAAACCTTGAACAACTGCTTGTGTTCTTTAGCTAAGGTCTAGAAGGTTTTGAAATCAGGTACACATATGTTGAAAATCAAGTGCTTATGGTCATACAAAGCTTGAATAAATTCAGACATATGTTGTTAAATAGTAAGGTTCATCTCATGGTGCCACATCCCAGCGCCAAAGATTTCTTGATTATCTGTGATCTAAATGAAAACAGAGTAGGATGGATCACCAAGGTAATGGAATATGATGTGGATATCAAAACCACCAAGTTGGTAAGGGAAAAAGGGCTATGTGAACACCTCACTATAGACCTTAAACAGTAGAAGGAAGGCATTTTTATACTCCATGATGAAGCTACAGCAGAAGAACCAACAGTCATGAAGGACTAGGCACAAGACATGACACGTTTCCTCCTCATCGGTGAGTGCCCATAGGGCCTTGATAGGACTAAGAGGAGGTATTTCAAACTCTAATATATTCCTTATGTCCTAATTGATGGGGTGTTACTTAGAAAGTATTTTTTAGGAGTACTCTCGAGATGGATAATCTCAAATCAAGTCGATAGGGTACTGTTCGAGTTTCATGATGGGCCAACTGGTGGTCACTTTGCTCCTAAGACTATAAATATAAGGATTATGAGGGCTAGTTACTTTTGGCCCACCTTATTTAGAGATACTCATGCCTAAGTACAAAGGTGCCAAAAATGTGCTCTCTTTGATTGAAAGTAATGGCTGGTTGTAATGCCTCTATAGCCTATTCAAGTAGAGCAGTTGTTCATGCAAATGGGGCCTAGACTTCATAAGAATGATCAACCCTCCTTCAAGCATTGGCCTCAAGTGGGTCTTGACTGCGATAGATTACTTCATGAGATGGGTAGAAGCTATCACTTTGAAGGAAGCTAATGAAAGTGCAGTCTCAGACTTTTATGAAGGCTTGGTGATAAAGTTTGGAGTCCTAGCTACCATCATCTCAGATAATGCATTGGCTTTCTTGGGAACCAAAACAAGTGAGTGGGCATTAGGATACGACATATACCTTAGCACTTCTTCCAACTAATACCCATAAAGAAATGGGCTACCTGAGTCCACCAACAATAATTTGATCATAATCATTCGAAGGACAATAGAGGAAAATCAGAGAACTTAGCATGCCAAGCTAAAAACAGCCCTGTGGGCAGACAAGGTTACTCCAAGAAGGGTAGTTGGCAATTCACCATATATGCTTGTGTATGGAAGGAAAGCTAGACTTATTATTTCACTTGAATTGCTAGCCTTGGATCTTGCCCACCAGCTACAATTGGAGGGAAGCGACAGCATGGAAGTCAGGCTTTGTGAATTGATGGAGCTTTTGGAGACAAGAGACCAAGCCATGGTCTCTATGACCAGCCATCAGCAACAAAGGAACAAGCACTTTGATAATAAATCATCATCATCTTAAATTGGGATGAGGATCGAGCTAAACTTGAAAAATACACAAATTTTGATGCCTTATGGAGTGGTCTGTATGTCATCACTCAGTGTAATCAACATAACGCATTCCAACTCTCTAAGTTGGATGGTGGGGAACTACATATCCCAGTTAATGGGATATATGTTAAGCATTATCACTGAGCCTTTTCTCATTATGTACATATTTTCCTTGTTTTTTCCCTATTTTCCCTAAGTGCTTTTGTGCATGTCCATAGTTTTTTAGACTTGTGTGTGTTTTTTTTACCATTTGGGGGTAAAAGCTTCATGTTGATTCTTTAGTCTCTCAAGGTTATTGTCAGCCTTTTGGGTTGTATTTTGACTTTGTGCCTAATGGACTTGTAAGCCACTAGTTTTCCTAAGCATAACAGGCATGCTTCCCCTGAGAATCGCCAAATTTGTTGACCATTTTCTGTTCTATAGGCCCAAAATCAGTCTCCCTTCCTTCCTTGTTGTCCTGAGAAGTTAGTCTTTGATGTATTTCACTTTACTACAATTGTGCCATTTCCCTTTGTAATAGACCTATTTCTATAAAAAGTCAAGTGACTTGAGTCTTGTAGATGTTTTGGGTTGATCTGAAGGCTTATTCCGCTTCAACAAATCACCTTGGACAAGCTTTTGGAAAAGGAATGGGCTAACTTCAAAGAGATATAAGTCTTTCACAAAGCTCAAAAGGACAAGTGCCCTTGTGGAGGGCAGGCAGGTGATAAATTGGACCATTCAAGTAGGATCTGAAGGTCAACTTTGGACCCAAAGTACCCTTGTGAAGGGCAGAGAGCACCTTTGAAAAAGAGCAAGGCATAGGGCTCGAAGGGGAGTTTTCCTTCAAAAAATGACAAGGCAAAAGGGACAAAGGATTTCTTCAGACTTTTATCTGATGAAAATCTATGTAGAACCAAAGGGTGAATTCTTTCGAATAAAGTGCCCGAAGGAATTCCCTCGGATATTTTGTCTGAAGAAAATCACAAAGGAAGAAACCCAAGGCAATTTCCTTCAAACAAATGCCTAAGGGAATTCCTTCGGACTTTTGTCCAAAGGAACTTATCAAAAGAAAGGACCGAGACTTTGAAGGAAATATTTCCTTTAGGCAAAATGTCTGAAGGAATTCCTTCAGACATTTTATTTGAAGGAATTGAGAAGACAAAAGATCCTGAAGGGCAAGTGCCCTTGTTGGGGACTCTCGGCTACCAAAAAGGGACCCTCTCCTTTTTTCTAAATATTGCCTTCCCTTCGGGAGGGTTCATTTGCAAAAGGCCAAAGGAATTATCAAAGGGATGATGGGCCCGAACACGTCAACTTTAACATAGTGAACTAGCAGTTGGAGTTTCAAACGTCCAATGACATGCACGTGAATGTCTAATTCAAGGTAGAAAAATAGATGTTGGTTTTTGAATGATGATAGGCCAATGGACGTCAATTTTGTGGTGATGAAATAGCTGTTGGTTTTTTTCAAATACTGACAGGCATGTAGATGTCAATATCAATGGGATGTGTCGACCATTGAGGAGAAGCTAAAGGAGCAATGCCTTCAGATAAGTGCCCAAAAGAACTCATGATAAGTGGCTAAAAGAGATCATGAGTGCAGACCTAAAGGAATTCAAAGGGGCTCAGAGACTTGAGGACAAACTCAGTGACCCACCGAGAAAGATAGCCTCGAGGGCCAAAGAGCCATGAAAAGATAAAGGCCAAGCACAGAAATGATTTTAATAGTCCAGGTGGCACAAAAATCATTGGCACAGAAGTTACTATTGTGGATGAAACAGTCTCCACCAAGTGGTCATCAAGGGGAGCATGGGCATTGAATAGAGTGGTTTGTTTTTCTTCATTTTACATTAATAAGCAGACAGTTGTGTAAACTTCACTAAGAAGTGGCCTTGTCATTCAAACAACGAAGCAACCCATGCTTTTGCAAGAACATATAAGATAGTTTAAGCTACAAATTCAATACCTATGACAAGTGATATCATGGTTCTTTTAGGCCATTTCTAGAAAGATGACACCAACATGAGCAAATTCATCTTTCCTATGTGTTCTACGTAGCATGGGCCTCTTGTTTTGCAAGGAACTAAAAGCCCTTCTCTTAATACTATATATTGTAACCTCTCAGTTGAGAAATGTATCTCTCACTTGTGTAAGGTGAAGCCCTGTCAATTTTACCTTAGAATCAATAGAATGTGTTTTGCCTCTATCTAACTGGCTTATGCTTTTGAATAAGTCTGAGTATCGACTCTATGTTTAGTCATTTTATCTTGATTCTTTCATAGGTTGACACTAACATATCTAGCATGTCCAAGACCATTTATATGGGTTAACAAGAAGTTCCTCATCTGGAGCATAAAGATAGGAAACCAGTTATCTGACAGTGTGCTTCTGCAACACCTATGGTAAGTTTTTTTGCTTTATATCTTCATTAGGCCCCTTGTTAAGGTGCCCATACAATAAGGTATTTGTTCATATGGAGTGTCTATTTGCTCTTTGGTCTAAAGTGTAGATATAAGTTGAGTGGATCGATCATTTTGGTGCATCACCATTTTTAGATAGGTTTTGTTTTGTTATATCCTTCTCCCTTTTCAACCCCCCCCCCCATTATTAACAGTAGTAGTCAAAGACCTCAAAGATGCATCAAAGGGAGCTAGCCCTTGTCTAGAGATTCTACCCTTAGTTTTTCCAAGCCCACAGTAAGAGGGAAGTCTCCATTGTACCTTGTGGAAGAGAAAATCCGAGCCTTATTTCAAGGGTGCAATCCACAACGTCAACAAGCATTACTATTAGAGGTAGATTAGGAGGTGGCACGAGAGGAAGTGGCAGACTTCCCCCTTGAGGGATAGGATATGGAGGTTATCAACAACCACCGGTTCAAGAACCTCAATCGATAATGATGTATTACAAAATGACACTTTACTTACCTGAATATCAAAGCATGGAGAATGCAGATGAACACGTCCATAAGTGTGAACTTATTTAGAGGGTGCAAGGAATCACTTCTTCTGAGAGAAAGGCCACCCAATTCACAACTACACATTTAGAACAAGCACATAAATGGTATAAAAAATTCAACCCTCAACAAATAGTGGTTGACTATGATCAACTTAAAGCGGCATTTCTTCAAGAATTTCACATTCCTAAATTTGAACAACAAAGTATAGTCATGTTAAAGGACATATAGCATGAACTTACGAAAATTGTACGAGAGTATGATGCATGGTTCAAAACACTATTATCAAATTTTTCATTTGAAATAAATGTTGCTTAGCATGCATAATGGTTCGTGGGAGGTCTTTTGCTTCCCTTTCGATGAACACTATCCCAGAACACATTCACCAGCCTGCATGAAGCTTTAGAGACTACCCTTTGTGCTAAAGTCATTGGTAATATTGACACCAGAATAAGTCCCTTAATGGAAGCCCAAATAGCCTCAATGGCATCATAACTTGAAAAATTAATTGCAAATAATGTACATGATACTAGTAGCGGTCTCTAGTGCACTTATTACGAGTCTAAAGGACATGCTTGAAGCAATTACCCATGCAAGAACATTTGTGTTGTACTGAAGCAGTCATGTGAAATACACCATGAGGACCATGATGTATATTCTTGTATTCTCTTGAAGTGAGCTACACACTTGAAGGTGCCTAACTATTGTAAAATATGTGATGCCTACACCCATAACACTAATGACTATTGACTAATTAGAGACATCTATGAAGCATGTGTGCATGGTATGTGCTAAACCTCTGTGGCTAATAATTAGGATAATGGTGGCTATCGTGGTTAAGGTATAGGATGAGGATGAGGAGGTGGTCATTTCCCACCAAGAACATGTTACAAGTGTGTTACCCCAAACCACTATCAAAGAGATTGTCCAGTTTACCATACATGTGTTTTCTGTAAAAAGGACCATTGGTTGGAAGAGTGTCCTAACTTGTACACAACCATCACTAAGGAGAGAAATGAAAAGGGTGTATGTATGATTCATATTGAGAAACCATAGTGGCATGTTATTTTAGGCACCCCAATAGTTCAATAAGTTAATATCACCATGCATTGTGGAAGATAATCTCAGTCTACCTCTAACCTAATAAGAAGGTACATTGTGAAGAGCCTCGGGCAAGGAAGTATCATGATGCCCAACAACATAAGGATGTGCTCCTCTCCACTGTGATATTGATATAAGAACTCTAAGGATAAATTCAATTTCTCAAGGACAAAGAGACAACATAATGTGTTCATATGCAGAAGGCAACAGAGCCTCAAAATGTTGTCTGAGATGATTTCTAAGAGCTTTGCAAGCGTATGCTAGATAAATACATTATTCCACAACTAAGCATTTAGTTTAAGAATTAGGTAAAAACACCAATTAACACTCAACCTCAAATGACTTGACAAACTAAGGATCATTGATTGAATCATGCTCGATGGAAAGATACCCCTATTCCTCCTACTCCACCAGAAGATAAATGTCAGGAACCCCAAGGAAGCACAATTGATTACTTTTCTATAAGCAATTAAACACAGAATTGTACCAGAATGATTAAGTAACTAGAAAATTGAAACAACACAGAATATGAGAGACAATACACAATCTTGTATTAAATACTCTTCAGAAGGAAATACAATAAAGAAGTGCCACATTCTTCTTCCACCTCTAAGGCTTCCCACACCTCTAAGACTTTCAGTAATCTTCCCTCAAAGTTCTCTCTTTCTCTCAACCACAACTAACTCAACAACCTGAGTTGTTATCCCCTCCTTGATAGCTTCAGCTGATCTCCTTAACCTTGCACCTTGCAGATCTCCTTTGACCTTGCTTTCTTGCTTCAATGCTTTACTTGCCTTAATTACAATACATGCCTCATGGGTCTTTAAACAGGATCCCATGCATACAATAATTAGACTTCTAATTACAATAATTAGAAACACAGACTCAAGACTTAAATTAGTCTTCAACATGCAAACACTCTCGGACCTCTTAAAATTAGACAAGTCTAATTTTGAAAATGCATTCTAGAAACACATGCAACTGCATGCACACGCACAGGTGACCGATGTCAGTTTTTGTCTGTCTGCTCCTGACCGACGTCGGCCGATCCTTGGTCCTTGCCTGAATGACGTCGACAATACTATCGATGCCAGTTACTGACTAAACTCAGCAACTCCCTGATTAGCATCCTGGTGAAGCTTTTAGCTCCACAACTTAACAATCTCTCACTTGGAGATAAACAGATGCACTTGTACCTGTACAACAACCTCCACTAACCATCTCAGGCACCTTCATCTTCAAGCTCAATTTTGAAGACCAACCACCACACATCCTATGATGCTACACTTGTCATCCAAGTCCCTTGCCACATCCAAACCTACATACCATGTAGAGAAGTGCTTAACCTTACATAAATACCTGCTACTGGTCCCTCTTAAATACCTGAGAATCCACTGAATTGCTCTCCAGTACTCCTTTCTCGAATTGACTCTGAACTTTTTGACAACTCCCACTGCTTGGGAAAACTTAGGTCTACACTAGACCTTATGTGATTTCAAACACTTTTCTAAGCTCAGCTTGAACTGTTCAGCCCTTGCTGTGCTTATCAGTCCTGCATCCTACGTATTGAACCCCGCCTACACCTTCTTCACATCAGCTCCCACTAGAGACAAAATCAACCTGTGATCTTCCATGACTTTCATGCCAAAGAATTCTGCTGCTCCCAAATTCTTCATGACATACCTCTGAACTATCTTTACCTTTAGCTCAGAAACTCCCTGTATGTGTGACCCTGCAACAAATACACACACTACAGTAACAGGATAATGTAGCTAATATTATCCAACCTGGTAAAAGAAAACACAATGGTTAAACCTCCATTGTCCTGTATCCTGCTCAAGACCATATACCCTAGCCTTCTATCTCACGTATCCATCCACTCTCTTCTCTAACCTGGGAATCCATTCCTCTATCAGTGCTTTTATCCCGGCTGACAACTCTACCAAAACTCCCTCTTGGTTCTCTTCCAAAGAATTCATGCCATGCTCCCACTATTTCTTGGATTCTACCTGCATTGTCTATTCACATCTTCCTAGTTCTTGACCATCAGTAAGCAACAAGTAATATAAAGAAGGTGAACAATGAATATGAGGTCCACTTACCCTTTCAGTCCTCCATATGGGCATTTGAGACTCCTTGACAGCTTGCTGTCCACCTAAAATCCGTTCAAGTGACCGATCTTGACCATCTCTCAGTCTGCACCCGACCGACATCGATTCCATGCGACTGAACTTCTACCGATGTCAGTTCCTACCTAACTGACATCGATTCCACCTGCCCGACACTACCGACTCTTCTGGTCTGCACATGACCAACGTCGGTACCTACCTGATCGACGTCGATTCCATGTGACCGACGTCGGTAACTGTGTTTTTCTATAAGTGATGACTTCTTTATTCATGAGCTCATCTTAGATCAAAACCCTATCCATACTGGCCTGCTCAGAATTATTTAGCCCCTGTGACTGATCTCTATCCATCATCTCCTCCATAAACACCAAGGCTTCCCTGTTCTTGTCAAAAACATCAAATTTCCTTTTCCTACAATGAACTCGATCTATGTCCTCTAAATCTGAACTCATGCCCTTTGACTCAAGAATGTCCATTCCCTTCTTATTCATGTGACCAAGCCTACTAAGCCACATCTTTGAATCTACAGCTGAAGTAGATAAACTAGAAGTAGAATCAGTAATACAAGTAGATAGATAAAGAGTACCTACTTTCTTACTTCTTGCTAAAACAAGTGCACCCTTGGTAACCTTCCAAGAATCCACTGTGAGGGTTACTGTGCATCCCTCATCACCCAAATTTCCTATAGAAACCAAACTCTACTTCAAGACTGGGACATGCATAACCTCCTTCAACACCCATGTGTTGCCTGTCTGCAATTCCAGCTACACTTTCCCTTTGCCAACCATTTGACAAGGCGTACCATCCCCTAAATAAAGCTCTTCAAAGTCTCCCTAGACATACTCATGCAACAAATATCTATTTTGGGTTGCATGAAAAGAAGCACCAGAATATAAAACCCATGATTCTAACTGACTATCCAAAGAAAGCATGAGAGCATCCTGTGCAACAATACCTGCATCTTTTGATTCTTCATTACCTTCATGTTGATTTTCTTTATCCTTCAACCAACAATCTTTCTTTGTGTGTCCTCTCTTTCCACAAAACCAGCAGGTGATACCTCCATTTCTGGATTCGGATCTCCTTCCCATCTTTGACCTTGATTTCCCTTGCTCGACCTTCTCTCTTTGCCTTCTTCTGCTTTCTGCACTTAGAGCATTCCCTGATGATTCACCTGTGCTTTTCCTATGTATTTCTTCATTCAAGATTACACTAACAACATCATCAACTTTTAAGATTTTAGAAGCAGACGCAGTATTACTTACTGCCATTACCAAACTATCCCAACTTTCAGGTAAAGAGCATAAAATTAAGAGAGCCTTTACTTCATCATCAAAAACAATATTGACTGAAGTTAACTGGTTTACCAAACCATGGAAATCACTAAGATGAGTATATACCGATCCACCTTCTTGCATTTGCAAAGTAAATAACTACTTCACAAGAAATACCTTATTTGAAGTCGAGGGCTTTTCATATAAATTTGCCAAAGATTATATCAACTCTTCCGTTGTTTTACACTGTGATAAGTTGAAAATCACAGATGATGCAAGGCTCAACCTTATGGATCCCAAAGCCTTCAGATCAAAAACACTCCATTCTTCATCCTTCATATCTGTGGGCTTGCATGCAACCCCACCCAACGGTAAGTACAAATCTTTCTGATACAGATAATCTTCTATATACATCCTCCAATGTTGATAATTCTTGTCGTTAAACTTCTCCATTCGTAGCTTACTTTCTTCTGCCATTGTTGTACTCCCACTCAATTAGAAACCCCTGAGAATGACCTGTAATCAAACAATAACCTGCTCCCTGCAACCTTGCTCTGATACCACTTTGTCAGGAATCCCAAGGAAGCACAATTGATTACTTTTCTATAAGCAATTAAACATGAAATTGTTCCAGAATGATTAAGTAACTAGAAACTTGAAACAACAAAGAATATGAGAGACAATACACAATCTTGTATTAAATACTCTTCAAAAGGAAATATAATAAATAAGTGCCACAGTCTTCTTCCACCTCTAAGGCTTCCCACACCTCTAAGACTTTCAGTAATCTTCCCTCAAAGTTCTCTCTTTCTCTCAACCACAACTAACTCAACAACCTGAGTTGTTATCCCCTCCTTGATAGCTTTAGCTGATCTCTTTGACCTTGCACCTTGTAGATCTCTTTTGACCTTGCTTTTTTACTTCAATGCTTTACTTTCCTTAATTACAATACATGCCTCATGGGTCTTTAAGTAGGATCCCATGCATACAATAATTATACTTCTAATTACAATAATTAGAAACACAGACTCAAGACTTAAATTAGTCTTCAACATGCAAACACTCTCGGACCTCTTAAAATTAGATGAGTCTAATTCTAGAAATGCGTTTTGGAAACACATGCACACGCATAGGTGACCGACGTCGATTTCTATCCGTCTGCTCCTGATCGACGTCGGCCGATCCCTGGTCCCTGCCTGACCGATGTCGGCAATACTGCCGATGTCGATTACTGACTGAACTCAGCAACTCCCTGATTAGCATCCTGGTGAAGCTTTTAGCTCCACAACTTAACAATAAAGAGATATTAGTAAATGTTGCTGTCAATGGTTGGGTAATTCAGGACATCCTAGTTGACGCTAACACTGAAGTTAATGTCCTCACCAAGGGTGCATGGCACAAAATGGATAGTCTAGCTCTACAACCTTCACCACATGTGTTATTTATGGCTAATAAAACTCATTCTCTACCCATTGGTGTCCTCAAGAATGCAACAGTTGATATACTTGAAGTACTTTTTAAAGTTGATTTTGAGGTTCTCAAGTTAGCAGAGGCCAATGACTTCCTAGCTCTATTGGGGTGACCCTGGTGTTATAAAAACAACTTAGATTTAAGTTTCAAAAAGTGCTACATCAGTTTTGAGAATGTTGACCAGTGCGTTGTTATTCCTCTCAATCAAACAAATGGGCCCCATACATCAAACCTATTAATGTGGAATAAGATATAAACGACATCTATAATGTCACTGCTAGAGATGATGAGCAACATGATCCTACTGTTGATGTCATCCTCTGATGGATAGATATTCAGTCCCTTTCTGATGCTACAAGAAATGCTTGTAATAATTGGATGCATGACAAGTATGAACTCACTGGGAGAGTGTGTAGTACCATTATAAGCTACGAAAATATTCTATGCTAGTTTCATAAATGCCATAGGTTCATCTACCTTATTAATGGATAAGTCATGTGGGGACCAATGATAGATGAACCTTTAGAAAGACTTGATGTAGCCCCTCAATTTCATGGCCAAATGAAGGTCTATGACTTTGTCTAGTGCCTTGAAGTATTTAATCACATTAATAATGATCATATTCGATCCTTGGTTCACCTCTTTGATGGTACAACTACAAGATGTTGGCCAACCCATCATGAGCAACTTATCTAGTGGGATCAAGTACACTCTACCTTGCATCACTGATTATATCATGATAACAAATTTAGTGGAGCAATCAACTATAGTGGAGTACAAGCACCTGAACCCCATATACAGGCCTGTGAGTCAATGTGGAGAGATGAAGAGTCTTACTTATCAGAGTACTTATGGGTGCATGCATTTTATGGAACATTATGCACCTTGGTACAAGCATGGCATGTTCATGAAGAGCGACACATGACTACCCAATTTTGGAACCTCTAGAAAGAGAACATGAACTCAACACTCTCTTATTCCTCTCCAAGGATTGATTTTCACCTTACTCTCCATGGAAGATTACCCGAGAAATATCCATCAAGTCCCTAAAGAAGGTATAATTATCTTAAATGAACCATTGGCACAACTTATTTCCACACTAGAACCAATCCTTGATTAGGACTAACATGAAGAGATACATCTAAGAAAATAGAGGCTAGTGTTTCAAGTAGAAGAAGGTGAAGGATCTAATCCACTCGACCCTTTGTCAAATCTTTTAGATTTTCCTACAGACTATGGCACATGAGTTATTTGTGATACTGGTTCTGATATAGACCACCCCTACTCCAGGCCAACTCAAACTATCCAGCACAACATCAAAACGAAGCAAGAACCAAAAATGGCTATTGTAGGAAATTACTAGACTAACAATAAAATTTCAAAAATATTCAAGTTATTAAAGGAATATCAAGATGTGTTTCCAATAAGCTACAGTGAGATGGAAAGAGTTCATCCATCCCTAGGAAAGATGCATATTAAACCTAGAAAAAGCCATATAGGATGACTCCTAATCTACGAGCACACGTAAAAGAAGAAATTGGTAGTATGTTGTGCACTGGAGTAATCACCCCCATTCATAAATTTGGGTGAGTCAATCTCATAGTGATTAGTATAAAGAAAGATGGATGCATCAAAATTCGCATTGATTACCAGGTACTTAATGCATCCTATGTCACCAATCCTTTCCCAACACCATTCACAGAGAAAATCCTTGAAGGTATTGTTGTGTGTGAGATATATACTTTCATAGATGGATTTTTGGGATACCATCAGGTCTAGATCATTGAGGAGGATCAACCTAAGACTACGTTTTCCAATGAATGGGGATCTTTTTCATACATTGTCATGCCTTTTGTGTTAAATAATGCACCAGTTCTATTCTCATATATAACCGTAAAAGCCTTTAAGGATTTCATTCATAAGATTTTTTAGGTCTACTTGGATGATCGGATAGTCTATGGCTTGGTCAAGGACCATTGCTCCAACCTAAGGCTCATGCTTGAGCGCTACTGAGTCTTAAAAATATAACTAACTTAAATAAGTGTTTATTTACTACACCTTTAAGTGTGCTCTTAGGAATATTATTTGTAAGGATAGACTTTTGGTAGACACGGTAAAGGTATCCATTATTATTTGACTCCCACTACCCAAGTCTCAACATGAGGTATGTGACTTTCTAGGACATACGATTACTGTAAGAAATTCATCCACATATATTCAAAGATTGATGCACCTCTGAGGATCTTTTAAAGCATAAAGAACACTTCATATGGACTTACTCATGTTACGAAGCCTTTGAGACCTTAAAGGACAAGCTAGTGACCACTCCAATCATCTAGTTCCCTAATTCGACAAGATCATTTCACTTCCATGTTGATGAGTCTGGAATAGTAATTGGTGCAATCCTTGCACAACCAAGGGAAGGATGCCTTGATCACCCAGTCTACTTTTCTACTAGAAAACTCACTCTAGCTAAGAGGAATTACATGACCATAGAGCACGAAGCATTGTTAATGGTTTATGCTCTGCATAAGTTTTGACAATACTTATTGGTAACTCCCTTTGTATTTCATATAGATAATAAGGACATAAAATACCTAGTAAACAAATTTGTGCTACATGGATGAATCTACCACTGGATAGTGTTGTTCCAAGAGTTTTAATTCTATGTCATGGTTAAACTTGGAAAAGCCAATTGTGGCCTTGATCATCTGTCTCGAATTGAGTCTAGAGAACCATCATGCACTATTGAAGATGACTTGCTTGATGTTCAACTCTTTTATGTTACTCATGTCCCTCATGATTTGGAAGATATTACAGCCTTCTTAACTACAAGCTTAATGCCTAACTATCTAACTCCACAGACCAAAAAACAACTCACAATCTATTTCACACCCTTTCAAATCACAGGAGGGGATATTTACAAGCTTGGACATGATGAAATTCTTTGGTGCCATGTCATAAAAAATGAGCATTCTGAGGTACTTCAAGAAGTTCATGAAGGTATTGTCAGAGGACACTATGATAGAGAGGCTACCACGTGCAAGGTTCTTCTAGCGGGATTATGGTCACCTACTCTTTTTAAAGATGCTAAGGTATATATTAGGAAGTGTGATATATGTTAGATCATAGGAAAACCAAATTGTTGAGATGTTGTGCATCTATGAGCAATTATCTCTCAAGAACCATTTTGAAAATGGGCTATTGATTTTGTTATCCCCATCACCCTAAATAGATGACAAACATGTTCAGGGTATATCATCACAACAACTATCTCACGCATTGGGTTAAGATTATGCCAACCAGAGATTGTACCATTACCACTATTGCACACTTCATTTGGGAGCATATCATAACTCAGTTTGGATTCCCACTAAGTTTTACTAGTGATCATGACACCTATTTTTTAAATGAAATTATTCACATTCTCTTTGCTGAGTTCATGATTGCTCATCATAAAATAACACTGTATCATCCCCAAGCCAATGGAACTATTGAAGCCTTCAATGAAATCCTAGGCACCAGACTAACAAAAAATTGTAATATTGGCCAAACTAATTGGGATTATAGAGTGTTTGTGGTATTGTGGGCCTACTAAACAACATATAAGTGCCTAAACAAGAACAACCCATTCAATTTAGTATATGGTAAAGAGGTAGTCCTTCTAGTTAAATTTTTAGTACCATCTCTTTGTATTACACATGTGGAATAATTGGATGAAGAGTCATCCTTGAAAGCATGTCTAGATACTTTGTTACAGCTAGATGAATCTTGATTCCTTGCTCATTAGAGTTAGGATGTGGAGAAGTGCAAATAGAAATCATGGCATGATTAACACATCAAGCACAAAACCTTTACTTTGGGAATGAAGGTCTTGTTATATGAATACAAGTTCGAGTTCCATTATTAAAAACTTTAGATTCAATTGGATGGTCCTTTCATTATTCTTAACATTTAACTTACGGGTGCTTGTCAATCACAAAGATTGGATGGCCGGTTCTTTCCTGGGTATTACAATAGAAATCGACTTTGATCATATTTTAGTTATAAGTAATTAAAGTATTGTAAACACTAAGGCTTGTGCCCTTAGTTTAAGATTTCCTATTTTTTAATAAAAGCATCACCTTTATAGTGCATAAGATTTCTTTAATTTAATTGTCTTTAAGTTTTGTACTTGGTTTTTTGCGGAGGACAATGACTTAGTTTTTAGTGTGGGTGAGAGATATCTGAATTCATGATTAATGATAGGCATCCAAGGTACTTAGGGTGCATAAGTGCTTAAAGGCATGCAAGTTACTGAAGGTGTGTTAGTCATTTAAGGCATGAAAACTACATAGCCTACGGATAGGGTATTCATGCCAATAGTTTAAAAATTCAAAAGACACACAACTATCTTCCACTCCAAGAAAAGCGCAGGACACAACTATCTAACACTTTAAAGGAAGGAATGAGATGGGTGTCATTAATATGAAAGAATAGTGATTATAAGAAATGTGCCAATGGAGTGATAAGACATAAATGTTAAATGCATTGATGGCGAGAACCAACGGTCAAAGAGTGGTGACCATTAAAAAAATGCATTTATGATGAGAAGCGATGGATGAAAAGAGAGGGGTAATAAATGTCGTTAACTCCCTCAAGCCTATAAAAAGGTGAGTTAGTTAATTTTTGCATTTTACATTTACTTAAATTTGAGATTATAGAGCTAAGAGTGAATAAATACCAAAGCTGAGAGTGAAAAGAGCAAGTTCGATTCCATAAAGAAATATACCAAACATTACGAGTCTATATATAGATATTGAGCCAAGGTTTAATCTATGCAAGCATAGCATAATGTAATTGTGGAACACAACCATGATGGGGAAGACTTGTAGGTTACAGGGTTTAGGGGAAGTATGCCACTAGAGGAAAGTTAAACTCGAAAAGCCAAAGTTATCAACAGTAATCAAAAATTCCTTTAGGAATGTTAGATGGTTGTGCCTCAACCTTCAAGCTCTTCGGAGTGAGATGTAGCCTAACAAAAAGGCATTGAGAACTGATCCATTATCAGTTATACCAAAGGAAGGGGACGTACTTGGAGGAGAAGTGATGCTCATTAGATAAGAGACACTAAAAGAGCAGGCACAATGCATGAAAAGATGAGAAGCTAGTATGGCATGATAGGCCAAGAAGACATAAACATCTCCACCCCCACAACTAAACATTGAAGAAATACAGTACATTGAGATAGTGATACACATGGAGAATTGGGTCTCTAAGGTACCCACTTACACTATTCTCAATTACAACCATCGTTAACCTGGGAATGAGGTTGAATCACATAATGACTACCGAGACGAGCGCCACAACACCAAGAACCAGTTGGTGTATGACCTGAAGATCTTCAACACCTTGGATGTTGTAGGGTTTTTTAAATTATTTAATTTAACTTACTTTGGTAAACCCATGGAGGCCATGAAGTTCTTACTCTCACACGTCCATGAGGACTATCTCTACTTCATGGGTATAGTATGAAGATCCCACTCAAGAGGATAAGCAAAGTATTGGGGTTGCAGTGTTTAGGGTTGGATGTGGCCTATGACTTGGGGGACTCCTAGGAGGTCTAAAAGATATCCATGGTATTAATGCATAAAAAATAAGGCCATGTAATGCATGTGAAGAAACTACAAGATCCTTCCCTTTGAGTTGCACTACAGATCATCATGAATAAGATCGATGGGACCGATTATTAGAAGGAGGTAGACATGGATCACCTCTAGATCGCCCACCAAGTTACCTAAGGCTTTAAATACAATTGGGCTATGTATTTTAGCCACAAAATTATTATATACACAGAGAAGACCCATTAGATACCCAATCACAGGTTTTCACGGGGAGTATTTCTACTTTTGATGTTGTTCGATGAGATCAATGTACCAAATTACACCACAGGAGCACTGAAGTGGGCATACCGACCTGAGAGAAAATCCCTTACAAAGTGATGTAAGGCATTCATGTACCCAGGGCATATCACCCCCTCCTACAAAATAAAAATTAAGTATTAGTTTGATGGGATGAAGGAGACGTTCAAGAATGAATAGTGCATCTCAAAGGATTTATCCCCCTTGGCTACTGAGCAAGAGTAACTCATGTTGAAGTAGTACTTCTCTTTCGAACGCATCAGGATGGTCCCTTATAGAGATCTCTATGCATGGCTAAAGTTACCATATGCCTTTTTGGCATGGTACGTCATTGACTCCATGAATTGGGTCTATGACGTATAACTTATTGCCCTAGAATAAGACAAGATTGAATTGGAGATTCACACTCTCCAGAAGATGTGTCTATCTAAGCAAGAAGGAATAGAAGCAGAAGAAGGAGACAAACCATACAAACATAAATGTCAAACCAATACTAGTGGGAGAATAGGTATATAATCTATTCTAAATAAGGGTTTGAAGGGTATAGAACCTACGCAAGAGAAGCTCTCACCAGTACCTCCCTTGAAGAAGAAACAGGTTGGGCATGATGCCAGCACAAGTACTCAACAGGCTCCTCAAAAATGGTATAGGAATACCTGAGTTCCACAAGTAAGCCCCTCACCACCAAGACACTCACCTCCTTAACCTTCTCCACCGTGCCCTTTTCCTCTTTGTTGTTCTCCACCTCACCCTTCTCCTCCTTTCCATTCTTCACCTCATCCATCTCCACCCTGACCCTCTCCACCCATAGTTCTACCTCCACCTCCACCTTCTTCCACACGCATTCTTCCACCTCCACCCTCACCTCTGAAAACTTTGTAGGCACCTTCATAATTAGAGGATGTACCACAGTGAGTATCAGAATAAGAGCATGAGTAAGAAATCCCTATAGTATAGAAGGAAGAATTAGACTCTGATTCTAAAAAGACACCCTCCCTAGCATGTTAGGAGGAGGCCACCTTCAAAGACTCACCATTGGAAATTTGGGGTAAATATGGTGAAGAGGAGGATGGTGAAGAATTTTAGATGACCAGAGTGGATATTGGTATCACTTCATTAGCTACCAAAGTAGAGGTTAAGATCTTGGAGAGTGACCTAAATAAAGGGAAAGAGCATATCAAGTCCATAGAAAAACCTATCAATGAAGCATCTAAAAATCTACATGATCGATATCAATCAGGTTTCCCTAATAGGATGTTGTATCTATGGCCACACTTCCTTCCTCAAGATGCAACTTTGGAAACAAGGAAGCAAGTTACCTTCTTATTGGACATGTACAATGAGAAGCATCACTTTGAACTCCCTCAAGACAACCTTATTTTGGGTCTTGATGAACCTGCACTCCCCAAACCACTATGGGTTGATCCCCAAAAGATTAGCCCTCTAAAATCTAGCATAGCATTCTTAAAGATGGATTACAAAGTCACATATTAGAACATATTATCCAACTCTAATGCACATGATGTAAAGATGAAACATGCCCAGGTGGTGGGCATGTATGAAAAGGAGGTTGCCACCAAGGATTCACCGAGGAAGTGGCTAATTTGAAGAATCAAGTAAAGGAGGCCATGGAGGCCAAAGTGTAAACATTAAATTTGTGTAAGATAATTTTGGGCCAGGAACTAGTATTGGTGGATGGCATGCTTCTCAATGAGGATGCCATAGATAAATTAGAAACCTTGGTGAACCTCATTTTGAAGCATTGTAAGGAGCATCCCACACTAAAGAATGAGGGACTATAACTAGTATAGAAATTCATCGAGGTAGTTGAAGTATGCAAACGTGCCTTTGAAAGACTTGGGGAATTCATGCCCATCTTGGATAGGATTTTTGAATGATTAGCACACCTGAATAAAATCTTAAAAGATCGACTCCAAGTTGTAGAAACCTAGAGATAGCAATGGCTGATGATAACTTCCTAATAAGAGATTAAACTAAGGGTGCAAAGGCATTCAAAGATGTGGAAACAATGGAAGAAAAGACCAATGCACATAACCAGTAATTGAATGCCAATTTTGTAGCCCTTTGATGATAGGTTGTTAAAGAAGTCTCAACACTCAAAGACATCTAGAAGGATGCTAACATGTCCCTAGATGACTTGATCAAGAAGGCCAATGATACATATGACCAACTCGAGGAGATGAAAAATTCTAAAGAGGCCATTGAAGTAATAATTGCTAAGTTGCTCGACACATTGTCACATTAGGATAATGTTAAGAAGCAGATCGAGTAGATGGGGCTTGAATTTTTTATAGAGCTCACCAACAAGACTTAATCTAGGATGGACTAAGAGCGTAGTATGGGGTGATGTTGGACTCCAAATTTTGGATAAATTTTTTGATAATTTGGTGTGGAACTGACACAATGCAGAAGGAATATAGCATGGAAAGTCTATGTCACAGAAATTGAATGGTGCATAAGCACCGTGGCACAAAACTTGCAGGGCATGAAAGCACTAGCATAAGAAGACCCAGTTAAAGAAGAGAATCAACCATGAGGAACCTGAGAGCATAAGAATTTAAACAAATAATGAAAGACTTGGGGAGTGCATAAGAAGCAGTGACGATTCTTAAGGGTCATCCAAACCTTATCCAATAGGAGTTTTGCACCAACCCACAAGGAGGTAGACACATGGCAGGAAGGATCTAGCATATAGCAAGTATATAGGGGGTGAAAAGGCACGGTTACTTAAGATTATTTTGTTAATAGACTACCATGACTCTCAGTTTTTAGTGAGTTCATTAGCTAATTACTCCTGTCATTAATTCTGTAAATACTTGGTTAGGGATAAATAAGTATAAACACCCTTGTTGTAAATCACCGTGTGACAGATTTTGGATAACTTTTGTTGAAGCTTGATATAAGAATTTTGGATATTCTAATCATTCGGATATTCATGTTCTAGTTAAGTTATTAATTGTGTATCTTCGATAGGTTCAAGTTGAGCAATTGATGTGGGTTCTTAATATGAAATCTATGGTAACTTTTATTTATTCTAAGTAACAAATCTGAACTACAATGGCATTAATCTACATAGTTATGATGTCCAAACTTATTAATCCAAGGATAAAAGTAGTTTATCTTCTCTTCCATGTAGTATATAATTAAATACATGTTTAACCCAAAGAATATAACTAGTTAATGCTACTGCACAACATAACCAGTGAGGATCAGTCTCTCGCTGTGTGCTTCAGGTGAATGCACGAGACCACAGTCTTGCATGAAAGGGCCAATGCATTAGCTCACTGGGGCTACACTTTAGTGCCAAAGCACTATTGAGAATAAAAACCCAACACCTCCCATGTAAGGGACTGCCATTGAGTTCATCTTTGGTTGTTTATCTTTATATTGTTTAGGTCATCCAGAGTTGTAAAGACCATTGCTAAGCTAGGGTGTTAAAACCATACCACTATTATTTTATGTCTTTCATAATGAGATATATTACTATGCATAAATAAATAAATGAGGGCTTCAAAAATTCATACATTTAGAATGACCAAAATTCACATACAAATGACTTTGACAGCCTGTAGGAAATAGAATGGTGATTATTACAACATAATTTACTGTGATACATTTGATCCATTTATAAGAATGCATTAATACCAATATAACAATTGTTTTATCCAATAAAGGCAATGATTAAATATCTACATATATGCAACTCCTACCATTAGATATATTTTCCTGAAATGTCTCCTTTTAGGGCTGAAATACGAAATAATGAATTATTCGATAAATTGTAATGAAATAATTAATTTTCATGATTTATTCAAACCCTAGGCAAACTAAAAGTGATTTATTAGTGTTGTAGGTACCTAGAAATGACACAAAAAATATTATTCAATGATCTCAAAATTAACAAAAAATATTCCAAAATTATAGCCAAAGAAATCAATCAAAAAACTGATTTTTGGTAATGTTATTTACCAGAAAATATTAGAAAAATTATTGAATATATGTGTGGCTGATCCACACCCTCAACAAGGCTCAAAATTCCTCTGAAGTGATTTGTCAACCCTAGGATAGGGTTTATTTCCCTTGTAAATGTATGCAACTATTTAACAAGGTATTCACTGCCCTAGGATAGCCTTCAAACCCACTCACCCAAATCACCAAGTAGTTCACCCACCTGTAATTATCAAATTGGTGTTGAAACACCCTTCTTCTATAATTGAAGTACCATACAACCTCCTTATGAATTTGTTCACAACAAAAATCAAGGGTTTCCATCCTTGTTTCATCTACCTTGAAGGGTTTTTGTCCTCAAGGCACAAGTCAAGATTTTCGTGCTTAGAATTCAAAGAAACAAAATATCCAAAAAATAATGAACCTTTCCAAATGATCTCCCCTTTAACCTTTATATCCTTCCCACAAGGATGAAATCCAAAAGGGAGGGAAAGAAATTCAATCTTGAAAGACCCTTTCCTTATAATCTTCAATTAGATCACTTAAGTATTCATGACCCTTGAAGGTCCCATCTTTAAGTGAATTTGAAAACATAAAGTACCTTTTTTGAAAAGACAAAATGAGATCCATGTTCCCCTTTTCTCTCCATTCACCCCTTATATTTTTTGGGAAATAAATCAAGCTAAGGGTCTTCATAATTCATGTTGAAAAGGATGGCATGCCAATCCTCCCTTCTATAAATTACTTTTCCTCAAGCAATTACAAGTTAGGATTTTGAAGGATGGCTACCCCTTCCCAAGTAACATCTTCAAAAGGTAAATCTTTCCAATGAACCAAGTATTCAAGGATGACTCTATTTCTAAGCCTTCTCTCTCTAGTTTTCATAATAGATTCAAAAATTAAAACTAACTTACCCTCCTCATTAAAGGGTGGTAAATCCATGGATGGAGTGATGCGCTGACCAAGTGCCCCTTTTAGGAAAGATATATGGAAAACATTGTGGATCTTCCTATTTTTTGATAGCTCCAACTCATAATCCACTCCTCCCACCTTCCTTAGAATCTTGTAGAGACCATAAAACTATGGTTTGAACTTTTTTACTCCACTTTATTTGATAGAAGATTGCCTATAAGATTACAATCTTAAGAAAACCATGTCACCTACCGTGAAATGCCTTTTCATTCGATGCTTATTTGAATATATTTTATATTCATTTTATGATTGTTATAGGCTCCTTTTGAGCTGGTTTAAAATTTCCATGTTTTTCAGAAATAAATCAGTAGCCCTAAGCATTCTACTATCACTCCAAATTAGATCAAAGAAAGAAAGAGCCTCATAACCATACAATGCCTTGATGGGGAACATACATATTGATATATGGTATGTTGTATTGTAATAAAATTCTACCATATACAACCATTTATTCCACACCTTTGCTGCCATGAAACATAATTCTAAAGATATCCTTCCACCCCCTTGTTCACAATTTCGGTTTGCCCATTCATTTGGGAATGGTAGCTAGTAATTGGGGATAATTCGGTGCCAACCAAATGAAAGAGATATTGCCAAAAGAGTCTTATAAATCTATTGTTCATGTCATTCACAATATTTTTAGGGAACCCATGAAGCTTGAACACTTTTTTGAAGAAAATATCAACCACCATAGGAGTATTGCAATGGGCTATTAAGAGAAAGAAATGAGCAAATTAGGTGAGTCTATCCACCACTACCAACATAGAATTCTTTCCTTGTGTCAAGGGAAGCCCTGTGATTAAATACATAGAAATGCTCTCCCATTTTTGGTGAGGAATAGGTAGAGGTTGTAGAAGACTAGTTGGAAATGTGTGCTCTCATTTGTTATGCTAACAAACAAAGCATTCCCTAATATATTGAAGTACCTCTCTCTTTATACCCTTCCAATAGAACCTTTCTCTTACGTCTTTTTAGGTCTTAAAATACCCTGGATGCCTTTCCATATGTGAATCATGAACAAATCTTAGTATTTGTGCATTAAGCTTGGATTTAGGTGTCAACAAAATTTTATTTTTGTACAAAAATAGCCCATCCACAACTACATACCTCTGATCATTCATGTTTCCTTCCATCATATTTGTAGCCAAAGTATCCTTAACATATTCAACAATTAAAATAGCCTTCCAATCCATTGTAATTTCACTTATGGCACAAAAAATAGGCTTTCTGGATAATGCATTAACCTCTACATTATTTTTTCCCTTTGCATTCTCAATGTCAAAATCGAAAGATTACAACTTGCTTACCCTTTTGTTTTGTCTATCATTTAAATCAGTTAGTTTGATTAAATATTTCAAACTATAGTGGTCAGTTTTCACCACAGACTTTCCACAAATCAATTATTGATGGAATTCAGTCATATCATGCATAATGGCTAACATTTCCTTGTCATAAATTGAAAAAATTCGCTCAATTTCCTTGAGTTTTTTGGTTTCAAATGCAATTGGGTGCCCTTTCTTCGTTAGGACAACCCCTATGCCTTACCGTAAAGCATCACATTCTAATAAAAATGGAATAGTGAAATTCAGAACAACAAGCACTAGGCATGAAATCATGATTCCCTTGAGTTTTTAAAATGTTTCCAAGGCTATTTGGACCAACTAAAAGCACCTTTATTTGTAAAATCCGTGAGGGAGGTAGCAAGCCGAGAAAAACCCTTTAAAAATCTCCAGTAGTACCTACATAATCCCAAGAATCCTTTCAACTACTTAATATTAGTAGGTGGTGGCCAATCCAAAATGACTTGTATTTTATATTGGTCAACATGGACCCCTTGGGAGTTGATCACATGTCCCAAATATAAAATTTTAGAAGTATCAAACTCACATTTTGATTTTTTGGTAAAGAGAGTTTGTTGTTCCATCACTTATGAAACCATATCCAAGTACTGCAAGTGCTTTTGACAATTTTTGCTCAATTTCCTTGAGTTTTCTGGTTTCAAATGCAATTGGGTACCCTTTTTACATTAGGACAACCCCTATGCCTTAACCCTAAAACATCACATTATAATACAAATGGAATAGTGAAATTTGAAAAAACAAGGACTAGGCATGAACTCATGATTCCCTTGAGTTTTTTAAATGTTTCCAAGGTTGTTTAGACCAACTAAAAGCACCTTTCTTTGTGAAATTTGTGAGGGAGATAACAAGCTGAGAAAAAGCCTTTAAAAATCTCCAGTAGTACCTACATAATCCCAATAATCCTTTCAGCTACTTAATATTAGTAGGTGGTGGCCAATCCAAAATGGCTTGTATTTTATATTGGTCAACATGGACCCCTTGGGAGTTGATCACATGTTCCAAATATAAAATTTTAGAAGTATCAAATTCACATTTTGATTTTTTGGTAAAGAGAGTTTATTGTTCCATCACTTATGAAACCATATCCAAGTACTGCAAGTGCTTTTCCCATGTCTAGTTATACACTAGAATGTCATAAAAAAAGACCAAAACAAGTTTCTTAAAGTACTGTGTGAATATGTGATTCATGCAACATTAGAGTGTGGTGGGAGCATTGGTTAATGTAAAAGTGATAACAAAAAATTCATAGTGCCTATAGTGACATTTAAAGGTTATTTTTTGCACATTTTCATCTCTAACTCAAATTTGGTGATGCATTGTTTTCAAATCAATCTTGGAGAAGAAAAATGATCTATGGAGCTCATCAATGATATCGTCAATCCTCAGTATGGGGTACCTATTCTTAATCATCTTCTTATTCAAAAACTAATAGTCAATACACATTCTCATGGTCCCAGCTTTCTTCTTCATAAACACCATCGAAGAAGCAAAGAGCCTAGAATTAGGCCTTATGTGGCCCATATCTAGAAACTCATGTATAGCTTTCTCTATTTATTCCTTGAAAATTATTGGGTGGTGATAGGGTGTAGTGATCATCACATTGGTATCTTGTTCTAAATCAATGGTGTGTTTAAATCCTATATTCAGGGGCATCCCATGAGGAATGTCACCAAAAACCTTGGCAAGCTTGTCAAGAAGGAATTGCACATTCTTATGAAGAGGTTGCTACTCTGAATCAACATTCATGTCTTTTACATAAAAGATTTGGTTTCCCACACAACCTGCCATTTGTTAAAATCTCTTTCCATCCTTTTGGAGGTCACTACCATAGGTACCCCATTGCTCAAACCGTGAATAACCATTTCTTTACCTGTTGTTTTGAATTTCAGCTTCATAGTTTGTAGATTTTGAGTGTATTCTCCAATGGAGTGAAACCATTGTACCCATGACACCACATCAATTTACCCTATGCCAATCACATAGAAATATATTTGTACTTTATGCTTCCCCAAAGTGAGTTTCAATCTCAGAATCTTATGGTGGTAAGGAAGAGAGAATCAATCTCCCAATGTGACATTGGACCCTTCAAAATATGTAGTTTGTAAGCCACATCTTCAAGCCAAGTTCTTATCCACAAAGTTATGAGTAGCCCCATTATCTATGAGTATGGTGACATTATTTTCTTTCAAGACTCCTTTTACCTTAAAGGGGTGGCAATTTAGAAGTCCGGTTAGGGTGGTCAAGATGCCAACCATGTTTCCCTCTTTGTTTATAGTTTGTTCCTTCCAACAAGGGACTATTTATGTCCTTTCTATACTTACGTTATTTGTTTGTATACTTTTTGAATGCCTTCAATTTGGCTTTAAACTCTCCCTTTGATTCTAAAAAAAATCATAATTTGTTTGTAGCTCTTTTGGGTGCCTTTCCCTTTGCTGGAAACACTTTTTATTCTGCTCACAAAGGTCTGATTTTCCCATTTTAAAACTTGCCATCCTAGACTACCTTGAAATTATTTATTCCCCATGCCTAAAAGTATGTAAATCACTATTTTTATTCCTTTCAAGGGGTATATTTTTCACTGTAGTTGTTACATGCTCAAGATATATGGCCCTTTTGATGGCCATTTCGAGGGAATGAGGGTTAAAAGCTTTAACCAATACCTTAAGGGATTTAGTTAACCCTTTAATGAACAAAATCATAAGTCTATTCTATGAAATATCCATCACCAAGGTTTTTATCCTTTGAAATTATGCAATGTACTCTCCCAATGAGTGTCCTTGTTATAAATGTGCCAAGTCTCAGATGTGTAACTCTGAATCTACCCTATCAAACTTGTCAATGATCTTTATGCAAAATTCCTCATAAGTTTTAATGAGGTTGTGCCCTAGGGTTATCAACGCTTTATGATACCATTCATGGGTAACACCTTTAAATTATAAAGTGGTCAATTTAAAAGCTTCATCTTCTCTCATTTGATGCAATGAAAAGTAAGTATCCACTTTGTTAATCTAAGCCCTAGCTAGATTATGTGTAAAACCATCAAATATGGATACGATGACCTTCCCTATCTCATCATGAAAATCCATGTGGTTGTTCTACCCCTTGTTGGATCCTCCTCTGCCCTTTTTCCAAGTCAAAAACCCATTGAAAATCATCTATTTCCTGAAAGGAGGGGGTATGTCATGTATTCTCCATATGTTGCCAAATAATCAGATTTATAAGAGGGATGTTCCTTCCCTTTTCACAAAGATTTTTCCTTTTGAAAGACCTTAGATTTTGGCATGGATCACATACCTATGTCTATGGTGTTGTTCATCATAACCTATGCTCTATCTCCCTTTATATCATTCACTATTTGAAGGAATTCACCCATCACTTCCTTCATCTGATCTTGTGCTCAAGATAACATCTCAAGCCTAACTCTATCTATATCACTGTTTAACGTGAAACCCTCACTTATCCTATAACTAGATAGCATATTAGCTATGATAACACTAAAATGTCCCCTTTTAGGGCTAAAATACTAAACAATGAATTATTTAACAAACCCTAAAAAATTAATTATTTGTCAAGATTTATTAAAACCCTAGTCGAACTAAAATTGATTTATTACTAATGTAGGTGCCTCAAAATGGTACAAAAAATATTATTTAACGATCCCAAAATTAGTATAAAATATTCCAAATTTATAGCCAAAGAAATCAATCAAAATCCTAATTTTTGGCAATATTATTTGTTAGAAAATATTAGAAAAAATACTGAATATCCATGTGGTTGATCCACAACCTCAACAAGTCACAAAAGGCCTCCCATGTGAGTTGCTAACCCTAGAAGAGGGCTTACTACCCTTAGAAATGTATGCAACCCTCTAGCAAGGTATTTGCTACCATAAGATAACCTTCAAACCAACATGCCCAACTCATCAAGTAGTTCACCCACCTACAATTATCAAATTGGTGTTTCAAACACCTTTCTTCTACAATTGAAGTACTATACAACCTCCTTACGAAGTTGTTCATAACCAAAATCAAGGGTTTTCATTCTTGTTTCAGCTACCTCGAAGGGGTTTCATCCTCAAGGCACAAGTCAAGCTTTTCATGCTTAGAATTCAAAGAAACAAAATATCCAAAAAAACATGAACCTTTTCAAATGAACCCTGCTTTGACCTTTATAGCCTTCACACGAGGGTGGTGTCTAAAAGGGAGGGAGGGTTATTCAAACTTAAAAGGCCCTTTCTTTATAATCTTCAATCAGATCACTTAAGTATTCATGACTCTCAAAGGTCTTGTGAATTAGGAATTTGAGTCAAGAGAGGTGATTAGTATTATGTTAGTCCAAAAATTCAAAAAATTTGATAAAAACACACTAATTAGCATACATCTCTAGGATTAGTTACTAGAGAGAACTTAGTTAACAAACATGAATGAAACACACAACTAAAATGCAAAATAAACCTTCTTTTACCTTCCTTGGATGCTCCAAAGTGCTTGTTGTAGTGGCTTACTCAGTTTGTGCTTATGAAGTCTGCATCAATGGAAGCTTGGCTACCTCCATCTCTCCTCAGCACCTTATATCTTTGGCTTGGCTTGGCTTGGATTGGCTCAATATTTGAGAATAATAACACTAATTGGCATGAGGCTTTGGAAATAATTCAACATTATAACATTGCACAAGTTAAGTTCCTTTTTCATGTGATAAGGCCTCCTATTTATATATTTTTGTAAATGGCTAGAATCAACCTAAATCGTCCATTTCAAGATTGACATATGTGGCTAATGATTAATCCAATTATGTAATTAAAATCTGTAAATAGGCTCATCAATATTTGGGATAGAGGGGCATTGAATAGGCATGGAAGGGCTTTGATGAGGCATGGGAGGCATGAATCTTGATATTTATGGCATTTATGGCCTAGGGATGTCTTTCCAAGAAATGAGGTCACCTGATGATGTAGATATTCAATATTCATTTCTAAAAACAAGTATTCAACAAGTTTTCAAGGAATTATTAATTGCGTTCTAATTTGGTTTAACTAGCTCTTAAGCATGATTAAGCACTTTGGGCACAAATTACTCAAATTGATTAGAATACCTTGTTATTGGTCTCAAATTCAACTAGATTGGAATTATAAGTCAATTTCAGATGCATTGGATCCATTATCCCATTTAGGATGTTACCAATAGAAAATAATAAAGGTGCGTGTCTTGTGTAAGAGATTTTATAAGAAAGAGAAATCCAGAGTACCCAGGTGAAAAATTTGGTATTTTGACACAGAATGATCTGATCAAAGCTAGTTGGCCCATAAATTGCACAACCTCATTTAAGGATACCTTAGCAAAAATCAACACTTGACTATATCAGGTTCAAAGCTTTTAATGTGCTTTAGTGTTTTTAGGCCAAATTGTGTATTTTAGTAAGAATTGGTCAAAAGACTCAATGGAGGTTATTGGTGGCTAGATTTAGGTGTCTACAGTTTGCCCCTAGTTGTCAAAGTACTGCAAGCTATAAGCACAATAACATCTTCTCAAAAAATGAAAAGGTCTTATATGCCTATAACTACAATGATGATAAACTAACTGTATGATTCCCCCTTGAGGGAATGGTTGGAACAAAGAATGGTCAGCAAAGCGGTCCCTCGAAAGAAAGAATGGAGATGAGGAGACAAAGGAAAAGGAAAAGTATAGGAGGAGAACACAATGATATTGAAAAAGTAGTCAAAATCACTGAGAATGTAATTTGGATGGTGTATAATGATTTGCCCAAAAGTGATTATAAACATTATACCTCAATAGTGCCAACATGGTATGATAACACAATAATTTGCCTAAAGATAGTTATAATCATTGAGAAGATGGAGCTACCTCAGTTAGGACAAACAAACAAGATAACAACATGCCCTTCTATGGGTGGAAAACATGAAGTGGTGACAACATAATGATTTATCCAAAGGCAGTTATAATCATTGAGAAATGCAAGTGGGATGATGTGCAATGATTTGCCCATAGGCGGTTATAATCATTGGACCCTGATTATAGCAAACATGGTTGATCAACTAATTGATTATGGTAACTTAACATAGAGGGTAATGATGAAATAAAACAACCTGCTAGTAGGGAGATGCTCATCTAAACTAATAAAGGTTGAAATTATTTCATGGTTAATTACTTTGTTTGGGATATGATTGGTATTAAATCAGGATGTTGGTGACGAAGATATGTTGATGCCGCCATTGTTGAATAGACTGTTTCAAGCCAAGGCTTGTTATAGCACGTGTCGGTAGGCATCATGGTATAACATCATGAGGACTTGGTCAAAATATGTATAAAGACTGACTCCTATAATCCAATACTCAATAGAAAATAATGTGCCTATGATAGAAATGATGATGATAATGTAAACATATGAATATGGATGGATTCAATTGTAAGTGTGTTAAAGGAATCACCCATTGAACACACATAAATTGAATAAAGGCAACAGTGTTAAAAGTAAATAAATAAGCAGACAAACAAACAAAATTAGCAGAAATAAATAAACAAACAACATAATAGAAATGATACAAACATTGCCCCTAGAAAATAAGTGACAACTTAACAAACAAACAAAATGGGAGAATAGAAGAAAAGGAAGATAGTGGTTGAGCTATCACCAGATACGCTAGGCAAATGAATGTTGCCTACATAGTTTCATGGACATGATATCCAAGAAAAATTTTAGGCCAAATGTAGTTCTCCCAAGAAATGGGAAGAAAAGGATAATTGACGAAAACAAACAGAATGGATGTGATAGAAGAAAAAATAATGGTCTTGAAAAATGAAAAGTGCATGAGAGAAAATGCCAAAAAGGATGGAGAAACTAAGTGATAAGTGGTTTACTTGGAACTTTATAAGGGTTCCCAGAATACTTAAGGCAAATAAATGGTCAATGTTTTTGTTTTTTTCTAATGATTTTACAAATGTTTTTGGAATTTTTCAAGTATCTCAACTCAATCAAGAATGATGAGACACTAAACGATTCAAGCTTGTAAAATGGTGAGAGCATTCAAACTTAGGTTGCTCATAAAATATCAAGAGCATGGTCAGAAAGGGTAAATAAGCTGGCCTCAACAAGTATCGAGTGTTGCCTACATAGTCCCAGAGTAGGACCTCAAGTCACTATAGTTATGCCCTTATAGCAGAGGAATCAAACTACCATAGCCATCAATTCAAACAAAGCATGCATAATTGGTAAAAAGGCATAGTATGGCATAAGAAGTGGCAAGTTGGCACGTCAAGGCTTAATAAACAAATGTTGCCCCTAGTTTGCCCAAAAGTGGTTATAATTAGGACACAATGGCATAGATCAATGGTACTAATTTTTCCAAAGGTGGTTATAATGTTTTGCAAGACCAGTGATAAGAAAGGAATAACAAATGAAGGATACAACTGTTGAAACTTCTATCATACTACTCCAAAATACAATATTTGCCTAAAGTATTTGAAATAATTGATGAAACTAATCAGATTCCTTGGTTCTAAAAATGTGTAACGAATGGTAAAAACCAAGGTCAAATGGGCTAGGTAGATAAGATTTAGAACATGCTTGGTCGATAGAACGGGATGGTAATGCAGATGGAATGGGCTAAAAGGAATGATAAGAATGATATTTGTACAAAGAATAATAGTGATAATTTAGAACAAATAAAACATTCCTTCCAGATAATACACCCTAGCACTTAAGAATAATAGTGCTTAAGGTGAATAATATTCACTGGCTCAGGAAGTTTATCTCCATCTGATGTGGCAAGCTTGTATGCTCTTGATCCATAATCTATAGTAATGATGAAAGGCCCTATCTATTTTGGTTTGAATTTATCTTTATGCTTCTTCTTAGTCATGGTATTATTTTGGTTTTCTTTAAGAACAAGATCACCAACTTCAAATGTTCTATACTGACACACTAATTGTAGTGGCCTTTGAGTTGATTCTGATATGCCTGAATATTATTGAGTGCAACTATGCATTTTTCATCAAGCAGGTCTAGCTCTTGCAGGTGGCCTACTTGGTAGTCATGATCATTTACAACATGCTTGAAAGATATGAACAATGAAGGTAATTTAATCTCAATGGGAAGGATGGCTTCAGTACCATAAACAAGTGAGTATGGAGTGGCTCCTATGGGAGTACGATGATTGATACAATATGCCCAAAGGGCAAGGAATATTTGTAGGTGCCAATCATGATTGGCATCATTGACAATCTTTTTGAGAATATTGATAATGGTTTTGTTCGATGCTTCAGCCTAGCCATTACATTGAGGGCAATATGTTGTAGAAAAATATTGTGCGATGTTATATTTGGTACATAGCTTGTCAACATCCTTATTCTTAAATGATCCTCCATTATCAGCTATAATGTTGGAGGAGACACCGTAGCTGCAAATGAGGTGGTTGAAGATGAACTTGGAAATTTGTTTTTTAGTAACATAAGTGAGGGGTATAGCTTCAACCCACTTAGTGAAATACTCAGTGGTGGTAATGATATGTTTACAATCGTCATATGAACTAGGGTTAATTTTCCCAATGACGTTGAGTCTCCATGTAGAAAATAGACATGGTATCAACATCAGTGTCAGAGTTTATGCTGGGGCATGAATTAGATTAGCATGTCGTTGACATTTGTCACACTTATTTACATATACAATTGCATCTACGTCCATCGTGGGCCAATAATAACTAGTATGCAAGAGATTTTTGGATAGGATTGCCTTGATAGAATGAGCTCCATATACTCCTTTGTGAACTTATCTCAACGCTAGTGTAAACTCTGCAAAGTTAAACAATGAAGTAGAGTTCCATCAAAACTATGATGATAAACGGTGGATCCAAGTAGAGTATAATGAGTGGAGTGATGGATAAAGGCTTTGGTTTATTTTTGAGATAGGTTAGGTGGTATAACTTGGTCATGAAGGTAGTTATAAAGGTCTAAGTACCAGATAGAATTAAGACCAATAATATCACAAATCATTGCCACAGTTGAATGTTCATGAGCTGTTGTGACCAAATTCTCAATGAGGAACTGACACTCTCTAGCTTTGTTTGTTTATCAAACTAGAGAGTCAATAGTAGCCATGGCATCTACAGTTCTATTACTAGCCCTTGTTATATGCTCAAATTAGATATTTATAATTTGGTGCTTTAAGGTATCAACCATATCCTTATATGAAATCAGCTTAAATCTTAGGTTTGAAAATGGTTTGTGCCCAAATTGATGATTAATTGAGAATCACCATAAACTTGGAGATGAAATATGTTCTAGTGTACTGCCTGTTGAAGTCCTGCAATAAGTGCTTCATACTCGACCATGTTGTTTGTATAAGGAAAAATGATTTTGAATAATTTAGGGATTAGATCCCCATATGGTGTAATAAATAAGAGCCCTACCCTTGATCCATGTGCAATAAATGAACCATCAAAATACAACTTTCGATGTTGCTCCTCAAGAGGTGTGTCAATGATGGTCATTATGGATTCATCAAAAAAATGAAATGTGAGTGGCTTTGTGTCTGCAAGGGGTGTTTCAACAAGTTTATTTGCAAGGACCTATCCTTTGATTGCCTTCTGACTAGCATATTCTATGTCAAACTCACTAAAAAGCATGATCCATTTGGCCATTTCACCTTGTAAAGTTTTTTTAGATAGTAGATACTTGAGCAGATCTACTTTTTAAACGACCACGGTCTTATTGTTCAACATGTAATGGAATATTTTTTAAGCTACAAAGACCATGGCTAGATAAACTTTTTCAATAGACACATAGTTGTGTTTATATGTGACCAAGGTATGGCTTAAGTAGTATACCGCATGCTCTTTTCCATTGTTATCACGTTGATCCAAAAGTTCCCTCAAAGAATTTTTGGTAGTTGATAGATACAACAAGAATGGCCTTCTTGGCATAGGAGGTAACAAAATAGGTGGATTACCTAGATAGTCCTTGAGTTGTTAAAAATTTGTTTAGTTGTGGTCTCCCCCATGAAATGCAACTCCCTTCTTAAGAAGATGTGTAAATGGATGACACTTGTCTGCTAACTGAGAGATGAAGCATCAAATTGACTAGATCTTACCCTATAAATTGTGTAGTTTTTCTAAATTAGTTGGATGTGGCATCTCAGTTATAGCATGGACTTTGGCTGGATCGACTTCAATGCCTCTATGAGACACGATGAAGCTATGTAATTTGCTTGAGGTTACTCCAAACACACATTTTTTTAGATTGAGTCTACCTTTCTACTCTCATAATATTTCAAATATCCTACGTAGCACTGTTGGATGGTCAACCCTAGTTTTGGATTTTCTTAATATGTCATCGACATAGTCTTCAACAATATCATGCATCATATAATGGAATATGACAGTCACGCCCTTTAATATGTAACTCTAACATTCTTAAGACCAAATGGCATTATCTAATAACAAAATGTTTCCCATGGAATGGTGAACATTGTTTTATGTTGGTCTTTTGGTGCTATTCTGATCTAGTTGTATCTTGAAAACCCATCCATGAGTGAAAGCATTTCATAACCCATTGTGGAGTTGATGATCATGTCAATATTAGGCAATGGAAAGTAATCCTTAGGATAAGCTTTGTTTATGTCTCAGAAATCAATACAGATTTTTATTCCTTCAGGCTTTTTGATAATAGGTACAACATTAGATATCCATTTTGAGTAGTCAATGGATCAGATACATCCTTCTTCTAAGATTTTTTCCAACTCTTTCTTTACCAAGACAAATTTGTGAGAATGCATCTTACATAGCTTTTATTTCACCAGTTTCACATCAGGATTGACCATAAGGTGGTGCAGAACCAAGGCAAGGTCAAAACCTGGCATGTTAGAATAAGCCCATGCAAAGATATCTACAAATTCTCTCAATAGAGTTGTAAAGACTTCACATTCCTCCTCAATCAGGGACATGCCTAATTTTATCCATTTTGTGTCCAACAGAGTCTTGATGTTTACCTCTATTATATCTTTGACTAGAAGGGTTGAACTATCTTCTAGAATAGTAGGCAAAGACTTGAACTATTACACTGTATCAGGGTCCTCTATTAGGACTCGCTCTTCAACGTCTCCTAAGCATGACGAATCTAAGTCCCCCAATGCGAGATCTAGCCATGCGATAAAAATAGTCATAAATTCTTGAAGAATTTGATCAAACACTTGTTGTTCAAAATTGAACTTAGATCCATAGGTAAGTTCATCATTCATGGTTTCCTAGTCTAAATTTGAAGAAGAATGAACACCCCCGTCTAATGGCCCCTGAAACAAGTTTTCACCACTCGACTAGCCTTTATCTTTATTTTTTCCCAAGTCAAAAAGTGTCTCAAAGAGGTTTTCACTTGGGGACCTCAATATTTTATTTATTTGTTTTTGGCTAAAGGTGTTCACCTGCTCTCCAAAATAGGCTTCAGGATCTAATGTAATTGAGAAGCCTGATTTATGATCTCCTAACAAAACGTTGTCTCTAAGGCTTATAAAATCACATAATGCCTCATCCTTCTGAAACTCATCAATTGATAATCTGGATTCTTGTTGGTCCCAATCTATAATTTAGGGATAGTATAATGGTAATGGGTTGTGACAAATGATTGGGGTAAGGGTACATATGGAATTATTATCAAATAGGTTAGTCTCATCTAGTTTATCAAAAATAAGACTATGGTCAGACTCTGCTTCATTGTTAGCTTCATCATCATCACTAGTCACCGAACATGGAACTTGAATAAGATATGTGGGGTCAGCCCCACATGCTTTAACTTCAAGTCTATAAGGTCTTTTATACTTAGTCATGGAAATTGGCTCAATGGTTCCTTGTTGATTCAGTCTAAGGCCTCTTCCTTCATAATCTTGATGCTCCATGATCCTATTAGGAATAGAATACTTTGTATTTTTATAACAATCAGCTTGGTTGCCATTATACAACCATGATTCCTCCCCTTCAAGAGGGTTTGGTTCTAGGCCAGATGATGGTACAAATATGATAGGTCCTTTATCTTTGTTCTTTTATTGCCAATGCATGTGTGGGGTATTTTTAGCTCATCCAAAGGTCTTGAGATGCTGAGGAAGATTGGCAATTTGAAAGGTATCTTGGGTCACATACTCCCCTGGGCCATTATTTGAAATGGTGAAATGATTGGAAGCTTTAGGAGGTGACATGTGGGAAAGAGAATCTAAGGTATTATGATCTATGCAATTATCATGTGGAAGATTATGAGAACTAAAAATTTGACTCAAGAGAGGTGATTAGTGTTGTGTTAGTCCAAAAATGCAAATAAATTGATAAAAACATACTAATTAACATACATCTCTAAGACTAGTTACTAGGGAGAGCTTAGTTAACAAACCTGAATGAAACTCACAACTACAATGCAAAAGAAACCTTCTTTTACCTTCCTTGGATGCTCCAAAGTGCTTGTTGTAGTGGCTTGCTCAGTTTGTGCTCTTGAAGTCTACATCAATGGAAGCTTGGCTACCTCCATCTCTCCTTGGCACCTTATATCTTTGGCTTGGCTTAGCTTGGTGAAATATTTGGGCATAATAACACTAATTTGCATGAGACTTTGGAAACAATTTAACATGATAACTTTGCACAAGTTAAGCTTTATTTTTCATGTGGCAAGGCTTCTTATTTATAGATTTTTGCAAATGGGTAGAATCAATATGAACCATCCATCTCAAGATTGAGATGTGTGGCGAAGGCTTAATCCAATTTGGTACTTAGAATTCATAAACATGATCATCAATATTTAGGATAGAGGAGCAATTAAGAGGCATGGAAGGGCTTTGATGAGGCATGGTAGGCATGAATCTTGATATTTATGGCATTTATGGCCTAGGGATGTCTTAAATATGATTAAATATGAGTGGGTGCAAAGTGAGGAAAGAGATGAAAAGAAGAATAAGATTGATCAGTGCGAAAAGATTCAGTTATACCTGCCAATGAGGAGATGCTCACCCTGATTAGCAATGATACAACTAGAATGGTCAATGGGTTGATTTGATCAAGAGTGGGATGGAAGGATTTTTCCAAGGTGCCAAGGAAAAACTTTTGTGACTCTATTGATTGTAGGCCTTCCTGAAGCTAATTTTTGTTGTAGCATGTGATGGTAGGCTTCATGATAGAACACCATGAAGACTTGGCCAAAATGTGCATAAATACTGACTCTCAATCTAATAAACACTCAAAAAAAATTCACCAATGATATAAATCATGATGATAATGTTTGATGGATGAATATGGATAGACTCAAGAATAATGTGCTTGAGGAGTCACCCAATGAATGCATATAAATCGAGTCAATACAACAATGCTGAAAGCAAACAAATAGGCAAGCAAATAAATAAACAAACAAATAGAAAAATAAACAAACAACTTGAAATAAATAAACAAACATAAAGTCTAAAAACAAAAGCAAAAGAAAACATCCTAACAATGACCATGCCCCAGTAAGGTGGATTGAGGATAACTGACTACGCCTAGATAAGATAAATGTTTTTTGGATTTTTTAAATGTTATGAATGTTTTTGGCATTTTGAGGTATCTTAACTCATTAGAGAATGACAAGATACCTACTCAAAAAATGGTGAGAGCTTTTGGCTTAGGTTACTCATAAAATAAGGAGAGTGCATGAAAAGGGAGACTAAGGTGACCTCAACATGAATATAACATGACCCACATAGTCCTGAAATGACCTCAAGTCACAGTAATTCCATCCACACAAAAGGTGTGGAAAAACCAACTAGGTCCCAATAAGTGCTTAAATCCAGCAAATGGCCAGTCAAATAAAAACAACAATGGTAAGGTGATGCGATAATGCATGGTAAACAAATGTTGCCCCTAGTTTTCCCATAGGTGGTTATAACTAGGATACAATAGAGTAGGTCAATGATACTAATTTTTTCATAAGTGGTTATAATTAGTAGCAAGACTAGTGAGACACTAATTTGCCCATAGATGGTTATAATCAGGCTCACATAAACAAACTTGATACAAGATGGACAGTGAAATATATTTTGCCAGAACAATTGTCACACTAATTTCATAGACTGTCATTGTAAACATGAATTTGATAAAAGTTAACTTGATCAAAATCCCCTCACAAAAAGTGTAGGAAGAACCAAAGTAACCAAGATCAAAATAAGATTGGGTAGGATGACTAAAAATAGGGTTTGATCTAGATAGGAATAGAATGATAGGATGGTAGAATGATAAACAAAGATATTAAGAGGGTTGCCCCTAATTGATGGGGTGGATGACTGGGTATGTAACAATGGTAAATGGATATGTAACAATGGCAATGGCATAGTAATGTGAAATGGTATGGTACATGTTTGGTTCTAACCTGGGTATGGTTATTTATTCTGTTATTCCTACTAATGGGGAGATGCACATCCTAATCAACAAATGATTCAAATAGAATACTTGATTATGTTAATTTCTATCCCACAACTCATTTGAATAGCTGCTTTGTCAATAACTGGCTGTAGATTTGGTTATTAATAATGCTTTTGTGATCTTTATTGATCATTGATTCTGATTCCTTCAAACATCGAGACAAGGTATCTTTATAGCCTCTGCAAAGGAAAGTGTGGCCATGGATGGTAAATAAGGATGAATAATGGTTGGTAGGTTTGTTTGTGAAATGGAATGGCCAATGATAATAGAATGTGGAATGGTGGGGAAACAAATGAAGATCGGGACTTTCAGACACACAAAATGTTGTTGATGTCAGATTTGACATAATTTTGGTTGTGGCGAGGTTGAAGACTTATTCTCTCAATAGGATCATCAAATTTTTTTTGTTATTTGGGCCTGAGAGTAGCTACCATCTAATTAGGCTATAGATAGGAAGCTATTTTGATTTGATTTTGTCTTCATAAAGTAGTGAAGGGCTTTTATGCTCAACTATCAGTGTTTTGATGAGGTTTTCACCAATGAAATTATCTTGATTGTCCCATAGCAGCTTTGAGAAGGGTTCACTAATGAACATTGGCTTTTGACTTTGATTATCTTCTAGTGTTTTTGAAAAAGTTTCACTATAAGATGCTGAGTTTTAACTTTGCCTGTCCCCTAGCACCTCTGAAAAGGTTTCACTAGGAGAGTGTTCTTCTCCTACATGAATGTGTTCTTTACCTCCCTAATTTTCCTCAAATGCTATGTCACCATAGATGTAGTTTAATAAAGTGTTATTCTATTGGTCCCAATTGACACCTATAAGAAATGAAAAGTTAATAATATGGTTATATTAGTTTATGGTAATGGCCTATGGAATGGTAATGGAATGGGGAGAGGTTGCACAATCCTTGTAGAAGATACTAGGATAACTCATATCAAAGCTGAAGTATTCATCGTCAAAAATTGTAGAAGGATCACAAATGTATTCAAATTGATTTATGAGGCATGTATAACCAATGTTGTAACAGTCGTGAACATATTTTGATTCTGAATATGATTCCAACTCACTGGACTCTAAACCTGGTGTTGAGATTAATGTTGATTCTGATTTTGATGCTAAATTTGATGTTAGTCCAACAATAGAACCTGACTCTAACTTTGATTCTTCATAAAGTGGGTACTCTGTTACAATGATGTCTTGTTGAATGTTTGGTATTGGACAAGTAACGACCTATGATGGCATAATGGGCTCCATAAAGACTTTTTTGTCAAAGTGAGACTCCTCTAAGATGATAAAAAGGTCAAGAGACAACTCAAATATTGGCTTGTCAATAGGAGGCTCTTGAAAAACAGGCATATGGTCAAGATAATGATTTGCCTAAAGGTAGTTATAATCATTAAGAAGTGACTCGCTAAAGACTGGCTCATTAGAGTGAGACTCCTTGACAACTGGTATAGGGTCAATAGGCGATTCATCACAGATTGACTTATCACAAGTGATTTGTTCAACAAAAATATCTCAGATTGAATGGTTATTTTGGCCTTAATATCCAATGAGTTGTAAAATACCAATTTTGAACATAGCTTGGTCTTTGAATGATTGCATTAGTTGAAGTTTGGATGGGATTGGTACTAGACAAGGAATGACTTGTGATTAGATAATCGTAGGGCATTAGGGAACATGATTACTCACATGAACCAAAGGACAAAGTCTTGAAATGGTAACAAGAGGGCAGTATGGGACTTGGTTAAGTGCACAAGCCAAAGGAATAGGTCTTGGGATGATGAAAGGGTGTTATGGAGCATGGTTACTCGCACAAGCCAAAAACCTAGGTATAGGAATGGTAATGGTATTCTTTAGATATTGTAGAGCTTGATAGATCATATAATCTTAAGGAGGGTCAGGGGTAGTCGATGATCAAATAAAAAAAGGATGTCATGGAACTTGATTGCTTGCACAAGCCAAAGCATCCAAGTCTTCCTCATAAACCACATCATCCCAGTCGTGAGTTGGCTTATAAGTTGGTTCTTGAGTGTGTTCCATGTACTGATTATTGCAAAAAGGGTATGAATCCATATCCCAAACAAAATTATCTGTAGTTGGGTCTTCAAAGTCCTCCTCATAAGCCTCTTCATGCCAATCAAGGTCTTGATTTATATTTTGTGGATTTTACCTGTGCTTCCCATATGGAGTACTATAGGGAGAATAATAAAACTTCTTAGAAAATCTTTCTCTATAGGGGTTCCTAGTAGGATTTTATGTAGCCATTCTATCATAAGTTGAATTTTATGTGACTCCACCATAAGTGTAGCTAGGCATATATGTGTAAATGATGAAAGCTCTAAATCAAAAAGGCTTAGAGTTCTACAAACGCAAAAAAACTATCCAAAGGAAAAATGGTTCAAACTTGGTTAAAGGGGTGGAGTTGTGTCTCCAATGTGGTCTGAAAGTGGATCTGTATCTCCAAAATGATTTGTGATAAGACTGAGCATAAAAGAGTCTAACATCAAATGTCTAATGTCAAATTTCATACGCATAAAAGGTCAAGCATCTGAATAAAAACTGGCATGTTAAAGGTCTAGGTCAAAGTGTTATAGACAAGGTCTAAACTAGGAAAGGGAAAAGAGTTGTTAGGTCTTTTGACCAAACATGGATTCGAAAGCTAGGCTCCAATAGGTTATGCTAGGACTTTTGGCCAAATGGCATAAAAAACTAGACTTGAAACAAAGGCATGATGTGATTTGATTTAATCTAGCAAGTTTGGAAATGGATTTGACATAGACTTGACACACATAATCAAACATAAACATGATCAGTCAGCATAAAGAATAAAATAAAAGGCATTTGGAGAAAGGCTATGTTTCTCTCAAACAAAGGCACAAACAATGATGAGGATAGGCTCTGGACAAACAAACCATCAATAAGTTTCAAATTTGGGTAATTGATTAATTAAAGTTATAAAATCCAAAAGAGAAAGATCTGTGTATTTTCCCTACGAATTAAGGCCTAAACAGAAATGAATCAATGTTTAAATCTGAACTTGACAAAGCTACTTAAAAACTCAATGTTAAAAACCAGGATTTGACCAAACAAGATAAACAAGATTAGATAGCATAACAACACAATATAAAGGTCTAAATGGTATACATAACATGATTTGAAACAATGGTTTTTGATACAAGGTAAACTAATCTTGAAACAAATTAAGTAGCCTAACGGCGTAAGCACGCTCGAATGATATGATTTATGTTATGTTTCAAAGACTCAAAAGGCTTAAAATATTTTGACATGATTTGGGTAGCATAACACTACCCTCCTCAACTCAAATACATTATTTTGACATGGTGTATGAACAAACAAACAAACAAACAAACAAACAAGTTTTAGTCTCAAAACATATCAAGCAAAAATGACCAAAATACACTAAGTATAATCGTCCAAATCCTAGCAAGGTATGACAATGTGGGTTTGACTAAACTAGCAAGCTTTCAAACATTTCTAGGAGAATCAATTGCATAATGAATTTCATGTCAAATAATGTAAAAGATAAGCATGGAAATTGGGTGATCACGGCATTGGCTAGTTGTAAAAAGGTCTATTTTTTTTGACAACCACTACATCCTGTTGTTCGCTCAATATAGTGTGATGTCCAAATGCAAAAACGTCCCATGTGCAACTCAAAAGGAGTAAGTAAAGTCAATACCGGGAGATGAAACCTTGGGTTAAAGCTTCCCTAAAGAACTCGTGGGAGGTAATGACTTCCCCCTCGCAAGCCAAGTTGACATGAAATAAAAGACTAAAATAGAAAGACTTTAGGGTCATTTTGAAGGTCACCTAGAATTTGATGAGTATTTAGGGAGTGCTTTAGATGACATTCTTCTAGGCCTTGGAATAGGCATTTTATAATAGGAATGATGCTTTTGATTTCAAGGGTTACCTAAAGGGAACAAATGGAAGAGCATACACGCAACACCCCTCTCTTTGTTAAAAAAAAATAGATCAAGATGATTTCATTTTTAAGTACCAAATTCAAAAGATTGGGTGGTGTTCATTTGATCCCTTGGTCTTAATTGTAACTTTGAATGAAAACCATAAAATTTGATTGAGAAATCACCCTAACAAGTTTTCATACAGACCAAAAGAAATATTTTCGTAGTTAATTTTGATCATCTAAAGAGGTCTAAAAAGCATGTTTTAGCAAATCTTTGGCTTGGTCCTGCAATGAAAAAGTTAGTATGCCCTGCAGCCTTGAAGCTAAATTCAGTTTGAAATAATAAACTTTGAAAAATGAAGTCTTAATTTTTTTGCACAGTACAATCCCACTACTCCGTAGTGCAATACCATGAGTTTCAGGACAATCTCGTGACTTGAAGAGTTGCGGTATTGCAAACAACAATCTCTCTACTCGAGGTCACAATCCTAATACTTGGGGTAAAATGAGGTTTTTTAAAAAAATTATACAACTCCAAGATAAACCAATGGCATATTATTAAAATTTAGAAAAAAAACACATGGTTTAAAAAAAAAATCATCAAACATGGAGTCCAGATGACCCCAAACCAAGCTCCAAAAAATGGCTTATTTTGCACACTGCAATACCGTGACTCACAGTGACAATCTCATAAGTTACATAACAATCCCACGACTTTAAAAGTAGTCATAATTTCGCTTAACCTGCAAGTGGTTAGACAATACCATGACTTGGTTTGGCAAACCTGTGAGTTGTAGGACAATCCCACGACTGCATAAATAGCAGTATTATCACTTAAAAACCCGTGTTTAGACAATACCGTGACTCAATTAGGTAACCCCATGAGTTACAAGACAATCCCGTGACTACATAAGTACCAATACTATAGATATCTACACAAAAAGGCAAATTTAGTCTGAAAGAAAAACAGTTAAACATAATACCGTGACTTTGAATGACAATACCGTGATTGTGTTTTGACAAAACCATGACTTATAGAAAAATGTGTTTTACTTAATTTTTTCAGTCTTTTAAGCCTCCCACTCCAAGATTATACATAACAAAGGTTAGTGAGTTGCTTGAATGAGTATTGTGATGAATTTTGTGAAGTTGTTCATGTCCCATTGAGCGTGCCATTATGTGAACTAGGAATTTGACTCAAAAGAGGTGATTAGTATTGTGTTAGTCAAAAAATGCAAACAAATTAATAAAAACACACTTATTAGCATACATCTCTAGGCCTAGTTACTAGGGAGATCTTAGTTAACAAACATGAATTAGACACACAACTAAAATGCAAAAGAAACCTTCTTTTACCTTCCTTGGATGCTCCAAAGTGCTTGTTTTAGTGGCTTGCTCAATTTGTGCTCATTAAGTTTGCATCAATGGAAGCTTGGCTACCTTCATCTCTCATTGGCACATTACGTCTTTGGTTTGGCTTAGCTTAGCTCAATATTTGGGCATAATAATACTAATTGGCACAAGGCTTTGGAAACAATTTACCATTATAACTTTGCACAAGTTAAGCTCCTTTGTCATGTGGCAAGGGCTCCTATTTATAGATTTTTGTAAATGGCTAGAATCAACTTGAACTGTCCATCTCAAGATTGAAATGTGTGGCTAAGGATTAGTCTAGTTATGTAATTAAAATCCATAAATAGGCTCATCAATATTTGGGATAGAGGGGCATTGAATAGGCATGGAAAGGCTTTGATGAGGCATGGGAGGGATGAATCTTGATATTTGTGGCATTTATGGCCTAAGGATGTCTTCCTAAGAAATGAGGTCACCTGATGATGCAAATATTCAATATTCATTTCTAAAAACAAGTGTTCAACAAGTTTCCATGGAATTCTTAATTAGGTTCTAATTTGGTTTAACTAGCTCTTAAGCATGATTAAGCACTTTGTGCACAATTTACTCAAATTAATCAGAATGCCTTGTTATTGGTCCAAAATTTGACTGGATACGAATTGGAATTCAATGTCAGAAGCATTAGATCCATTAACCTGTTTGGGATGTTACCAACAACAAATAATAAAGGCACGTGTCTTGCACAAGAGATTTGATAGGAAAGAGCAATCCAAAGCACCCAGGTACAAAATTAGTATTTCGAATTAGAATGATCTGATCAAAGCTAGTTGGCCCATAAATTGCACTGCCCCATTTAGGGATACCTTAGACAAAATCATCACTTGACTATATCAAGTTTAAAGCTTTTAATGTGCTTTAGTGTTTTTAGGCCAAATTTTATATTTTAGTAAGAATTGGTCTAAACCCTAATTGGAGGTTATTGGTGCCCAGATTTAGATGTCTACAGGGCCCATATTTAAGTGAATTTAGAAAAATAATTTTTGAAAAGGGCAAATAAGACCCATGTTCCCCTTTTCTCTCCATTCGCCCCTTAGCTTTTTTAGGAAACAAATCAAGTTAAGGGTCTTCATAACCCATGTTGAAAAGGGGAACATGACATTTCCAAATTTTTGCAATGATGGTAAGAGCACAACATTCTTACTCCTTCCGTAGGAACAACGAAAATAATGACAAAAAACTCAATACTAGAGGAACAACCAACCAAAAACCATATTTGTTTTGTTCATCAGCAAAAACCCTTATTCAAGTTTTTTTTTAAATGACAAAAGATAAAAAATTAAGAATATTATCCTATCATGTTTGCAAATTTATTTTTCACTTTGGCATCTATATTATTTGAAACCCTGTAATATTACTAGTTTACTCTACCACTTGTATTACACATCAATAAATATAATATACAAAAAGAACCTTAAATATGTTGCATGAAACATTATGAAGAGAGAAGATTTGCCATGCATATATCAGTTTAAAAGTACCAAATTGTCACTTTAACATCTTCTGCTGAAACTTCTTTGCAAAGGCCTAACCTTATGTACTTGAAAATTGTTACCCTAGATCTATTATATAATTTGAAAGACAAGACTACAAGTAGATTTCACAGCTAGAAAAAGCCAAAATTATGGACCTTTACCTATGCTCTTAAACTATATAGCTTAAGTCAGTAATAAATTGATTGTTACTTCAAATGTCCTAAAATAATTCAAATAATAGAAAACTCGAGTTCCATTTTAGGTTGAAACCTTTGAATTGTCTACAACTTCACTATTTACAGGTTCAATCTCTGTAGCTTCACAATGTACTACCTCCACAACACGAACTTCAATAGGGTGTATAACTCTATCATGGAACGTGTAACCAGGCTGCACACAAACAAAAAGACATATCAAATAATTTTTATTACTATTTTATAGCATCTATGAGTCCCTCTCGCTTTCCCTCCCTCCTCTATCTTTATGATTCAAGCTTTGTAATGACATCTAATAGTCAACTTTCTTATTTTCTGACCCCTTGCTCTTTGAAATTTTGGGGAAGACAACATAGACCAGGGAAAGAAAGATATGAAACAAACTCTATGTGGGACCTGGTTGGCTGCACACAAAGAAACCAATAATTTGTGGGATAAATGACAATGTCTACTGAGAAATTGGGTACATATGCAAATGTTTTGGCAAATAACATCTACTGAGAAATTGGCGACATATGTAAAAGGTGTAAAAGCATTAGATGAACCAAAAATTTCAAGTTCATAATAACACTCCCTGAGCACTTCCAAAATAGAATGGTTTTCAAAATTACAATTGTAATGCCTTCAACACAAATTGCAAGACCTGACAAGGAATCAATCAATGCAGGAACTCATTAGTTGTGGGGCAGCAACTTATGGAGAAGATGTGATTGTGGCCATATTACATGTGCCTTGGCTACTGTGATTTTATTTTAATGTCCCTCTAACATTGTTTTCTTGAATCCAACCAATTTAGTGGAAATTCAACAAAAGTACTAAATCGTTAAAAAAAATTGATATCCACAATACGTCAGTCCATGCTTCTCACTCCTTATCCAGGCTAGGTATCCTACCACAACAAAAAAGAGACACAACCCACACCCACTTCTGCGCCAATGCATGACAAGGAAAAATCAACGCCCTCTATAGAGGCAATGGTCTATGAAAGTAGAAATGGAATGAAACAACAAATTTGGAAAAGGCTTCACCATTGATCTTTGTCATGGTGAATAGTGCTGACTGGCATGGTGCAAAGCCATCATTATGTAGTAGGGTCCTTTCACCTGACACCACTGTTGCATCGGAGGCCAGACCAATTATAAAGATCCATTGCTGAGGAGCTGACAGACAAGGTAGATGCATAGAGACTGCAAGTACAATATGGCATTAAAATTCATCTATTATGATTGCGATCCATTGACGATTTAGTTATCATAATTTAATGGCCATCTCATATTCAACATTTTCATAATTTAATGGCCATCTCATATTCAACATTTCAAAGGATATTGAAATCTCCATCGAATAAAAATAACTAACAAGATTAAAACGATGTGAGTCTAACTAAGACTTCATTGTTAAAACTAGAGGTTCTGACAGAGCAAAACCGTCCATCTATTGTACTACCATGAAAAATTGAAATCGTCATTTCGAACTGTCAAGGTTTATGGGATTAATCATGACTGCTCTCACTTAATTGCTTTGATTGATGTGAAGGCAAACATAACATTTTTTTTCACCCAATCAATTTGTAGGGAAAATAATATTATATGTTATGAGTTAAACAACATACAACTTTGCCACGTAAAATACTCACATATTGTTTTAGCACATTAATTGATGCAACCTAATTGGTTGAGAGAACATGGATTAATAACCAATTAAAACAAATTGAAGCCAATAATCCACCCTTAGGACTAATAAAAGCCCTTAATTTTAGAGCATCTTTTTCCCATGCAATCCAACCCACGGTCTAAAATCAATCCCTAAAATTATAGCTAAAACACATTGCCAAATAGTTTGTGGTTATTACATAAATTGTTGTCATATGGGTATGGACAACCAATGATATCATAATAAATACTAAGTTTTTTAGTTTGTCTTTAAAAGAAACGACATTTTTTTGTAAAGATAAAGCAAACAAACCCATATCAAAAAGAAAACGACATGACAAACATAGACATTTCAAACAAAACAAATAATACAAGTATTTAATTGTTGTTATTAAAAAAAAGATTCCAATCGATTCATAGTCATTCATTATTTAGATATTTTATCTTTTAATGTGACGCTGAGCTTGCATGAAAGGAAACTCTGAATTCATTCCTCGTCAAAGAAGAAAATATTATCTAAATATCAAATTGGAAATATATATTTATTTTAACACTTTTAAATTTTTTACTCTCTTCGCAAAAAATTTCATCCCATTTAACATAGTTTTCTAAAATCAGAGTAAAATGTATCATTGATTGAAATTTTAATTCGACAACTCATACTTATAATTTACAATTAATAATCTCGCATCAAAACTATTTATATATATTTTGTTCGTACACAACATCTAAACGAGAATATGAACTCTAAAACTTAGAATACACCACTGCCAAATCCCTTCCCCTGTTACACATGTCACATCCACACAAGTAAGTACCTACTCTATCTCTAACCAGGGGTAAGTACCTATATGGTTTGTTGGCCACCTACTCGTACCACACCAGTGTACCCTCATACCCTCATGTGCCACGTGGGCCCGGCCAAGGCATATATAGAAATGGTTTAGCCCAAGTATTCCTTCCCACGTAGACTTTGTAGCAAGATACCCACTCATACAAGTTTCCGTTTTGTCGTCTTTCATTGGAATTATAAATTCTTTAAAGCGATCGTAATTAATTATTATTATATCTTATTTCCTGCTTTCCCCATCCCGGATGATGACTTTTTCAACCCTTCCGATACATCAAATTAAAAAAAGCCTGAAAACACGTCAGATAATTAATTTAATTTAGATATGTTGACTATTTATATGCTTATGCTTTCCACGTTGAAAAAAAGTAGGACAAATAGAATATAGGGAGGTCGGAAAGTTTTTACTTTGTCATAAAAAATAAATACGGGTATGTAAAAGTGTAGGATTGGAAAATTAAGAGGATTTTGTTTGATTTGATATTAATATTAACAGTGTTTTAAGTGTGTGAAATTTAAGCTAATAATATATTATTCTGGAAATGAAAATAAATAAAAATAATTTTAAAATGTTTAATTATAAGTAATTCAAAAATTAAAATAATATTTTTTTATAATATTTTAGTTGTTAAGGGTTTTCATTTTTTGATCGAGGATTTTTTTTATTGGGTGTCATTTTCTTGGAGTTTTATTATTGCCTTTTCATTTTTTAGGATTGGTTCGAGGTTTTTTCATGTTCTTTTTCTGAACTCTACAGATAAAGATTTTATCTGATCCTCTGGGCCCTGGTTCATTTGCAACTCTAGGCTCTTCTTGTGCCCATGGTTTCCGTTCTTCGAACCTGTGGAGATAAAGATAACCTCTACTTCCCTTTGGATCAGATTATATCATTTGTTGCTTGTCTTGAGGAATAAAGAGCTTATCAAGACCATGGTTAACAAAGTGGGATCTTTTGTGAAAATCGATGGGAGCTTGTTGGATGGCAGATTTGTGAGAGTTTGTGCCCTCATCAACATCTGCAAACCTCTTTTTCATTTGGTGCTTTTGTCCTCCTCTCGAGGCAAGAAGACCCAATTTCTCAACTACGAAGGCCTTTTGTTATATTGTTTTTGGTGCAACCTCCTAAGTCACAAGGCGGCTTCGTGCTTCTCTACAGTGTGCTCTTCTCCATCTCCCTCCTCTTAGATGTTCTGGGGAAAGGAGGGTCCTTCTGACTAGGACTTCCACTAGTCTTCAATTCCTCTCCCTTTGTATCCCCTTCCTGGTGAGCCCCCTTCCCCGACCTGGATTACTCCGTCTTCTTTAATTGCTTCTCCCCTCTTGCCTCCTCCCTCCCCTGACATGATTGCTCCCTCTTTGTTGCTCACCTCTTCCCATTTGGCTCCCTCCCCTTACCTGCTAAAGTTGAGCCTTCAGTCTCTCCCCTCATGCATGCTGGTAAAGCTAAAATCAATGTGGGCACCACTACGACTGTCACATCGCCTTTTTTTGTGCCAAGTTTTAGTGCACTTAGCGGTGATACCCTATCGGTGAACTATCACTCCCTTGTCAACGTTAGCATACATGTCATTTGTGATGAGTTGGATGCGATACACGATTAGAACAAATCAAATATTGTTAGTGGTATTGTTATCCTTGTTCAAACACTTTATTTTCATCTCATGTTTTGTATGGCCTTGGTTTAATTATTTCTGGTTTTGATTTAGTCTCGGTGATTTGACCTATGACACTTTGATCAACAATTTTCTCTCCAAAATAATTGTATGGTTATCATTTGAATGTATGTATTTATATCATATACTGCATGTATCATTATTTATTATATAAAGTGTATTTAATCTATAATATATATGGATGGTAGATGGGTGATCTACGTGAGACCTTAGAATATTGATAACCAGCTCGAAGGCATTATTAGACAAGAATATTTACGTTTTGTCATCCCCTAAATTCTTCTCCACCTTGCTTTTATAAATTATGCTTGTTACGTGAGTTGACTACAGGGAAAGAGGTACATGAAACGCTTGTTACATGAGTTGACCATGGGATAAGTGGTACAAGAAAATGAGATTAAACAAATATGCATGATAGAAGATAGTGGGGGTAGATAAGAGACAATTTCCGCAGATGGGCTACATGCGATATGTGGTGATACACGTGGCCAGTGGGAGTAAGTAGAAGAAATGTGGAGCAACAGAGATTGGAGGACATGCAAGTCTGATGATGGCATTAATCTTGCCTTATTTATTGCCTTCATGCAATCCTTGTTATCACCACGCATCTAGGGTTCAAATCTCGAGAAGCAGCGTTTTCATCTAGCATGATTAATGTTGTTACCATATCTAGTTATGTTCTTTTCTTTTATGGAGCTCAGCCCAAGAACAACACCACAACCATTCTTTTATCTCAGTGATTTCAACCCAAGCAGTATCGCATCCCATCTAAGTCAAGGATTTCAACGGATTCAGAAAGCCCCTCTACGTTTCTCACAGACTACAAATATGCATTTGTCTCTATGTCTGGATAGGATGTGTATATAATATATATGTATTGTGGTAATGTTTCCTTATGGGAGAAGGTCGACATATGAATGGGTGGAGAGAAATAGCATGAGAGATATGTGGTTGTGTGAAAAAGTATAATAGTAGAGATGAGTAGGGTGTTTGAGGTAAGTAACGCTATTATTCCTTTATAATGTTTATGTAAATATGTGCATATTTGTTATGGAAAGACTATTATAATTTAATGTATATGCTCCTCTTGAATTTGCCATGTCATGGTGACTGTAAATAAAAAGAGCTTTGACAGGTCAAGCAATCATGAGATTTATAACCTTGTCAGGTTTACCTTACCCTATACGCAGTGGCCTTTGAAAACTCGACTAAGCATCATCTAGGAAAAATACTTATTTTAGTGGCTACGTAGAAGCTCCTTCCAGTTGTTTACACCTTGAGTGGTATGTCTTTTAAAATTATTTGATCCATGTTAGAATTGGTTTTGGGCTGTGTCATTTTCATAAAGCAAGAATTAATATATCCTCTCATAAATCGTCTCTCTTCCAATCGCTTTACCAAAATTTGATGAGTTTGATTTAAGTATTTATTATTCATAGTTGGTTAAGAAATGCAATATGCAAAGAAAACAAATTGATATGTGATTTTAAGTTATAAAAGACAAGAAAACCACTGACAAAGCTATTGATAAATTATAATATACCCGAAAAGGGTTAATATCAATATGGTTGGAATGAGTGTCGATTTTATTTAATTGTTTCTCTTATCTACTGTGATCAAATTAGTCATAACACGCTAATCGATTTCCTCAGATTTTATGAACCTCTTTTAAATTGCCAATTTAAGTATAATTCGAATTGGGAAGCTTTTAAGTAAGGTTTTAAATGAATTCAAAACCAAGTTGTTCTTTTCTGTAACCTTATGGAATTGTAAGAAAGAAATTATTATAGTAGATCAAATAATATGCCCTTGTGCTTCATTGATAGTATATCTAGTGAAATGGTCTTTTCGTTTGTTTAAATGATACAACAATTTATGTGTGATTGTTTAAAATACTATAAATCTTAGTAAATACCTATTGTAATCTGCAGAAGCAGGTTCCGGTCTCCTTAGACTTATTTATTTACTTATTTACAATCGATTATTTTTTAAATAACTTTTACATTGTAGAAATAAATTACTCACTCAAATAGGAAGTAAAGAAGTTGTGTATTGAATGTGTTCTTTATAAAAATAACTTAATTCACTAGCAACTTATATAGTTATGTGGATGTCTTTTCAACGTATTATGACCTTACAGTTATTGAGGGTTGGTGCCTTCATATAAATAAGTAAATAAAATTTGATATCAATATGAACCATTCTCTATTGGAATATGTCAACTTTGATAGAGTTGGTATACCAAAGTGGTGTAGAGACCAAACTTTTTTGATGGTGATTTCATAACCATTATACCATTTTTGGTTCATCTCATCTTTTCCACGGTTGGATGTTATTTAATTGCTTTTAAAGACCTTTGCATAGTAAAGGATAGTGTATTTTACACATGCAATGGTATAGAATCTCATTGATGTGTTGAATTGCAATAACATACTATGAAATGTTTTAATGACACTCATAAACGTTCAAGGTTGACCAAATTATATATATATAATTGGAAATTGTGGTAAAGCCATATTGGGGTAAAGATAAGATGTTATAGCTTAAGAACTCATCAAGTGATTTGTAGTAAGAGCAAAATTACATTTTATCCATGATTAGATAAACCCATCGGTATGTGGTTATAGTCAATAACATGGAAGTGTATAAGACATGATATTGATGATGATAATCTCTAATCCTAACTTATGCACATTTATTTCAAGCTGTATCATTAGAAAATGCTATTGAGTCTTCTCTCTGTAACTGAGGAATATATCTATACCTAATCCTTATATACGCTCGTATGAGAAAAATTATTGAGTAAAATTTTATACCTTTAGTAGTTGGGTAGAACTACATCTAGCCTAGATTATGTGTATATAGGAGACATTGCAGATATGTATGGCAGCTCAAGGAGCGAGCGCGGGCATAGGAAACTAACCTTGATAGGTATTCCTTAGTAGGACATATGTTATAAACGCTAGTGAAAACAAAGTCTTTTTTGTAGCACAATACTATTATGCAAACTTGTCGGCAGGATAAAGTTTGTTGCATCTTGTAGGGATGAAACTTGTATGCAATATATTTTGTGAGAAAGTTAATTGTGCAAGTGACTAGATGTTTCTAGAATAACATAGTGCATCGTGAGGTGTACCTAGAGATTAGGTTCTCCTCAGATAAAGTTTGTTGCATCTTGTAGGGATGAAAATTGTATGCAATATATTTTGTGAGAAAGTTAATTGTGCAAGTGACTAGACGTTTCTAGAATAACATAGTGCATCATGAGGTGTACCTAGAGATTAGGTTCTCCTCGGATTGTTATTGAAGGTATACTCACATAGTATAATTATGATTTGCATTATTATTATGGTTGGCTATAAGATTCTTGCTGGTGTTGAGTCGGATACTCAAACACAAATACCTATGATATTAGGGGATGCCATAGAGTTTTACAGTACAAAAAGTACCTAGTTGGTGCATATTGTATATGTTATATCTTGACTATATATATATATATATATATATATATATATATATATATATATATATATATATATATATATAAAGTTATGGTTATTAAATTCTTGGATAGAATGACTATAAACTATAATATAATGGGATATCATAGGATACTTCAACTTAGATGTATATACTCGAGTGGTACATACTGTAGCTATATGTTTGGACTCTCACCTAAATTGATTGTTCTAGTAAGTTTGTTGGTTTTAACTTGAGCAATATATTCATAATAGTTAGCAGGATAACATGTATGCGTAGGTATAATCTTCTGAGTATAAATGAATTATAGGATCAATTGTTATGTATGATATATCTCACTTTGTTTTGTAAACTTAGTTGTGTCTAACATGTGATTATTTATGGAACTAGGAATGTGGATTCCTTCATCATTGCTTATATCTAGGTGTATATGTGAGAGTGCTTGGGTAAGCACACAAGATTAGATTAACAAGGTGTTATATTTGAGTGTGTCACTTAGCTATGAGATTAGATCAGAGCTTCAGAAGCTCATCTGTTTCACGATTACTTTATTCCCTATTTGGCTTAGAGTGTCAATCCCTTTGGTGGTGACGTCTCATGGAGGAGACGATCGCATTTGAAAGGAGAACTACATCAGATCCTGATTTCGAGGAGCGGATATGTAGATTGCCCAAGTTGTGGTGGGGGCATCAGGTCTAGATCCTTAGGCTTAGATAGGGTATACTTGATTGCATAATAATCTGTGTGAACGATTTAATTAGTACCAATACTTAGTATGTGATTTTGGATTGTGCTAATGTTCTTAGTGTGATTGTAAAACTTTTTATATCTTACATTTTACTCCATTGCTTGCAGTATTGGAATGTTGAAACTGTTTCTACTTGAAGTTTCTATGTTTATGACTGACTAAAGTATTCTAGTAACTATGGTTGAATGAATGCTTAATATTTAGTTTAAAAAAAATTTTGCCTTTTCTAAGCAACTAGGAGGGTTGCTTAATTGACTTGAATAAATATAGGGTTTATGATGCGAAAATATTGAGATTATAGGCATATGATTTAGTGCATAATGGCTCTCAATGGATAATGAAGGATCTCTTGTCAAGGCATGAGAGAAGATAGGGTTCAACTTGCAGTTGAGGGTTACAACTCCCTTGGTTGGACCCCTCTTGGTTGGCTTCCACTCTGGTTTCTTCTTTTTTAATTCTCAATTGCGGTTTGAAGACACACACTTTTGTTTTTTTATGGTTTTTTGTTACCTATGGGCAAAAGACTTGCATCTTGAAGTTGCACTTATCATTTTTGATGTCTTTTGTTCTCATGCAGGTGGTGTCTTGTCAGTTCTTGTTCTTGTTATTGGTTTTTTATTCTTTTTCCCGTTTCTGTTTGTTTTGGGGACTAAGGCCCTAGTTGTGTCCTAAAGACGGTTCATAACTCTGGTAAAAAATGTTCGCCTTATCCAATAAAAAATATTTTAGTTGTTAAAGTAGGAAATTTCTTGTTGAAAATATTGACTTTTATCTAAATGCTAAGTTACTTAAAAAATAAAGAGCATAGAGACTTACTCTTGATCTAAGATATTGGTGGAGGAAGAATTAAGAAGAAAAAAGAACACATCTATAACACTACATAACAAGTGGATGCATAAGTAAGACATTAGTAAACAAGAGTGTTCATGTTAGGATGTGAAGTCACTATCTATAGTCACTATTCATGAATCACTATTCATAGGCACTATTTATGGTCATTATTTATGGTGATGCGGCCTAGTAGTGATATGGATGGTTAGTGATGTGGCTAGGTGATGACTTGGCATGACCCATGGTGAGTGGTATGGCCCAAAGAGCATCTTTGAAAGTCAAAAGAAGAGGTGAGAGAAAGTGGGATGCATTTCTCCACTAAGTCACATGGGTTAGCTTGTGTGAAAGCATGTGATGACATAATGATAGTGGATCACATGATTCTACTTTAGACATGTGTTATGGGGTGTAGTTGTTTGTGGGTTCCTAGTTGGTGAGGTTAAAAATGAGAATCTTTTGACTCAAACACGTGTGCACAAGAAAAAGTGTGAGACAATGATCACTATGCTAGATTGAGGTCACATATGGAGTGGGGTGTAACACATGGGAGAGAACATGGGTGTGCACATGGAGTGGTCAAGTGGGCATGATGAGATGTCATTTAAATGCTTGAACTTGCACATGGGGGTACATGATTCCCTATTGATGAATAGTGATCACACATAGAGTATGGCATAATTCTCTTCTCTCTCTCTCTCTCTCTCTCTCTCTCTCTCTCTCTCTCTCTCTCTCTCTCTCTGTTGTAAATGTTATTTAATAGCATGAGCTCTGCTTTTTAAATTAATCATGTTAAAAGATCCATGCAAGCCTTGGGTTTGCATGCTTGGAGGTTGGATCCTATAGGCTAGATTATGCTTGGTTCATAATCTCAATGCTTTATGTGGAAGCATTATGTGTTTGCATAGAAGTACTAAAGAAGTTGTCATAGAGGGGTTATTATAGAAGAGAGTTGACATTGAGTTTATCAATGAAGTATGGAAGCTACCATTTTGTCAATGTTTTTTTCCTTGCACATTGTAAGGTTTCCACATAATCTCTATATAATATGTCATCTTACTTGTATGTGTTTTGTGTAGCTTGTATTTTGCATTTATTATCTTATACTGTAGGATATAGTTCATTGATCTAACATGCAATACCATGACTTTATTCCTAATATTTAGTATCAAAGCTTTGGTTCTGAAGCTAAAAATGCATGGTTCTAACATCTGGTATCAGAGCCATGGTTATTGGCTAGCTGTGTGCAAGGTGAAACTACTATGACAGGAGGAGAGACTTGGAGATTAAAGAAGAAAAAAAAGTTTTATTTTGACAGGTATCTCTCTGTAGAGCATAGTGGAGAATCTCTTGGTGAAGATCATGATCTCTTCATATTGATGAGGATAAGCCCATAGAAGAGTTGAAGAAAAAGCTGAAAAAGCTTTTATAGACAAGTCAGCAACCTACACAGTGTTCTTATTGGTGGAAAAACAACTCTACATCTTGAAGAGCAAGCTAGATTCCTTTGGAGCAGGTGGAGGACAAGGCATGACCTTGTTGTCATTCTTGATAACAAACATAAGGGGTTTTGATGTGGTATCCTAGTAACCACATGTTGTTAGTTGAGATGTTGCAAAAGAAGAAAAATCCATGCGAAGGAATGATCCGGGCAACAATTCAGGTGACGGGTCTACCCCAATTGATGACGAAACTTCCAAGAGCCATAACTTTTGCACCGTAGCTCCAATTGACTCACCATTTGAACCGTTGGAAAGCTAAGAATGAGAAAAATATGGTGAGATGGCATGGAACTTTGCTTGATGAAGTTTAACCTTTGAAAACCCAATGAAAGTGCCCCAAATTTTAATTTTAGTAGTGCAGTCTAAAAATAATAAGTTTCTAAAAATAGTAATTCCTCAAATTTTGTATTGTTGTAAATCATGGAAGTCAAACCACTTAATCTCCTTCGAGATTGGTGACCTTTCACATCCTCCTCATAACTTCAAAACATGTATAAATGAAGATGTAACTTGAAATGGAAATCAAACATCTCTTCTTAGAGATAGGCATATGTTTAGGTCTGCAAAGTTGATCAATAAAACATCTCTTCTCAGAGATAACATTATATGAATTGTGTTGTTCTTGTTTCTTGAATTATAATTCAACCAAATCTTTTTGAGTTATGGATCAAGGAAGGAGGCACAAACAAACTTGAAGTTGTACATGTTTTGAAGTAGCTGAGGATGAGGATGATGAAGATGAACAAGTGAGACCTGGTACTCTAAGAAGGAGAAGCCTTGTGTTGACCAATAGACTCTGGGTGTTGGAGTGTTATGTATACGGTTGTGGCATTGGTTAGGTAAACTGATGCATGGACTAACATTGGAGGCACATGAGTTGGTGTTTAGAAACATTTGGTAGAGCATGACATATTTTACATGTATTCTTAAGGCTCAAAAACTTGATAAGTGTAGTGATGCGTCGAGTAGCACAATGACTTCCCTGGAACTATGATTGGTTCACTTGTATCATATGATAGCTAGAAGGTATAAGGAAAATATTGGTATTAATTTCTATATCATCGTCTTTCTTCACTACTATCAAGAGTGCTATGTGCATTGGTTGTTGTTCAGAGATGGAACAACGTTATTCCTACATGGTGATCTCTCTTAGGGAGAGATAAATATAGAGTTGAGGCAAAGGTGTTGCTGGTTTACATTGGAATCACTATACGAGTTAGTGTTGGTACCGTACATGTAGTTTAATAATTTTAATACCTTTCATGGAGAGCCAAAGTGTTTTGTTGACATGTTGGATGCAGGCCCTAACATGATCATTGTTTTAATGGCTCAGTTGCAACACATGAAATGAAGGTGGTAAGGAGGAGCAAACCACGAATGGAGATGTACAAGGACGTGAAAGCAAGGAATTTCCCCACTTCTTGCATTTTTTTAGTTGTCTTCTCGAGGAGGAGAGGACATGTTATTGTGTCCTATATATTGGATTCATTAGTAGTAGGAAGCCTTGTAATGCCATGGTGAGCACTAAATTGATTATTCCCAAGCAATGGGAGTTGTGAGCAGTTCATGACATAATCTTGTTGGAGGATTGGTCTGTGGTGTGGAGAAGTAATTTGTCACTTCAGTGTTGTAATTTTCTATGAAGGAGCACATGTTGACAAAACCAATCAGAACATAGAAGTTTTAGTAGTGCAACAAAACTTTTACTTGGTTTATGTCAGGGCAACAGATGGCGTGGATGAGCAATTGGTTGTAGAATACTCAGGTGTGGTAAAAAATTGTGTATATTGACTTCAAGTGGGAGAATGTTAGGATGGGAAGTCATTATTCACAATCACTACTCACAAGAACTATTCTTGATCATTATTCATGGTGATGTGGATAGTTAGTGATGTGGCTAGGTGATCACTTGGCATGAACTTCGGTGAGTGGTATGGCCCACGAAGCATCTTTGAAGGTCAAAAGAGGAGGTGAGAGAAAGTGGGATGCATTTCTCTACCAAGTCAGATTGGTTGGCTTGTGTGAAAGCATGTGAGGACATAATGATAGTGGATCACATGTTTCTACTTTAAACATGTGCTATAGGACGTAGTTGTCTATGGGCTCTTAGTTGGTGAGGTCAAAAGTAGGAATCTTTTGACTCACAAATGTGTGCACATGGGAAAGTGGGAGACAAAGATCACTATGCTAGATTGAGGACACATGTGGAGTGGGACGTAGCATATGGGAGAGCATATGGATGTGCACGTAGAGTGGTCAAGTGGACATGATGAGATGCCATTCAAAAGCTTGACTTTGCACATGGGGGGACATGATTCCCTATTGATGAATAGTGCTCCCACATGGAGTGTGGTGCAATTTTCTTCACTCTCTCTCTCTATTTTCTCTCTATATTGTAAATGTTATTTAATAGCATGAGCTCTCCTTTGTAAATTAATCATGTTAGAGGATCCATGCAAGCCTTGGGCTTGAATTCTTGGAGGTTGGATCTTGTAGGTTAGATTATGCTTGGTTCACAATCTAAATGCTTTAGATAGAAACATTGAGTGCTTGTATGGAAGCATTGAAGAAGTTGCTATAGAGGAGTTGTTGTAGAAGAGAGTTGATGCTGAGTTTATTAATAAAATTTGGAAGCTGCCATTTTGCTTGTGATTTTTCCTTGAACAGCGCAAAGTTTCCACATAATCTCTATGTAATGTGTCCTCTTGCTTGTCTATGTTTCGTGTAGCTTATATTCCACATTTATTTTCTTACACTGTAGGATACAATTCATTGATCTAAGATGTAGTATTATAACTTTATTCCTAATAGTTCAAACACCAATGAAGAAATAAAAAATGTGTAGGAAAGAAAAATAAAGATAATTATATAAAAAAATAACTATACCAATAAATTAGATCTCACTTATAACCACAAGTAAAAAAATACATAAAAACAAAAATAAAACGAAAGACAAAAATATTAATAACTGAACTAAAAACTAATTCACATTATCTTATATATAAACTAACTCTTAAAAAAAAATTGGACAAAAAAAATACATCATTTTAATACTTTAAAATAAATGAAAATAAAGTGAAAAATATTCAAATGAAATATAATAGTAACATGAAAATTGACTCTTTAAATATCTTATTTGTAAAAAAAATATTAACAACTAATTTTTTCCATCAAAATATTTAACCCTAAAAAAGTCAATATTAAAAAAAAACAAAATCTTACGAGTATATCCCAACAACCCATCTTAAAAATAAATCTTACGAGTGTCATACATTAATGAAAAGTGGGTTTCACAATTTCAAACGCACCCCTTTTAAGTAAACCCAACCCATTTGTTAACCGCGTAGAGTGCGTATTATACCCGTACGCGCTTTCTAGATACGCGGACCTTAATTTAAAAAAAAAATGAAAATACGACTAAATTATAAAACGTGGACCGTATTATCTACGGTATCAGATACGTAACTGAAATACGCGTTATTACCCAGCGTTGGCCGAACCGCCCTAGGGTTGGGTTAAACCGGAGTTAGAGTTGCGTGCGAAGGAGAGGAATAGGCATCTCAAACAAACAAACCAACAAACCCATATCAACAAGAAAATGACATAATAAACGTAGGCGTCTCAAACAAAACCTAAAAAAAATCCAAACAAATATTTAATTGTTGCTATTAAAAAAACGATTTCAACTGATTCCTAATCACTCACATATATAGTAAGATATTTTATTCTTTAATGTAACGTTGAGCTTGCATAATAACAATAAATATATTACGTAGTACTAAACTATAAATATATATTTATTATAATATATATATATTTTTTAAGTTTCTTTGTAAAATTTTTCATCTCATTTAATAATTTTTTTAATTTCATTTATTATAATTTTAAAATATAATTTTTAAATATTGATAAATTTATAGATACATATATACGAATAGAAATAATATTTGGGTAGTGGTTGTTTCTAAGTATTCATGTGTTAAAAATACTATTTAATATATTATAATTGAATCTAAGGTATTATTATAGACTAAAGACAAAATAGATCATTTTTATAGGGAAAACAACCTTCAATAAACCAAAAGGACATATGCACAACTTAAATGTGAAAGTGTTAGGTAACACAAACATCAAGAGCACGATAGATTTGGAAAGAGAAATCCCTACTACGCAATAAAACATCATTTGTAAGGTTATGACGGTGCAAGAAAGTGTTGCATAACGTTGAAGACAAATGAAATGACTCCCATTAATAATGTCATATGATTCTTGTATAAGTACAATTTATTTAACTATAAATTTTGATGGTTCTATGAGCATTGAAGGTTGAACATTTAAATTTGTTTGATAGCTCAATAAAATTGAAAAAAAACGTGTCAACAATCAAAACTTTTGATTTAAAAACTCGCACTTATATTTTACAATTAATAATCTCGCATCAAAACTATTTATATATATTTTGTTCGTACACAACATCTAAACGAGAATATGAACTCCGAAACTTAAAATACGCCATTACTAAATCCCTACTCTTGTTACATCCATACAACTACTTCATAGCATCTACTCTATCTCTAACCAGGGGTAAGTACCTATATGGTTTGTTGGCCACCTACTCGTACCACACCAGTGTACCCTCATACCCTCATGTGCCACGTGGGCCCGGCCAAGGCATATATAGAAATGGTTTAGCCCAAGTATTCCTCCCCTAACTTATCCATGTGGACTTTGTACCAAAATACCCACTCACACAAGTTTCTTTAAATTCTTTAAAGCTATTGTAATGATTATTATATCTTATTTCCTTCTTTCCCCATCCCGGATGATGACTTTTTCAATGCTTCCCATAAATACATTAAAAAAAAGACTAAAAACACGTCGGATATATAATTTAATTTAGATATGTCGAGTTTTTATATTATTATGCTTTCCACCTACACACTTTTGACATTAACGTTGAGGTAAAAAGCTCGTGTTTTAGTCAACGTTTGTTTTTCGTCGTTTTCTTAACGTGGATTGTTTGAGACGAACGGGGAACGGATTTTATTTTAAAAAGTGAGTAGGACAAATAGAATATAGGGATGTCGGAACGTTTTTTATTTTGTTATATAAAATAAATATGGGAAGGTATAATTGTGGGATTGGAAAATTAAGATGGTTTTCTTTGATTTGTTATTAATATTAATAATATTTTATGTGTATGAAATTTAGGATAGTATATTATAATTGAAATGAAGATAAATAAAAATAATTCAAAAATGTTTAATTATAAGTAATTTCAAAATTAAAATAATATTTTTTTATAATATTTTAGTTAAAGTGTTTTTATTTTTCGATTGAGGATTTTTTATTAGGTGTCATTTTTTTGGAGTTTTATTGTTGCCTCTTTTTTTATAAGACTGGCTCGCATTTTTTTCATGTTTTTTTTTTTGAACTTTGTAAATAAAGATTTTATTTGATCTTTTAGGCCTTGGTTCTTCTGCGACTTTGGGCTCTTCTTGTGCCCATGGTCTCCGTTCTTCGATCATGTGGAGATAAAGATCACCTTTATTTCCCTTTGGATCATATTATATCATTTGTTACTTGTCTTGAGGAATAAAGAGCTTATCAAGAACCTAATTAATAAAGTGGGATCTTTTGTGAAAATTGATGGGACCTTGTTGGATGGCAGATTTGTGAGAGTTTGTGCCCTCCTCGACATCTTCAAACCTCTTTTTCATTCGGTGCGTTTGTCCTCCCCCTGAGACAAGAGGATGCAATTTCTCAACTATGAAGGCCTTCCATTTCGTTGTTTTTGATGCAACCACCTGGGTCACAAGGTGACTTCGTGCTTCTCTACAATCCGCTCTTCTCCCTCTCACTCTTCTTAGATGGTCTAGAGAAAGAAGGGTCCTTCTAGTCAAGACTTCCACTAGTCTTCAGTTCCTCCCCCTTTGCATCCCCTACCTGCTGAGCCCCCTTCCTCGCCCTGGATTACTCCATCTTCTTTGCCTACTGCTCCCCCCTGCCTCCTCCCTTCCCTGACATGATTGCTCCCTCTTTGTTGCTTGCCTCTTCCCATCTGCCTCCCTCCCCCTTACTTGCTGGTGTTGAGCCTTTAGTCTCTTCCCTCATGCATGTTGGTAAAGCCAAAATTGATGTGGGCACCACTGTGACTTGAAGGAAGACACAGGTTCTGAGGTGGAAAGATTGATATTAGAGGCAAAAGATTTGGTGTGCAATGGCCCTCAATGGACAATGAACGATCCCCTGTCAAGGCATGAGAGAGGACATGGTTGAGCTTACGGTTGAGGGTTGCAACTCCCTTGGTTGGACCGTTTTCGGTTGGCTTCTAGTCTGGGTTGTTCTTTCTAAATTCTCAATTGCAGTTTGGTTGAAGACACACACTTTTGGCTTTTTGCTGCCTATGGGCAGAAGACTTGCATCTTGACGCTGCTCTTATCATTTTTAATGCCTTGTGTCCTCGTGTGAGTGGTGTCTTGTCAATGCTTGTCCCTATTATTGGTTTTTTATTTCCCCCCCCCTTTTGTTCGTTGTGGGGACTAAGGCCTTAGTTGTGTCACAAAGTCGATTCATAGCTCCAGTCAAAAGCATTCACCTTATCTAATAAAAAACATTTTAGTTGCTAAAGTAGGAATTTTCTTGTTGAAAATATTAACTTTGATTTGAATGCTAAGTTACTTAAAAAACAAAGAACATAGAGACTCACTGTTGATCCTTAAATAAGACATCAATAAACACTGCATAACACGTAGATAAAACTGCGTAACAAGTGGATGCATAAATAAAACATTAATAAACAAGAATATTCAAACACTAATGAAGAAATTAAAAATGTGTGAGAAAGAAAAAATTAAGGTAATTATATAAAGAAAACAACTGACAAAAAATTAAATTCCACTTATAATTACGAGTAAAAAATATATATAAAAGCAAAAATAAAATAAAAGATAAAAATATTGATAATTTAACTAAAAACTAACTCACATTGTCGTATATGTGACCTTCAGAAATAAACAACTTTTTCAAAAAAAAACCAAAAAAATATATTATTTTAATATTTTAAAATTAATGAAAATAAAATTAAAAATATTCAAATCAAATACAATGACAATATGAAAATTGACACTTTTTCGATATCATATTTGTAAAAAAAAATATTTAAAAAAACAACTAATTTTTTCCATAAAAATATTTAACCCGAAAAAACCAACATTAAAAAAATAAATAAAAAATCTTACGAGTGTATCCCAACAACCCATCTTAAAAATTAATTATACACAACAATTAAGTCACTATCCTGAGTGTCATAGATTAGTTGATATATCAACATTAAATACATAAATTAGATACACCACACAGAAAAAAGACACCTTTAAAAAAAAACCTGATATTTTTAATTTAATTTAAATTGGATAGGTTAATTTATTACATTATAATGCTTTCCACGTAGACACTGTTCCCCATCTACGTTGGCCTACACTCTTTTTGTCAGTTATGCCACGTGTATTGTTGTGAGGCAACGGGGAACGCATTTCCTTCGCAAACATAACAACTCCAACTTCAAAATAAAAAACAAGTCCACGTGGCATCTCAACTAGTTAAAACACCAGGTGCGGTCAAAATAGGTCTCGTTTTTTCTGCACGCGCACACGTCATCGTATTAACATCTGACGCGTGGACTACACTTATTATTATTATTAATCATTTAATTTAATGAAAAGTGGATTTGACATTTTCAAACGCACCCCTTTGAACTAGTAGACGTGCAAACCCAACCCACTCTGTTAACCGCGCAGAGAGCGTATTATACCCGTACGCGCTTTTCAAGATACGCGGACCTTATATTTTTAAAGGAAAACACGACTAAATTATAAAATGTGGACCGTATTATCTACGGTATCAGATACGTAACTCAAGTACGCTTTATTACCCAGCGTTGGCGGAACCGCCCTAGGGTTGGGTTAAACAATAGTTGGAAATGCGTGGGAAGGAGAGGAATCGCCGGGGGACTGTAAATGCCGGGAATAGAATATAATAAAATTTCTCTGCGACCCTTCCAAATTTCCCCTGGATGGACGTCACTGCAGAAAATAAAAAGCCCTTACATTCAGAGCAACCTATTTTTTAAATTGGATTGGAAGATCGTTGTTTTATTTATTACATTTATTTTTTAAATCTTTTGGTGCAATGCCAGCTGAAATAAAGGAAAGAGTTGGGGAAGAAGCCAAGCAGAAGCTTAAAGAACGCCCATGCTATAAATACTTGAAGTCCTTCCGCTAAAAATAGCGTAGCTAAAAGAAAGGAAAGCTTTCAATTGTTTTTTTGAAGAGGATTGCGGAACTCCGCAAAGGCTCTGTCAATTGTCGGATAAAAGCGAGATCTGGATTCAAAAGCTCTGTCAATTGTTGGATAATGGCGAGGGCCGGTTTGTTGGGAACTGTGTTTTCTGTGTTGATATTTTTGTGGGGTTTGGGCGTGGTTCACAGCTTTGCTGTTTTGAAGTTGCATCATAAATTCGCCCACAAATTGAATTCAAGTGACCGTATTAAGGATTTTAAGGAGCATGATTCGAGGCGCCATGCCAGAATTCTGTCAGGTATCGACATTCCAATCGGTGGCTTTGCAAACCCCAGTGATGCAGGGTATGTATGTAATGTATGTTTTGGTTTGTCAGAGTAAAATTTAGCTGACCATGGAAAATAATAAGGAAAGAGATTAATGTATTTTTTGGTTTGTTAGAGTAAAATTTAGCTGGCCATGGAAAATAATAAGGAACCAGATTTTTACAAATATTTTATTGTTGGTGATATATGTATAATCAATCAATACTGAATATATGTATGACGGCAGAATTCCAAGTAAAAACATAGAATTTAAGGTTACCTGTTTGTTTGGGCGAATTTATCAACTTTATGTATATTCAATAAGAAATTTTGGTGAATTTATCAACTTTATGTATATTTTATGCAAAATTTTGGCACATATGTTTCAAATTTTTTTTTTTTGGGTTGATTGGCGAATCTAAAAGTTAAATTTTTTTTTGAAAAGTAGGCAATTGAGGAAAAATAGCCCATACAAAAGACCCTGTTTAACTCCATGAATTTGGAAGTCGTGTTTATTTTGTACTTGAATTATGTATATTCACTTTCCTTGTTCCTCGTAATTCTAAATTTAATTCTGTGAATTTTGATTTTTATGCTTATAAAAAAAAATAAAAATCACAATCTTGCATTTGATCTGTTGACATTTATTGTCCATGTTCACTTAATTTTAATATACTTCTGCGAATTTAAAATTTAATTCTGTGGCTATTGATTTTTATTTTTATTTTCTATTTTTTTTAGCTTTGCATTTGATCTGTGGACTTTTATCATCAATTTTCTCTTAATTTATAATATACTCATTTGAATTTTGAATTTAAATTTAAAAATAAATTTGTGAATGTTGTTTTTTATATTTATTTTCTAAAAAATTAATAATTTTGCATTTGATCGATGGACATTTTTTGTCCATGTTCTCTTATTTTAAAATATGCTTTGTGAATTTTGAATTTATGTTTATTTTTTCTAAAATTTAACAATTTTTGCTTTTTATATGTGGACATAAATTCTTCACATTCTTTGAATTTTAATTTTTTTTTCTGTTAATTTTCTGATTGAAAAGTGCATTTAAATTAACATAACAAAATATAATACATCGCTATTCATACAAAAAAATATGGGTGGAAAAGGCACACCCCAAAGGCCAAGTTACATTGAGTTAAACAAGCCCTAGGAAGAGAGCAAACTAACAAAAGGGCTAACCCAAGGCCACACGAACCACAAGTTATACTAACTCAAGTGCACATGAACCAAAAAAAAGATAACAAATGCACAAACAACTAGGACACAACTAAGTAGCAACAATGAACATGGTGGCGGGCGGAGGATCTTGCGAGTTTCCTCCCCAACCCCATGATCAGGGGGATCTTCGTCAATAGGTAAGGGATCCCAACCATCATTCTTCTCTTTGTTCTCAGATTCTTCTTGCCTGGAGGGCAATGGCTAGAGCCAAACGTGGAAACTTATCCTGGAGAGGGAGGCCTCAAGCTCCCTCCACCACCACCTTTGTTAGACCTGTCAGACTTGCCATGGTGTGGGGATGACCAACGAGGGAGAGGAGAGGGGCTCCTTCGGCTTCGAGTTTGTTGACGTTGAAACCCATGACCACGTCCATGAGGAGGAGAGTGGTAGCGTGGAGGATCTGGAGGCTCACGACTGACAGCACAAGGAGTAGTTCCCCAGTGATCCAAGAGGACATGAGATGACAAAGTTCAAGACGAACTTTATCTGTTTGGACCTGGATCTGGATGGTAACATTAGAAATCATGGCAACTTTGTTAGTTATAGAAAATCTCCTTTCCATTTCTTCATGATCAAAACAAGTAGTATTTCTAGTTTTCCAAATTTGAAAAAGAATGTCAACACGGAAAATCTGCCAAAATTTGTTGGATCTTGCAGGAAGTCAAAGTCCCCATTGAGAGCCATTTTCCAAGTGAAGAATTCAGGTCTAAAGGGCTCAAAGGGGGTGTGAATCCATTCCCAAGCAGACTGAGCATGAGAGCAAAACTAGAAAAGATGTTTAAGGGTTTTTGGTTGGTGACATGCAGGGCGACTGGGATTTGAAGCCCCCATGTGCTTAAGACGATCACCAACAGACAAACCTTGGTAGAGAATACACCAAAGGAAATGGGCTTTTTTAGACTCGATGAGAGCAGCCCAAATGGTAGCAAACCTTATAGACCAGACAACATGAAGGGTTCTAAGATTCCATCGATGATTGAGAGTTTTAGTGTCAATGTGTTTCGGAGCCAACTGATTATACCATAGACAAGGAGAGTAACAACAAAAGGTTGTAGCTGTAGGCCAATGCCAATCCTTTCACTGGGTGTAAGGGAGGTAACACCAATCTTGTGTAAGTACTCCTTAGGTATGAAACTCTGTATCTCAGAAATGGCTTCTGCATCTTCATTGTTAAGATTAAACTTAGCCTTACAAGATTCCAAGGGAGCCTGTCACGGTTGGCCTTCCAGAATAAGTTCCCAATGGTTTTAATACCTTTTTTAAACAATCTCAAACTCTTGATCCAAGGGACCATGGCAAAGGGAACATTGTGAGAGTTGAGCGTTGGCGACTACCATAGGGAGTGAGAATTTAGAGAGAGACCATTTCGAAAACCCTCCCTCACCAAGACGAGGTGGGGTTTGAGTTGTTCCCAAGCCTTCTAGATGTTGTGCATAACAAAAGTACCTCCAATCTTAACAGGAACATGAGCAATGAGATGCTTTGCAGACCAATACCTTGCCAGGCCTTTCTACTAAGAGGACAACCTTGAGAAATGCAATGTCTCAACAAGATTTTCCAGGCTTCATCACCTTCGAAACCTCTGATAATCCATTTGACACTGAGAGCATCTGTTAATTTTGAATTTATATATGCGTATTTTTTAAATTTCATAATTTTGCATTTCAATTGTGGACATTTATTCTCAATGTTCATTTAATTTAAAATTTAGTTCTGTGAATTTTGAATTTGTATTTGTTATCTAAGAGTTTCATAATTCTGCATTTTATCTGCAAACATTTATAGTCAATGTTCTTTTAATCTTAAGGTTACCTCTATGCATTTGATATTTAAGTCTATTTGGTGAAGATTTCATAATTCTGTATTTGATCTCTAGGTGTATGGGGCATCTTTGTGTCAAAATACAGCAGCAAAAGTGATTATATTGTAATTGTTTTTCTGCAAATACCAAGTTTGTGGCCAACTCTGTGAAATGCTTAAAAAGGGATGCTAGGCTTCTCACTAAACTTCAACAATTACATGCTTTATTCGGCCAAAGTTGTTATTTTGCTTCTGGAGAATTATAATTTCAGTACTTTTCTGCAGTTGGAATGTTTTTTTGACAAGGGGGACAGTGATAATTGCCAACCAGTAGTCATGATTTTAATTCCCATAGAATCATTTTAAACGCTGTTAAGAATTGTTTATTATGCTGCTTCATAATTTTTGTCAAACATCACTTTAAACGTAATTGCCCAATCCTAGTTTCTTTTCTAGAAAAAAAAACTAGGGTTATTTTTTCAAAAGTTATTTCAATTTTGGTTCAGAAATGGGTTAAAAATTCTATCCCATTTTGTTAGAATTTTTGGGTAAAACACTCAAAATTTATACAGTTTATAAGTTATCCTTCTTGCAAAAGTTCAATTCTATGGCCAAATCTCTGTTATGTTAAAAATGGGAGTTGACCTTCTCACTAAACTTCAATTATTACATGCTTTACATTTCTAAAAATGTTTTTGTGCTACCTGCAGGGCCGCAATTTGTCATTTCAGCTTTTATTTGAAAATGGTTGACTAATGCAATTGATGAATTTTCCAAGTAATAGTTATGATGTCAAACCGCATGGGATCATTTTGATCATTGTTTTCCTTCTCACAAATGGGGTGATTTTTTGATTAATGCAATCGATGAATTTTCCAAGTAACAGTGATTTATTTGAAAACGGGGTGATTTTTTGATTAATGCAATCGATGAATTTTTCAAGTATTAGTTATGATGTCAAACCCCATGGGATCATTTTGATCATTGTTTTCTTGCTCACAAATGCAGGCAAAATCTGTGAAATGCTTAAAATGCTTGCTGGGCTTTTCACTAATCCTTAATAGTTACATGCATTACATTGCCAAAAATGTGATTTGATGATGGAAATTATCATTTTAGCATTGTTTGAATATGATATGACTATGTGACTAATGGGGGAGTGGCAATTGCCAATCATGATCTCAATCCGATGAAATTGCTTCCAACACTCAAATTAAATTAGTAGGTGTACTTGGAATGGTATCCATGACTACTAATTAGCTTAGGGACAGTTCTGTTTTTGACATGTTTTAATCTGCGTTATTTTCTTCTTTTTAAATGTTTAATGAATAATTTTAATCTGTTACAATTATGATGAGTGCCTGGTTTTTAGAGGGAAATGCACTTTGGCAAAGTTCTTTTTTTGGGAAAATATGAGATTTAGCATAGTTATATTTTTTTTGGAAAATATGAGGTTTAGCATAGTTCTAATTTTTAAGGAAATATGAACTCAGAGCACGTAAGCTTTTCTTTTCAGTCTTCTTTAAACATTTTATTCTGTTCTTTTTAGGTGATTAATTGGCTGACCTTTGTTTTGTTCATGAATGCTTTGGATGCAGGTTGTATTATGCTCAAATAGGATTGGGGGTTCCAGCCAAGCAGTATTTTGTTCAAGTAGATACGGGCAGTGATGTTTTGTGGGTTAGTTGCGTTCCTTGTACGAAATGCCCAACATCAAGTGGGCTTGGGGTAAGGAGCAGTGCCTTTAACTTAGTCCTTTGTCTCACTTTCAATTTTCTAGTATTGAAAATAATATTTATTGATCTCAACCATTCAAATGCATAATCTCGCATAGTGGCCCCATTTCTAAGGTAATAGACAACTGAATGGCCTAGATCAGTTAGATTTGCTGCGAGGTTGGGGTCTACATATTCTTGTGCGTGGAATGGGATGGATCTAGAAGCGACTTACCTAAATACCAAACAACCCCGCTTTGCCAAGTAGAACATATTGTCTTCTCAAATTACCTCTTAAGTTCTTTGGTACTTATGACAAATTAGCTGGCATTATGTTTTGGATGGCACTTGCATGATGTTTTGGATGGCATTATTGTTAAGGGTAGGGTTCATTAAATAGAAAATTCATATAAAGTACATCAAAGTGAATGTTGCAGAAAAAAAGAAGTTATATTAATGTCCATGAATGATCAAATAGTAAGTTACAATAGCAAGTAGGAGTACTTAAAAAACCACAACCACCAAAACAAAAGTATCTGGAAACTAGAAACTTTGAAGCAAAAAAACTTGAGGAGGAGGAGGTAAAACCCACAGGGGTCAGCCCTAGTTAAGGCAGTACTAAGTTCTAACGAAGCCATATACTGCAAATGGTCTTGTGAAAGGAATTTCCCTTGCCAACAGTAGCCGCCAATAGATCCAAGTGAAGGGGGGCAATAGAGGCCAAGGCTATAATTTGCATTAACATTTGGAGCAGCAGAATGGATAACATCCTCATCGATCACTTTGAAAGGGCCAATGCAAAATCTAATGATGTATGAGGAGAATTTCCTTAAGAGGGTGCAACTGAACAATTGTGGGAGGAAGCAGGGTACTTGTTACTGTGTCTCCTATCATCCACAGTCGATGATCCTGTAGTCATAGAAAACAAGATTTTGGGGAAAAATTATGTAGGATTTTTGAAATCGATGTTTAGAATCACATCACGTATCCATCACCAGGATGCAAGATATGTTTGGATTGCAGACTAGAGCTCCTTATATAGATAGCTCTAGTACATGCATGCGATGCCAATTTGGGACCAACCCAGGAAACAAGAATAAATGCAATTAGCTGTTACAAGACGAGCCAATGTATTTTTTTTTTTGAAAATGGATAGCGTAAGCCACTAAGTATACACATTAAATACCACATTCCCTAAGTTAGTGGGCCACCCTTAATGTATTGATCATGGGTCTCCATGAGTAGCTTAAACTTAAGCTCACATCCATATTTAGACTGCATGGGTGCTTCCCATCTTCCGTTGCCTCCTTTAAACACAATGTTCCTTCACCCTTATATTAATAGACCTGCTTGCCTCGCCAATTTAAGGAACTGAACTGCATATAATCTTATAGACACTACTCTTTTGCCTTGGTTCCATCTCATCTTTCAAATTTTCAAGAGTCATCCTTAGCTTTTTCACAAGAAGAAACGTAGTTTTGATGTTTTGGCGCCTTAGAATTTTTGAGATCTTGTTGGAAATACCCTCTATATAAGGAGGGAATGCTAGAGGGGAATCTGTTGAATCCTCTGACCTTTGTTGCTGCTCTTGCTGCTTCCTTGCCTGTTGGAAACCCTAGCAATTTGTTTACATTTAGAACTGTTCCTTGAGTCTTTGTGCAAACAGCAATGTCTCCCTTGGACCTGATAATAGAGGGACACCTGAAAACAGATTTTTTGCATCAAAAGTGCAGTTCTTAACCTTGATATGGTTGTTATGCAAATAGAGCTGCTCCAAGAGTCCAAGACAATCAATATACAAATATGTGACAAGATGGATCGTGACAAAGGCTTTCAAGATCCAACAGAATAATTTTCAAATAAAAGAGCTTGGGTCTAGTTGGACTCATTGGCATTGCCCTATCCATCTGGCTGTGACCATACTTATCCCTATTGTTGTCAAACATATCCTGTTTACCAGCTTCATTTCTGATAATAGAAAGGGCCAAACATAAGATGGGTGCCTCCCTCCGCTGTCTTGTTATTTCCCTATGGCGTAGGTAGTTGGGATCTGCTTTTGGATCTGTTACTAACATGTGATATATTGTTCTTGCTTCTGTCATTGTAATGTACATGCTTTCCCACTTGAGAATTGGGCCGCTTTGCTTCTCTTGCTTCTGTCATTGTAATGTACATGCTATTCCTACTTGAGAGTAGCCCATAGTCCTAGTGAAAGCCGGTGGGGTTAAGACATGGTATAGGGGAGTTTATCACTATTGTTATAACTCTTAGTTCTTCTATATACCTGCTACAGTCTGCCGATTGTAGGGGCTTAAATCTATAAGAAAATATTTGCATTCTTTACTCCTCGCTTATGTCATAATTTAGTTGCATATAAGAAACTCTATGCATTCCTTCCTCCTGCTTTGGATTGGGTGTCTGGATTTTCTTGTAAATGTTTTTATAAGTTTACTCCATGGCAAGCTATAGTTGGCAAACCTAAGCAACCCTAGGATGATAGTTTTTTGGAAAGGAGGTTTGGGCAAAATTTCAGGAGTGTTTTGTACATCTGAGAGTAAATGCCTCATGTTAGTCACATGAGAAAGTGCCTTCTAGCTGGTAGTTGGCTCCTGTGTGTCTTTTACATGGTCAGGACATTTGCATAAAGTACATTGCTTAATTGGACTAATTGTGCACACCATTGAACTAGACTCACTACTTATTGGGTGGGGCATAGATGTTATGCCAATTTCATATCAGGGCCTTGCACATACAACTTGAATGGTCATATACATAGCATTAGCATCTTCTGTACATTGTTTTTATGCATGGATTTTGGTATGCGAGGGAGATATAAGGTTGTACTTTTGTGTGGGTTGTAGAAATCCAGCTAGAGGTGGAGGGACAAGGGCAGTGCTTGGATTGATTTGATTACTTTTACCTATGGGCGATAGGACTTGTTGAAGCCCAAAAATACATACCCAAAAAATATACACAATGGGGGGTGCGCTCTGATCAGAGACTGTTCACAAGGTGATTGATGACCAATCAAGATTTGAACTCCAGAATACAAGGATTGACATAATCCTACCCACTTTAGACTAAAATGTCAAAGGGGGGGCTGTAGTGGAACTTTTTTGTAATAATCACGATATTTAAAACTGTGCACTTTAGTTAGGGTGTCCATCGGGATGTTTTTTTAAGTGTATTTTGTGGGTCCAATTAAAATTATTGCACATGCAGGAGGCAAAAGATCTTAAGTGGGAAATATGTTAAAAATAGCTCTTAGGAGCTAGAGTAGAGCATGTTTGGTGGAAAGGAATCTGTGTGCACAAGTCTGAAGACTGTGCCTGGCCAAGGCAGCGCCCATACTGCTCTGGATTCGGCCTTTGTTGGCATCCACACCCTCTCAAGAAAGTAAAATCTATTTATGTTCTGTACTGTTTTCTTCTATTTCCATTATTATTACAACCACAGTTCTAAGTGTTCTTTTCAGAAGTTTATTCTAGTTTTTCAGAAGTTATTCTTGCTGTGTAAGATTTCACTTTTGTGATAAAGATTTTAGGCATTGCATCCATTCCATATTTATAGCATTGCAGTCCTATATTTATGCAGTTCTAATATTTCCTGTCAGTTACAAATTTCTGTTCCATTTTGGCTTCAAATTTTTTAAGGTTTATGACAGCTACAGCAGGTTTTAAGTCGGGTTTATAACAGTGGTATCAAAGCCACCATCTTTGCCTTGTAGAAGAAACTCTAGCAATGGCATATGTCTTTAGACAAGTAGAGAGTCTACTAGCCCTCATTGATCAATCTCTGGGCCTGTGGGAAGATTATAATTGAGAATCTCCTGATGACATATCTTTCTCAGAATATTTTGAGCTTTATGAAGCATATAAGAGAAAGTGGTCATTGGAACTTGAAGAATTTACTGAGGCTACGAGCAAGGAATAAAATGGTTCATCCCATGAACTTGTTTATGAAAATCTGGACTTTAGTGATGGTCTTTATCTGTATGAACACGAGGCTTACAATGATGATGTGCTTTAAAGCTTGTTCAATTGTTCTGGAAATTATCCTCTTACAGTTCTGTTCGGAAAGAGACTCCAGCAAAGAAAGAGTAAAAGGCATGAGCAGCCTCCAAATACATGCTACCTATGCCTCTATTTTAGTGCCATATTTGCATGAAAAAAAGAAAACAAAAGAAGTGCAACTACTGTACTTAGATTGGGAATCTTTGCTCCATGGCTGAGAAGCATTTTTGTCAAATTTGCAGCACTTCCATGGGATGAACCTATGTCTAATGTTTTCCGCAAAACTGAATAGCCAGGTCTAGAGAAGCTGACAAACTTGCTAAAAGAAGATTCTTTGCTCATCTTACTAGAGGTTTTAGAAGTAATTGCTTTATGCGCTAAAGTGGAAATTGTTGGAGCTCCACATGTCCTCCATGGATAGAAGACATCGATGCACCTCCCAATTGGCACCTATTGGTTGAAAATCCAATCAAATTTCTTTCAGATTTTGTCAACTTCAACATCTATTTCTTTGGGGTAGAGTTGGAAGCATTATTTGCGTTTGTAGTTTGTGATAATGCACTATACTCATTTACATGGGAAATTGCCCTTCTTAGCAAGGGCCTACATGTTTATTGTCTTTGGCCATTTTATTCAAGAAAAAAAGAAATACATTATATTAATGAATGTCTACAGATGACCAAAAGTAGGTCAATGGGACTCGAGGATACATCAGTTAACAATAGAAATTTCTAGGAAGAGAGAATCCTAGAAGTCAAATAAAAGAATAAAAGTACATAAAGCAAAGTAAAGCAATGTGCCATTAACAAAGGTGGTAATGAAATCAATACAAATAATAGTGAATGGAGAACAAGAGCCCCCAAAAGCAATGCGTCGATGAAAACTGGAAGACTTCATCAAGTATCTCTACTTGTTTCTGAAGTGGAGGATCCCCCTGAGTCTTCATCGATCATTATGAAAAGATCTGATAGTGCTCGTTTGGGAGTACCTATTTTCGGAGGGGCTAGGCTGGGAGATCTTAAGAGGAAGCAAAACATTTCCTATAGAATCTCCCATAACATCCAAGGTCGATGTACCTCCCGTAATAGAAAAGAAAGTCATAATGAGTCTGCTCCTATGGTCTAGGGGGAGGCTGGTAAGTATTAGATCCATGTCGTCGAAAAGGGACAGAGCCACACCAGTGGGAAGGAACAGAGCCACGATGTCAAGGGAGAGTAGGTTGGGGGATTTGAGTAAACTGAGTAGTAATGGTGTGCTGAGAGAAGTGCTGCCTAACTAATCTATCAACTTTGATGTGTGATGTACCAGTGTCCAAAGGGCACTTAATGCTTCCAATTGCCTAGATGGGTTGGAAGAAAGAGGTGATCAACATGGGGGCTCTAGAGCCTCTAGGCTCCACCTGTAGGGATTTGAGTTGGAGGTTACAACCTCGCAAAGATAAAGAGCCAGTCATTGTTGTTTTGGATATCTGAACAAAGTAGATACATGAAAGGGGGTAGCCTATCAATAGAGACACAAATAGAATAGGAGCAACCTAGTCGCAAAGTACCAACAATGCCTATGTCTGGTGAGGACCAGTGAAGCAATCCTCTATGAAGAGCAAAGTGATAAGTATGTATATCTCTCACAAGTAGAAGCTGTGTCCGCTAAGGATTTGAGTCTATGGATGTAGATAGTAAGCTTGAATATAGTCTCAAGGCGTAGTGATCGGGCGGAAAAGTTAGCTTGGTTGATGCATTGAGGAATTGTCTGCTTGCAACAGATCGTTCGTTGTAATATGAGAGTTTGGACCCTCTTCATACGGGCCTAGTCAACGGCCCCCAAGCTAGGTCCCCAAACCTTTGAACCATATTAAACTATAGGTTTGATGATTGTATCAAAAAGTCATAACTTGGAAGGGATGTCCTAGAAGTGGATTTGGAAATATCGATGTTCCAAAACCGAAAGAGAAGCATACCCCTTGCTAAGGCATGGATGAGAGGTAGAATTCAAGCTAAAGCATGGACCATAAAATTGGACCCCCAAATATATGTAGGCTGATGTGATCTCTAGAAGTTCTCCTTTGTAGAAAAACTAGAATTTGGGGAGAGAGCGCTTGGAGATATTGAAGATCATGACCTTAGTTTTACCAAGGTTGGCCATAAGCTGTTGGAGTCTACAAAAATGAGCAAGGGCATCAAGTTGTCACTGTAGGCCCTTGGCAATGTGTGAGAGGAGGACAACATTGTTGGTGAAAAGAAGGATAGTTGTAAGCACCTCATGCAAAATACAACGATCATCCATATGGGTATGCTGCCGAATAAACTCGTCCAACTCATCAATGTAGATGCTGAATAGGGTCGGTGAGAGAGGACATCCTTGCTTGACCCCAATGGTAGTCTTTACAAAATCAGAACAACAGTGGGAGGTATGAAACTGCCCAATAACTCTCGTAAAGCCTCCAAAACTTCATTAACTGTGGGAAGAGACAGTGTTGCCAATATTTTAAGAAGCCTAAAAAATTCCAACAATTGTGTTGCTTTGGGACAAAGCATTTTAAGGATGGGAGATTGCTATGACCCTTTTTTTGTAACAATCTTGATATTTAAAATCGTGCACTCTAGTTGGGTGGGTTTACTAGGATTTATTTTTTGTAGGTGCATTAGAAATTATCCCACATGCAAGAGGCAAAAGATCTTAAGTGGGAAACATGTTAGAAATAGATTCTCATGTGGTAGACTAGAGCATTCTTGGAGTGAAAGATTCTGAGCCAATTTTTTTTTTTGAACTTTCAATTACAATCAGCAGAGCAATACACAGTCGTTAGGATTAGCCTTAAACCAAACGATAACTGAAGCAACTTTAATCAGAATGTACACCAGGATTCCGAGGAGGCTAAGGTGTGAGCATTGGTCAAAGGATTTTAATGCAAAAACAGAGCTGGAAGGAACTCTAACCAAGAATGGCGCCGATGATGGCGAGCATATGGTCAGAGGATCTTCTACTACTACAAGTACTGAAAGAAACTCAACACCAAGTATGTGCTACCCAGTCCAGTATGGAGTGAGGTGACCATATGGTGGAGTACTAAGAATTATAATGCTTAAAAGAAACTCAACACCAAGTATGTGCTACCCAATCTAGTATGGAGTGAGGCGACCATTTGGCGGAGCGCTACGAAGTACTGAAATAAACAAGAATGTTGAAATACTCAACGTTAAGAATGTGCTTTCCAAACCGAAAGGGAGTGGAAGCTATCATATGACGGAGATGTAAAGTATTACAATGCAATTTCAGAATATAAGATTAGCATTACAAATCATGAATAAGCAAGATTAAGAACTGCTGTCAGTACTACTGCCAGCTTACAATATGATTAAGAATTCGCCTGCCAAGAGCATAGAATTAGAACCATTCAACAAGCATTTAAATAGAGAATCCTCCTTACTTAATGGAACACACCGAGACTGCTTTCTTTCCTAAAAAATCACAGATTCACGACTCTGGTCTGTTTTGATCTGCACCTTTAAATGTAAAACCAGCAACCTGAGATCACACTAAAATGGACAAATCTCTCACCCAATTCATCCTATTGACATGAAACGAAAAGCAAAAGGCCCTAATGATGAAGGTGCCCAAGATTGGAACACCAAACAGACCCGAAAGTTTCTATATAATTATTGCATGCAACCCAATGCACACACAGGAAATACAGGCCAGCAAGAGGGGCGATTTGCCTTTGAAAATCACAACAGGCATTAAAAAATCTACAATTTACAAAAGAGGGGAGCCCATTACCAACAGAGAGATATAACCAATACCCACAATGAAATTTTTTGTCTTTTTTTTTCTTATTTACAAAACACAGCGTGCTGTAGGGAATATGACAGTCCTAAATTTCTCATAACCTGATCTATAAAACACACATTGAATACAATGCACAAATCCTGCATACAAAACAATCAAACTACACTATCTCACCACTAGTCGCTATCTTTCAAGCGAGAAACAATGCCAAGCTAGGAGGCTTTCATTCCTCGAAGCAATCCCAAGCCAATCCGACAGCATAACATTCTTGTAGTTCAAGATGATCCAAGTGAGGACCAAAGGTTTCCTTTTATAATTTCCGTTTGATGCTTCTAGAAACCCTATCCTCCAATAGGTGGCGTCCAACTTAAGCTTGGATTAAATATTCAATAAGAATTATAATTAATTCTTTTAATGATGTGCCCACCCCATAAAGAACATTTTTTTAAAACAACTTAAAGTGAAGTAGCTAGGCCAAGGGGAAAGTCAATGTTAAAATATAACATTAAAACATGACTTAATTAAAATAATTCGACTTATCTCTCCATTTGTGCCCCAAAGCCCAAAATTGAGTAAGCCGATAGATCAAACTGACATGGAAAGCCAACCGTGCCGAAATCAACAAGACCACTGCCGGAAATAGAATTTACTAAAAATAGTAAATTCCTGAAGATGCTCAGAATGCCAAAAAGAACATATCACTGCGAAGCTCTCTGAAAACCCAGAAAGAATCCACCATTGAATCAACCAACCTCAAGCAAGAGCATCCTTCAAAACAAAAAACCCTCATTTTACCTTTCGAGTAGCCTACGGGTCTCAGGAATAGGCCAACGGTCACTGGAAAGATCATGCTCGAGAAGGGGACATTACAGTCCGCCCTCCCCAAGATTGCTTGTCCTCAAGCAATCGCAACCCTAGATGCTGCAGAATCTCATCATTCTCCCAAGTTGCATCCTCCATAGGCAAATTTTTCCACTTCACCAAGTATTCTCCGATGGTTCTTTGCCTCAAAGAACGTTCTCTATAATCAAGTATCTCCTCTAGAATTAAAACCAACTGTCCTTCTTCATCCAAAGGTGGCAACTGTGATGAAGCAACATCATTGTGTGCAAGTGTCTTCTTGAGGCGAGACACGTGGAAGACATTGTGTACTTTGCTATCAGAAGGCAGCTCCAACTCATAAGCTACTGCTCCAACCTTTTTGATAACCTTGAATGGCCCATAGAAACGAGGTTTGAGCTTCTTAGCTCCACTCTTCTTGAGAGTAGACTGTCTGTAAGGCTGTAATCGAAGATAAACCATATCCCCAACCTCGAAAGAGCGCTCAACACGCCGTTGATCAGCATACATCTTCTGCTGATTCTGTGCCATCTGAAGATTGTTTTTCAATGATTTCATGATATCTTGACTCTGCTGCAATAAGTCCTTGGCTTGAGGAGCTTTGCTGTCACCAAACACCAAATCAACAAAGCTAGGAGCTTCATAACCATAAAGAGCCAAGAAAGGTGACATTTTTATTGACATGTGGAAAGAAGAATTATAGCAGTACTCGCCTATGTGAAGCTACTTCACCCATGCTCTTTGCTGCTCGAAAACATAGTTTCTCAAATAGCCTTCCAACCACTTGTTCACTATTTTCGTTTGTCCATCTGTTTGGGAGTGATAACTAGTGCTTGGAGTAAGCACAGTACAACTCATTCTGAAGACCTTTCGCCAAAAAGTGCTGAGGAACTTGCTGTCCCTATCACTCACAATGTTTTTTGGCAGCCCATGTAACCTAAACACCTCATGAAAAAATAGATCTGCAACCTGGGCTGCTGAAAAAGAGCTGGTAATGGAAAAGAAGTGAGCAAATTTGGTTAATCTATTCGCTACAACATAGATACAATCCTTCCCTTGGGCCTTGGGCAAGCCCGTGATGAAGTCCATCGATATGCTTTCTCATTTTTGATTGGGAATAGGGAGAGGTTGCAGCAAACCGGCTGGTAGAGTATGCTCATTTTTGTTCATTTGACAAGTGGGACACTCTTGAATGTAGCGTTGAACTTCCTCTTTCAACCCTTTCCAAGAGAATCTTTCCCGTATCTGCCTATATGTCTTAAAGAAGCCTTGATGACTAACAAGCGGAATGTCATGAAATGTCAACAAAATCTTTTTGAGCTTAGAATCAGCCACCAAAAATATCCTACCCTTGTAGTGAATCAACGCTTCAATCACCTTGTACCTTTCATCATGAAAAGCACCCTCAATAATGCTGGTTGCAAATTGATTTTTGGCATAATCAGCAGTAAGCTCGCACAGTGAGCTTAAATGGGGTCTCCTAGATAGAGCATCAGCCACAATGTTGGTTTTTCCCTTGACATACTCGATGTCAAAATCGTAAGCTTAGAGCTTACTCACCCACTTTTGTTGCCTTTCGTTCAGATCCTTCTGATGCATAAAGTGCTTGAGACTGTTATGATCAGTCTTGACCACAAACTTGTTTCCCACCAAATACTGTCTGAACTTAGCTAATGCATGCATAATGGCAAGCATTTCTTTGTCATAAATGGAGTAGGTTCTTTCAACGCCTCTTAGCTTTCTACTCTCAAACACTATGGGATGTTTGTTTTGCATTAAAACAGCCCCAACTCCTTCACCAGATGCATCACACTGTAGCTCAAAAGGCTTGGAGAAATCCGGAATAGCTAGAACCGGACAAGAGCTCATGATCCTCTTAAACTTATCAAAGGTAGATTGAGCCTTTTCTGACCAACAAAAAGCCCCTTCCAATCAGTAGTAAGCTCGCACAGTGAGCTTAAATGGGGTCTCCTAGATAGAGCATTAGCCACAATGTTGTTTTTCCCCTTGACATACTCGATGTCCAAATCGTAAGCTTAGAGCTTACTCACCCACTTTTGTTGCCTTTCGTTCAGATCCTTCTGATGCATAAAGTGCTTGAGACTGTTATGATCAGTCTTGACCACAAACTTGTTTCCCACCAAATACTGTCTGAACTTAGCTAATGCATGCATAATGACAAGCATTTCCTTGTCATAAATGGAGTAGGTTCTTTCAACACCTCGTAGCTTTCTACTCTCAAACACTATGGGATGTTTGTTTTGCATCAAAACAGCCCTAACTCCTTCACCGGATGCATCACACTGTAGCTCGAAAGGTTTGGAGAAATCCGGAATAGCTAGAACCAGACAAGAGCTCATGATCCTCTTAAACTTATCAAAGGTAGATTGAGCCTTTTCTGACCAACAAAATGCCCCTTTTTTTGTGAGATCCGTAAGAGGAGCAGCGTTCTGTGAGTACCCTTTCACAAATCTTCTGTAAAATACACAAAGACCCAAGAACCCTTTCAATTGAGTCAAGTTCTCAGGAGGTGGCCAATCAACAACGGCCTTGATATTTTTCGGATCAACCTTCACTCCCTCAGCACTGATTATGTGACCAAGGTACAGTAACTCCTCCATTCCAAATTCACATTTGGATGCTTTGGCGAACAAGCTCTCAGATTCTAGGATACTAAGCACTTCCTTCAAGTGCTTGAGATGTTCATCCCATGTCTTGCTAAAAATCAGGGTATCATCAAAAAATTTCAATACAAACTTCCTCAGCTGTTTCTGAAAAACTTGGTTCATGCAAGATTGAAAAGTAGCACGAGCATTAGTCAACCCAAATGGCATGACTAGAAACTCGAAGTGGCCATAGTGACATCTAAACGCTGTCTTCTCAACATCTGACCCCCTCATCCTAATCTGGTGGTAGCCCGATCTCAAATCGATCTTTGAAAAGAACTTGGCTCCATGTAGCTCATCAATGAGCTCATCTATCCTTGGAATGGGGTATCGGTTTTTGATGGTGCTTTGATTCAAAGCCCGATAGTCCACACACATGTGCATGGTACCATCCTTCTTCTTCACAAGAACCACTGCTGAAGCAAAGGGGTTCTTGCTTGGGCGAATGAAGCCCATCTCCAAGAGTTCCTGAATATTTTTCTCAATCTCATTCTTTTGCTTCTTGGGGTACCAATATGGAGTTGTAATAACCGGTTTAGCTCCTTCCTTGAGCTCTATGATATGTTCCGAACCCCGTTCAGGAGGTGGTCCAGGAGGCAAATCAGCAAATACCTTGCTCTTCTTTGTGAGTAGAGAATGAACATCAGGAGGATAGTCTCTCTTAGTTTCAACCGAACTAGCAGGAAGAATCATACATTCTGTAACCCACTCAGCTTGATCATGACGGATCAGCCTTGCCATTCTCTTGAATGACACGACCCAAGGTCCCCCATTGGACATTCCTCTTAGTACTATCCTCTTCCCATCAGATTGAAACTTGAGCTCCATAGTTTGCAGATTTAAGGAGATCTCTCCAAGTGAACGCAGCCATTGAATGCCTAGAACGGCATCCGTGTCTCCAATGTTGACTACATAGAAGTCATCCTTGACTTCATAGTCTCCCAATTGCATAGTCATGTTTGAGATCTTTTTGGTGCATGAGATGTGGAACCCATCAGCAACCATGACCTTGAAGCCTTCAAACTTTTCTGTTTGCATCCCCTTCTTTGCCACCACAACTTCATCAATGAAGTTATGTGTTGCTCTAGTGTCGATCAAAGCAACTATTCGCTGCCCCTTAATCATCCCTTAAACTTTGAAAGATTCGTTCCTTTGGAAGCTTGAAAGTTGAGCCAAAATGCCTCCACTTTCCTTTTCATTTTCGGACTATTCTGGAGCTCTTTCCACTTCATTATCTGTAAAATCAGATTGCTGGTCTGAAAAATCAGAATTACTTTCACCAGTTGAATAGTACTCAATCTGGTGAAATTTGACTCCCTTTGGGCAAACATGCTATTGAGACCATTTTTCTCTACATTGGAAACATAGCCCCCTTCTTCTGAGTTCGTTCAAAGTCTCAGGATCCAATCTTGTGACATGAGGATTATGCTGATTGAAGTCCTTATGCTGAGGTCTTAAAGGAGTTCTATGATGAGGTCTTTTTCCTTTACCCCCTTTGTGAAAGGGCGGCTTGGATTGAAACTTCGCCTTAGGAGCAACCCACTCCATGTTTCTTGCTTTCTTCATTGCCTCCTGTAGGGATGGTGGATCAAAGGCTTTAATTCAACCCCTGAGTGGTTCCATCAATCCTTCACTAAAAAGGATCACCAACCGCCTCTCCGTGATCCCAGTGACCATCACTGAAAGTCTTTGAAACTCAACTATGTAGGCATCAATTGTGCCATACTGCTTCAACTGTGCCAATTCTTTGAAATGTATTTCAGGATCTTTTTTCTCAAATTGCTCGATGAGCCTATTGGTGAACTCATCATAGGTAGTGATAGACCGATGACCTAAGGTGACTAAGCCATGGTACCACCACTCGTGCGCCACCCCATCAAGGTGTAGCGTAGTGAACTTAATCGCCTCCTCTTCTGCCATGGGTCTAAGAGCTAGATAGTTGTCCAACTTTTGTATCCAAGCTCGGGCTGAACTGTTATCACTCCCGTCATAGTGTGGAAGTATAATCTTGTTGACAGCTTGATACAAATCCCCTTGATCTGTTGTTCTTCTTTGCTTATAATGTCTCCCTTGTCCCTTACTCTTTCTCTTATGATCCATAAATTCATTATAGGACATGTCCATCTTGATGTCATCAGGGAGAGAATCATACTCCGCATGGCCACGTCTCAATTGTTCCACGAATGAAGCATTCTCTTCAGGATCAAGTTGGGTGTTTACTGGTGCTAAGAAGGTGGGTTTGAAGGGCCTTGATGAAATGTATGTGTTGTTTGAAATAGGCTGAGCAGCACTTCCATCAAGCTGATTAGAGGCACTGTGCTCCCCTCTATATCTTGGGTTGTTCTGTGGAGTTGTGTTCTGGCCCACTTTCCCCAACATGAGAGATACCATATCCATCAAGGCATCCATCTTCCTTTCAAATCTCTTTCCGGGACTTATCGATCTCTCTCTTCCCTTCCCACTATCATCTCTGTTGTTGGTAAACCCCTCGTTACCCTCGACTGACCTCTCACCTTCTGCCATATCTATTTCCTGAGAAGACTCCCAATGAGCCCTCAAGACCTCTGAAGCTGTCTAATCTTCTGGAGCCTGATACCACTGGAACTATTTTGCAACATTCTTATCTAACCTTGCTATGTATCTCTTTTCTTTGTCACTCATAGATGGTTTGTTCACAGGATGGCAGGATACTTGGCTCTGATACCACTGAAAGATTCCGAGCCAATTTTTTTTTTTTTTGAACTTTCAATTACAATCAGCAGAGCAATACACAGTCGTTAGGATTAGCCTTAAACCAAACGATAACTGAAGCAACTCTAACCAGAATGTACACCAAGATTTCGAGGAGGCCAAGGTGTGAGCATTGGTCAGAGGTTCTGAATGCAAAAATAGAGCTGGAAGGAACTCTAACCAAGAATGGCGCCGATGATGGCGAGCATATGGTCAGATGATCTTCTACTACTACAAGTACTGAAAGAAACTCAACACCAAGTATGTGCTACCCAGTCCAGTATGGAGTGAAGCGACCATATGGTGGAGTACTAAGAATTACAATGCTTAAAAGAAACTCAACACCTAGTATGTGCTACCCAATCCAGTATGGAGTGAGGCGACCATTTGGCTGAGCACTACGAAGTACTGAAATAAACAAGAATGCTGAAATACTCAACGTCAAGAATGTGCTTTCCAAACCGAAAGGGAGTGGAAACTACCATATGACGGAGATGTAAAGTATTACAATGCAGTTTCAGAATATAAGATCAGCATTACAAATCATGATTAAGCAAGATTAAGAACTGCTGTACTGCCAGCTTACAATATGATCAAGAATTCGCTTGCCAAGAGCATAGAATTAGAACCATTCAACAAGCATTTAAATAGAGAATCCTCCTTGCTTAATGGAACACACCGAGACTGCTTTTTTTCCTCCAAAATCACAGATTTACGATTCTGGCCTGTTCAGATCTGCACCTTTAAATGTAAAACCAGTAACCTGAGATCACACTAAAATGGATAAAGCTCTCACCCAATTCATCCTATTGACATGAAACGAAAAGCAAAAGGCCCTAATGATGAAGGCGCCCAAGATTGGAACACCAAACAGACCCGAAAGTTTCTATATAATTATTGCACTCAGCGCAATGCACACACAGGAAATAAAGTCCAGCAAGAGGGGCGATTTGCCTTTTAAAATCACAACAGTCATTAAAAAATCTACAATTTACAGAAGAGGGGCGCCTATTACCAACAAAGAGATATAATCAATACCCACAATGAATTTTTTTGTCTTTTTTTTCTTATGAACAAAACACAGCCTGCTGTAAGGAATATGACAGTCCTAAATTTCTCATACTTTGATCTATAAAACACACATTGAATACAATGCACAAATCCTTCATACAAAACAATCAAACTACACTATCTCACCACTAGTCGCTATCTTTCAAACGAGAAGCAATGCCAAGCTAGGAGGCTTTCATTCCTCGAAGCAATCCCAAGCCAATCCGGCAGCATAACATTCCTGTAGTTCAAGATGATCCAAGTGAGGACCAAAGGCTTCCTTTTATAATTTCCGTTTGACCCTTCTGGAAACCCTATCCTCCAATAGGTGGCGTCCAACTTAAGCTTGGATTAAATATTCAATAAGAATTATAATTAATTCTTTTAATGAGGCGCCCACCCCATAAAGAACGTCTTTTTAAAACAACTTAAAGTGAAGTAGCTAGGCCAAGCGGAAAGTCAATGTTAAAATATAACATTAAAACATGACTTAATTAAAATAATTCGACTTATCTCTCCATTTGTGCCCCAAAGCCCAAAATTGAGTACGCTGATAGATCAAACTGACATGGAAAGCCAACCGTGCCGAAATCAACAGGGCCACTGCCAGAAATAGAATTTACTAAAAATAGTAAATTCTTGAAGATGCTCAGAATGCCAAAAAGAACATATCACTGCGAAGCTCTCTGAAAACCCAGAAAGAATCCACCATTGAATCAACAAACCTCAAGCAAGAGCATCCTTCAAAACAAGAAACCCTTATTTTACCTTCCGAGTAGCCTACGGGTCTCAGGAATAGGCCAACGGTCACTGGAAAGATCATGCTCGAGAAGGGGACATTACATGGAGGAAAGCAAATTGTGTGCACAAGTCTCAAGACTGTGTCTGGCCAAGGCAGTTGCCATACTGCCTTGGATTTGGACTGAGCTGGAAATGACACCCTCATAGGAAAGTAAATCTATCTTCTGTTGTTTAATGTTTTCTTCTATGTCCAGTAATATTTCAACCCCAGTTTTAAATGCTTTTTTCACAAGATAATTTCAGTTGTTCAGAAGTTATTCCAGCTGTTCTAGAGATTAATTATATAACAGAGATTTAGGAATTACATCAGTTATTTCTAGCATTGCAATCCCACATTGTACAGTTGTCTCAGATTACCTGTCAGTTTCAGATTTTTGATCCATTTTGGCTTCAGATTTTGTAAGGTTTAGGACAGCTATGATAAGTTACGTTCGGCTTATAACAAGAGCACTCCCTAACAAGGGACTGTTGATTGTAGACTGAAAATTAATCAAATGGGAAAAAGTTTTTAGATCTGAACTGCTGAACATAGTCCATTGGCATTATTTTCCTCAAATCTGCTGTCAGTAAGAAAATATATGCATATTCAGCTTGACAATGTTCAGATCTGTTTTAATTCAAGGGCCAAATTGCTTCAGATTTTCAATTAAACCACTAAAAATTGCTTGCAACATGATCATATGAACGGGTATACAAGCTATTTTTCCAAACTCTTCAAAGATACTCGATAAAGTCCCCAAAGCTCAATATAAATCTGCTAATTAGCATGCTGGACAAAGTAAAAAAAATGAAAATGAGTTTAACAATGAAAATTGGTGATCCAAATGCCTTAGATTGGCATATTCTAAATCCATCAGTTAATAACATTGAGTTATTCAACATATATTAAGAGTGGAATGGAGGAATTTAAGAAAATACATTGTAGATTTACAAAGATGTAAGCAACATTTATAAATATAAAACATATAAAACTCATAACTATCATGGTCAATAAATCTTGCTATCAAGGGTTTATGGCATACAACTCGGTTGGCAGCGACCGGCTTTCTTTGGAGGACAAGATACCAAACCATCTTTTAGGAGGATACCTCCCCTCTCAGTATGGGGAAGTTAAGGCTTTTCAGACAAGAGTTGGATTTGATTTTACAAGCTAAGTTCGAGTGGTTTCAAAGAGATGTGAACTCTTTGCCCATTGGGGCGAAGGCTCAGGTGCTTTCTTTTCTTGCCTATGTAGGGAGAGATTATTCTTGTTAGCATTATGCTCACATGGTGTAACTATTTGTTCTTCTTGTTAGCTTTATGCTCAAATGATGTAATTATCTGTTCCTTGGAGTAATATAAGATGCATTTTTTCCAAAAAAGAAGGCAAAGACCTCCAGAAGTTATGAATTATAATATCTCTCATATATCAAGTTTTAAAGCAGAATATATCTCTGCTGGATATCAGAATTACATTGGGTAGCACAATCTCAATAGAAGCAACAGAGCAAGTTTTAGACATAATAGCTTTGCAACTAAACACATGTTGTGGACCCCCATCTGAAACCCCTAGGACCTAATACAATTGATCTCTCGAAATCCTGATCTAGAGATTAGGCCTATGGACCCTTTACTAGGACATTGATGCAAAGAGCTTCATCTGTCAATTTGCCATCACCTTCCCCTATTCACAGATCTGAAAGTGAATGAAAAAGAAAGACGAAACACAAAATTGAACACCAAAGGAAACTACAAAATGCTAATACTCTATAAACAAAAATAGCTTCCCAAAATGAACAAATGGATCCAATTACAGCCATCGGAGTTTCTATTTATAAGATTTTTAGGCTTTCCTTGTTTCTCTAGAATGCTCCAATTATTTTACAAAACATTGTTCAGATGAGAGACAAGTGTCTTTAGATCTTACTTTGCAATTAAAGCAGCTTCACTTTCTTCACAGCTGGTTGAGGAAATGATGAACTTTGAAAATATCTCACTGCCTGCTTCTTCATTCTTCATAAAATAATTCTCAGGAATATATGATCGCAAATATTTTGTTGTATCTTTCCCTTTTTAGTTTGATAAACATGAGGTAGTCAGTGAGAAGATACTTTTTCCAAACTTTAGATTTTTCATGAAATATTTGAAGCATATGGAATTCTCCTTTAAAATGGGAATATTCTTAAGATTCTCTGTACTCAATGCATCTTGCTTTTGGGCTTTGCCGTAAGATTTGAGCTTAATTAAGCTACAGATGCCTTTATTTGTAGTCATATTTGATGAAATCCTCCATACGATGGCTTTTGAACTTTATTCAAAACATGACATTCACCTATATGCCATTATAAATTTTATGGCCTCCTTTAATAAAGTCACTTTTGGGCCAAAATCATATTGTAAATTCATGGCAAATGAATAAAGGTGCTACAGAATCAGTTTCACACTTAGCTGGACCCCGGAACACTGCTGTTCAAGTCTTGGTTCCAACATGAGTCAAACGCAATTAAAGGAAAATAATACTCATTTTCTGAATAGAGTTTTGATGTTGAGGTTGTACTACATGTGAACCACTCACATTATTTTACTGGTGAGGAATGAATGCGGGTGTTGCTGATCTTAGTCGTAGCGCTTCTCTAGAAGGTTTGTGATGTGATTGCCATAGCTCTTTTGTTAGTAAGGTGTTTTAACAAGCATGTCAACTGATAGATCACATGTTTCTTGGTTTGCGTAAGTTTGAATTGCTTCACTTACTCATAATACTTCAAGTGGTGAATCCTATTCTTTTGTCTTGTAGTCTTGTTCTATAATGGGTGCTTCTTGGTATGTGATTTTCAGTCACAGAACAATTGGTGTTCTGCTGAAGTCGTTTCAGGGGAAGAGTTATGCAGAGGGGTTCACAAAATTATAATCAAGGTTCATCACAAAGCTATTCATACATACATGTTTCAGTGTGGAAAATTGATTCTTTAATAGTAATTATAGAAAATATCTTATAGAGCAAGGGAACATTGGAGAATATTCTGCCAGAGCTATTAGGCGCTTGAAAAGGACAGCCGTTGTTGCTGATGTTTGGTTTAACTTAATGTTTGATTCAAGTAGATGAAGAAGTCAGTTGCATCTTTTTTGGACGTTTGAATAGTTCTAAGGATGTGGTTAATTGAAAGAATTCTATCCTACAAGACAAAAAACATGTTCTAGTGATGTACATGAAAGACTTGAACAAGCAAGAATTATTGTGTGGTGATGATGAAGAACAAAAATTTACACCACTTGTTGAGGTGGTGGAGGGAGATAAGAATTGGAGGAGCCAACATGTAAGTTGTCGGACTTTCCTTGTTGGCAATTTTGTTTTTGATGTGTATTGTGAAGCTCTATTATACATGGAAGATTAAGTAGGTGACTGTTGCTGTTACAAGAGTTTGGTTTAACTGTGTTGTTTAAGCCAGGGAAGGCCCACTTTGCAGCAAGTTCACTTACCAAGGGTTAGATAGGAGATGCAGTTAGTGGAGTCTAGGATGAGTTGTTCCCAAATGCAAAGTTGTTCCAAGTCAAGACTCCAAAACGGTATTAAGAAAATGCCCATCACCATGTAAAGGGGTCCTAAATTTTGTTCTAAATTTTACCACTAATGAAGCATTATAGCTTGGCATACTAATCCAGGAGGATCCCCACATTCGATACATTTAGATGGTTTGCGAGCTTTTCAAAACTGCCCACACACTGTAGAGCTCATCGAGAGCTTTCCAATGCAATTTGAACGGGATCAAACGAACATCGTATGCAAAAGTTATGGCTCGCTGAAGTTTTGGGCAAATAGGCAAAAAAATATCCAGTGTACACAGTGCCGAGTCAGGTGTTGACTGGACCTGTATGGATTTGACACGTGGACGAATTACAATGTGCCAAGTGGACCAATCACATGGTGACACATGGTAGAGAGAAGGTAAATGGGTTGGTTTGGTTTTTGCCTCCGGTCTTTGACAAGCGTACCTATTTGCTGGTTGGGGTCCACTTTTTGTAAGGAGGATGGAAGTGTTTTCCCATATAAACCCTTTTGTAGTCTTCAACTTGATGCATGTAGGACTAAATCCCATTGAGTTTTCAAAATTTGGTGCCCAAGACACATGGAGGACTCTCAGTCCACCACGTGGCATTCCCTCAAGTGTCCATGACAGTGAACACACAACTTACATGGTGTGTACTCACTCCACTGTGGCATACATGCCAACAAACTGCTTAAGACTGAGTCACAAGCTATGGATGGTCCTAAGACCACTTTACAAGGCAAGTGATAAGATTTTAAACCTATTCTTGGTCTACATCCCAAGCAATGTGGGACTAAACATATCCAATGTGCCAAAGAAAAGGGCCCCAAGTCTCCCCAAGACCAAGTTTGTAGGCGTATGGTCTGAAGATTGAATTGTAAGGCAACAAGATTCTTTTTAAAGCATTGTTTGTTACTTATTCCCATTAATGTGGGATAAACAACTCAGAAATGCGCCAAAATACATTAAGGCTTATCAAAACCTCATCATAGGCTTAGGCGTGGGATTGGGGATTCAACCCCCTCACCCACAAGCCTATTTCTAAGCCTTTTCCAACTCAACCACGCCATTTTTGGTGTGAGAAACAAACAATGTGATATATTTTTTTTATTTTTGGGTCTTCTAAGCTTATAATGAGACGTTTCAAAGGGGGTTCGAACCCCTGGCCTCTAGAAAAAGAGGATATGGTTTTGACCAATAAACCACAAGCTCCATAAACAATATAAAAGGAGCAAATGCATATTTGAAATGGCAATTTTTTAGCCCTTATTGGGATTTTGCACTTTATAAAAGGAGAGTATAAGCAATTTTTTCCCTTTTGTAAAGGAGAGAGATTTTTAGCCCTTGTAAAGAAGAGAGAGAATTATTGCCCTTTGTAAGGAGAGAGCCCTTTATAAAGGAGAGATATCCTCTTTTAGAGAGAGAGAGTAAGCAAGTGTTAGTCCATTTATTGAAGGAAGAAGAAATTGTAAGGCCAAGAGCCTATTACAGAGCCTTCCTAGAGGACAACAGAGACTTGTGTGCAGATCGAGAGCCCATTATTGGGAGAAATTGGTGTAAGCAAGTGTATTTTTGCATCATTTTGATCGATCGGTTCGTACGTTGAGGTAGACTCGGAGACATAGTCCACGTTGGATGAACTCTATTACCAATATGGTTTGCATTGTTATGTCTTCGTATTATTTAATTGCTATTTGTAATCAGTTTTAATCTGATTTTTAATCACTTTTAACCAATTTTCACGTTCAATTACGGGAAATTGAGAAAGTTGTCATAAGAATCCGAACTGGTGAATTAGTGAGCATTTCGCAGTAACTACCTATTTTCGGATCACATACACACAAACCTACTCAAGTTCTAGTAGATTGTCAAAGTATGGATCAATATTCGATCCTCATTGTATGGAGAGAGTGCATCTAGGGACATGCTATATGAGCCTGTAAGCATCCCAATCTATCCCATGGTCTCATGTGCTCTTCATACCATTGCCTTCCGCTTCCTTGGGCAACAATACCTGGAGGGAGATTAATAATTGGAGGAACAAACACAAAGTGTTAGAATCTACCTATTGGCAAAATTTTGTTTTTTGAATTGTATTGCAAAGCTATGTTATACTTGGGAATAAACCTATCATCCAGTGAAGATTAAGTAGGTGGCTGATGTTGTTGCAAAAGTTTGGTTTTCCTAAGGTGTTCACGTTGGGAAAGTCCCACCTTGCGGCATGTGATTTATCAAGAAGTAGATAATAAGATGCACTGAGCAGAGTCCAGGATGAGTTTCCAAATGCAAATCTGTTCGAAGTCACAGAATCACGAGAATGGTATTAAAAAATTACCTATTACTATCTACAATAGTCATTTTTTTTCTTTCTAAATTGTACTATCAGTTCTATTGATGAGAAACCTAATTATTGCTTGCTGAAAATCTATTCTTGCTTGGATCAATGGAGTGTTATTGCATGGCATGCATGCAAACCTTCCCAAGTTCTAAGATTTTTGTGAAAGCATTGAATATTCATCCTATAGAGAGTGCATCTAGAGACATGCTATATGGGCCTATTTTATGTCCAGAATATTCTATCTTCATCTTCATAAGTGTATTAAGGTTATGGAGCAGCTGACTTGTGGCATGCATAACCTTATCTTTTCTTAGATAGTTCTATATGCTTCTTTAGGCGGTCATAATTAGGGCCATGGGGTCACCCCTTCCTAACTATATCGATAAATAGGGGCAGATATTCTCTTTTAAATCATGACAAGTCGATTTTTGTATTCATTTCATTTTTGTTCTTCATTTTGGAGGTTGCCCATTTAATTTTCCAGTATATCTGATTTTGTCATATCATTTCATTTAACATTGCCGCATCATTAGCTTTGGATTTGTTCTTATTTTTGCATTCAAGTGGATCTGCTATTGCTATTTGAGTTTACTTTCTACTTCATATTTAATAATATCTTAAAATGGTATCAAGCGGCAATTTGTGCAATGAATTCTATCTCATGAGGACAAAGGTAGTGCATTACTAAAGAGTAGCAATCTGGAAGGCGAATTCTATAGCCCAAGGGCAAACGTAGCGCATTATCAAAGGCGGGTATTTGTTTGTTTTTCAATGTTTTACTTGTTGCATTGTTTGTACTATTTGTTTGACTTTAGGAAAGTAGTTAGATTTTTGTAGTTATGTTTTTTTTATCAAACCCTAGCAGAAAATGCAGCCTTTAATATTTTTCAAAGTAGGAAGAATTTGGGGGATTTGATTTGAGAATTAGACTTCGGGAAATATTTTTTCGGCTTTTGGGTGCTTGCGGGAGATTACCATCATTGAATTCGTCTTATTGAGATGATCGCAACAATATAGCTCTCCAATAACCAAGTTTTTTGACCCTCCCTAACACAGTTTTCTGGTCCCTATCAACCCTTGTTGGAGCCCTAATCATCAAATCCAATTTTTCACTTTGAGCAATCCTATATAGGTCCCTTGGTGATGTCTATTTTGGCCTTTAAACCCTAAATCTCTATGTGATCATCACTCATAGAGGGTCCTTTCTGCCCATAGGATTTCAAAAAAATTGAGCTAGGAGATCAACTAAAAAATCAGCCACGTCGTCCTCATCTCCAAAACCTAATGGATCAAATCATTCTTCTACTATCGTTGCTAGTAGTGGTAATGGAGAGCATCTAGATTATTGCACACTACTGCCAATAACTAAACCAATTTTTGCAAGGTGTGAAGAGGTGGTAAATTTTTTCCATGATAAGGAGCTTAGGCTTTTAAAATCTCACTAAACATCGAATTAGAAAGATTTGGTGGTTCTCTTATTACCAAATCCAACAAGCATCTAGTTTAGTTGTGCCAACCCACCCTTGGGTAACCAAAACTTCAGTAGCAGTGGTCCTATGTGTTTCCCAACTTGTCCACCTACGAGAGTAAGCATGGAATTATCCAATTTCAACAACATGGTAACAAATAGCATCATTGGGCCCCGATAGACGTCAAATGTTGTTGGTGTCTTGAGACTAGTTTGCTCTTGTCTATTAACATCTCTATTAATAGGTTACCTCCTTTCAAGTACTCCTTGATGCCCATCGGCTTCTTCCCTTAATGAGAGTTATCATCAATTGTTAGATAGGATATCTACAAGGAGCACATCTAGGTCACTTGGATCAATCCTCTTCAGATGCTCAGCCCTAAGCTTGCCGATACACTAAGCATTTCTGGTGGGTGGTTGATGGTGTCATTTGTTGTCTAGGCTATCTCTTGCATCATTGGTTTCACATCTTGAGCTTTCCCCTTGGTTAGTTGAGGGTGAGATTGTAATAGTTGCGTGGTTCAATCAATCATCATATTCCATGTGGGGACCAAATCTGTTTCTTTGCTCCCTTGTGAAGGTGGATATTGAAGAACACTTCATTTTCAGATGCCCCATTTATTTTGAGATCTGAGAGAGATGATTGTCTTTATAGAGATTTTGGCAACTATCTATCCGATATCTTTCGTTACCCAGACCAATGATGCATGTTCCTTTTTCTTTGGGAGACTCACTTTTTTGTGAAGGTCCTTGTAGGGAGCCCATAGAGCCTCCAGGCTGATCACCTCTTTCTTTCAGCCCATCATGGAGGTTGGTGGCAGGAAGTGCCCTTTGGATATTTCTACTTCACACGCTAAGGGTGGTAGGTCAGTGAGATGACGCTCATCTTTGCACACTATTGCTAAGCTGCCCCAATACACTATCCCTCGATGTGGATTCACGCCTTCTCAACATCATGGATTTGCTTCTTCTCAACATCATGGACTTGATCCTCCTTGGCATCGTGGATCTACTTCTTGTCAATTATTTCTTGGGCTATGGAGACAAGCACACATTACGTGCTTTTTCACTGCCACAAGAGTTTCTTTGCCCTTGGATGTTAGGAGGGATGCTATGGGGAGTGCTCTACTCCCTCCTAGGATTTCCCAGTATGGGCCCCTCAGTGCTAGACACTCTCCGATGAACATTATTAGATCTTGCATTGGCCCTTTCACAATGATAGATGATGACAGATGATTCATCTATCTTGGGCATTGTCAGAGATGTTTGATTCAACACGCATCCTGTCTTTACAACTTTCATCAATGCATGCTCTTTGGGGGTTCTTGCTCCCCCCACATGTCTATTTGTATTGGTACCTTAACCACATGGGTTGGGGCCTTCCAGTTTCGAGTTTATCTCTCATTTATTTTTAGTGCTCTAGTTCTTTTTTGTTTAGTTAGTCTTTGATCCTAGGGTCTTTTTACCCTAGCACTTTCTATTGTAATTGGGATGTATTCTCAAGCCCCATTGACCTTTCATTTGGTCATTCGTGAACATCAATATAATTTATTTCTTTATTAATGTCAAAAATTACCAAAATAATAGCTTACAAATACACCAACAAGCTAGCTTTTAAAAGAAGCTAACTTTCTAATCTCACACCTTGAAAAACTAACCTATGTATGCGTTTTTTTAGCATGTTCATGGAATTTGCATGCAAGTTTACCTGCTAAACATGCTTTCTAAAATGAACTTGCATGCATGTTGCATGCACTTGCTATTTGAGATAGTTGCTAAAAAAACTACATCTTTTTTTCGATTAACACACTTGCTAAGTTGATTATTTCTTCTCGCCCTCAACAATAATATTTTTTAACCCACGAAAACTCGAGTCTTGCATGGTATCTTCCATTCTTCCGGTCATGGCTCTTGCATTTGAGTACACACACAAATTTGCCACCCAATCCGCAGCCCTATTACCTTCTCTATATACATGCTTAATGATTGTTTCTTTCAACCGATTTAGGAGATTTTTACCTTCTTGAATGAGACTTTGAATCCGTCAGTTCAACATTTTTTTCTCTTGAATTGCTCCGATCAAGATAAGGGAGTCTCCCTCAAATTAGCCTATTAGTATTATTTTCGATAGCCATTTTTAGTCCCAGAATTAGCCCTTCTGTCTTTGCTATATTATTAATGTTGATACCTGTGTAAAGACTCTTGAAAGCCTCTAGTTCTCCTTTATCATTTCTTATATTTGGTCATGCTCCTGATTCTCCTAGGTTTGATTTAGAAGCTCCATCAAAATTTAACTTATACCCTTTGGTGGAAGCTCTCAACCATAACTGCTTCTATTTGCTTTATTAATCCTTTTGTTTGATGGTTTCATCTTATTATAATGTCCTTTTAGGGGGGCCAATTACGAAGAATATTCAACTCACTTGGATTAGCCTCTTTATTCTTCCGCCTTTTTCGAAATAGAAAGATAATTATTTATAGTCCTTTTGATTTCTCTCTAGAGTTGCTCCTAAGTTTTGTGAACATGGTGCTCATGGAAAATTCTCGCATCTCTCTAATCTTTTCCAAATGATAATACCAGGTGCCATATTCCACAAATATTTAAGGAGCTTCAAAGTAGTACCACACTCCCATGCTTGAAGTTGAGTTGAGAGGGACTTACTTAAAACCCAACTAATGTTGAAAGATTTTAAGAATTCATGCTAGATCTTAGATATGCTTAATCAAAGTTTTAAGAGCAGGGGCTTCACCTCTTCTGTGCTATTAAAACACATAACACATCTCATGGGACATAAGTATCCTTTCTTCTTAAGATGCTTCCCTATTAAAATCTTCCCATGAATAGCCAACCATAGAAAAACTTTGGCTTTCGGCCATCATTTAAACGCCCATATCTTCTTCCAATGAAAATTCTCAGTGTCAACTTTAGAGTTGGCAATTTGTTGATTATATCCATCTTTGACTGTGTAAAGCCTTGAACCTTAGAAGTTCTAGAGAAAAATATCACTATAAGGATTCCAAGGAATACGAAAGCCTTGAAAGAGATTATTTAGTTCCCCGTGAGCCTCATTGTGTGAGCCATCTTGATTCTAGAATATCTTCCAACTTTTAGTAATATATCCTTGTGAGATACTTTCTACCCAGTACTCCTTGACCTTGTGTCCCCAAAGATCAACAACCATAGGAACATTATACTTGGCTGAAAGTGGATAAAAATGAGCAAATTTTGTATGTCTATCAACCACAACATATAAACAATTTTTACTTTGAACCGTAGGCAACCTGGTAATGAAATCGATAGAGATGCTCTCCCATTTTTGTGAATGAATGGGAAGGGGCTGCAAGAGACCTGCTGGAAATTCATGCTCACTTTTATTTTTTTGACATACAAAACATTTTCGGATGTACTTGAGAACCTCCTTCTTTAAGCCCTTCCAATAGAACCTCTCCCTCACAATCTTGTAGGTTTTAAAGTACCTTTGATGACCAACCAAATGAGTGTCATGGGCAGCCCTCAAAATCATGTGCTTTACCTCAGATTCGGGTACCAAATAGACCCTTTCTTTGTAGAGTATAAGCCCATCCAAAATTCTGAATTTATCATCAACAATTACCTCTTCAAGCAAGCTGTTAGTAAACTGATTTTTAGCATATTCCAAGATGACGAACTCTTTCCAATCTGCTATTATAAAAGACATAGAACAAATTTTTGCATCTTCTTGTAAAGCCTTATTGAACATAGAAGCAATTTGAGGTGACCCTTTGATCATACCTTGAAGTGTTACCTCTTTGTCACCCACCTTGAATTTGAGCATCAAACTTCGATAATTGAGGGTAGATTCTCCCAATGAATGCAACCATTGGACCCCAAGAACAAGATCCATATCTCCAATGTCAATTACATAGAAATCATCACATACCTCATACTCCCCTAATGCAATGGTAAGCTTGGTGATTCTTTTGGTGCAAGGAAGAGAAAATCCATCCGCTATTGTTACTTTGAAACCCTCGAAATCTTTCACAATCAAATCAAGCTTAGCCAACAAATTTTTGCCAATGAAATTGTGAGTAGCCCCACTATCAATCAAGATGGTTACCTTGTGCTCCTTCAAAGTCCCTCCTACCCGGAAATGATAGTACTTTGGTACTCCCGAAAGAATAGCAAGAGTGCTGCCCATATCTTGTGTGTCCTCTTTATGCACATGCTCATCAACAACAGTCTCATTTTGCTCATCATTAGTATCAACAATATCTAAATCTTAATCATCATCAATTACCTCAATGTAGTGGACTTGTCATTTGCCCATGCAACGGTGGCCTCTGGTCCATGGATCCTTGCTAGTGAAACACAATCCTTCTCAACTCATCTCTAGCATCCTTCATATTGCTGCTACAAGGCAGCGATCTATGAGGTGGCACATATGGTGTAGAAGGCTTCTTTTGTTGCTCATTGGGTGGTGCTGTAGGCTGCCCACTGGAATCAGACCTTGGCTGCCCTGTATTTGCCCCTTTTGGGCAGCAAATAGGTGGCTGCCCTCTTGGCCATTCATGGCCCTTGTATGCTGAACATTCTAAATCCAAAGCCTTAGTGATAGCATCTTGCAAAGAAAGAGGGTTAAAAGCCTTAACCAAACCCCTCAAAGGCTCAATCAAACCCTCAACAAACAAAACAACCAACCTCCTCTCACTAACATCTGGTACCAGCACTGAAACCTTTTGAAAATCAGCAACATACCTTTCAACATCATGATTTTGCTTGAGTTGTGCGAACTCATGAAAATGTATCTCTGGATCTCTCCTGTCAAATCTCTCTATGATTCTCTTACCAAACTCCTCCAAAGTAGTAATGGATCCGTGGCCTTGTGTGATTATGCCACGAAATTGCCACTCATGAGCAAAACCCTCCAAATGTAGGGTGACAAACTTGAGAGCCTCATCCTCAAACATGAGATTAAGTGATAAATATGTCTCCAACTTTTGCAACCATGATCTCACAGGAAGTTTATCAGTACCATCAAAAATTGAAAGAGAAATCTTACCCAACCTTTGTTGCAAATCTCTATGGGGCTGCATATTAGGAACCCTTGGCTTGGATCCTTCTTTCATCTCACAATAATCTCGAAAAGACAAGAGTGCTTGTGTGTCACAGCTTAAGGCTGCATTTTTTTGTTGACGAATATCAAGAGGATCACCCTTGGTGCCTCCATCTCCACAACTGGTTCCTTCTGCAAAAAAGTGGCCTTGAAGAATCTATGAGGGGGGTTAATAGAAACTCTCTCATTGCCATTCGAACTATCCTCTCTTGAATGGTGATGGCTCTTACCTTCTTGTGTGGTCTTCAACAAAGCTAGCATTTGCATACTCAAGGTACGCTGAAGGTCACTTTGACTTTGTTTGATCAACTCCTGCAAAAACTTCACCTACTCTAAAGGGAACCCTTTAGGCTCTTGATCCTCCATAGTCTTTTTCCTTTTCTGATAATACAAGATCTCTTTATTTGCTTGCATGCAACAAACGAAAACGCACAGGTAGACAAGATCGGTGCTCTGATACCATTGTAGTGTCCCCAAATGGGACAATTCAACCAAAAAGGGTTTTTCCCTAAAATCCACAAAATTCTGAATTTTGAAATTGTTGGCACAAACACTGAGATCAATAATTCAGAAATTACATTGCGGATATAGTTTTCAACATAAAAATATAACTATATTAATTTGAGATTTATTCTACAAAGTGAGGTGAAGCTTAAAAAGCTTCATGGGTGGTTACAGAGAGAAAAGTAATTTCTCTGTGTAATCGAATTATTTACTAACAAGCAAATTGATTAAAATATTAAAACAAATTTAGATCATTAAAAATAATCCAACAAACTCCCCCTTGATCCAAAGGGGTATAACAAATGAATGAACTGGTGTAATGACTCTAAAGTCATCAAATAAACTTTGTGGCAATTGCAAGTGGTGTTTTGTACCTCCGGCACTAACAAAAAACTATGCCGCTTTATAAAGAAGCCCGCCTCTACAAGTTGTGGCAAAAAATGGTTGATGAACACGATCAAGGCTTGCTCATCCTCGGTGATCAACATACTCTACTATAATAGAACACGATTTGGCATGTCCAACTACATCAACTCACATAAGATCCCACATAGGAACCCGTTTAAGTGACAAACCCGTACTTTGTACAACACATCTTCATAATACCCAACGCTGACGACCTTTGCTCAACACTATTGGTGCTAACAATCCCTATCAACTCGTATTGTCATCGACAACTGATCGAAGTCCAACCAATGCCTAAATCTTCTCCCCCTATCAGGGAAGAGATGAGAAGCCGTGCATCGAGAGAAACAAAAACAACTAACTCTGTCCACTTCATGTCATGAATATCAGGTATAAAAAGCCGAAAATGGAACTGAAAGCAAGAACACAAGCCAAAATTTTGCCATTCAAGCATTGAACCCATACTCCGAGCGAATAGCTAACTAGAGAGGGTAATTGTCCTCAAGCCTCCAACAGATCCTCCAACCTTCAATAAGATGCTCATAATTTGTCAATCAAGAGGATCCTGAGGGACCTGTAAAGGACGGTGGGTTCGTTGACAACACAAGCGAGAAGTGACAGTGTGAAAATTGTCATTTGGAAGGTGTCGATTTTGATAAAAAATGCACCTTTATATGTTAGTTTCATTATATTGGTTGCAAAAATCATATAAGGACACTTCAAATTACAAAATTGACCATTCCATTGTGTCCAGAATGTCCAAAAACCTATAGATCGGTAGGTCACACAACCACCTTCACACAAACAAACGACTGTTCACAAAAGTTACAATAAGTGTTGTAAATGTTTACACGAGTTTCGCCCATATGTTGCCTCTTCTTTTTACAAAGATTTTTTGAAAATAGACTATTCACTTTTCAAAAAAAGCATATTCCAAAAATCAATTGTAAAAAGGATTATTGTCCAAAATATGATTTTGAACCCTTCACTCTTCTTGTCCAAGGAACTAACAAAAGCACCCTATCCACCTTCCCATCAATCAGTTCAAGATCATAAAGCTAAAACTTTCTATATATCATTTGTTTTTAAGAAATAGTAAAAAAAAGAAAATTACATTTTTACTTTGTATGTAAAAACACAAGTGTGGCGTTGGCTTTCTGTGGAGCCCACAGGGTATAAGAACTAAATCCTATTCAAACCTGCTGTTTGTATTATATTTTCTACCAGGAGAATGCTCCATACGGTAAAGGTGCATCGCCATACATGTGTTGTGTACAGGGCTTTTGATTTATTTCTGTGTTGTTTTTCTTTGGAGACTACTTTGATCAATTGATGGTTTTGTGAGAGTCACCGTACTGATTCAATTTAGGGGTTGCGTAACACTCACAACTTCCCCTGAATGGATGGGCTGCGTAGCATCCATCGTAATAACTTGTTTCAAAAAAAATATAAGATCAAAGCCACTTTAAGTCCGTATGAGGACAAAAGCGTTGTTAATGGCCGTTGCCAAGCCCCAACGTACTCGTGGTTCTGCCGGAAAGTTTTCAACAAAAGTGCCTAAATTTGAAGAAATCCGTATCAAAATAGACAAATCAAGAGACAAATCAGACCTTTTGATGCCGTGCTCCGTTTCTCTTGAAATGGGAAAGTTCTTCGGTGTCTCTGAGATCTCCTGCACAAATTTGACTTATAAATTCCACTTCTCTTACAGAGTTTAATAGTGCTCAACATCTGCTTTATACAGAATTTGGAATTCGCCCTTGTTTACCAGACTGGCTTCTCTTCCTTCAATCCTTCCAAGAGAAAAATGAAACACTCAACGTTGTCCAACGTATTAGGTGCCGTACAACTGCATGTATTGGTTTTTGGTATTCTTTTCTTTTTCTTTGAAAAGTGTCTTCAATTTTCCTGCTTCATGATCAAGAATACTTGCCATGCCTTTGATGCCACTATTGGCACCAAGATCGAGAACAATAATTCATAAATTACATTGCGGATATAGTTTTCAACATAAAAATATAACTATATTATTTCAAGATTTATTTTACAAAGTGAGGTGAAACTTAAAAAGCTTCACGAGTAGTTATGGGGAGAAAACTAATTTTCCCGTGTAATTGACTTATTTACTAACAAACAAACTGACTAAAATATTAAAATAACTTTGGATCATTAAAAATAATCCAACAGAAATTAGCCAATTCAACAAACCCTAGCTCAAAGATATACCTGAAAAACATGCAATATACTTTCAAACCATAGGCGCCAATGTGCAAATAATATCTAGGTAATTTTCAACAATTACCTTGAGCAAATAACACCTTTTTACCCCTTATATGTGGATGAAAATCAGATTTAACCTTGCTCAAAAATATCTGATTTTACATATAAAACAACGGCTGAATATTTGTCAAACCCTTGCTAAAAATTATGAATAATTTACCAAAAATAGCCACACAAATCCAATGCCCTTTTTGGGCCTTCAAAGTGATCAAAACTCTCTTTCAACTTAGTCGCACTATGTCACACTCTGTATATAAAAATCAGAAATATTATTTGCCCTTCAACTAGGGTTTTAAACCCTTTCAAACAACAAAACCTCACTTCAATTCAAGTCATCACACTTGGGAAAATTCTTCAATAAATATTAGTCATAAATCCACAATTTATGAAGTCAAAACCCTCATGAAATCTACTAAAAAATATAAATAAATAAATCAGAATTTATTATTTATTTATCCACTTGAAAAGACCTTGCAAACCTTGCCCAATCACATAAAAAGTCAACGCCACACTTTAACAGTAATTATCAATGACTTCAAATTAGCCTTGAAACCCACACAAACAAGTCACCAAGCAAGTCGCCCCACTCTAAGGGAATAATCAAATTTTGCGTTTGCAAAGGTGGCGTCAAAAGACATCGTTTTGTCGAATAATCAGCGCCAAAAACCTGCAAACACTTATTGGGTATACATCCCAATATTTTTTTCAAGCATGAAGAATCGATATCAATTTTTAGCATGTCCCTCAAAGGAGAACTCCACCATGTACTTGTACCCTTCAAAGGGGGGCGAACCACCTTGGGAAAGACAAATACTCCTTAACTTTCTTTGCCGACTTTTAGCATATCTCCTCTTTGTCTTTGATCACTTACAAGCCGACATTCTTTTTTTACAAAAAATAATATTAAATAAATGCTTAAATAATAAATAGTAATTAAAATTACTTTTAGGCAATAATTCAATAATTATTTCAATTAAATACTTTAGTGGTAAAAACCACTTTTATAAAATATTCTATTAATCAACTCATAATTTCCTTATATCAACAAATGATTAAAATCACTATTCGGGCAATTATAATTAATTAATAAATTAAAACCCCAAAAGGAATCTTCTGGTTTATGAGGAAGTAGACTAAAGATCGTCAATATCTACTCATGAATGGTTTGGAAATGGGGACATTACATTATTCCTGTATGCATCAAACAATGATTGAAAGAAAAAAACACAAGAACACGAGCCTTAGAAAAAAGGTACATCAAGATTGAGATTCAAACCACTATAAAAAATCATGTCAATCCAAGAAGGGTTATAATGAATGTCTGGAAGGAGAAAGCTTGTCTCCCAACACTTTTTAGAATGTTTTTCCATCTGCCTTTCCTATTTTGAGCTTCCCTAGCGCATGTTTTTTGCAAGGAGTTTTTACCTTTTTTTTTGAAGTTGCTGTTCACACTCTTATTCGGGGTGAATATAAAGGATGGAATTGATGCTCTAGATTTTGTCTTACCATCCATTTTCCCCTTGAATTCTTAATTTTCAACACACCTTTGTTCTATGTCACCCCCACATACTAAATGCTTTCTTATATATTCATGCTTTTTTGGCTTCTGTTACTTTATTGTCCCTTTGTTTTATTCCTTTTCCCATGTATTCCCTGTTGACATTTTTCTCATCTTCTCTCCTTAAACACTCACACCCGCCCTTCTATCATAATCATTTAATCATAATATTTACCTATCCCCTTTTTAATGGATCCAAAGGCATTTCGGCATCTAAACATTGGCACATAAGCAAAATCGACTAGGATGTTTTCATTATTTTTGGTCACATGATCTGTAGAAAAGAGAAAATAATGGTTTCTTTTTGCTCACATGATTTCATTTAGTTGCTCACATGGTTTCATTCCTTTTGCTAATACGCATTGTGGACACCAAAGGAGATCGTTAGCACAAAAAAGGAAGAAACGCTGAAGGTAAATATCTTCCAATGCAAAAGCAAAGGCTCAACCTGGGTGACCCAGCTGCCATTTCTGGCAAACCTTAACAGCTGTATATCCTCAAGCAAAGAACCGATGGGCAACCACTTTAACCAAGGTCTTAAGATGAAGGAAAAAGGAAATAAAATCTCCTCAAAATCAAACCTATTTTGCTGTCATAAAGAAAAAATCTGAAGACTCCAAAGGATAAGTTCTCTTAATCAGCAAATTAAAACTCGCAGGTAACCAGCCGGTAATTGTGATTAACTTGTGTTTTTTTGCTGGTCGGATAACCGGCTACGTACAGCGGTACATTAGAGGGTGATTTCTCACTGTTTTTGGGCGAGTAATTACCCGTGGTTACTCTCCAAAAACCGAGAGTAACAGATATCGACTCAGCTAGTTGTCTTTTGTAACCTCCAAGGCAAAAAATACATTATTTTATCCTTTCGTCATGATTTTATCTTTTTTTCTGCTATTCTTTTGCAATTTTTGGTTACCTGCGAGGTTTAATTCACTGGTCAAATACACAGGGAGCACATGGTATTTAGTATGTGTGAAAGCTATATGGTTTTGCATTGACTGCTGATATGGGTTTGCTGCTAAGATTGGCTGATATATTTCACACCAGTCCAAGATGAACAAGCTTTTGCATGATATGGTTTTGCTTTGATACGGTTTTCAACTTTTGCCATTGACTTCATACATGCTAGCTAATTCTTACTAGATCTTCAGCTCTGCTAGCTAATTCTTGCATTGATACAGTTTTATTGATATTTTATTTTATGAATTTAGATTTTTTTAAAGTAGCGATAAAGTTTCCAAGTAAATTCCGAGTAATTGTGGAGTCCTGAGTACAGATCAGAATTGGGCTGCTGAGTATGAGTTTATAAACTATGCTTTTAATGTTGAAGTGGGTAAAGTGTGAAGAAGGAAATGATGAACTTGACATATTTACAGAAGTAGGTGATAAGCAAAACAGCCAAGGCTGAGGGAATTACATAGAGGTCAGCCCCCTCACCATATACCCTCCTCTGGTTATAAAAAAGATAATATTAAAATTGCCCCTTTATACAGCTATTCTTACGGAGGCAATCAGCTCCCAGAAATCTGTTTATGAGATGTCAAAAAGATTATATGATGCTGAGGTTTAATCCGAATCCTTCTACTCAAGTACAGCTCAATTTTTCTGCTGTAACGAGTCAGTGAAAAAGAAATAAGCACGGAACAAAGCTTATAAATAAAAGTAAAGAGCAGGATAAGCCGGGAAAAAGAAAGGACAGCATTTCAGAAATCAAAATGCATGGAAGAGTGAAAAGAAGTAAGAGAGATAATTCTGTTCCTGCTCAGGAAAAAACCAATGAATCAAGCGCATGGCAGGGAGACTCTCAGCATCACCTAATTCAGATTAAGGATGGTGAAGTCAAAAGCTGCCAGGGAGTCACTTGGCATCATCACAGCTCACAGCATCAACTTTGCACCAGCTGCCCCCAAGCACTGAATCTCACCCAGGTAATGGATATTACTCCGGTTTCTGAACATAAGATTTTTGTTAACCTCGCCCCCTTGTATGCCAGCCCTGTCCCCGCTCCCCCCCCCCAGCAAGCCTCACAAGCTACCCAAGTTCTCTGAGAGTCTGTTTTCTGTTAAAGAGTGAGTAGGATACCACCTTCTGCTAAATCCTAGATTTAGAAGATTTGGCCTTAATCCTGAAAATGTCAATGTTCATAGGCTAACTTCCTTCTCATTGACTCTGAACATGCTCCCACTTCTCATGCTGACCCTGCTTATTTCACCCAGTCCTTGGAACATTAATCCCAAATGAAGAATTAAGCTCGAGAATCAACTCATAGGAAGTGTGGAAAAGCATCCACCTCTGAACTCCTCAACCCAAATCAAGGAAGATGCCCTTCTTTAGGCTGTACTGCATATTTAATTGATGATACAAATTCTGGGCATGATCATACAGGAAAAAAGAGTTCGTAATCCATACATTGAAACTGTGTTGTCAAGGCTGCTCCATTCCTTTTAAAACGGCATGAAAAAATTGAGTCACTCCAAGCATGTGTTGAAAAATTTGGTATGATTGTGCAAAAACATGAAATGACCTTGGATGTGGTCAAGATGATCATGCTCTTGGAAAATGCGAGGAGACAGATTACTGACACTATTCAAGAGAATGCTCAATTGGCATCGCATGCAAAAAGACAAGCAACACAAACAGCAGGCGCAACTGAAGCAATGAAGAGAGGAGCTTCCTAGCTGAGAACACTTTTCTAACAGCAAGCATTCTCCTTCAATAGGGCTTGGATCACTCGCTCCCTGAATGTGGAAAGTCTCCCTAATAACCCTGCTTCTTGAAACTTTTGTAGCACTGAGTAAATGTGGAATAAGTGGTCCTCAAAATTTATAATACATGTTATCAGCGCTTGAATTCAAAGCTCTAATTATAGTATAGCATTGAACAGCACCGTAATACTTATACTCATCTCCTTCTTAGCTACCATCTGGGCTACTCTAAGCCATTACCTTGACAGTTCTTTTCTCTCTCCCCATCTTATGAATAGTTTGTCTTTCCCCTCTTTGAATTGTAACAGATTGCCTGATTTTACTTCAATGCATCCTTCTATGCATATTCTTCTTTTAATATAAGATAATAGTTCCCCCTTGCTAAAAAAATAGAGACACAACTTACAAGTATATTTTGTTGACAAGATACATGCTAGTACAAGCCAATTGTAGACCTTATACCTATAGTTTATGTTTCCTGTTCTATATTGGTAGATAATGTGATCCTTAATGCGTTGAAATAAATAGCTAATGAGGTAGGTCTGTCAGTTCGAGGCTTTGCATCAAAGGGAAGAATCTATGCTCTTTTTGGAGAAAATGGACAAAACAAAAATCTTAATGCTGTTTTCCTCCTCTAGTTAAGTGCTCCTTTACTATTGAAATACGTCTTTAATCAGGGCAGCAAATGCTTCGGGATAGAATCTGAAGTATATAAGGAAATTCGTTGGGGATGGCAAACGGTCCCAGTTATGTTTAAGAATGATGAGGTTTGGAGGGGCATTTATAACTTCAAATTTAACTGATAATAGCTATCTAGGTAAGGCCAATACCATCAATGAGAACTTTGTTAAGCTTCCTTCTTGAATGCAAGCCCCCCTTTCCCTTCATCTTACGGCCACCATGGCTTATTAGGGGCTTGATGGTGGCTTTTTGGTATGACACAATCCCTCCGATTGAGGGTTATCCAATCTGTATGGCACTTGAACTCCACGTTTGTTATTATGCATCTACTATAAGTTTCCTATAGGTAAATAACTTAAAGCCGGCACTGTAGCAATATTTCCAGATATACTTGTCAACTGTCGATTCTTTTGCAGTTTGTGCCAAACCTTTATGGAGCTCAATCTTTCTGCACAAGCTTCTTGTCCTTATTGTGAAAAGAAACTGTCAAAGTAAATGCCGTCTTATGTGGTATTTCCTTTTGTTTTTCCGTCCCTTTCTAAATAAGCATGACCACAACTTCACGTTAGGCTTGTTGCACCTATCCTATGGTTAGATTCATGGATTGTAGAACTTCTCATTGGTCAGTTACAATATTTTCAACTGAGTACGTGTCTATATGATTATTAATCAGTTTAAGTGTGTCTGTTTGTTTCACCTTTATCAAAAGTTTGACAACCTGCAATTTATCTGGTTTAAAAGTGCTGGGATTATGCCTAGTCATTAGTGCATTCGGTACATTTATGTCCTTATGAATTGTACACATTTACATGCTTGTGAGAGGCATGCTTTGGAAGAGTCCACCTCATAGGCCACATATGTTTTGTAGAATTTGATCAAATGCATCTTACCCTATTTTTCCAATGATACAACATGTGAACGTGAATGCAATCTTTTACACAAGTTGCCACTTGATACATCATTTATCTTACTAGGGATAAGCCTTTTCTTTGTGCCAATGTTGAATTTTCTATTAAAAGTTACCAAGTGCTCACTTATACGATAAAGGCTTCTCAATCGAATAAGTGATGGCTAGGAATTTCCTAATTTCTCTTTTAATGCTTTGTCAAGACTGCATCTCTAGTTGGGATTTCTCCTCTCAACTAGAGTATCTTGACACTTGTGAGGGCACCGTGGATTTATGGCACAGGATAAAATGCTTTATATACATGACTTCTTAATCTGTGCAGGAGTTATGAAATGTTTCCAATTGCAACAGATAGCTCTTTGAGTTCATGTCATTATGGATTTTACTCTACGTTGATTTCCTAGATTTGGTGGAACCAATTCGAGTTATTTTTTGCAAACATAAGGTTCGCAAGATTTAATGTTTTAATGACACTGAGTAGTTTTTATGTGTATTTTTTGTTTAAAAACATACTTACACCCCATTTTCTGCCTCTGTACACACCAATTGTAAATTGAGTTAATTTTAATTGAAAAACTATTTCTGGTATTTGAATAACTATTGAAATTTTCTTTCTTTTGTTTTGTCTTGCTTCCATGCAGGTACGATTAACAGTTTATAATCCAGATGACTCTGGTACTGTTATTAGTTGCGATGAACCATTTTGTAGCTTAGCAAATCAGGTTGATAACCTTGAAAGTTGTAAGTCTGCTGGAGCATGTCCATATGCTGTGCAGTATGGGGATGGGAGTTCAACTCTTGGATATTTTGTAAAAGATACATTGCAGTACAACAAATTAGTCGGAAATTTTCAAACGAGGACAGAAAATGCGAGTGTCATATTTGGGTTAGTTTCTTTGTCCAAAATAAACCTTTTCCTACGTAAATATCTTTACTAGTTTGAAAAAAATTCTAAAATTTTATGCCATTGAAATGATTTATTTCAGCTGCCATTAAAAACCAAGAAGTGATTAAAGGAATTGTTATTGCCTTATAAAGCTAACAATGATAGGGGAGTGCTTAACACAACTCCAATAACTGTTTAAAAAATGTATTGTAAGAAACAAAATAATGGCTTATATAGTTTATAAATCCTATAGAACAATAAATGAAAAGGATGAGACTACTAGAAGAGAAAGGGGGGATGACAAGAAGTAAGTCATCAAAATTTGTAAGCATCAACCCGCACTCCTCCAACCAAGAATTATAAATCCTATAGAACAATAAATGAAAAGGATGAGACCACTAGAAGAGAAAGGGGGGATGACAAGAAGTAAGCCATCAAAATTTGTAAACATCAACCCTCACTCCTCCAACCAAGAAGCCATCAAAATTTGTAAGCATCAATCTTCACTCCTACAACAAAGGTTGAAAACAGATCAATAATTGGAGCTCCTGAAGTAGTGTGCTAGATTCTTTGTGTAGTTTGTAATTTGAATGGTTGACAATGGTAAAGCTGGTCATTAGGTTGCTTGCAGTTCAAACATCCTATGAGCTGAAAGAAAGAGGCGATGCGATGAATATGCAATCTTTGGGTGGATACATAACACACAAGTGATATTATATGCCAAGTCAATTTTCAAATAAACAATTCCACAACTCCATATCTTTGTGAGATAGTGATCACTACCTCTGATTTCCATTTAAATTGGACATCTGTGGATGAAATAGTCATTTAGCTCTTAACTCCATAATGCAGAGCTTGCAGATCCATTGAGCTAAAGGATGGTGATAGTCTCGACTGAAGCTGATGAGGACAAACCTATTGTTGGCATAAATGAAATCTGAGTCATGAGATAACATGATAGCAAGATTGAAAATTAGAAGAAAAGAGATAGCATGATAGAAAAGTGTAGCATACAGGCACCGGTTAAGAGAAAATAATGCTATTCAGTTTATGGTTTCTTTTTTCCATTTCCCTCTTTTAAATCCACAAGATAATTTTTACTTCTTTTTCTTTATTGCATCCCTCATGTTCAATGTGCTTCTTTAGTAGCTTATTTGTTCTGCACTGTTGGAACCACTGATATTAAAAGGATTTGTACTTAAATACAGGTGTGGTGCTCAACAGTCGGGCGATTTGCTACAGAGTGACCAAGCCTTGGATGGTATTCTTGGTTTTGGACAAGCGAATACATCTATTCTTTCACAGCTAGCTTCATCAGGGAAAGTTCGCAAGATTTTTGCTCATTGTTTAGATGGAGACAAAGGAGGTGGCATTCTTGCTATTGGAAAAGTGGTACAAAATGACTTGCGTATGACCCCGCTAGTTCCTAATCAGTAAGAACTAATGCTTTTCTCTGTCTAAAAATAGATGATTTAAGCCTTTGGACTGTGGACATATCATATGGAGACTTTCCATTTTTGCATACCTTAATACTTGGTTTTCCAATTGAATGCTTTGACAACGAGGATAAATTATTTGCATTGAAAAAGAGTATCTTTATTTTTTGATCTACAATTTGTGTTTTAGTTTGTTTTGTACAGTGAAGCGTTTTGTGGAGGAACATAGAATTTGCTAGCCTAGGCTGATATTTTTAATGGAACTACATTTTCTAATCCATTCTACCATGACTTAGATCATGGTTAAGTGAATTTCTGGTAGACCGTTAACTTGTCATTTATGAATAAATGTAGCCGACATGTTTTATTAGTATCTTTGTCAGCATTATGTCTGTTTTTTAGAAAAACTCTTAGTTATGTCGGTTGTAATGGTTGGGTTAACTGTCAACAGCTGGGTTTTGTCCTTTAAGAAGCATAGTGAATGTTGGGGTAAGGGTACTTGTATTAGGTCCTCCCTGAACTAATTGAATTGTGTTGAGACTTATCTTTGAAGAATACAAAGCTGCTGTTATTGGATATGTGAGCATGGTATGTTCTGTAATTACTATTTTATGTATGTTTCTTACTGATAGTCTAGTATCCTAGTAGACATTATCTACGTTACTTTTCCTAGTCTTCATTTAATATCTTAACTCTGGTCCTCTGTACCTCCTTGTATTGCAATAAGCTTGCCAATGCTTCTTAAAAAATTTCTTTTCACGAGACTGTTCTTCCCAGGATGTGATTTTTTGTGTCCATCTCTCTGTCTGCACAAACACATATTTTTTCCCAATCATCACATTAATAATATATTGGAACTGTTTTGAAATTAAAACTGTTACTTTTGCTTTTTTAATGGTTCAATGTTGCCTTTAGGGTTGCTTTCTAGTGTTAGTTATCCAACTATGCTTGTTTATTACATTTGCCTGGTTTATACTTATTAAACCAATTGAACAATTTGTTGGGTTGTTTCTCATAGGAAGTTTGGATTCATTAGTTTTTTGGTTCTCTTTTTGAGCTTTAATTTGTTTGTCATTTCATATGTCCTAACTAAACACTTTTGCAGGTAAAATATTTTTTCATTTTACTACATGTTATTTCGGTTCAAAATGATAATTATTTTGCTATTGTATAATTTCTTCTCTTTCTTGTGTCAGAAAATTATCAAAAACATGAATTGATCAGAGAAAGGGTAGGTGTGAAAGGGAGTGGCGTTATTGAGGACATTCACATGCCTTTTTTACATGTAGGAAATGAAAATGAAAGGCATAGTTCTTTTTCATTTCAGTACTATGTGCATGGATCATACTCTTGACAATATGTAAGGGCCCTTCAATATGCGGAGAATGATCCCCTTTGGTTGCATAGAGTGGCAGCATATTTTGGTCATCAGATGACAGTTCAAAAATTTGTTCCAAAAATATGCTGACACCTCCCAATACAACAGTTGGGAGGTGGCATCTTTTTGGAACAATTACATGCGCAACTTCCTTTCCTGTCATTATTGGCTAAAAAGTTTTTTTTTATTGTTATTTATATGTTAGTAGTACTCCAGAAGTAGAACAATTGAAAATCCAAAATTGACAAAATATTCACTATATTAAGCATTGTTCCACGTGTCTTGGGGACAGGTGGACGGGGTTTCAGGGACAGTAAAAGATTCCCCGGATTTTTGGGAGGGTGGGGGACAGCTATTAAAATAATATAAAAATTAATATTTTAAAATTAAATACAAACAAATAAAATAAATAAAAAATAATGTAAACAAACTAAAATAAGAAAAATAATTTAATAATCAAACAATCACAACAATATATAACAAATACTAAAAACAAATATATTAGGAAAAGAAAAAATCAATGCTCTGAAACCTTAGGGCAAGAATCTTCAAAAACATAATTTTTTGAACACATTGCAAGATCCAAAAAAAACATTTTAAGGTTTTATGCTTTAATAGTTTTATGATAAAAGAAAAACAACGTTGTTTTAGGTCTATCTAAAAAAAAATGATATCCATGACATCGTGATGTCCCCCACATGTCCCCCTTTTTAGGGGACGTCCTCCCCCCAACCCCCTTTTTCTTGGAGTGGTGATCCCCGTACACTTGTCTGTGGGACATCTGAGACATCACTTAGAACCCCGAAAGCGCGTCCTCATGGAACACTGATATTTAAGTATTAGACTATTAAGGGCTGAAGGAACTTGGTGAGTACTTATTGTAGGAGCAAATTTGGGCTCTCTTAACAAAGATCTCTTTTCATCGCAATACATGTTAATTAGGAGATTAAAGTCGTTCATCATATATATTCCTTTGCCTTGTCTTTCCAAGCTATTTATATATTCCCATTCTCCTTGACAAGTACATCTATACTCCATATTTCTACCTTCCTTTTGGACATAGTGAGGTTTATTGTATGCTTACTTATGGGAAATTTTTATTAGTATTAAGTCTAGGTGTAACTCGGGGTTTGTGAATATTTAAATGTATATTGAGTCGTTTTATAATATATTGGAAAGTTACAATTGAATGCTTATATGTTGTTGTATTCATTCATATGAAATAGTGATTTTATTATATGATAATAAGTTTTTGATGTGCCCAAAACTCACCTTGTGACCTTGTGAATTAAATGCAAGAACTATAGGTTGTTTTCATTTTCTTTATTGAAATTTGTTATGAACCTGCTTGCAGACAAGTTAATATAACAAAAATATAACCTATATGCATTGAATGGAAAGAGAATAACAATACTGTATTGATAGAATCTCACTACCAAGTATCGCGAGCCTCTTTGAGGGGGCAACCTCCTTTGAGCGCACAACTCTATAAAATATTCAGTAGATGTCCTTTCCTCTTACACAAGCCCTCTATATAAGCTATTCTACTCAAGACAACTACTACCTCCCATACATGTGGGATAATTACAAATAGCAAATGGGACAACTTACAAGGCATATGCGTTCGTGTTTTTATTTATAATACCTAATACAAACTAGAATAGTTAGGACGAAGGGTTGCGAACATGCCCTCCCGCTTTAGAAAGCTTTGTCCTCAAAGCTTGAGATGAGGAAAGCCTTGTTGTAATTGGAGTAGGGGTTCCCATGTCGTGTCTTCCAGTTGCATGCCACACCATTGTACCAAAGTATCAATGATAGTACGATTGTTGAGCTCGCGGGTGCGCCTTTTGAGGATGGATTCAGGTTTGAGGAGGATAGAGCCTTCACTGTCAAGCTCTGAGAGTGCCATTTGGGTCCGAACATGTTGACCAATGACATTCTTCAAACATGATACATGGAAAATTGGATGGATCTTGGAGGAGGGAAGCTCCAACTTGTATGTTACGGGACCAATCTTGGAAAGCATTTTATAAGGACCATAAAGCTTCCGTGCAAGTTTCCGATGACCTTTTAGTTTCAAAGAGGCATGCTTATAAGGTTGAAGCCGCATAAAAACTGTCACCAACAACAAAATCACATTCCGAGTGGTGTTGATTGGCCTATTGCTTCATGTGGTTTTGTGCCAGATTGAGGTTATCTTTGATAGTTTGAAGGATAATGGCACATGTGCGGAGTGTGGCCTCAAGTGCTTGTAACTTGGAGTTGCTTGGAATGTATGTTTGAAGAGAATGTGGTGGTTGATTGTAAACGACCTCATATGGGGTCACCTTGGTGGTTGTATGGTATGTAGAGTTGTACCACCATTTTGAAAGTGGTAACCATTTGACATAGTTTGTTGATTAGAGGAAAAACAACGCAGATAGGTCTCCAAGCATTTGTTGATAATTTTTGTTTGAGCATTAGTTTGTGGATAGTAGGCATAACTCATTTTAAGTTGGGTGCCATAGTGGTGGAAAAGTTCCTTCCAAAAGTGACCAGGAAAAGTGGAATCACGGTCACATACAATTGAAGTAGGTAACTCAGGGAGGCGGTTAATATGATCGACAAAGGTTTGAGTAACAATAGAGGCAGTAAAAGGATGGTTGAGGACCCAAAAATGGGCATACTTAGAGAGCTGATCCACCACTACGAGAATCAATAATTTTTCGTTTGACTTGGGTAGTCCATCAACAAAGTCCCTGGTAATATCTGACCATACTCGGGTAGGGATAGGCAAGGGTTGGAACATACCTGGGGTGGCGACAATTTTGTCTTTGTTGCGCTTACGCGTTTCACATTCTGCCACAAATTGTTTTATGTCCTATCTAATGCCTTCCTAGAAAAAATTCTAGCGTATCCTTTTAGAGGTTTTTAAAAAACTTGAGTGGTTGGCTGATGGAGAGGCATGCAACTCAAATAGAATTGTCCGTCGTTGTGATGGTGGTGTTAGTACCAAACATCTTTTGTGCCTTAAATAGCGACCATCCCAAGAGTAATTTGGTCGAGAGTTTGGGTTAGTGGTTACTCCCTGAATGAGTTGTTGAATCTGGGTGTCACGAGACCATTCTTGTTGTGCCTAATGCACACAACTTTGCATGGGGAAGGATAGTGCGCACAAGGTTGTCTATTCTTCATACATGAGAGACAATGCATTTGCGACAACATTGTCTTTTCCCTTATTGTTGGTAATGTCATACTCATAGCCCATTAATTTGGCTACCCACTTTTGTTGCTCAAGCAAGGAGACTTTTTTCTCCAAGAAATACTTGAGGCTATGGTGATTAGTTTTGATGTAGAAGTGTCTCCCTACTAGGTATGGGCGCCACTTGTTGACTACATGAAATATAGCTAGTATCTCTTTCTCATATGTGGAACAAGCAAAGTTCTTCCTTGTAAGTGCTTTGTTGGTGAATGCGAGGGGCTGACCCTCTTGCATTAGAACAACTCCAATGCCACTTCTAGAGGCATCACTTTCGATGACAAATGGTTTGGAGAAATTGGGCATTGCCAGAATAGGTGCAGTGCACATTGCATGCTTGAGCAGTTGAAAGGTTTTTTTGGCTACCGCAGACCACTGAAAGGCATTTTTTTTAACATGGCTGTAATGGAGCAGCAATTTTTTCATAATCCTATACAAACTTTCTATATTATCCAGTAAGGCCCTAAATCCTGTGAAAGTTCTTGAGTGATTTGAGTTTAGGCGAATTTTTCATAGCCTCAACTTTTTTAGGGCCCACTTTGATGCCTTCCTCAAGATGATGTGTCCAAGATACTCAATTTATTTTAGGCCATAAGCACACTTGGACCGTTTGGCACATAAGTGGTTATTTGCAAGGAGTTGGAGGGTATGGTCCAAATGTATTAGATGCTCCTCCCATGTATGGCTTAGAGAAGAATGTCATCAAAGAACACTATGAATTTGTGTAGAAATGGCCGAAAGATCTTGTTCATCAAGCCTTGGAAGATTGATGGAGCATTGGCGAGGCCAAATGGCGTGACGAGAAATTCATAATGGCCATCATGAGTTTGAAAGGTTGTCTTGGGAATATCATTTTCCTTGATGCATATTTGGTGATAGCCTGATTGCAAGTCGAGCTTCGAGAAGAAGCGAGTTCCATGCAATTTATTTGACATCTCATCAGTCATCGGAATGGGAAACTTGTCCTTGATAGTGAGTTTGTTGAGTGCACAAAAGTCAATATAGAGGTGCCAAGGCTCATCTTTTTTCCGGACTAACAATATAAGAGAAGAGTAAGGATTGATGCTAGGTCTGATGACTCCACCTGCAACAATTCTTGCACCGTTTTTTCTATTTCATTTTTTTTGTAGAAATGGGTCCTTGTAAGGGTGAATGTTTGGAGGTACAATTCCTAGAATCAGTTGAATCACATGATCTTCAGGCCGCTATGGGGGTAACCCTTTATGTTTCAAATTTTTTTTGCATGTTTTAACAAGAGTTACTATAATTTTGGTGGGTGGTTGGAATTGGTGGATTCATTGAGCTGAATAGCACAAAGTTGGGCAACAATCCGATGAGATCCCCCTTTTAGCAACTTTCTATGCGGTGAGAGCTAATGATACTTGTAGAGCCTTGTGTGAGGTCTTTTAATGTGTGTTGCTGGTCCTTATCAGTGAATTGCATCCATAGATCTGAAACTATGCTTCTAACACTATGTTGCAATCTCCTAGAGGCAGAACAAACATGTTTGATTTCAAATTATAATTCCCCATTGAAATGCGAAAATTGTGACATTTACCCTTACAAGTAAGGTTCATCCATTGGCGATCATGACTTCAAAACTTGAACAATGATAAACATATCAATCACTTAGTTTGGCTAGCCTAGGATTTGAGGTTGTGTACTACCAGAGTCGAGAATAGCAAGGGTATGATTCTTAAACTACCCCTTTACTCCCATAGTTTGAGGAGTGGTTACACCAGCCAAGGCATGTGACTTCGTGGTGCGAGCTTCTTCAACTTCAGTTTCTTTGTCGTGGGAATCTTGAGCATTATCCCATTCTTCAGCAGGGGGTGATTTGACATCCAACAAATACAACTTATGTTCAATGCACTTGTGTTCTCTCCTCATTTATCATCACAGTTGTAACATAACCCTTGTTCATGATGAGTGCACATTTCTGTCTTCATAAGGTGTTTAATGGGGTTGACTTTTGGAGGAGGGTTTGTGACTGACCGTGGTGCTGTAGATGTCTTGAAAGAGAACCAAAATTGGAAGAGCAATGTTGAGAGGTGATCTTATCTTCTACAAGCTTGGTCAATTCTAATGCTTCCATAATTTTATTTGGCTTAAACGTCTTGACCTTTGCGCGAATTATATCTTTAAGACCACTAATGAAACAACTATTGAAAAAGTCATCATTTAACCCTTCAGTTTGGTTAGCCAACTTTTCAAATTTGGCTTGATGATCGCGAACCATTTTAGTTTGTCATAGCTTTGTCAAGGCTCCTATGAAATCATCATAAGCACTGGGACCAAAGTGAACCAACAAGAGTTTGACAAAATCATCCCAAGTGGGTTCTATACAAGATATTTGATACCATTGGTACCATTGGACAACTTTATTCTTTAAGTGGAACAAGGCAATGGGTACCTTGTCTACCCCCAATGTATTGTGCAAGTTGAAGTATTGTTCGGCATGGTAAATCTTGTTGATTGGTTCTGTACCATCAAATTTTGAAAAATTTAATTTGGGACCGTGCGGTGTGGTTCAGGATACAAATCGATCATCAGAATGCCGTTCATTAAGTTTGTTGGAGAGTATGGTATTTTGTGCATTGATGCCATGTAGGTGCTCATTCAACTCCACGAGTCGGGAGTTGAGTTGAAATTGGATTTCAGCTTGGAGTTCCTCAATGTTCTATGCCATGGTGTGGCTTCTCACATGGGTGACAACCATTGACTAGGGGGGTCTGGGGGTGCTGAAAAATGTTGATTAAAGTTATATGTTAAAATGATCGGTTTGGCGAGACAATCACAATGGTATAAATTTCACAATAGTGAAAAAAAATTGTTTTTGGGGCTGCAGGGAATTTTGTTTTTTAATGGGAATTATTTTATGATAAATTGAAATATGTGTTTAAATGATCGTCTCAATGGGATTTTTTTTAAAAATTTAGGTAACTGTTCTGAAACATTCTGACCATTCTGGTTACTGCAACAAGTTCAGGTAATTATTCTGAAACATGCTGACCCTTATGACGGTTGCAGTTACTGTGTTGTCAATTGGTAGAATATGATATTCTCTATTATTGCAGCTTTTTAAGAAATTAGAATCAGATTTGTGACTGTAGTAATTCCAAGATTATAGGGAAGGATACTACATGGTGTGTTTGGGTTTGTGAGCTTGAAAATATACTAATCTAGTTCATAAAATAGTGTCGGCCCAATTTTTTAGAGTGCCAACCATGGTGAATAATCTTTCTGTAGCCCACTGTCCCATGTCTGAGGTGCGGTGCAAGTAACTTCTTGAGGCTTCTTATGGCTAGGTTGCAAAAAAGAACTAGGGGTCTTCCTATATACCCAAAGGTATGTGGAAGAACAAATTTGTATACAACATTGTCTAATGGCTTGTGTATTGGGGCATAACCCCTCCACGGAATTAGGGAAAATTGATATCTGCTTAGCTCTAAACGACAATTATCTATTAGTTTTAAAACTGCCAGTTGAAGGTTAATAACCTAAGGAAAGAAGAGGAGAATTTTTTTTTGGGAAGAAGCTTAGTGGTGCTATCAATTTTTGATCATCAAGATCCCGATTCGGGCTAGATGAGAGCATACGGTGGACAAAAGTAGAGAACCCTAAACCATTGGAAATTACTAGGAAAAGTGGCCTTGGAAAGAGCTCTAACACCAGATGTTAATGAACCTGCTTACAGACAAGTTAATATAACAACAAAAATATTTCCAATATACACTAAATGTAAAGAGAATAACAATACGATATTGAAAATGATAGAATTTCACTGCCTCTTCAAGGGGGCAACCTCCTTTGAGCACAACTTACTACAAAGTATTCAATAAATGTCCTTTCCTCTTACACAAGCCTTTTATTTAAGCTATTATTCTCAAGACAACTACTACCTCCCATGCATGTGGAATAATTACAAATAGCAAATGGGATGGCTTTCAAGGCATATGGGTCTGGGCTTTAATAATAATACCTAATACAAACTAGACTAGTTAGGATGAAGGGGTCCTAACAATTATTGCAAATAAATTGGACTTTTTTTTTTAGAACTACATAGTTAAAATTCCTTGTAAAATTTTTCATCATAGTCTATTGTGCTTATGATACTTAGAAAATGTAGCATCGATTACCTTTTGAACTGCTTGACATAGTACTTAGCACAATTTTACCTTTTCATAGATTACCTTTTGAGTTGCTTGATATATTATATTATTTAGCATGAAAACAAAATTTTATATGAAAACTTAACATAGATTACCTCGTCTGTATGAAAACAAATTTTATATTATTGCTTTTTTTTGGAAAAACAGTCCCATTGTATTAATGTAAAAAGAGGAAAATGCATCATCGATCAGTTCAGCAAAAACAATTTGCTGACGGTTATTTTACCATAAAGGGGCTGACTCTCACTTGTCTTCAAAATTATAGAAACCTCCTATAAAGAACCATGAACATAGTCTATCCTTAAAAAACTATAGCTTTGACAATGGAACTATTTTGCATGAACTATGGAACATCTAAAAAACTAAAACTACCAAACCAACCCACCTATTGGTTCTGAACAATATATACTTTATGTCATCTTCTAAACTATACTTAAAACAGAAACTACCGAGAGCCTGGAAATATAAATATGTAGAAGCATAAACAACTCTATCACACAGTTACCACCCAGAAACATTTCTCATAATTATTATGGACTGTGGAAACGTTATATCTCTTATGTACAAGCATATTATGGACCTTTTGCAGGTGTATATGAAAAAGTCATGAGAACTATAGATAGTTTTTGTTTTGAGTTTGGTTTCTTTGCAGTGTAATACCAAGTAAAACTCTTCTTGAATCATCCGTGTAAAATTGTTCTGTCCAAAGACGATTTTACGCAGATGATTCCAGAAGAATTTTATCAGCTATAGATAGTGTTTTTTGAATCTTCCCTTGAAGAACCTTGCATGATACTGTTTTGGTCCATCAACAGGGCGTTTCTGTTTTGGGTCTGTAGGAGCAGGTCCCTCTCCTAAATCCATTGTTGCTGCTGTCATTTGTGGGATTGGATGAAAGACTTGGGCATTCCAGTCATCAGCTTGACTTTGTGTGGCTCTAGAGTTCCCAGCCTGTTGGCAGGCCTATTCTGGGATGCTTGTTCAAGATTTTGCAGATGAAGTTGCCAGTAATTCTTATTGTGCTGCAAACTGAATTATGCATTCATCTTGCTTTTTAACGTAGGTTGTGAGCTGGACATTACATTCACCAAGCAATGGGATTTGGGACTCATGGTTACCTATTTCACTAGACAGTATGTGGATAACGGAGTCCACTTATTAATTGAATGGGTTTGTGGATACTGGACAGTAGAGCATCAGAGACCCTATTATACTCATCTACAAGATTACCCTTGCTTCTATTTTACTCATTGCCCTTGGTGTTTTGGGCGCGTATGAATGGGTTTTGTGAGGGTGACTCTGAACAGGGTCTGCTTCTATGGGCTTCATGAGGTCTAGTTGTGGAAATGGGCATGAAATGGCTTGATTCATGGATTGGTCTTCATGTCTTACAGTAACAAGGGGTGGAGGGGTTGACATGTGTATTGTTGTAAACCTGGAGCTGCGCCCTGAATCGAAGACGTGCATGAAATGGCCAGTCCTCTATTCGATTGAAACAATGGGATCTTCTCACGAGGGTGGGTGCCTCAATGGTGAGAAGAACCTCCAGAGAACGCTGGTTCCTGTAAGATGTATCAATGAGGATCTCTACTCTATGCTACAGATTACCATGGAAAAGAGAGAAGGAAACTTTAAGGGGAAATTCTACCTAATAAAGGTGATACACCAAAAGATTGATCCACTTAACTTGGAACCTTGAACACTGAACAAACAACGGAAAATGAAGACCTTTGATTTCAATCAATCACTTATGCATAAATATTTCATGAAGAGGTTCGATCCAATGACCAAAACATGAGGGAAAACGATGGAGAGAGGTTTGATATATAAGACATTTTTGCAGCCACCTAACATCCACTTACAGCTTCAGCAAAAGACATAAAGAACACTGAACATGACCTGCATAATACGATAAGCAACAACTAGGTACAAATTAGACTTTGGGAGGGAAAAAAAATCTACCATATGCAAATTGCTGAATGAATATACACTATGCCAACGCTTGAAATCTGAAAGTACAGTCCTATTGATTGAAGATGTTACACAACTCACCAATGGTAGAGTCTAGCCTAGCCAAGAGAGATGATTTTTTTTCTAAGGTTGAAAAGCCATTTTATAGAGAATTACAAAAGCCAAAGATTGGCGTTGAAAAATTGAAGAGAAGGATTGACTTAGATTAACTCAAGGCTGACTTGGCCTTTCAATAAAATATGTTTTCTCTTTGTCTTTGCACGAAGCTCCTTGCGCTTGAGGAAGTGAACTTATCTTTTGTTTATTGAACCGCCTGCCTCTCTTTGCATAAAAATCCATGTCAATGTCAATTTTAGAACTCTACGTGAGCTACTGGAACGTTTGAAAGCTCGAGATGATAATATCATGTATGAAATCCAATGCCAATGTCAATTTTAGAACTCTACGTGAGTTGCTTGATGCCGAGTTGGAACGTTTGAAACGCTGAGTTGACCGTTTGGTAAGCTGAGTTGGACGAAGAGATACGCTAAGTTGGACCTTTGAATGCATGAGAATGACTAGTCAAACTGCCAATAAAATAGATAGACAACCGAAACTTAGCAATCCACCAAAAATAGCCCCAGTTCGTATGTATTTTCTCTTATTTTGGTCTGCTTGTCTTGTCTATTTTGTGCGGGATTCTATTTTTGGATGTATTTTGTCTATATTTTCTCCGTTTGACTTTTTTCAACTTCCTGTCGCTTAATCTGAGGTCAACTTCTGGTGGTTTAATTCTTTCAAAATTTTGGCTTTACCTTTGTTCTTTTTTTGGCTTTCTTGGCTCTAGTTGAACTCCTTTTTGAACTTCAACGGATACTTCCCATGGTCAAAATTTGACGTCTCGCGGGACGTCACCCTTTGGCATTTTCTCGGGCTTATTTTCTGTCAGGCCCATTTTGTGCTTAACACTTTGACGTCTTGCTTCCTTCGGGTCTTTGCTATTTTCTTTCGGGAAAATTGTCTTGCTTATTTATTTTTTTGTCGGACAATTTTTCTGCGAACATTGTCTTTCAACTTTTTCAAAAGAATCATTCTTTCGGGCTTCCTGTCTCTGTGCTTTTATCCGAATTTCTTCGGACTTTTTGTCCGAAGGAATTTCTTCGGACAAAAAGGCCGAAGGAATTAATCCTTTGTCCTTTTAAACTTTTCTCTTTGTTGATTTTGGACTTTGCTTTGTCGGCTTTTTTGCACGGGCCTATCTGAATTTATTCAAACAAAAAGCCCGAAGGTATTTTCTCTTGTTTTTGCCTTTATCTTGTTGAGAATGCCCTTTGGAAAATGCACAAAGGTCCAGGCACTGACCAAGTGCCCTTCGCAAGGGCTTCTGTCCTTCATCTGTGCCCTTGTCAGAAACATCGTAGGGCACTCGAGATTTTGCAGGGGTCCCAAATTTGACGTGTACCTTTTTGAAGGGTAGGTGCCCTTTGGGATTGTTGAAAATGACCCTTTCGAAGGGTACCTTGCTCTTTGGGTTTCTTGTTTTGCCCTTTTCTGCCTTCCAAAGACACCCCTTGCAATTCCATGGACTTATTCCTTCATATTTCTTTGGACTTTTGTCCGAAGGAATTCCTTCAGACAAAAAGTCCGAAGGAATTATTCTTTGGCTTTTCTTGCTTTTTGGACGGACTTTTCTCTTGGATCCTTCGAAGTATTCCTTTGGACAAAAAGTCCGATAATTACTTCCTTTGCTGGAGACCCTTTCATTTGTTATTTCTTGCGGACTTATATCCTTAGCACTTCTCTGAAGTTATGTGACATTCTGCCTTCTTTGATGAACCATTCCTTTGGACAAAAGTCTGAAGGAATCCTATTGTAGCAAAGGTCCTCACAAAAGAAAAAAACAATGTATTCTTTCCCAATGTATTCTTTCTTTCCTTGGATGGAGATGTGAATTTTCCGAATGGCAAGAGACAATCTGTCCTGTGAAAGAATTGTCAACATTTCTGGCGACTCAGCTGGCTCAGCATGCCTGCTATGCTTGAGAACTCGGACCATATATAGATGCTATATGAATTCCTCAATGGTGAACTTGATTTCTGACTGAAATTGTAGCAAAGGTCCTCACAAAAGAAAAAAACAATGTATTCTTTCCCAATGTATTCTTTCTTTCCTTGGATGGAGATGTGAATTTTCCGAATGGCAAGAGACAATCTGTCCTGTGAAAGAATTGTCAACATTTCTGGCGACTCAGCTGGCTCAGCATGCCTGCTATGCTTGAGAACTCGGACCATATATAGATGCTATATGAATTCCTCAATGGTGAACTTGATTTCTGACTGAAAATCTCCTCTGATCATCGCTGAAGCAACCTCCTTCAAAATAAGAAGGGAACCACACGAAAGCAGAAAACTAAGAAGCAAATGTGGAAACAAGCACTTATTGGAACAAAACTAAAGCAAACTACTGTGCTTGAACAACACTTGGAGGAAAGCAAAAACAATTAAATATGTACATAGAGTTTTGCTCTTCAATAGCAATGTTTCAGATGTATCCCATTGACTGGGATTGGAAGCTCTTGGCCGTCCATCTTAGCAAGCTGGAAGGTGTTGTGAGATTTGCAGCTGGAGATCGTGTATGGGCCACTCCAAAGGGAATCAAACTTTGTGTGCTTTCCTGGTTTGGTTCGATCCTTAGCCCATTTGAGGACCAAATCTCCTTCATTGAAGCTTCGTGAGGAAGCTCCTTTGTCAAATGTTCTTTTCACTTGTGCCTGATGACTTTCCATGGCTAGCATGGCTTGATTTCTTGTCTCCTCCAACTCCATAAGCTCTGCATACCTGATCTCCATAGGCTCACTCTCTAACAACTTAAGTTGATGCATTAGTTCTAAAGTTGGAAACTCGAGAGAAATAGGTAACCTCGCTTCCTTACCATAGACTAGCTTGTAGGGAGAGTTGGCTATTGACCTCTTGTAGGTGATCCTATCAGCCCATAGTGCTGACTTCAACTTGAGATGCCATGATCTCTGATTGTCTTCAATAGTCCTTCGTATGATCCTTAAGAGGTTCTTGTTTGTAGATTCAACAAGGCCATTTCTTTGTGAATAATAATACAATGAAGTGTTGAGATAAACTCCATGTTGGACAGCCCATTGGCTGATCCTAGATCCCACAAAAGCCATTGCATTGTCAGAAATAATGGTCGAAGGAACTCCAAACTTAGTGATCAAACCTTCATAGAAATCAAGGATGCTAGTTTCGTTTGCTTCCTTCAATGCAATTGCTTCCGTCCAACGTGTGAAGTAGTCTGTAGCTGTTAGAGTCCACTTATGCCCTGAACTGGAAGGAGAGTTAATGAGACCAATAAAGTCCAATCTCCATTGGACAAATGGCTGATCCACTGTAATTGGTTGAAGGGGCAGGGCTGCAAGTTTAACTTTTACTACAAACATAGCACATTGTTTGCACTTCCTAACCCATGTATAGCAATCACCAAATATAGTAGGCCAATAGTACCCATCTCTCATGATTTTAAGTGCTGTAGTTCTTGCAAAAAAGTGCCTTCCACCAAGTCCATCATGGAATTCTTCAAGTAATCTTTGAGTTTGGCTTGGCTCCACACACCTTAGTAACATCTCATTGATATCCTTTTTGAATAAAACACCGTCAACGAGCAAGAATGGAATTGATTACAATCTGAAACACCTTTTTTTTGAAGCACTTAGGTGAGAAGGGTAAAAACTTTCTTGCAGATAGCTTACTAGATCACGAAACCAACGGGAAGGTGAGGTGTAAACAGCAGCAATTTATTCATCATTTGACACTAAAACAACTTCGTTAGTTTCTTGTAAGTCCTGAGCTAGATGCTCACAAAGTCCTTTGCCTCTAATCAGCTTTGTGATTTTAATTTCTATGTTATATTCCATCACTTTGGTTATCCAACCAGCGCTCTTCTCATTTATATATTTGTTTAGAAGAATTTTTTTGATGCTTGGATGAGTAACCATTAGATGTATTTTATTATTAGACAAGTGCCTAAATTTCTTTAGAGATCTTATAATTGAAAGAACATGTTTTTCAACAAAAGAGTACTTTGTCTTATACTCCTGCAAGCCTTGGCTATAGAAAGCTATTGGCTGCTCCAAATCTTCATGATTCTGCGGCATAAGAATACCTGAAATGGTGTCCACATTAACATATGTATACAGAATGAAGTCTTTCGTAAAATCTGGATTTAAAAGGGTAGGAGCACTTGCTATGTCTTTTTTAACATCTTCAAACCCTGTTATTCCCTCCTTGGACCAGTTGAAGTTTTGATTTTTCTTTAACATAGCTGTAAGTGGTTTAACTACAGTAACAAAATCTGAAATGTATCTCCTTATAAAATTGATTTTTTCAAAGAAACTTTGCAAAGCCTTTTTGCTCTTAGGCAAGGAGAGTGCAAGAATGGATTGAATCCTTTTAGAATCTATGTTTAAACTATGCTTTGAAACGACATGTCCAAGAAGCTTACCTTCATGAACTGAAAATACACACTTTTTGGGATTTAGAGATATCCCAAATTGCCTACACTTTTCAAAAACATGCTAGAGGTGAACCATGTGATCTTCTGCATCTTTTGAAAATACTATTATATCATCCAAATGGACAAGCACAAATTTGTTAAGAAGGCCTTGGAAGGCCATATCCATGGCTCTCTGAAAGGTTGCTCCAGCATTGGACAAACCGAATGGCATCTTTCTGTATGCAAATGTTCCCTACTTAGTTGTGAAAGTTGTCTTGAATTGGTCCTCTTCTTTGACCAAAATTTGATTGTAGCCACTATACCCATCCAACAAGAAAAACCTCTTTGAACTTGAAACAAGCTGTAAAATTTGTTCCATTGATTGCAATAGATAGTGGTCTTTAAGCGAAACTTTGTTTAAATCACGGAAATCAACACACAAACGAATCTCACCATTCTTTTTTCGTACTGGAACGAGGTTTGCCACCCAAGTTGAGTGCTTGATTGGAAATATGATAGTCGATTCGATGAGCTTGTGAAGCTCAGCGTTCATTAAAGGCTCCAGCTTTGGATTGATTGGCCTTTGTCTTTGTCTTACTGGTTTAGTTTCATCTTCTAACTCAATAGTGTGTTGAGCCAAACTTGGGTCAAAACCTTTGAGATCACTATACTGCCATGCGAATATATCAGCAAAATTTGTGCATAATTCAATGAAAGCTTTTTTTTTTGTGGAGTGCATACCTTGCCCAATTTCAAAATCTTACTAGCTGCAATCTCTACATTGGCACAATGCTCTTCCTTTGTTGACAATGATGGTTTCTCTTTCCTTAGCTCATCATCTTCATTGAAAATATTTTCAAGAGTGACCAATCCTTTGGGTAGTTTATTAGTTTTTAGTTGTACAATCTGATCACTATACTGTTGTAAGTATTTTGACTGATTTTTTGAAGAAAACTCAACCTTTTCCTGCAAAAATCTCACAATTTGATTGTCACTTTCAAACACTGGTAAATTTTCTTGGTTATCTGAGACAGAAGGCCTTACAACTATCTTTATATGTGATTGAAAAATGTCACTTTTTACATTAGTTGGGATATCAAATTGTGCTCCAACAGTAGCCAACCTATCAGCATGTTTATTCCTATATCTTGGTATTGCTTGACTATTAAAAGCTTGAAAATCTTCAAGTAGATCCCATACTCTGTGTCTATAAGATTTAAGCAACATATTTTTGCATATATTCAAGCCTCTTACTTGGTGAACTACAAGTTCACTATCTCCAAACACTTGTAAACAATTTACTTTCATCTTCCTAGCCCACTGCAAACCGTGAACTAGTGCTTCATATTCAACGACGTTTGAACAGCCAAATTGAAATTTAATAGAGGAGAAATACCTTTGTTTTTGTAGGAGAAATTAACATCATTTCAGCCCGGTCCCATGCTTATTTCTTGGTCCATCAAAGTACAATTGCCACAAGCTTTCGTTAGATTTGTCCTCCTTGACCATCGCTGAAATTGGTGCATCATTCTCATGAAGACAATACACACCAAGACCTTCTTCAATCAGCTTGTAGGGATCATGTTCATGCAAAGTGGAAGCCCACTCATTAAGAAACAAATTTGGTACTCCATCTAAAGGCGAGTCTTTTTCTACATCACTAGTTTGTAGTGTTTCATCTGAGATGATATAATTTGCATTTACCATACTTGGCGTATAAGGCTCCATGTGAAAACGTGCAATAGGTTCTGAATGGATTGTTACCTTTGTGCCATATCTGGGCCTGAATAGTAAGTAGGTCTAATCAGTTGATAAATATCCCCCAATCTTTGAGGTGAAATCTCTTGAAAGACAGCGAAATAAAGAGGCAGATCCACCACTACAATGTCCTGCTGAATAGTCACGTTAGGACAGACATGTAATGTCAATTTCAAATCTTTGATAATGTCTACCGTTTTTGCTGGTGAGCCATCCAACTGCAGTACCCTTTTAGTATTTGGTTCATAAACAAGGTCAAGGTTGTCTGCAATCTGTTTGGGCATCACTGTACTGCTAGCTCCACTATCCACCATACAATTATGGACTAAAGTATCACCCACTATTAAAGAAAGATAAAAAGGGGTTATTTTCTTTGTTTTTACTTTAGTTTTGTCCACTTTAGATATTTTATCTCTTTGCTGTACCTGTTGCTTAGTTTGCTGATCTGAATTTGTCAAGACAATACGTTTATCAATTGATTTTGGAGACAATTCAAGAGTTGAAAGTTCTTGAATGAGTTTATTCTTTTGACCTGTAATTGAAACAGTATCCCACATGCTAATGTTGATGTTAGAGTTTTTCATTTGATCTACAAAACTGAACTGAGATGGGCTAACCTTTGATTCCACCTTTTGTGGTACTTGCTGCTCACGAATTAGAGGTATTTGCTGCACTTGACCAACCTCTACATTTTGATTTTTTTGGGCTATGGGAGCAGCAAGTTGTTCTTTTGTACCTTGAACAATAATATTAGGAGCATTTGAAGTATTTGCCACTGCTTGGGCTTCTTCAACAACGTTTTTTTAATTTTTCTGATAGGTTATAGCTGCAACTTGATCATTTGAAACATTAGTTTTAACATCTTGAGTAAAAACGACATGATCATCTACTTGCCAATTTACATTAATAGCATCACGCTGCCCTTGAGTCGCTCCTTGTGATGCCAAACTTGTATCTTCATATTGACCCTCTTGAAAAGAGAACTCTTTTGTCATTTGTGGCATGGTGTTGTTTGGTGATACAAGTTCTGGTTTTGAACATCATTGAGATTTGAGGGCTGCCAACTTAAATCCTGCACCAAATTGTTCTGAGGTGGGGTTGGGACAATGGATTTTGAAGTGGAAGGAGCATTTGGATCAAAAGCAAGATATGGCTTAGCTGGAGTCATGACCTCTTGTGCTTGATAGGGTGGTCTATTTTCTTTGAAACCTTGATAAGGAGACCTTTGATCTTTGAAGGGATGATAGTTGTTTTGATTTTACTATTGATAAGGCCTATTTTACTGAAATTGCTGCCTTTTGAGCTGTACTATTTTATTTTCAAAAGATTGTAACAAACTTTTCAACTCCTATCTCACTAGATTGACTAGTATACGCTGCAATAGGACGTTGAGGTGCTAGAATTGGAGCCAAGAATGAAATTTGAGGAACTTGAAGGGCCGGTACAGAACTTATCTCTAGAAATATGGGCATTGGAGGTCTTGGAGAAAGCTTATCTGCTTGAATCAAACTATCTTTTGCCCTTATTGCAATTTCATAAGCATCTGGAAAAATAGTACCACCCATTGATTGTATCATTACACTAATGTCAGAATTGAGAGGTTTCAAAAAATATAAAAATGCATATTCAGGGGATAGCCTAATCAGAACCAGTATCCTGTGCCATGTCTTTTGGAATCCGAGATTAAAATCAAACATGAACTCATGAGGAGTTCTCTGTATGGCAGTTAATTGCTTAACTAAAGATAAGTGATCAGATTTGTCTTCAAATTGTTTGACCAAGGTTGCATCCAATTCATCCCAGGTGGAAACGGATCTAAGTGGGAGGGTTCTATACCATTGTAATGCTTTTCCTTTGAAAGAAGCAGCTAGCAACGTTACCCTCAACAACATTATGGACTGAACAAAGATTAGCCACATCCTGGATATGTTCAATAGGGGTTGTTTGATTTTCTCCTGAGAAGAATGGAATACTTTTGATGGCAGACATAGGAATATCATCTAACTGTGTCAGATTTAGTGGACTTCCCCTATTGAATGGAGCAAATACTTGATTTCTAATGGCCATCTGAGTGGTGGGGATTGCAGTGTCTAAAACAATACGATGATGAGGTAAATATTCCCTTTGAGGATATGGATTTGCCCTCCTAGACCTTGCTCTTTTATAAGTTACAAATTCAAAAGGAATACCTTTGCTTGCTAATCTTGTGGTAACTTTTGGCATGAACGGATTGCCTGAATGATGCTACGAACTCTGCAACTGGCTGTAAATGAATATCTTTCGCTGCTGCAAAGACTATGTAAAGAACTCTTTTCGTGGTTCCATTGGGCGTGCCAAAAACTATTATCAACCTGGAGCTGCGCCTTGAATCAAAGACGTGCATGAAATGGCCAGTCTTCTATCTGATTGAAACAATGGGGTTTTCTCACGAGGGTGGGTGCCTCAATGGTGAGAAGAACCTCCAAAGAATGCTGGTTCTTGTAAGATGTATCAATGAGGATCTCTACTCTATGCTGCGGACTACCATGGAAAAAAGAGAAGGAAATTTTAAGGGGAAATCTTACCTAATAAAGGTGATACACCAAAAGATTGATCCACTCAACTTGGGACCTTAAACACTGAACAAACAAGGGAAAATGAAGACCTTTGATTTCAATCAATCACTTATGCATAAATATTTCATGAAGAGGTTCGATCCAATGACCAAAACATGAGAAAAAACGATGGAGAGAGGTCTGATACAAGACACTTTTGAAGCCACCTAACATCCACTTACAGCTTCAACAAGACATAAAAAACACTGAACATGACCCGCATAATACGATAAGCTAGCAACTAGGTACAAATCAGAATTTGGGAAGGGAGAAAAATCTACCACATATGCAAATTGCTGAATGAATATACACTATGCCAATGCTTGAAATTTGAAAGTATAGTCCTTCTATTGATTGAAGAGGTTACACGACTCACCAATTGCAGAGTCTGGTCTAGCTAAGAGAGGGATGATTTTTTTTTCTAAGGCTGAAAATCCATTTTATAGAGAATTACAAAAGCCAAAGATTGGCGTTGAAAAATTGAAGAGGATTAACTTAGATTAACTCAAGGCTGACTTGGCCTTTCAATAAAATATGTTTCTTCTTTGTCTTTGCATGAAGCTCCTTGCGCTTGAGGAAGTGAACTTGTTTTTTGTTTATTGAACTGTCCACCCCTCTTTGCATGGAAATCCACGCCAATGTCAATTTTAGAACTCTACGTGAGCTGTTGGAACGTTTGAAAGCTTGAGATAATATCATGCATGAAATCCAATGCCAATGTCAATTTTAGAACTCTATGTGGGCTGCTTGATGCTGAGTTGGAATGTTTGAAAGGCTGAGTTGACTGTTTGGTAAGCTGAGTTGGACGAAGAGATAGGCTGAGTTGGACCTTTGAATGCATGAGAATGACTAGTCAAACTGCCAATAAAACAGATAGTCAACCGAAACTTAGCAATCTGTCAAAAATAGCCCTTGTTTGCATGTATTTTCTCTTATTTTGGTCTGCCTGTGTCTTGTCTATTTTGGGCGGGATTCTATTTTTGGATGTATTTTGTCTATATTTCCTCCGTTTGACTTTTTTCAACTTCCCGTTGCTTAATCTGAGGTCAACTTTTGGTGGTTTAATTCTTTCAGAATTATGGCTTTACCTTTGTTTTTTTTTCCGCCTTTCTTGGCTCTAGTCGAACTCCTCTTTGAACTTCAACGGTTACTTCCCGCGGTCAAAATTGACGTCTTGCGGGATGTCACCCTTTGGCATTTTCTCGGGCTTATTTTCTGTCAGGCCCCTTTTGTGCTTAACACTTTGACGTCTCGCTTCCTTTGTAACTTTGTTTTCAAACTTTCCAAAAGAATTCTTTCCTTCGGGTCTTTGCTATTTTCTTTCGGGAAAATTGTCTTGCTTATTTCTTTCTTTGTCGGACAATTTTTCTGCGAACATTGTCTTTCAATTTTTTCGAAAGAATCATTCTTTCGGGCTTCCTATCTCTGTTCTTTTATCCGAATTTCTTCGGACAAAAAGCCCGAAGGAATTAATCCTTTGTCCTTTTGAGCTTTGCTCTTTGTTGATTTCGGACTTTGCTCTGTCGGCTTTTTTGCACAGGCCTCTCCAAATTTTTTCAGATATTTTGTCTGAAGGAATTCCTTCGGACAAAAAGCTCGAAGGTATTTTCTCTTGTCTTTGCCTTTACCTTATTGAGAATGCCCTTTGGAAAATGCACAAAGGTCTAGGCACCGACTAAGTGCCCTCCGTAAGGGCTTCTGTCTTTCATCTACGCCCTTGTTGAAAAAATTGTAGGGCACCCAGGTTTTTGCAGGGGTCCCGAATTTGACGTGTAACTTTGCGAAGGGTAGGTGCCCTTCGGGATTGTTGAAAATGACCCTTTCGAAGGGTACCTTGCCCTTTGGGTTTCTTGTTTTGCCCTTTTTTGCCTTCCAAAGATACCCCTTGCAATTCCATAGACTTATTCCTTTGGATTTCTTTGGACTTTTGTCCGAAGGAATTCCTTCAGACAAAAAGTCCGAAGGAATTATTCTTTGGCTTTTTCTTGCTTTTTGGGCGGACTTTTCTCTTGGATTCTCCAAAGTATTCCTTCGGACAAAAAGTCCGATGGAATTACTTCCTTTGCTGGAGACCCTTTCCTTTGGTATTTCCTGCGGACTTATGTCCTTAGCACTTCTCCAAAGTTATGTGACATTCTGCCTTCTTTGATGAGCCATTCCTTCGGACAAAAGTCCGAAGGAATTCTTGTTGTAGCAAAGGCCCTCACAAAAGAAAAAAACAATGTATTCTTTCCCAATGTATCTTTCTTTCCTTGGATGGAGATGTGAATTTTCCGAATGGCAAGAGACAATCTGTCCTGTGGAAGAATTGTCAACATGTATCAAATGAGAGGGTAAAACAGACATGCCACTGTATCCTAAAGATTACTTAGGATAAAGAGGAAGCAATTTAGCTTTGCCAGAGGGATACATAAGAGTGCTCACATTTTTCAGAATAAGAAGAGTGCTAAGCACCTCTTCTCTGCCTTGATGAAGATGATTACTACTTGAGGTTCCTTGATGATATCTTGGCCATCTGGTGGATCCTTGATATCAATCCTAATCAGGTTCCTCTCATTGTCATCCTTACATTTCACTTGATTACCTTTCAACTAGCCATTATAGTTCTTCATTGTCAACTCAGCGCTTTATCTTTAAACCAACTTTCCTTCTTTTATCAAAGACTTATGTCTTTAAACCAACATTTGCAAGAGAGGCTGCCGGTATTTATAGATTTTTTCATTAACCTACTGCTTCTCCTGATCTGCATTACTTGAATAGCCGACTTAGCTTGTTGCAGGATCCTGATGTTGTGTGATCCCATTGGAAATCTACTAAGATTGCAAATATTTTAAGGTTCTATAGATCTCACATCATTCTTTGGAAATCTTGAATGAATATCACTACGAGGTGGTTGTTACTATCTCAACCCCAAGGGGTTACAAATTTTATAATCATGACGATAGGCATAACCTACAATGACAGCCAAGGGTGGTGGTGAGGTGTAATAGTGTGAGATGTCAATAAAATGGGGTAAGGAAATTTGACGTCTATTTTACTATCATAGGATGGTTTGGACCTTAAATTTGATGTACATTTGATTGTCATGTAGATGTTTTTCTTCTTGCTTGGAGAAGGTGATGGAAAAATTGTGATATCTTAGGCATATGGTGGAGTTTTGAGCTCCTTGGTTTTCCTAGAAATATTTTTTGAAGCGCTTGGCAATGGTGCAGCTAGATTAAGGCCATTTGTCACCACTCAACGGTAAATATTCAGAGAAGGCAATGTAGTCATTAATCAATGTGGTATGTGACAAATCCAAGATAGGTGTCTCAAAATTGATATCTCGGTGTTTTTCAGATAAATATATTTAAGTTATTTGTACTAGTTTTGTAATATGGTCACTGATATGTTTGTTCTTGCTGTGCAGTGTTTTAAGTTCATGTTTAGCAAAATGTTTGGTTATTAATCATGGAGGGAACACATGCAACGATCATAATGTATATATTCACATAAAGCTGAATACTATTGCTTTAGGTGAAAGATGCACTCTCGTAAAGAGAAACACAAACAAAATGACCACAAATAACAATGTCTATATTGTAACTACCAAGACTTGATAATTGAATAATTTATTATTATTTACCCATTGTTCCATTACAAGTGGTGTTAGAGTTGATTTATTTAGTCTTCTCTTATGTACTTTGTCATCGTTTGTGTTTCTTAGCTTCTCATTCTATAGGCTCTTCCATTGTATATCTGTATCTTCCATTTACAATAATTAATAATAACTATATTTGTGTCTCATTCATTGTCCTGTTGAACATTCTTTTTTCCCATGTTCTTCATTCTTCGTATTGTTTCTCAATACATTATTGCAACTATTAATTTGGCTCTCTACTTAAATATATCTACATGAGTTTCATGGGCTTTAGGCTCCCTATTGGTTGGGTTTGGATGCATTTCACCATTTTAGATTAGGAATTGTCATCCACTTTCCTTACAACTTATGAAGAAAAATTCTACGAGCTTTGCACTTTATATGAGTAGAGATTGATGAACATTTTATCTTCATATGGACAATTTCTTACAAGATCAAAGGGAGATATTACCGTCTTCTTAAGGAATCTTGTATAGTTCTTTGTTTTTTAGATACCCTAGCCAATGATATCTACCTTTGATGTCGATAGAGGTACTTTAGACGTGGTATGTACATCCTTCTTTTCTTGCATTAGATATGGTGGGTCCATTGTTCTTCGGCATTGAGGGTCAGTTTCTTTACATCTACATTCTAGGAGATCTAGATCGGCATGCATTAACAACGTCCTCTTTACTTCTTGAGTATCATTGACTATTGATGTTAGGATAGTTTCTAGGTGGCATTCGGTGGGCCAACTTAGTCTGAGACCCACTTATCTTATCTAGCATTGGCTTGTTCATGGTTACTGATGAGGCTGTTTGCTGCATGTCTTCGTTACATTCAGATGTAGATTAGGGCCAAAATTTGTCTCCAACCATGGTCTCCACCAGCTTTATCATCTTTGGAAACAAGTCTCTTTTCACATGGTTTAAATGTTTGTATTGCACGATGTTGTATTTACTGACATGTTTAGGGTTACCTGTTTTGGGATCACCCCCCTATTTAATTAGAATCTGTTGTTGTGCTTCCAACTTTTTAGCTTGTAGCCTCTATTTCTTTAGATGCTGGAGCTCAGTTTTGACTCCGTCTTGTTACTAGTTGTACTTTGGTCAGTCGTGGATATCAATATACTTTCTTTGTAGTTTGAAAAAACCTGCAACGCCTGTTGATATTCATGGTATCAAATGTAGACCCCCTTTGCACTGTCCTTTGGCCCATATCACTCAAAAACCATTTTGCAATGCTTAGGTTAAAGGGAAGTGTGCAAACTGTTTAAAATTGATTCCATTCTAGGTTCTAGGAATATGACTTCACATGTATATTTTCTCACTTCTTTACTTTTATTAGTGGGTTTTCAGCCATGGATGTTAAGAGTGCTTTGTCTTTGACCTTTATGATGGCTTCTCCACTACAGGGACATACAAAGATACTTGATGAAGTCTACTAGGTTTCATTGGCACATGTTTTTGGGGGCTCTTGATTTCCCTTCATTACTATTTGTATTGGTTCCGTTGTCACCCTCGTTAGTGGTACATTGCTTTACTTTGTTTTATGTACTTTTATTCCTTTATTTGGCTTCTAGAGTTCTCTTTGTATAGCTTCCTAAAACTTTCTATTGTTAATTGTTGTATCGTTGAGTCCCATTGACCTACGTTTGGTCATCAGTGGACATTAATGGAATTTCTTTCTTTCTTTCTTTCTATGGGGAACGCTTTGGTGGCATTGAGGATTATACCCTCGGGTCCTTGTTAGTCTATGCTATTCTCTAGAAGATATTCTTTAATAGACACTTGTTGGGTTTTTGGTTCTTACTTTTTGGGAATGGGGAGGTTCAAATCCTTCCGTTTCACACAATTGGCTATCGCAACCTAGTGTTCTTTCTTTTGTATTGCCTTTGATGCGTTTTTTTGGACGGGGCATCTTTAGAATCCCTATTTGGACACATTGAACTTTTTGCATTTCTTTCTTTTTTGTTGTCATCCTTTCTGGGCACTTTTGATGTTGGTATTCTTGCAGATGTACTCTTATCTCATTGACCTATTTTGACCATTTGTGGACATTAATATAGTTTTAATTTAGATTCTCTTACTTGGGAGAGGAAACCGATGTAGTTATTGCATAGCCATTTGGTGTGCTTATCTTTGTAAACATATTATTTTATGGATGTAATACAAGATGCTTGCTTTTCAAAAGGAAAAAAAAAAAAAGAAAAAAGAAAAAAGAAAAAAGAAAAAAGTTAGGAAAGCAAAGTATGCTTGATGCTTCACGTTTCTTATGCTTAAACTGTCTTTTCTTTTGCAGGCCTCATTATAATGTTAATTTGACAAGAATAGATGTGGATGGTGCACCATTGGAAGTTGGCCCAGGGGTGTTTGAAACTAGTGATAAGCAAGGCACAATTATAGATAGTGGTACAACTCTTGCCTATATATCAGAACGGGCTTTCAAACCTTTGATAAATATGGTATGTATAATGATTCATAATGTTTTCTTTGCTATTAGAGTGGAAGATTACTAATATCACCCTTTTAACCTACAGATCATGTTAGCAGAGCCAACTTTGAATTATATATTTCAAGATGGCATATATTCCTTTGTTTATGACGGCAGGTAATGCTTTATTTCCTTGGCCTTTATCTCATTTTGTTGACATGAATTTGTTTTGTGGATCCTACCTGAGCCAGACCCGTATGTGATCATTAGCATCTGATGAAATAGTTATTACTTGGTACTAGAAGTCACACATTCTGTACCAATTCTAATTGGAGCTTTATAGTTATACAAGTCCTTTGGATAAAGTGAATCTTTTCATTTAATTTTTTTGCACAATAGGATTTTGAAGATTTTAAAAATTTTCAACCTACTTTTCTATGGCAAAGCCATGTACAAAGGCATAAAACAATTTTTGTTTGCTGCTTTTCATTGAAAATTACTTGCACAATGGGATTTTGAAGATAATGTTAAAAACTTTCAACCTATTTTTCTATTGCAAAGCCATGTACAAAGGTACACAACATCTTTTGTCTGCTGCTTCTTTTGACTTCAAGTTTATCATGTCTCGATTTCATGGGAAGTTTGGTATGTTTGGCTTCATTTTTTAAGCCACGATGCTCATAAATGAGTGTATTATGCACTCAACCATTTTAATCACTAATTGACCTTGTAGTATAGAATGCGGCAATGGTATGGGGGAAAAAATAAATTAGTGTGAGCAAAGGCAATATCATTTGATATGGAGAAGAGTGAGAAATAAAAAGGTCATTTAGTCTTGCAATTGGACACGGTAGAACATGCTAATAATATATTGGAGGGTGAGATTGAGATACTCAATGGATGACGGGTGTCATGTTGAATATGGGAGATGAGGATGTGTACAAGGATTACCACAATAAGTGCGATGGCAATGAGCTTAAATGGGAAGATGGGATAGAAGAAGTTGAAATACGAGGGATACTGAGATTCATTTGGAGTTCTTTTGGGATCTATGCAACTGAGTACTCTTGGTACATGCATTGCAATTGCACCAATTCTTGAATGCGATTAACAACATTGCATCTATTGGTTTTTTTGATTGTGCATGTGCACAGCACACATATTTACATATCTATATATGCACATATATGTATGAATATGTGTGTGTGTATACACATATATATAGATAATTCTAAATGTATTTGTGTATACATGTATATACACTTCCCCAAATCCGAAATTTTGGATACCTACCACACTTGCAGCTGATTCACACCTGCTCCTGTACCCACACTAATTTTAACTTAGTTTGGTTTAATCAGAAGCCTACAATTGCTAGGAAGGAGGTCAAAGTAATGAAATAGAATAAATTTGATGAGCACCTTATTTGACTTATAGTGCTCAGTTTGTATTGTGATATATTTACTTGATCCAAGTGGCAGTTCGAGACAATTTTGGAAAATACTGTAAAACTAGCAGGTCACCGTGTTGTGGGAATAACTCCTTACCTTTGATTGGAACTGTTCAATGCACTGCAAAGCTTTGGATGTGTCCGATGGAAGCAATAAAAATCTGTTTGGCAAAGTTTAACCCCTGAAAAACAATCCGAAAGTCTTGAAAATCACAAAATACGGAAATCTTGAAATTTCCATTTTTTTTTTTTTGGAAAATCAAAGTTGTGTTTTGATGAGTTTCATTGCGCGAAAATTCCTCTCAACTTCCTATGGGAACACTTGTCACCTGGCTTTTCAGATTCCACGGTGAAATTCTTTACTTTGTATTGTTATACTTCATTCACTTCTAAAAATAGCTATAAGGGAATTGTAATTCGAATATAAAAAAGTTAGTGTTGTAGCTTCACATCCATTCTTAGAGATTGCTATCATCTTGAAAATTAATCTCATTTGCAACAAAGTTTTCATTTACATTGTAATATCATGTGTGTTTGCTGGGTTCATTTTTTTTGCTTTAGTTTATTACTATCGTAACACATTCACTTTCTTCAATTTAGTGCGTTGTTGACCAGATCGCCAGCTAAATCTGGATTAGTGGTATCAGAGTTGTTTGTTCCATGTTTTTATGTCCCATCGAATGAAGATAGACTATGGCAAGTACAATATTTAGGCACACGAACCTTCATATTATATCCTTGTCAGTTCAAATGATCTCAGATGGAAAACAAAGAAGGAATGAGAGATCCTTTTAGATTGTTGCTCAATGCAACCCTCAAGAAGTAGAGGGAAATGATGGAACAATTCACCAATATGCTTTCTTGAATTGTAACCAAGGCTCCATCTCTTCATCAAGTATACTCTTTGTTGTCTAACGCCCTTCAAGGTACAAATGAATTTCAATATCCCTATTTTTGAAGGCAAAAGCAATGTAGATGATGGCTTGATCAATTGGAATCATATTTCTCAGTAAGTTTTTGACAATGACAAAATAATATGCACTTTTGAAAGTTGCTTCCATGTCAAAATATAGTGGGAATCAAATTTGTATTCAAAACAACCAAGAGGAAGATGAAGGCGAGGGTGAATCAACACTTAACCAAAAGGATGCTTCAATCAATACTTTGACATACTTTGTAGAGACAGACTTTGTAGAGGCCATTAGAGGGAAATACTACCAATGAAGAATTAGGATGACCACTACAAAAGTTTCAGCAATTGCCCTAGGGTTGAGATTAGGTGGTGTATGATTATACTAATGCATTTCATGCCTTGTCCCAAAAATATGGTATACATGTGAGTTAGACACAAAGTCCTCAAATATTGCTGTGACTTGCGTTTATACATCCAAGAAGAAATTTAATTTTTGAAGGTCAAGACATGGGAAGAAGCCTACCAATTTGTGGTCAAGAGCAAAGAAAAGTTTAAACATCAAGGTAGGAAAGAAACTACTCTTGGCAATAGTGGCATCATGTTTGACATTAAACATCAGGGATAACACCTTTGGTCAAAGCCTACTTCAAAAAAGGTTTCCTTGGTTAATAATTCATAGGACATGTAGTGTAGAATTGCACCCTTGTGGGAGAGTTTTTCAGGCTCTCTCACTCCCAGCTGCAATATTGGAGCAACCTCAGGGTGTGGGTATCTTGTAGTGAGGTTGAACCTCTAGAGAAGGCCGACTTCCTATTGGTAGATCACCTAAAACTTATGTTTCTGCTTGGAAAAGAGGTAGAGCGGGGGATAAGGGCTCCTAAGAAAGCTAACCAAGGGATGCACTAGAATAAAATGGGAAACTCCCATAAGCTTGAACTCACATTAGTTCTGCAGAGGACAATACTGACTTACACAATCTCAAGATCAAGCTGGTTGCATTAATATTTCATGGAGGAGGTTCAGGGAGCAATGAATGCAAACAAAGAGTTCTAAGACTCACTGAAAGTTCACATCAATGGCGGAAAGAGCACTCAACCAGACTTGCAAATAGCATTGAAAAACTCCCTAAACAAGGTCAGAAAGGAGGACCATGGACGAGGAAGATTATCCTTCACACAATGCCATAATGTGCAACTCAATAGACACAAATCCAAGGCAAGAGATAGACAGAGAAAATATTTTATTGCATCAAGAGGTAGTTCTTACAAATGCTTGACAGGGTCGAGTCTAATCTAGTTGAGCATATTTTGCAATCTCTAAGAGTGTCCCATCTCCCAGAGAGATAGAAAAGTCTAAAAATTGGGAATTCCTTAAATGAAAAAAATATGAGATATATATATATAGAGAAAGGGAAGAGAGAAAGAAAGGGCTTGCGTGAGAAAACGGAGAGAGGGGTCATAAATGGCTACAACCACCACTATGTCCTTGCAACTGCCTTGACCATGAGATGAGCCATCCAAGATCACCTCAAATCTCCTCAAGCCCCTTGTGCATTCAAGTCTCCCTTGATTGGAGTTGAGAGAGCCATGTCGTGGGTAACTGCATGTTCCCCCTGACATGAATGAGTTGATCCTTGCATTTAAAACTTGGCGTGCCCCTTTTGCCTTTGCATGTCCTGCCTGAAAAAGGACGAAATCCCATTCTCTAAATCAAGACCTAGCCATGTTGCCTCTGATCGAGCGGCCACTTGTCGGAGGTGAGAGCCATATTGAAGGACCAAGGCTTCTCCATTAATCCGCACCTACTAACTCCTGCCAGTCGCTTGGGCTTTCCTTTGTTTTGATTGGTCATTAGACACTGACTTGGATCCTTGATTTGCACCATCGATCTGCCTGACATGGATGCCTGCGAGTCATCGATCTCTTGCCAATTGAATGCGTCCTTGACACCTATCATGTATACTTTCGCCCTTGAGATTCGCTTACTTCCTTTGACCTCTTTTGAATGCAAACGGCTACTTTTTTGGACTTTTTGCTTTGAACAATTCCTTCGGACATTTTGTCTGAAGGAATTAGGTATTCGGGTTTTTTGCAATGGACAATTTCTGCGGACAATTTGTCCGAAGGAATTTAAAGAAATGACCCTCCGACTTTGTTGAAAAGGACTTTTCGAAGGGAAAGATACCCTTCAGACTTTTGAAAAGTGACCTTCCTGAAAGGAAAAATACCCTCTGGGAATTTTGAAATGGTCCTTTGAAGCTTTGAAATGAGCCTTCGGCAAAATTGCAACGGTCCATTTCCCTTTGAAAAATACCTTCGGAATAGTTGCAATGGTCCATTTTGAAAAGAAAGTGACGCTTTGGCAAAGTTGAAATGGACCATTTCTTCAAAAGAAAGATACCCTTCGGAATTCTTGTTTTGGTCCACTTCTCCAAAGAAAGTGCCCTTCGGAAATTTTGAAGTGGACCACTTTGCCAAGAAAAGTGCCCTTCGGCTTTCCTAAAATGGTCCATTCAAAGAAGAAAATGACCCTTCGGAAAAGATGCAATGGACCATATCTTGCGGACAATTCTTTCGAAAGAATTCACTTGGACAATTTTCCCGAAAGATTTCATTCTTTGACCTTTGACTTGAATAGACCTTTGGATTTTTTTGAAAAGTGCCCCTTTCTCCGAGAAGTGCCCTTCAAAAAAAACGAAATGGATCTTTCGGAAAAGATGAAAGAGTCCTTTTCCCTTTGAAAAATACCTTCGGAAAAGTTGCAATGGTCCACTTTGAAAATAAAGTGACCCTTCAGCGTTTTTTTTGTATAGGACCAATTTCCCCGAGAAAATGCCCTTCGGAGAAATTGTTTGGGGCACTTTGCTTGGAAAAGATAATTTCTTTGGAACTTTTCTTTCGGACAAATTGTACGAAAGAATTCCAACCCTTAGTCGGAAACAAAAATCCCGTAGAGAGAACACTTAGCCGAAAGAAAACATTCCTTAGGGAAAACTATGCGAACAATTTTCCAAAATGAAACCATGAAACTTAGCTCAATAAAAAGGCCCGAGAGAAAAGAAACACTTAGTCCCCACAAAGTCCGAAAGAATGAACAAGGACTTAGCTGAATAAAAGATTTTGCAAGCCCTTTGGCTTGCAGGGTTATCCTTGAACACTGCTGGTGACCCTTGAAAAGCTTTGCGTGGATCATTTCTCTTTGCAAATGTTGGATCCATTTCTACGCCTTTGATCCACTGTTTCATCAAACCAGGCAAGAGCTTTATATGTGGGCCAAAATTGGCCAACAGAACACATGAGAGTGGTGCCATAAACTCCAACTAATGATGCCGTGTTAAACAGGGACCATTGGGTGAGGTACATGCCCCGACACTAGATTTGGAACCAACCCCAGCACTAGATCCGAGACCACTGTCCATGTTGGATAATGGAGAAAAATCATAGAGGTCAACCCCTCCTCCATTGCTGCCATGACATAAGCTTCATCCTCAAAGCCGGAGGAGGCGTAGTGTCCTTTCCACTCATTGCTATGGATGAAGGTAACATATTTGAACTTCATTGTGGACAATGATATTCAAAAGAACTTGATTATATAGGATGTCGTCAAGAGGTTGAATCTGCCAATGACACCTTCAACCGTATACAATTGGTTGGGCGAGTCAGAGTAGAGACATACATGTTAGAAAACAATGTTGCTTCCTACATGTAATCAAGTCATTTTAGGATGAAGTGCTCTATGACATGGAGCTGTAGAAGTGTGTGATGTTCTGTTCAGTTAACCTTTATGTGGGATTGACACGTACAATGATCATCATTCTAAGAAATCAATCATTCAGAATAGCAGATTTGGCCCCTTCGAAGAAAATATTTTTGATTAATGTGAAGAAGTTCATACTTTTTGATCAACACCAGGATGTAAATCTATTTTCTGCTCCTTAAAATGAGTACCGATGGCCCTTACAATAAAATTCACACTTTAGGGATGGGAACCAATCATTGCAGAACAACCTTATTCTTATCATAGAGCAAATTATGGTAATGCAGAAGAATCTTTCACAATTCAGAAACCTTGGCATTGAGCAAAGGAAAGATGCAACTGAACTGTGCACAAGCTCCATGAAGAATTGGCTACTATGGAAGAAATGTTGATCAATTTGTAAATAAAATTTGAAGAGTTGTAGATACAGTAGACTCCAACAGAAATGCCCAGAAAAAAACATATGAGAGGATGGTAAACCCTTCTAATTTCCAGCACTGATTATTTATCAAATATATTTTCCAGTTTTGAAAAACACATTAAAAGAATTGGTGTTGAAGAAAATGGGATAGACTAGTTGAGCCTTGGCAAAGATGGTCAAGTAATCCAAATTTGTTTTGAGGCAGAAACGAGGCCAAATAATTTCGGAATTGGGTACATTGGAGAACCTTATCAGCCCACCACAGGTACATGTTGGTTTGCTGGCATTCCTACTCAAACTATTCACATTACGTTGAAGAGAATCACTTCTGCAGTAAGAAGTTATGTTCATAAAAAATCAGAACTAGAAGCAATGGGGCCCACTACTTCCCAAAGGAGGGATGATTGATTTAAGTGGAAGTCTGGGAGAGAATTTTTGAAAAATAGTGTCAGCGTAAATCCTTCACCATTAATCAGAATTGAAAACAGTTTAATGTGCTAGAAAGCTTAGGAGATGTACAACATGATGGAAGGCCATTGTACTCTGTTCAACGAACTTTGACCCCTAAAAATCACTCCAGAGGCCCCAAAATTACAAAATGCAAATAATCCCGACATTGTGTTTTGATGAGTTCCATGTCATGACAAATCCTGTCAACTTCTTGTGGGGAACACTTGTCACATGTATTTTCAGAATCTAGGGTGATCCTCTTCACCATCAATTTTAAGACTTTTCATTTACCAATAAAAATAAATCTAAAGCAATTATCATTCGAATGTAAAAAATATGTGTGTTGTAGCTTCAATTCTTTTCTTAGAGATTGTTACCTTCATGCACATTACTCTCATTTGCAATAAAGCTTTCATTTTCATTGCAATATCATCTGTGTTTTTTGGGTTGATTTCCTTTGCTTCAGTTTATTGTTATTATGACACATTAAATTTCTGCTATTTAGTGTGTTGTCCATCAGATTGGCAATTTAATATGGATCAATGCTTTACTTTGTTTGAGTGTGTGTTTTATGCAACATATATTGGCTGTTCAATTTGTCAATGTGACATGTAGGTGGTGTTTGGAGTTCTGTAACTCATATATCAGATTTCTATATAAACTTTAGTTCTTTCTCATTTGTCATATCTCCGTTGCCAGAGAATATTAATACCCATCTCAGTCCTTATTTTAGTAACCATTTCTATCTCAGCTGCAATTTGCAAATACCTATTAAGGATTCAGCATCTTTATCACAACTGTTGGTTCAGAGCTTCATGATTATGATCTATTTCCTGGTTTTCTTCATGGAAGTACCAAGACCTATCATTCCCAGGATCTTCCATACAATGCTTCAGTTGCAATTCCCAGCAATATCATGTCCAGAGCCGTGACTCTGCTTCTCCAACACAAGAAAAATCTGTCTATTATAACAATTAATGCAGAACATTGTTCCTTTGCATTCTCTGCATGCATTTTAAAAATAATCTTTTCAGTTTCAGAGGAGAACATTTCAAGTTGGGCTACGTATCTTAAGTGGGAAGATTTATGGCTTCTTACAGAATGCTCACCTCATCCTCGTACAAACTCAAAGTTCTTCTCCAGCGAGCAGCTAGTAGACACATCTCTCATGCAGTCGTTGCATTTCTCTAAGGTTTAACTTCAAGAATGGCCTCAATTAGCCATAAATTCAGATTTCACCCATATTTTACTGCGTTTACAAGGTTCTGAATTTCATCAAGAGTTCAAACTTTAAACACAGTATATCTGGAAATCCAAGATTCTATTCTGATTTCAACATGTAATAAGGTTTTTAACACATCTCAAACATAAATCTTGATTTTGATATTCACAAAATAGGTTTGACAACAATCCAAGCTTCAATGACAGAATCAAGCTCCATTATTTAGGAATATTGTGGAGAAGAATTAGAAGATCTGAAATTAAAGTACACATCTTTTTGTGCTTCAGTTGTGGTTTCAAGCTACGAAACACGGGTTGTTTAAGGATTGCATTTTGACCACGATATCCTTGATGTTCATGACATCTTTGTGATTGGGGTAGTTTCCCAATATTTATGATAAACACTAACTGGAAGTTATGAGGTTACAGCATTGCGCTTAGGATTCTTTAGATAAGTAGTTTGCTTATATCCATAGTGTTCACTTGCTGTCTAATGAGTTCACTTTGGCCCTTATTTTTAGTAATAATGTCATTGAAATTTTAGTGCATTTGCAAATATACTTTTTTGTCCATGATTCTAGTAGTATACTGCTAATTATTTATGGGGATTTGTTCCTGGCAGTGTCGATGATGCATTTCCAACCATTACATTGTATTTTGAAGGATCACTGAGCATGAAAGTTTATCCTCATGATTATCTTTTGGCGTCATCTGTAAGTTGTTTGATCTTTTTACTCTGTTGGTTTAGAAATAGAGAAATGGAATTTGAGTTGTTCCCTTTCACTTTTATTTCATTCAAACCAGATTACATGTTAAACTGCAACATTATTTTATTTTTGTTAATTTTAATATCTGTTGTTACAATCTAGGTTTTGGTTTTCAATAGCCCCCTGGTAAAAATGTCTGATGTTTTATATCATGGTTTTTTAATTATCAAGCTATCTTAATATTAAATTAGATTTGTATATATATATATATATATATGGATAAATGGAAAAAAGGCCACGTGATGTTCCACAAGGGGGGTCTCATGCACCAAATTGGTGTCTCACTTGGCGGTGACCTAAAAATCTCTCTCTATCTTTTAACTCTATAACATGCATACATTAAACTCATAGACTTGAAATGCTGATTGTAATTTTGGAGATGCTATTAATTCTACACTTATTGCAATAGAGATATTGCAAATGATGTTGATCCTTTTTTAGATAAGAAGTTATACAATTGTACTAGTTTGAGCAAAGAGTCATAAGTAATGTGTTATTCTGAATTAGATGTCAACATCTGCTTCGGGGACCTTGATCTAAGGCCCCCCATCGCTACCCAGGGCAAATCAATTGACCAATACATTTTTTACTTTGTATTAAATGACTTTAATTTATGATACTAATTCATACTTAACGTCTGTGTTAAAGAGTGAGCAGCAAGTCAACAATTTCCTCTATGGGGTCATCAACCATCTCCTATCGTAATAGGTAATATTTTTCTATACAATAATCAGGAGAATTTTTCATATTTGTAATAAATTATTCATAATGTGAATGACGCAGACGATGTCATTAAGAGAATCAAATACTGCCAATTTATTAAGAGTATCTATTGCACTTCCTACCATTCCACTTCTCACTGCCCCACTATCCATTTCTTGCATTTGGCTTTCCCTCCTTTGAGTTTCACCGCTGCTGCTGCTTGATCGACTCATTCATGTTTTTTGTGTTGTTCATGTGTAGGATTCAAGCTTTATGAGTCTGAAACACACTGAAAAACAATGAAAAATAGTGAACACTAATGGTCCAAAAGATAGCTCGAAAAAACTGAAAATAAAGGGGAAAAAATCCCTTATTCCTGAAGCTGCTCTCACAACTATAAAAACTAAACACTACTATTGCCTCTCCCTCAGCTGCAAAATACTTCTCCTATTGATAATGGCTGTTGTCCAGTTGAAAATGGCTGCTTTTCTGCTGCACTGGGTTGTTCTTCAAAAAAATTTTGGGCATCCACTTTGGGTGGTTGTTTGGTTTAAGTTTACATGATAAATTTTAGATGTGGCCCAGCAGTTAAGAATTTTTTTTTTAAAAGATTAAATTTTTGCATAGACAGGGTGACATCCAAGTCTACCCAGATAGACTGAGAGATGTTTGGACATCCCCCATTTTTGGGTGTAAGGGAGAATTGCTCCCTGACGTCTCTAAGTGGGTCATGTCCCGTCTTCATGAAATGTAGCATGTTATGCCCCACTAGGGATGGATCCTAGTGTAGCCCTGAATATATAACTGTCACAATCTAGGCATCTCTTTTCTTGATATGTAATCCATCCCAACTTGGTTTGGGCAGTATTATGTTCTTCCGAAAAGTTTTGGATGCTTTTGTAATATACCAAGAGCTCTGTTCAATGAAATACACTTTAAAGTAATTAATGTAAAGTATGTTATATAAAAGATAAAAATATACCGTCTACACCAATGTTAAATGGATATTTATAATATTCAAGGGCTATAACCCTAAGAGAAATAATCAATCCAACCTTTCATTTATTTATCACCTTATAATATTTGGTAGGTTTATATATATATATATATATATATATATATATATATATATATATATATAAGGTTTATGCTTGAATTTGGCAAGTAAGACTTGCTTATGTTTTCTCAAGTGAGTGGATTCTCTATATTTCTCAAAGAAAATTTTACCAAAATAATGGATGCCCATCGTGTGAATTCCAAGTTTTTCCTTCAAATTTATTAGTTGTGTTGACAATTTATTTTCGAATTGCAATTTCCTGTCCAAATGTGTTTCTTATGATTTCTATATTTATTTCAAATAAAAATTTACCAAAATCATGTAAGTTTATCTTGTGAATTTCAACTTTTTCCTATCAAATTTATGAGTTTTGTTGACAAATATTGATTTTTCATTTTTAAGTCTCAATTCCCATGATCTCGTTTTGACAATTTGGCTCTTAACAACACGATTCTTGTCTAAAGCTTTCTTCATTCGATATTTTCTAAATGTATCTTTGTTTTTCCCTAGTTAAAGTTTTGTTTAAGTTTGTTATTGAGGCCATTCCACCATTCCTTTACTGCATTTAACTCAGTTGATGTACAAGATAGTGAGAAAAAAAGAGAGATAATAAATCTATCTTCATCTTATGCATCTTTGCAATATATTTAATAAAGTTGTGGTCAACTGATTTGTGTCCATTAAATCAGCAACTTCCAACTAATCATAGACAGTCATGCCTAATTTAAGAGTTTATTATGTAGCACTTATTGTATTACACAACTCTTAATTAGAGACTTTATTACCCAATGCTAACATTATGACCATTAAATATATATTTTATTAACCTCCTTTAGTAGCCGTACTTGGTGCAACACAAGGCTTGCCCCTAAATTTGACGAGTTAACAGGTCCAAGAGGTTTGCTAAAGATGCCAGGTATATGCTCAAGTTGCACAATATTGCAATTAAAGTTCTCCACTATCAACGAGTAGTCAAATTTAATGATGATGTATTCCAACATGCTTTGATTGTGTATGAAATATCTAGGTTTTTCCCAATTTGAATACACCCTGATGATTGCAATAAAGATAATTTGTTTTCTTTGAACCACCTTTAAATTAGTAAGCAATTTTCTTAATCAGACTGATTCACAAGTTGCAAGGACATTTGCATTTTATTCAGATTTAGCAGAAGTGAAGGCAATTATTTACTGCTTCTTGATAGTCCATGAAACTGCTCCTACTCCCAAGCTAAAAACATATCCAGTTGTAAGATTTATGTCATTTGTGGATCCTGTCCAATCTGTATCTACTGTACCCTGCACATATCTTAAAGTTATATTTATTGCCTTACAATGATCAATCATAGAGCTGTTCATAAATCTAGAAATATATCAGACTACCTACTAACATCCAAATGATTGAACTGTCAACCTGGTTATAGTCACCACTGATCATTTCTGTGTAACCTCCTAGGAGCAGAGACCTGCATGTAGGTACTCTTGGAATGTTTCTATCAAAATTTTGTGTTATTTAATTTGAGAAATATAAACTCATCATTCGTTTGCCAAAACCCCAAACCTAGGCAGTAATGCAAGATACCTAAATTTGTTGTGTCAAAGGTGTGGCTCAAATCTGAAGTGAGTTGAAGTCTTTTTACCTTTGATGATTAGGTCCTCCACATATACACAATAAGCATACTGATATCATTAGTAGTACTTTTGACATATAGGTTTGGACCATAGGAGCTTGTTCTAAATCTAGATCTAGTAAGATGAAGATCAATTCTCATATATCAGGCTTGTAGAGCCTGCTTCAGCCCATAAAAAGATTTTACCAACTTACATACAAGGTGTTCTTTACCTGGAACTTCAAATTCTTGGGGCTGGTACATATACATCTCTTCCTTCAGATTTTCATTGAGAATCATACTCTTCACATCCATTTGAAAAATCTTGCAAACAAATTTTGGTGCAATGGCCAGGACCAACTGGACTGTAACCATCTATGTTTTTGGAGCAAAGGTCCTTTTTGTAGTCAATGTCCTCTTGTTGTGAAAACCTATTTTCCACCAACCTCTTTTTATGCTTATGAAAAGATCCATAAGCTGTGCTTTGTTTTGTGTGTCCATTCACTCCCAATGGGTTGTTTTTTCAGGTGGTAACTCAGTAAGTCTCCAATTTTTTTCCTTAAAAGGGCACTGTACTCCACCTCCATAGCCCTTTCCCACTCTTATTTAACTTTTGCTTCATCATACGAGTTAAGCTCAAATGCATTGATAGCCAAAAAAACGAAGTCACAATTTGCTTCATCATCATAATAATTAAGTGATTCATGTAAATTTTAATTCTTTACTCTAGGTCTCTGATTTGAGCTACCTCGAGTTATCTCACCTTCTTTTCCTACTAAGGTATAATGTTACCATTTGGGTCTACTGTTTCTATGGAACTACCTGCTGTTCCATTCAAATTACATCCTCGTCATGAAGCATTTCAGCTTCCATATTACCGAAAATGCTATTATTTGCATCTACAATATTTCTACCTATTTTTATTTTATTTGCAGAGACATCTATCAACCTATGCGCCGTGGAATGATCAGTATAACCAACAAACATTTTACATTTGGAGTGTCATTTTCTTCCCTTCTCCTCTAGAACCAAAAACATAAGAACTGACACCAAATTTTTTGAAATAACGTTTAACTTTGGTTTCATGCATTTCCATGTTTCCTTAGGTGTAATGTCTTGAAGTTCTTTGAACAACAATGTGGACTGCTTCGGCCCAATATTTATTTGAACCTCCTTTTTCCTCTTAGCATTTCCGTACCATCTTCATAATAGTTATATTTATCCTCTCCTTCACACTGTTGTGTCCACAGCTGTTCTTTCCATTTTGTCTAGGTTCATTCATTGATTTTTCCTTCCATTGTGAACACAATAGTTAGGACAATGTTGTTTGTAGAGTTTGGAAAGCATGATATGATTCTATCTGTTGATGCCATTTGTGAATTTGAGGGAGAGGAGAGAAGGTTCAAGGGAGGAGAGGGAAAAGCAGAGAGGAGGATGCGAAAGTGTTCAATGTATTGTGCTTGGGAGCGCATGTTTTTTAATTATTAGACCACCTGAGAGCCTTGGCACCAGTCATGTGTGCAATCCTTTGTTTTTGTTCATAGCATTTTTACCTCTATTTAGGCTGTTCAAATTCTACGCTCAATTAGGTCTGATAGCACTTTTGCCATTTGTGATCTGCCCTAAATGGATTTGGTAGCCCTAGTTTAGTATGTGGTGGTTTTGCATTAACATTTAATGCTTGATGTGTTAACCCTTCAATAATATTTTGTAAAGTTTGATAATCTCTCTTCAAGGGTGAACTTAAAAAAATTATAAAACATTTCTCCTTCCTTTGATGCTATATGGACTTTAAAAAACTTCTAAAAATGATCTTTCATATCTTGGACTTGTGAAATTTTTACGCTTTCATTGCATTTTGTATTAGAAAAATCAACTTATCTTTGTTCTTTGTATATTTGAATTTTCCCCTTGACAACTTTAGAACGTTCTCTCTCACCCCGCTTTAGAAATACTTTTGAAGTAAAGTTTTATTGAACCTCCTATCTCTCTTAGATGCCCTAACTTGGACTTTGACTATCTTCACTTGGTAATTTCTCTTTCAAGATGAGAGACTCACCACCATGAGCTTTGATACTATATATTGTTTTTAACTCAATGAATGCACGAGAAAGTGAGTAAAATATAAATTATAAACTATGTTCATGGTATGCATCTTGACAATACGTTTTGTAAAGGTCTGTGGTCAACCAATATTTAACCATAAAGGAACTAACTTAAGTAACTAACTCACAATCAATCATAGAAGACACATAATTTGTGGCTTTATTATGTAAAACCTAGTTTATCATTTAACGTTTCATTAGAAAATTCATCACCCAATTCTAACATTTGACCATTGCATATATATTTTATTATTCTAAGATAGAGTTTGAAGGTAACTGTGCTTTTGTGCCCCCTATAGAAGATGTCGTTAAAACAAAGTGGTAGGAACTTCAAATCATCTCCAAAATATTACGGTTCTCAAATTCGGAAAAATGTGAGAGGTAGCTTATGCCTTAGCCTTCATAATATGTAATGTCTATTTACAAACAAACAGGGATTGAAGAGTTGTAGTCTACTTTTCCCCATAGACTTAAGGGATAACTTTTGGGGATTTTATTTTATTAATTGATTAAGATTGCCCAAGTAGTGATTTTGATCATTTGACCATATAAAACAATTTTAGTTATTTAATAGAATATTATTAAAAAATGGTTTTTACCACTAAAACATTTTATAAAAATGGTTTTAACCACTATTGTAGTTGAGAGTTTGAATAATAATTGGAGAAGGTATTTTAATTAATTGTTTGCTCAAAAGTGATTTAATCACTCTTGTAAATTGGGTAAATTAATTAATCATTTATTAAATTATTCCCTTAAAGTAATTTTAATTACTAATTCTATTTTGGCAATTAATTTAATATCATAAGTGGGGAAAAGAGTAAATGTCGGCTTGGAGGGAAAATAAAAGAAGAAAATATATTTTGAAAAGTGGTTAAGTGATTTTAAAAAGATATTTTGCCTCAAAAGTGGTTTGCCCCACTTTGAAGATTATATATGGACATGAGGGCTTCTATTTTGGATATGCTAATTTGATATATTGAATCTTCATTTTTGAAGAAGGATTGGGATGTGAATGCCTAAGGTTGTTGTTGCTGATTGAAGAGTGATTTCACCTGGAAATCACATTGAAGACATTCTGCTTTTTTTTAGGTTGCTGATTTGAAGAAGTATTTCCAGTTTTTTGGCATTTTAGGTCTATTTTTGAAGGCAAGTGAGCAAAGACATCAAATTGGAAGCTAGTGATCAGATTGAAGACATTTGTGAGGGGTCTAGGGTGGAGCGAACCCCTCTAGGAGTGTGACATCACACTCCCTAAGGGTGACTTCACCTTTGGGACTGTGATTTCTACTTTTTGTGGACATTTTGTTCTCAAAAAAATTTGCAATAAAGATCACTGGATTCCTCCTATTTTTGTGGTCGTTTTGGTATATCATTTATAATGATTAGCTGAGTATTTTTGGAGCAATTAATTTTAGAAGTTTGTGCTGTATTTTGCCTATAAAAATTCCAAAATTGATGATGTGGCAAAACTAATTGGAGAATTTGATCTGAATATTCATTTGGCACTTGCAAACTAAATTTCATAATTTTTGGAGTTGTTTAAGGGCAGAAAAAGCATTTATTTTTAAATCGCTGACCTAGGGCAGCGATCTAGTCTTTCTGGCAATTTATTCAGATTTTGGCATTTTAATATTGTGACTTCTCCGTTTGAAGATAAGTGGGATTTGTGGATTTTCTGTACTTTCTTCTTTGGCCCTATAAGGGGACATTACAGAATAAGGAACGCATTTGTTATGTTTTCCATGTCTCCTATGTAAAAATGTGAGGGGCAAGCTATCTAGTTTAATTCAATTTTCCTATTTTCTTTTTATTAATACTATGCTTAGTAGCATAAGTTCCATATATATTTCATATTTGATAAATATCAAGTATTTTTCGTACTTTTAATATAAAAATACAGGGGTTAAGGATTCATTCAATTTGAGCTTCCTTTTTTGGATGATGAAGACTAGCTTATTCTAGAACCAAATAGTTTTTTAAAAGATTAACCAAGTCCTTATGCTTGAGGAAAATTAAGGAGTACCTAATAAAATGAAAAAAATTACCAAAGAGAATTTTTGTGGGAAGTCCAGCTCTTTGTAGATGCTCATCCTTCACTTCCTATGCTATGGGGACAAAGAATTTTCGGAAGGTTGTATTTGTTATAATCATTATTAATTTGTATAGGCTATTTTCGAAAGGCATGCGCCCCTAGACTCACATTGTCTCCTTACTCACTCTCTTTTCATCTATCTTCTCATCCCATCTCATTTTTATATTATATCAATCTATATATTTTATATTTTCCATTGTTCTATCTGCTTGGTTTCATTGTCAATGATATATCTATAGTATTAATATACTACAGTGAAACATCTATAGTATTAATGAAGAATCATCATACATTATCCACGACTGTGCAGATTTAAATAAACATGAAAGAGAGTGTAGTAATAGGGCACAACAATAGAATCCATCTTCTACTAATTACATGATACATCTATATCATGGTATATAAAAATGATCATTGTAAGATGGAATGCTTTTTGTCAAGTACTCAATAGTGAAAGAAAGGACTCAACAATTTGGAGATGGAGCAATAGGTAGCTGAAATGTTATTGTTTTACCAAATAGTGACACTAGAGTATAAATACATTAAGAAAATGAGTAAAACTTTTGCACAAGCGATATCTAAGATGTAATGATTCAAAATAGTAAATTCAGATCTGCCCTAGTGGCTGAAAATAGTAAAAAGCATAAATGAAATGATTTGACAAGTAATGACCAAGTAAAACAGCTAAAGTGAATGAAACGATCATCCCTTGGTAGAATCTTCGGATATAAGAGTGCAATTGTGGTTTGGAAGTGATATCTCATATTCTCAGCTTTATGTGAAATCTGGTGTGTTCATTGCGCAGTAATAGATTTGGGGCCTACTCTGCTTCCGCCAAAAATACCTTGGGCAGATTTGGCTGCCAAATAGGTCCCTTGTGTTGTAATCGACGAATTTGTTTTGCTACGCTGAATCTATGCCGTGCTCTGTTCTGTATTATGAGTTTTCTTGCATAAGTGTGATATATGATGTCGTACAATCGTGTGTCTTCATTGTCATGAATTCGGTGGTCAAAACTTTGATTTGATGCCTTCTTCTCTTGACCTAATCCTCCTCAAATTACAATAAAGAACAAAAAAAAAAGATTATGGGTGAGGCAACCACAAGGGAGTAGAAACTACATATCATGCACATTCAGAATTAGAGCTTATGCAGTTCTAGTGCTGTGTAAATGGAATTTTGAGCAAGGGCTTCGATCCCCTCTTCCCCAGATGTGATGATGCAATTACATGAACATTCGCCTAAACCCTCTACGAGTGGATGGTGTCACAATAGCTTGAAAAAGATTGAAGCATCAAGGTGGAAGACTCCACCACAAGTGTAGCAATAGATATAGTCGATTAAGGCTCTAACTTGAATTTTGGAGTAGAGTTCACCGTTCAATTGATACGTGGGATGACTTAGTATAGATAGGGATCTCTAGGACATGACATGCGCAGTGGCCAAATATTGAAAAATGTAAGATGCAAAATCAAAGGCATGGGAAATTAGGCCAAGGTGGAAGATCCACACAAATACACGAAAAATTCAACAGTGTACCAAATTTGCATGTCGGTTTACATTTAGTTGCTGAATCTATTCTTGGAGAGATAAATGTCAAGAATGGGTGCAAGTAGCTCATAAGATAGATAAATGAGGCTCAAAAGTTGAAATGGATGAATGTTGAAGACATCTAGAAGGCTCAAAGAAGAGAGAGTATAGCGTGGGGCAGGAAATGTTCTAAAAATAGCCAAATATACATAAGTGGACCAAGTGCGCAAAAATGGGTAAAAGATAGTGTGGAAATGGGTCTCGGACTAAAATTAGGTGTCTACATAATACCTCTAATTTGATGTATGTATATGAGTGAACGCATGCATGCATCAAAGCATAAAATAAAAAACTGAAGCATGTACCTTGACTTACCTAGGAAAGGATGGATGAATCGAATGATGCTTGAGATAGGCTCCATCCACATGAATTTGCTGTATCTTTGAAAAATATGACATACATGAAAACAATGGCCAATTGTAACAAGTAGTCAATGTCAACTCAAATGTGAAATGTAGTAAATTTGAAAAGCATTATTTGAAGGGTGAGCATAGAAATGACCAGACCTATTATATTTGAACCAATATTGTTGCAACTTGAAAACCAAACACTTTTGTGATTAATCTGATTATTCCAATCAAAACTTTTTAGACAAGTCCCAGATGTAGCTAGTTCTTCTTAGGGAATTTTGACAATCCAATCCATTTCTTGATCAAGGAATTAGACAAATGGACCATTTCTGGTGCTCTTAGTTCACTCAAAATATTTGCTAAATCTTCTTTTACTCAATTTTTTTTCAATCTTGAAAAATCTTTGAAATATTTGGATATATCCGCCCTTTTTGAGGTGAAGAATTGAAAACCCTGCATTGCAATCACTCATCTCAAAAGAAAGTTAAATGCATCATGTGTTTTGAAATATATATAGTTGAAGCTTGGACAGTCTTCGAAAAAATTGTAAAAATCACATGTATGCGTACATTGTAAAATGTCATCATGTAAAGCTCAATAGGAAGGTGCACATCCTCATATGGGGATGAAATAGATGGGAGTATACAACATGACCCAATGAATACTCCGTATGCGTAAGTTATATATCATAGTAATAAACTTGAGGAGATAAAAACAAGACATGGACCCCCCGATGTAGCAAATGCGCCCCTAGTAGGCCTAGATAAAATAGTTAAGCCCACACTATAGTATGTCCCTATAGATGGATGGCAAGGATTATGACAATGCAAGCACCAAACATAATAATATTGCAAATGATAATGTGCATGGTAAAGACCATGGCACCAATCATAATATATGCATGTTATGAATTGTGGTACCAATCATAGAATATTGCATATATCACACACAATTATGTAGCTACTGTTGTCAACTTGGAGTTGCATCTTGAATCGAAGACGTGCTGAAATGGCTAATCCTCGCTCCAGTTGAAACAATGAGATCTTCTCATGAGGTTGGGTGCCTCAATGGTGAGAAGAACCTCCAGAAAAGGTTGGTTCCTATAAGATGTATCAATGAGGATCTCAACTTCTATGCTACAAACTGCTTGGAGAAAAAGGGAGAAGAACTTGAAAGAAAATTCTAGCTAAAACGATGATACACCTAATTTGCTTGATCCACTCAAATCGAGCTTCAAAAAACCTTGATTCAGACAAGGAAGAGGCAAAACTTCAACTCCAATTGATCTATACACATAAGTATTTCACGAAAAAGTTTTAATCTAATGATCTAAGTTTGAGGGAAATGGAAAAATAGCCCTGATGAAAGGCACTAAACAGCCACTAATATCCACTGTAAACTGAGCAAAAGACATCCAAACACAGAATGTGACTTGCATAAATGACTAGGTAGTAATTAGGTACGAATCCAGATTTGACAAGGAAGAAAGAAAATCTATCACTTAGGCAAATCTATAACAATAGTACACTATACCAGCTACTAGAAATTAAAAAAAATAGCCCTCTTTTTATTGATTCTGAAAAAAGTTACAACAAACTTTGGTGGAAGCAATTTGCCAAAAGAGGGATCCTTTATCTAAGGTTGAAAAAGCCATTAATATAGAAAATTACAAAAAGCCAAGAGATTGGCGTTGGAAAATAGAGAGGGAGTAAACTCAAACCAACTTAGTGTTTACAAAAGTCTATTTTGTCTTGCATGAAAATTCCTTGCATTGGAAAAAGAAGACAAGCTTTGGATGCATGAAATCTATGAATAGATGTCTTGACTTTAAAACCAGTCAACTCCAAAACAAGAGTAGGCAAATCCACTCGAATTGTTGGAACGTTTGAAAGTCTCCCCTTTGCATGAAATCAACGCAAATGCCAAATTAAGAATTACGTTTGAACTGTCGGAACGTTTCAAGCTTTGAGACAAACGAGAGTGCGTGCATGGAATTTCTTTTGTTTAAGCTTTCCACCGTTCCACTACTCGAGTCCTCATGCAAAGCGAGCCTCTGTTTAAGAACTGAAGGTGACGTGTTAGAACGGTCAAATCTGGACGTGTCTATTCCTATTCATGGCTGTTGCATGCTCTTGTATTTTCAGACTATTTAGGCATGTTTGCTGTCTGTATTTGTCTTTTCCACAAATCTTCCCTTTGTTTTTCCTTGCATGATCCACGAGTTTATTCTTCCGGGCTTGACTTGGTTCTTGGCTTTTCTGTTCATGCCTTTCTGGACAAATATCCGTGATTTTTCTGTGTGTATTTTTCCTTAGTTATTTGCCTGTGTATTTTTTTGTTCATTCATCTCGGGTCTTTGTCAATTATTTATTTCGGGCTTTTGTTCTTTCCATTTTGTCCGTGGGAATTGTCTTAAGATCTTTCCTTGGCACTTACGTCCTTTCCCTTTCCGAAGGAATTCTTGTGTACTGGCTTTATGTCTGCGGATTTTTTCTTTGGTTTTATTTCCTTCGGAAAGAATGTCCAAAGTCCCTTTAATTTCTTCATTTCCTTCAGATTTTTCTTGTTGCCTTCTCTTTTCTGAAGGAATCCTTTGGGCAAAAAGTCCGAAGGATTCCTTCATTCTTTATTTTCTTTCCTTTGTTTATATTTCTTTGGGTTGTTTGAAGGGCACTCGAGATTTTTGAATGGCACTCAGGGTTTTTGAAACTATCATTCGGATGAATTGTCTGCGTCCTTAGAAACATAAAATGAACCAACTCGAAGGGTACATACCCTTCGAGACTTTTGAATTGGACCTTCCTGAAGGGCAGTGCCCTTCGGGTCTTTTCAATTGTGCTTTTCCTTTTCGTTCGGACAAAAGTCCGAAGGAAATAAACTTTGATAATATCCCTCCGACTGTGAAATGGCATTTTGGAAAAAATGTGCCTGAATTCTTTCGGACTTATTGTCTGAAAACCTTTTGCAGATTCTTGTCTCTTGATTTCCTTCGGACAAATTGTCCGAAGGAAATAAACTTTGCACAACTACCACTTAGTCATTTTTTCGGTCTTTCACACAGTCCTTTGAGAGCTCTTTCTCTCGGACAAAATGTTCGAAGAAATAGTCCACCTCTTATAGCCCGAAAAGATCCTTGAGAAGACAAAATAAATGAACTTACAGCTTGTATGTCTTGGCTTTTGGCTGTATGTGATGCTTAGAAGAGGAGAAAAACCCTTTCAAACTGCTGTAGATGACGTTTTTAGGAGAAAAAAACCCTCTTTTTGAACTGCTGCATGTGTCCTTTTGAACGAACTGTATGCTCTATATGATGGCTGTAGGAGTCCATCAGAATTTACATGGCCGTAGGAGACCTTTTCGTTATCATTTGCATGGCTGTATTTGTACAATGTGTTCGCTGTAATCAAGAAAGCTCCTTGGAAACCTCTGAATGACTAAACTTCACCTGGCTGTAGATGGCCACTTGGGTGTCAGTAAATGCACATTTAAGGACCCCAAAACTGATTCACAAGACAAACTTGGCACCATAGCAAAGTTCCAAATAGTAGGGGTGACAGTTTGCCCTATGGGGGCAAAATTGTCAACAACTACATGCAGGGAGTCAACACTCAAGGATGTGACTCACAAGACATGACAACTAGAGGATCCTCTATGCGCAAGGATGCAAACAAGACATTGACAAACAATACACTCAAGCATGCATAAGCATACACATACAAGTAATCGAACATGCAATGGTACGCAACACGCAATGTAACTAATGTAACAACCATATGTAACCACACAACGACGATATCTATGAAAACATGCAAGATGTTAGTACTAGCAAGATATGATATAATCAATGTAAAATAGCTTAATATGATAATTGGAAAGCAAGAAAGATATCACCATAAAATACGTTGTATAGGGATGCCCGTAAGGTGGGACATACCCCCAAGGTGAACATGCTCCCTAGTTGTGAGCAAGGAAGTAACCATGTGGCATTTGATAATATATAATCATATATATCCTTTATATTCTGCATCTCACATGCTCAGATAATATCATAAGATGTGTGTAAATCATGAGTGTGAAAAACCTCTAGCCTAGGCATGTAAGCTTGATGTGTATCCATCGATAAAGCAATTTTTTATTTTTGTCTTTTCTAATGTTTTTGCATTTTGTAATTTTCTAGAAGAAACATGAAAAGAAGAAAGCCAAGTGGCATATTCAAGAAGAAACTCAATCAAGCAAAATAGAAGCCCAAGGGCACAATCAAGAACAATCGAAAATAGGTAGGCCAAGGGGTGCAAACAAACAAGAAGAGGAAGAGGAAGACTCGAAACAATCTAGAACTTCCCTCAAAATTAAATGCATGCTAGGATGGAAAGTCCCGATATATATGCTATCATCATTGGGAAATCTGCCCAAGTGTTTGGAATGGGATTAACAATCAAAGGTGCAAGGGTTAGTGCAACATAGCAAGCAATGTAAACCAAGTGGCTAGAAGAATGCTGAGATAAAATGAAGGCAAGTGCCAAGGTGTCAAATCTAGAAGAAATAGAAGGCAAGCAATCAACTCAAGGGAGGAAGGCACATGGAAGGTATGCCATATAGAAAAAAGAGTGTATGTACAGTAAACAAGCTATGGTACAATAATGATATATCAATGAAGCGCAAGATATGGGCTAGCATAGTTAACCGATAATCTCATTTATAATATTATATCCCAGACTACAGGAGTCAAATGTATCACTTGAAGTATTGGAAAAGTGGTTACGAGATGCATAGTAACCAAAATTGTTGCCCCAAAAAGAGATGTGGAGAGTGGGCTCGTGGAGCTTGCTGAACCTTTTGAGAAACATGCATAGGAATATGTCATGATAAAACAGGTGCTTGGATATGATTCGTAGCAAGAGGTTTTAAATCCATCTTGGGATGTGGTGATTACAAATTGTAGGTCTCAAAGGTGTAACTATGGGAATTGGAGCTCTAGTAGCTCTTATAGTAGATGGTGGTGTCGTAGACACAAATTTAGTAGGGACCATAAATGATGGTGGTGAAATAGTTGAAAGTATCACATGTGGTTGAATGATTTGCTTTTTACAAAGCTCACTAACTGATTGCACATGTGATCTTTGAGGTTGGATAGGTAACACTCAAGTTGTGCCCCAAATGGTATGTATTTCGTAATCATGCACAAACTTGAGACAATGGTGTAGTGTAGAAGGCATCGTTCTCATTTGATTAAGCCATGGGTGTCCAAGTAATAGATTATACAATCCTGTATTTGATACAACATAAAATTAAACTAGAAGGGTTCAAGGACTGAATGTAACTAGTAGAGTAATACCACCAAGAGGTGTGCATGTAAGACAATCATGACCATGAAGTATCGTAGTCATACCAAGTAAATTTCACTCAATATAGCCTCAACTAGATAAAAATGACATTGTAATTAGATTTTTGCTAGAACCAGTGTCAATCAGAATTCCATGTGTGCCTGAAGGATTATAGTCAACATAACCATGAATATATAAAGGACCAATAATTGATTTATTGTTAGGTATCTCGTGGTAAAAAAAATGCAAGTGTAGATGTCAGCTCTTGTTGCTTGTGTTTTTCATGAGATATAACGTTACAAACGTTGTTATGATGAGATGGACCAAATGGTGAGGCATGAGGTTTGAAAGATTGGTATTTTAAAGCACAATTCTGATTGCAAGCATTAAACATTTTGTGCTCTGTTTGAAATGGTACTTCTTATGATATAGTTTCCTTTACATAACCAAGTCAAGTTTGGATTGATTAGGTAAAGTTATTGGATTTTAATGATTATTCATTTTTCCCCAACTCGCTATCTTTGTGTCCTTTTGATTTTACATTTGCACCTGGTTTCAGATTTTTCAAATACGATTGGTGGAGGAACACTAGGTTGTGTTGGTTGATTAGTATTCAAACTTTCTGCCATAGTTTGCTTTGCCTTTTTTGTGAGAGGTGGTGTGCCATTGAGCATGAAAGGTGGGAAACGTTTCTCATAGTCTTGGGGACTACAATATAATTGGCCAATACCAAATGTATTCATGTCATCATGATACTCTCCTGGACCACATGGTGTAAAGATAACTTTTGACAAATATTCATCCATGCCATCAAGGTTGTAATCATTTTCACCTTCATCATCCTGAGCATGACAAATGCCATTGGCCTTACTAGTTTTTCCCACATCATATGTTTGCATTTGTTCCAGGGGAGTGGGATGTTGAGGTGATATGATCATTGAATGTGGTACATTAAGGTGTGAGATAATAATTTCTTTGTGTTCCATAGTTTTTTAGTACGATAGGGGATATCGTTTGTAGGAAATGTATAAATTTAGCCCTTATGTAAAAAATTTAAGCATCTATGTCATGTAGAGGGGACAAAATTCATAGCATTGAATCCATGTTCGACCAAGCAAAATATTGTAGTTGACTTCATTAGATATTACTCGATATTTTGTAGCTACAATGTTAGGCCCAACAACTATGTTCAATACAGTTATTCCTAATGGGCTTCGTGCTTGATTATGAAATTCTTTGATGATCATATATGATGGTGTAAGAGACTTGAAATCAATTCCTAGTGTATTAGGGAAGGCCTCACTACATATGTTCAATCTTGAACCGTTATCTACAAGGGCCCTTTTGACTCCCGAATGATTGATTTTAGCTTGAATGTATAATGGAAGGTTTTGATTAATAATATCCATAGAGGGTAAATCCTCTAATTCAAAAGATACGAGATGCTCGCTATTTTACAATTTTTTTTCAAGAGAAGCAAAATAGGTAGGGTCACTATTATTGGGTAGAGCAACATCACACAAAGCATTACACAATATGTCTTTGAAAGCAGTTGATTGTTTAAGCAATTCTAGGATGGAGCTCTTGGTACATGTATTTTTGCAATTAGTCTACAAGATCATAGTGGGTGCTTGAATCCAAATCCTAGGAGGGGGGGGATTAGAGTTTTGAAGGGATATTTTTGTTGCCGCCACCTAGAGAAGTAAGAGGAGGGATAGTGACATTGCATGCTCTACTTCTCTTGGTTGTTACAACAACTACCTCATAGCAAATCATTATACAATGAACAATAGTAGGCCCATCACTAAGAGGAGAGAAAGGAAAGCTATCAAGGTCTAGGGTATCCTTACATAAAGCATTAGAAACAACCCTGTCATGTTTCAATCCACTAGCTAGTATTCTATGATAAATGCGAGGAAAGAAACATAGAAACCATGATAAGCATTTGTATAACAACCATGTGAACAAGCAAAATACCCCCCCATGCCTTCTCAAAAATAAATATAACATGTAAATTGGATCCACCCATGAGATAAGAGGAGAAACACAAGCCTAAGCATGAGCGACTAAGGGAAAGCAAATCAAGGCTAAATATAGTCATCATGATTTGAGCCAATGGAAGCCTAGTAACAAGGCACAGGGAGAGGGTTGTTTTGCCCTTAAACAAATGAACAATAAAAAATTGAGCTTTTAGATTTGAAATGAAGGGTCAAACCCTAGAAAATATCGAAAGATGTACTTGTTCAAGCAACAAAGTTTCATGTACCAATTTGTGAAGGTGGATGTAATCTAAAAGTAGAAAGAGGTGAGTAAAAGATAGGGTCTGATCAAAATATGTGAAATAAGATGCAGATCTGAAAAATAAAAAATCAGTCATGAAATCTTAAGGGCAAACCTCACAAGATATAAGCATTCAAAAAACATAGGAGTTCACCAGTTGTGTTTTAACAAATAGTGACACTAGGGTACAATGACATTAAGAAAATTAATAAATTTTTTGCAAAAGGTAATTGTAAGATGTAACCATTAAAATTAGTAAATTCAGATTTGTCATTGTGTGTAACAATTGTAAATGAAATCATTTGACAAGCTATGACTAAGTAAAACAACTTAAGTGAATGAAACAATTGCACCTTGTCAGAATCTTGGGATTTTGAGAGTGCAACATTGGTATGGAAGTAATATCTCAGCTCTATGTGAAATATGGAGTGCTGATTGTGTAGGAACATATTCAGTGCTTGCTCTGCTACCGTTGAATATGCCCTAGGTGAATATGGTTGCCAAATAGGTTTATGTGTTGTAATTGACGAATCTGTTCTATTACCCCAAATTTGTATTGCATTATGTTTTGGATTCTAAGTTTTCTTGTGCAGGTGCGCTCTTTGATGCCGTATAGTCCTATATCTCTACTTTCTTGAATTCGCTGGCAGAAAGTCCGTTTTGATGTCTTCTTCTCATGACCTAGTTTGCCTTAAGTGCACAATGAACAAGAAAAATAAATTATGGATTGGGCAACCACAAGGGAGTTGAAACTACATAATCCACATGCTAAGAATTAGACCTTATATAGTTCTAGTGCCGTGAAAATGACATTTCAAGCAATGGATTCAACCTTCTCTTCCCTAGATGTGATAATGCAACTACATGAACAACTGCCAAAACCCTCTTTTGGGACAAATGGATGATGTTACAATAACTTGAAGAAGTTTTAAGTATCAAGGTGGAAGACTCTGTTGCAAATGTAGCAATAGACATGGTCATTGAAGGGCTCTAATTTGAACTGTGGAGAAGGGTTCTTCGTTTAACAGATACTTGGTAAATGACTTGGGATGACTTGGCATATATAGGGATCTCTAGGACATGACACACGTAATGGCCGACCACAGAAAAATGTAATTTCTATGTGAAATTGAAGGCATGGGAAAATAGGCTAAGTTGAAAGGACCCACACAAATACACAAGATAGATTTGGCGGCACACCTATAGCCACCAAATCTGTCTATAGATAGACACATGTCTAAAATGGGTGCAATTAGCTCAGAAGATAGATAAATGAGGCTCAAATGCTGAAATGGATGAATGCTGATGACATTTGGAGGCTCAAAGGCCAAATAGAGTAGTGTGGGTAGGAAATGTCCTAAAAATAGCCAAATATACAAAAGTGGACCAAGTGTGCAAAAGTGGGTTAAAGACACTATGGAAATTGGTCTTGTACCAAAATTAGGTGTCTGCAATTATATAAACTAGAAGATAGAGTCATGGCATAGATTGTCTATTGAAAATATACATAGGTTAGTGAAGATAGAGAAGCTTTGATGCAAGAACCGGGTACATCATGAGAAGAACTGCATCATCTTGAGAAGGCGCTTTAGTACAAAGCAAGGCACTTAATGAAAAAATAGTGGAAGTAGATGTATATAGTCTTTCAAAAGTAGGGAGCAAAAGTAGACAAACATATTTGCATTTCTTGCAGATGACTTGAGTTGCAGATAGTCAAAGAAGCTCTTCATGCAAGTGGACATTAATGAAGATGTGCAGAATAGGACATGTGGAAAAGGAAGAAATTGTCATTGATGCAACAAAAGAGAAAAGCCTAATATTATAATGGGACAGTAGGAGTGCATTAGGAAGATGATTTCAACCATGAAGATGCAACAAAATGCCAATTTCTTGGGTCCATAATCTATGTAATGACCCATAACATTATTGTTTTTTGAGTTTGAAATTCTAATGAGCAGAATTGGGTGAAAGCAACTTTGAGGGATGATTTGTGAAGTTGTAGACAATCAAATAATATCTTCACGGCAGTAGACATCAATGAAGATCAAGAGTAGGACATATGGAAAAAGAAGAAATTGTCGTTGATGCAAAAATAGAGAAAAAGGTCGAATATCATGATGAGATATGAGGAATGGGTTAGGATGATGATGTCAATTATGAAGAATCAATACAATGTCAATTTCCTAGGCCTATAATGTATGCCCCCCAATATTAGGTAGAGACATATCAGGATGAACCATAACTTGTTGATTTTGTGTTTGAAAGCATAATGGACAAAAATTTATGCAAACTATTTGAGAGATACGTAGTGAATTCGTAAAGAAAAATAAACTATTCAGTTAATGCAGGGAATCCAAGGAGGCACATTTTTATAGAAGATTGATGATGGAAGTGAAGAAGTGAAAGAAGACATGTGACAGAGCCATTATGTGGTCCTCAATCTTGTTCTTATAAGCTTACTAAATGGGAAGAGCACATTGTTTGTTTTAACACAACACCATTTTTTTCTATATATATTATCTATAAATTAGGTGTACGATATATAAGTGCATTTTTGCAATGAATTTATAGTTTTAGGACCTTAGGATATTATCTTCCATTTTTTTCAAAAGCCTACTTGTTTCAGATGGGGTGTGAATATTAGTAAAGTATATCCTCATTTGCCATGCATAAGGTGAAAGATTTCACACCACTCTGTTACTAGAGTAATCTATCAATGACAGAAGCACATAGACTCATAATACATATTGATAACGAACCTGAATTTTGCTTACTGTATCATGACCATTCATGTACAATAATGTTGTGTCCCAACCTGGAATCCTTCTCTTTCAACACATGCACACTGATTGTCAACTAGCACTAGATGATTAGAGCACCTATTCAATTAACATATCTGATTCCTTATCAATTAATTATTTGAATGCACACACCAATGCATAATGGCATAATATATTATTGAATTATGCACCTAAATACAAACATTGTAATACATACAAATATACACCCAACACTGATGATATAGCGTATGAATTCTGTGCAACATGCTTAGCGTTACGAGTCAATTGACTTAATATCATTAAAACCATCAGAGCTTATGATAATTTAAATGAGATATAAACATTGTAGTGGAAGGATTGACTCGTATTTATGGGATTTATTGTTATTGATCTGTGACTTGATACAAGCTATGTTGTCTCCAACTCATATTGAACTCAACAAATTGAAGCGTCACTAAATAAAGGAAATTAGGAAATTTCATGAAAGAAAAAGAAGATTTTTTTGCATTGCACTATATTTTAATTTCAAAAAAAATCCAACAATGGATAATATCATGTGAACATTAGTAGGAGATATCAAACTGGAGTTCATTTACACTATTGTACATGAAGCAAAAATTATATGTTTTGCATTAAAATTTCAGAAAAATAGTAAAGACAAATTAGTTTTTTTTGCATTAAATCAGAGTGTACGCTATTAATTCATGGTGAAAAAACAGTTTCTATATGCCCTTAAATGCTCATCTACTATGCATTGACTCGTTGGGGGTGAAAAATTGAAGAAGATGGAGAAGTTAAGTGCATTATATGTTTATTTTTGCTTTTGTGGTTAAATCGAGTCTTTTAATTGGGCTTGATGAGTCTATGTAAGACTCTCGAGTCTCAGTGAATCTTTGGGAGATTCCCTTGTTTTGTAGTCTCGACCCCAAATTACCCTAAACTCATTAGTGAAACTGACTTGGACTTGCGAGATTTCTTGAGTTTCAACAAACTCCTGCTTCTACGGTTCTTACAAAATTAGCCATGAAAATGATCTAGTGAAGTAATGGTAAATCTTATCATAAGGTTCTATAGGTTATGAATAACTTTATGCTAATCTATGCATGCTTGGTGTTATATAATCTAACCGGTCATTACTCAAGTGAAGGGCTAAGAGTGTTATTGTATATATGGTTGGTCATGCTTGGGGCCTCACAAAAAATAAGGGCTCCAACATATAAACAAAGCTTTCATTGGGTGCTATATGGTGAAGGGGCGGAGTCATTTACAAGGAAAATTCATGTATACAATGTTGAAGCCTTGAAGGTTTATGTAACTTAGAGTTTGTGGCACTAACCATTGGAGAAAGGACATCTAGTGTGCTGATACATAATGCACATATGGAACTTTGACATGTCCAACTGCTTGAGAACACATGGATGCATGCTAACAATACAAACTTTGGTTGTTTTCCACATTGTTGTAGTTAAGGGTTGAACTAATCTCTAAAAGATAAATGGTGGTTGTTTCTAATCGGTGAACCTAGATCTACATTGTATTTGTCATTGTCTCCTCTATCATAGTGAATAATTTAGTTAATGAGGCTGTAAAGGAAGGATAAACTTTTTCCGTTAGCACTTTTTACAATATGTCTGACTATACCATTGGAGACAATATCATTTATTATGATAGAGGAGACAATCCATCTTACAATTTTTATCTTGTCAATCTATCTTACAGTCTTTGCTTGCGTGGTATAATCATGAAGCATTATTTAACCTAGCAACATGTTTCATTTTTATGAGAACACTATACTAAAAGATTGATTGGTACATAAAGATTAGTTCTAGAGTTCAAATTTTGAGAGTGCTCATGGTCAGTAATTTGCATCTTTGTAAATATTAAGGGGTTCTTATTGTTTTTCTCTTCAATACTTTAAATAAAAGAATAGAAATGAAATATTTTATTATTCACATATATTAAATGAGAAACATCTTATAGGTCCCTTTTTGACCCCAAATTTACCTTATTAGTTAGACTTTAGTTAAGATTTTTTTTTGTGTATTCATTTTACATGGACAGCCAACGTTATTAGCTAGTATTTATTGGAAATGTAGAAGGGCAGCTGCTTCTTAAGCATTGGAACGACTAGTTAAACATCATTATTTTCAATATGACAAATGTATTAGCAATTTTCCAAAGCTATATCTATTATAGAAAAAATAAAAAATAATGAATACACTGTAATGAACACCTAATTTTGTTTGTTTTCTCTAGGGAAACACTTGGACTATTGGGTGGCAAGATAGTGGGCGCCAAGGAGATGATAACAAGTACATGACGATATTAGGAGGTATGAGAAGCTTCCTTAACTTGGAAGTTAAAATACCATAAGTTGATTGTCTCTATAAATGTTTTTATTCAAATGGTAGTTTACTTGGTTTTTCAATTGCCTTGAGCTGAATTTGTTTTGCTTAGTTAGCCTAAGATTTTTTATTTTTATTTTTTTTCAAAATTATGTTTCTCGAGGAATGTGTTATTAATAGTTTGTTTGGTTGCAACTTGAAACATTCTTCTTAACTTGCACAATACGCATATTAATGAGCTCCTATTAAGATATTAACATGATAACATAAGAGAGATTCAACTACTTATTGCAAGCACCATTGGCCCTAGATTTCCCCAAGGACTACCATATAATTTTGATTATTAGACATAACAATAGAAATATTATCTACTAGCTCTTAACCTAGCTAGAATTCGCCCCACACCACTAAACATAACAATATATATTCAACTAGTTTTAAACCTAGCTAGAATTTTCACCACACCATATGATCCGAGCACAACCGTGACAGTCTGCGCTCTTCTCTTAAAAGCCTCGTGCACCTCGCACAACCAGCACTCCTTCGTGACACTTGTGGAGATTCTACACACTTGTAAAACTCAGTGGCCACATGGACACTCTCTACCATGGCACACCATGTCAGATGGCACTCGCAGAGCTCATGCCATCTCAAAGAATCTGTTAGCATACCCCATGCCTAGGATTTCAAGCATCATATCTACAAGAAGGCAAACCTTCAACAAAGAGCCAAATAAGGGTTTTCCCTAAAATCCATAATTTTTTGAATTCTGAAATTAGCAAAATCTGCAAACCCTAGCTCAAGTAGATGCTTTAAAAACACATACAAATTGCATTCAAACCCTAGACGTCAATGTGCAATAAATAAATAGGTAAGTTCCAGCCATTACCTTGATCAAATATCACCTCAATATGATCCAATATGAGCCACAAACTGAAAATAGAAATATTGTATTTTTTCACCCCTTGAATGTAGATGAATTTGTGATTTAACCTTGGTGGAAAATATTTGATTTTATGCATAAAGAAAAACAGCTGAATATTCACCAAAACTCATTCAAACCCTTGCAAAAATCGTGAATAAAATACTAAAAATAGCCAAACAATTTCAGCACCCTTCTAGGGCACTCAAGGTGGTCAAACACCTTCCCAACTAAGTCGCCCTAGGTCATATCTGCAAATAAAAATTCTAAATTAATTGTTATCCTCCAACTAAGGTTTTAGACCCCTTCAATCATCATCCACTCATGCCCAATCAAGTCGCTACATTTTGAAAAAATCAAACAATAATTATTAGCCTCAAATCAACAATTTGTGAAGTCAAACCTTCGTAAAATTTGCTCAATAAAATAAATAAATAATTCAGAAACTATTATTTATTTAATCACTCAAATTGTCCTTGGAACTTTTGCTACATCACATATAAAATTAATGCCACACTTCAACAATATTCATTATTAAATTCCAGCAATGAAACTTGATCAATCAGACATCAAATTGTCTACAAAATCCTCTCAAAGACTACACAAAGCAAGTTACCTCACTCTAGGGCAAGTACCAAATCCACCTTAGCAAAGGTGGCGTCAAAAGACACTTTTTTGTCGATAATTTAGCTCTAAAACCGGCAAAACAATTATTGAGTATGCATCACAATATCAAATTCAACATATCTTTCAATTGAGATTTTCACCATGTACTTGTACCCTCCAAAGCGGGGTGAACCACCTGGGGGGTCACTCTCCTTGTCGACTTTTAGAACATCTTTTCTCCTTTGATCACTTTCAAGCTGACTTTCTTTTTTTACAAATAATAATATTAAATTAATTGCCTAAATAATAAATAGTAATTAAAATAATTTTTAAGCAATAATCCAATAATTATTTCTCTTAAACACTGTAGTGGTAAAAACCACTTTTAAAAAATATTCTATTAATTAACTAAAATTATATTATATGAGCAAATGATTAAAATCACTATTCGGGCAACTATAATTAATTAATAAAATAAAAATCCCAAAATGAATCCTTTAGTCTATGGGAAAAGTAGACTAAAGGTCTTCAATACCTGATCATAAATGATGTGGAGATGAAGACATTACAGTCCTCTCCCACAATTGCTTGCCCACAAGCAATTTCAAACAAGGCTTCCTTGATAGAGCATCCGCTACCACATTGTTTTTACTTTTCACATATTCAATATCAAAATCATAAGTTTGCACCTTGCTTACCCACTTTTGTTTCCTGTCCTTCAATTCCTTTTGATTGAGGAAGAACCTCAAACTATTGTGATCCAATATAACAATGAATTTGCCATAAATCAAATACTGTTTAAACTTACTCAAAGCATGCATAATTGCCAACATCTCCTTGTCATATATTGAATAAGCTTTATCTGAATTTTTGAGTTTTCTACTCTCAAAAGCAATAGGATGTTTATTCTGCATTAAGACAACCCCTATCCCTTAATCCGAAGCATCACACTCAACCACAAAAGGAGTAGAGAAATCTGGAATAGCAAGAACAGGGCAAGAGCACATTACCTCCTTGAGCTTTTGAAATGCTAATTGGGTTGTTTTGGACCATTTGTAAGCCCCTTTTTTCATTGCGTAACTATTCCCTTTTGTAGCTGCCTTCTTGTAATAATATATTGTAATCCATTCAATTCTAAGGGGACACATGCTTCAAGCATCCACTATCGAATGGTCATATATTCACATTCCAATCTAGGAAAAAAGTTATGAAGTGTTTCCCTCTTTCTAATGATGAGAATCTTCATTCGCAGCCTTGTTGCACATTGAACACATATGTATCATATCCTAATATTTCTCATTGAATAAAAGTAGCATTATTATGCTAATCCCATGCATTCAAATGTGTGATAGTTTATTGTTACTGTTTTTGCTTACATGTTCTCTAACTCAGTGATGCGAACCAAGTTATTGCGTTTCCTTTGCGCTACCATCTTGGGCCCTATGGTGTGGATCATTCACAGTTTTACGGGTTATAATCCATTTCAAACATGTCCTGGGTTCCATTCAACAACACCCTTAGACATGTCCTACTGTGTGCCATCCGACACGGTGTTGAGTACACTAGACAAGGAAATGGACTAAGCGTAATTTTTTTGCCTCACATCCAACCTGTTCGCTAATAGGTTGAGCAAATTCTTTCGCACTAACATCATAAGCACAAAGATCGCCATGAGGCACATCACATACCTCATGTGTTGAAGGTAGGTGATAAGGATTGGTTGCATCTTCAAAAGGAATGTTTCAAGTCATAGAAAGATCAAGTCCCTGCGCTATGGTCTATACATTGTATTGTGTGCAACTGGAGAGAACACATTTGTTCTTGATCTATCTGTTAAATATTTTAATAAGACTTAACTAATTTTAGTTAAGGTCTAAACTAATAACCTCCTATAACTGTTGTAACCTTGTTGCAACCAATTTTGCATATCATAAATAAGATCTATGCATAGATCAATACATTGTGTGCTTCTCACAATTGTCTCTTCATTCATTTGCTAACAATGGTATCAGAGCCACCACTCGAAGAAGTTGGAAGGGTACAACTGATTCGTTGTTCAAGGAAACCCTGGTTCTAGGGTACGAACAAGTGAAGAGGAAAAAGGATGATCTAGTCCCATGAGAGAGACACCCCTGTCAAAGGTGGGAAGAAATCACAGTCGATGAAGGAAGGACACGAGTTTCAATCGCAGACAGAAAGGGCCAAGGGCTTTTGAGTCTCGTCAAAGGCTTCGCACGGGAAACAAACACAGTCATCGAAGATCATCATGACGTCAGTCGAGTTAAGGCAGTCACGACCAGATTCACAAAGACACAATCGCGACAGGAAGGGTTGTTGGGAGACAAAGTCGAGGAAGGAAATGTCGCGGAGGGCATGAAACATTGCAGAGTTTTTTTTTTATGCTGGGAGAAAACACACAGTCACATCCAAAATAGTCACGTTTGCAGTCGCGTTGGGGAGAACATACAGTGCCCAGGAACGACGATGCGTTGAAGAATGAAGGGCACAACGTTTTTTTTAGGGGAGAAGACCACAACGAAGGGCACAAACACAACACATAGGGGACAAACACGATGTACAAGCAATAAATCTGGTGGAAGGACCAATGAGTTCATCAGAAGCACATTGTGGAAGGCCCAATGAGTTCATACATCTCACAAATTTTCTTTTGTACTATAAATTTTTTTGGGTGGTTGTAAAAATCTTAAATTGTTGTCAAATATATTTCTGTTGAAGTTCAAAATCAGAAAGATCGTAATAGTTCAACTTTTTTGAAATTTTTTAGTATTTTATTGGTTAAAAATTATTTTTTGGAGTGAAAAATTGTCTATCCAAAATCTTGTCCTTCCTGAGGCTCAAAAATTAACTGAGCAGTATTATAATGTGTGAAGTCATAAAATCTTGACAATTGTGGAATTCCGTGATTGTGACAAGATTATACTTGACACGGAACAACCACCAATGAACTTTGTCAATTATGACAAACGTCATAAAGAAGCCCTTCTTTTGTTGAAATGTTGTGTCAAATGATATGATTCCAAAGGTCCGGAATGTTGCATAAGCAAGTGCACTATTGACGAGTCTTAAGAACAAGTACCAAACTTTGAAAGTGTCGAGTACTTTATTTGAAAAATCTATTGTTTTCCACAAAAATGACAGGTGGGTCTCTATCAGAACATTTATTATGGATGAAAGATCTCCGGGACCAATTGTTAGCCATCAACAAAAAGGTGGATGGCGATGATATGGTCTCTTGCTCTGAATAGCTTGACACCTTGTGAATCGTTCATGGAAGCCTTGCACCTGATGATAGAGAGTAACACTCTCACTTTGGATTAGATGAGTTCATATTTGCTGCAAAAAGAACGCATGCAGACACACTTCAATGAGCTCAGTTCTGGCCAATCAGAAAGTGCATTTGCCGCCCAATCAAAAGGGAAATGAAAAAGATATTCGGATACGTCTTCATCTTCCTTGAAATTCAAGGTAAAATGTTATTATTGTAAAAAATTTGGTCATATTAAGAAAAACTGCAGAAAATAACAATATGATCTAACACATAACACGAAGGTAAAAGGGAATGAAAATGTGGTAGCAATTGAAGTTGAATCTGAGGAACAATATGCTGTCATGGCGTCATGCTTCGATGAGAGGTCTACCAGTTTTTTTTTTTTGATTTTGGTGCATCAAGACTTTTACATGTTGAAAACAATGGTATGATAATTTCACTACAAAAGAATTTTTTTCTGATTCAGTTTCCTTGGGTGATGGTAGGTAGAAGGGCTAGGAGATATACACATTGTATTGAATAATGCTGCAAAGTTCATTGTCAAGAATGTTAGGTATGTACCTAAGATGAACAAATTTTTTCTATCAATTAGTCAGTTAACTGAAAACCTTCACATTATAGTAAATTTATCAGGAAAGAAATGCATTGTGTCTGATATCAAAAATGATAAAGTCATAGCTTTAGGCATTGGGCAAAATGGCTTGTATAGACTTGTTGATCCTGCAACTGTCAGTTTGAATGCATTAATTGTTGAGGATAATATCAGTGTTGTATGGCATGAGCAATTTGGACATCTCAATCTTCAGGTTTGGCCAAACTCCAAAAATCGAATATGGTTCTTGGATTGCCTACTATCCAAGTCAAGCAAGATATATGTGCAAGTTGTTTGGTTGGCAAACAGAGGCGGAAACTTTTTCCCACTGAAGGTGCCTGGAGAGCAAAGGGGCTCCTTGATCTCGTTCATGTAGATTTATGTGAGCCATCTTGGAAGTCATCTACTATTCTTGGTGCAAGGTATTTTTTGTTGTTCGTAGATGATTTATCTAGAAAAATTTGATTGTTTTGCCGAGTTCGTAAAATTCAAAGCACTGGTAGAAAATCAAACAAGTTGGCGGATCAAAATCTTACGATCCAATATGTTAAGCACGAAATATACTGAGAGGGGGGGGTCAATCCGTATATTATATATCTTTTACTTAATCTGATTTTTTTTCTTTAACCACTTAATCACACTTTCAAGATATGCACTAAAACTGAAACAATAATATGCACCACACAAGAGAGAGAGAGAGAGAGAGAGAGAGAGAGAGAGAGAGATCGGATTTTTATGTGGAAATCCAAAGTAGAAAAAACCACGGAGAACAATCTCTAGTATATGAATGAGCACCTACTCAAATTACAAAGTTCGCAAGCATCAACTTGCAGGAGCACCAACCTTATTACGAGCACCAACCTTATTACGAGCACCAACACAACTATTTAGGACCACCAATCCCTTGCAAAGATTTGTGAGCACCAACCCATAGGAGCACCAACCCCTCTTGTGTATAAAACACAACTATTTTTCAATGTTGCTTACTCAACAAATGATAGAACTCTACAATATCTCTTGTTTTTATCTCTTCGAAAACAAATACAAACCATGCACTTTCTTGTGTGTTATAAATGACTTCTCAAGCCTTTATTTATAGTTTTCCAAATGACTTTTGGCATTCACCCGTTGTGACCCTTCAATCCTCATGGAAAATGGTGCCAAACTTGCATGACCCTTCGTATCCTTGCATTTGAAAAGTCATATGGTGACCCTTCATAAGCAAAGTGTCATTTCTTCTTTTGTCTTTATGTTGGTGACTTTTTGTATTCCTCAAAGTGTCCCTTCATAAAAAAATGCACCATAACCTTTTTTGTCTTCACATGGTGACTCTTGGAATTCCTCAAGATGACTCGACATGAGAAAATGTATCTCATTTCTCTTTTGTCTTTTACCTCGTGACTTTTTGACTTCTCTATGGGCCCTCTTTTGACTTATATGCAACCAAAAATATATTTATTATTATTAAATAAATATTAACACACATTAGCCAAGATATGAATATTAAAAATAACATTAAATGCAATGAGGTTTTTATCACCAATAATGCTAGACTTTTGACATCAATGACAATATTTTCAACAATCTCTCCCTTTGTCATTGATGACAACCTCAAACTAAAACTGCCACATCTTAGACCCTGCACATACTACCATCTAAAAAACATATAGTAACTCCCCCTTACTGTAGCAATCTGTATCTGTTTTTTGTATCTATTTTTGCACATGTACTTATATTTGTACCTATTATTCTCCCTCTTTGACATCAATGGCAAAGGGCCTATTTGGAGCTAACACTTAGCTCTCCCTCAACTGATGCTGAACCTCAATGGCAGGAAGTAAAAAAAATTACTTTCAACTTTTCTTGCAGATACTCAAATAAGTTTTTTGGTATTGCTTTTGTAAAAAAATTACAATCTGCTCTGTAGTATTGATATATTTCATCTTAACCTGTTGATCTGCAATCTACTCTCTCAAGAAGTAATATCTAATGGGAATATGTTTTGTTTTTGAATGTATCATTGGATTCTTCAAAATATTAATAGCACTTGTGTTGTCACAAAAAAAAGAAATAGGTTGATCATATTTTACATTGATATCTTCTAAAGTTTGCTTAATCAAAAGCACTTGAGTACAACACAATACCGCTGCAATATATTCTGTTTCAGTTGTAGAAAGTGATATTGAATTCTGGTTCTTGTTTAGTCATGATACTAAGCTATCATCAAAGAAGAAAGCTCTTCCACTTGTACTCTTTCTGTCATCCAAGCATCCTACCCAATTTGAATCTGTATAAACACCCAAAGTGAAATCTCTACCTGTGGGATACCACAATCCATAATTCAATGTCCTCTTGATATATCTGAATATTCTTTTCACCAATTGAACATGACTGTCTTTTGGAGCTGACTGATATCTTGCAACCATACTTACTGCATGCATGATATCTGGCCTCGATCCTATCAAATATAAAAGATTATCAATCATAGATCTATACAAAAATTGATCTGCAACAGGTGAATCTTCATCCTTGCTCACTTTTTTTTGTACACATTGATGTGCCAACTGGTGCACAATCCTCAAAATCAATTTTTTCCAACATTTTCTTGGCATATTTACTTTGAGATATAAAAATTTCTTTATTTAACTGAAATATTTGCAACCCTCAGAAAGATGACAATTCTTCAAGCATAGAACATCTCAAATTCTTTTTGCATATTATCAAAAAATTCTTGTCATCTTTTCAATGTTTACTTCAAAAATGATGTCATTAACATATACCACAACAATTAATTGATGCTCACCTTCTGTTTTGATGTAGAGATTACTGTCAGCAAATTCTCTCTTGAAATTTTGATCCTACAAGTACTTATCAAGTCTTGCATACCAAGTTCTGGACGCTTGTTTCAATCTATACAATGCTTTCTTCAATTTGCATACATGGCTACTAATATTTGAAAGAATAAATCTCTCAGGTTGCTCAATGTAGACCTCTTCTTCTAGATTCTCGTTTAGGAAGGCGGATTTGACATCCATCTAAAACACTTTGAAATTTTTAAATACTGCATATGCAAAAAAAATTCTAATAGCTTATAGCCTTGCTACTGGTGCAAAAGTTTTTTGAAAATCTATTCCCTCAATTTGAGCATATCTTTTACATACTAATCTAGCTTTATTCTTGGTCACTTCTTCATTTTCATTCAACTTATTTCTGTAAATTCATTTTGTTCCTATCACATTGTGATCTTTTGGTCTAGGCACTAATTTCCAAGTATCTCTCTTTTCTATCTGATTTAATTCTTTATCCATTGCCTTAACGCAATGCTTATCATGTCTAGCTTCTGCAAAAGTTCTAGGTTGAATTTTGGATAACAAAAAAAAATTAGCTTGCTCAGATTCACTTACCATTATTCTTTTGGTGTGAATTTTTTCATTTATGTCTCCAATGATGTCACTTTCATTATAATTTTTTTGAACATATTTGAATGGAGTTTTGGTGTCTTTTTTCTCATCTTCATTTGATTCTTCAAAATCTTCTTCAATGATTTCAAGAATGTCTATTGGATCACTGATTCTTTGTGTTCCGTCTTCTTCTATCCTGACACTTGCACTTTCAACAATTTTTTTGGTTCTTTTATTATAACATTTATAAGCTTTACTTTTGCAAGAATAATCAAGAAATATACCTTCATCTGCTCTGGATTCAAACTTACCAAGTTTTTCATCGATTTTCTTTATGAAGCATCTGTTGTCGAAAACTCTGAAATAATCCACTGTTGCTGGTTTGTCTTTTCATAGTTCATAAAGAGTTTTGTCACTATTGGCTCTCAATAATGCTTTGATCTGAATATGCACTGTTGTAGCAACTGCCTCTCCAATATTTATTTGGTATTTTGGATTCATTTAGCATTGTCTTCGCCATCGTTTGAACTATTTTGTTTTTCCATTCAACTACTCCATTTTGTTGTGGAGTTCTGGATGCTGAATAATGTCTCTTTATTCAATGGTCTTTACAAAACTCAATAAATTGCTCTGACATGAATTCTCTTCTTCGATCTGATCTTAGACACTTACTCTTCAAACTGGTTTCATTCTCAACTAATGCTTTGAAATGTCTGAAAGTTTCCGATTTTTCTTTAAAAATATTATTCAAGTCATACGTGAAAAATCATCAATAAGCAATATGAAATATTTCACCTTGAGTTCTTTGAGTTCTCATAGGTCCACACAGATTAGTGTGAACAAGCTTTAGCATCTGAGTGGTTGAGTATTTGTTTGTTTTGAACTGCCTTCTATCCTGCTTCTCATGCTAATAAGATTCACAAAGCGTGTCGGATAGTTTTGTAATCTTTAAAAGATTTTTGATTGCTTGCTTCTTGCTGATGTTGACAAGATTGTCAAAGTTTATGTCCCATTTTCTTGTGTCATAGCCAATTTTTTTCAATCTGACTCAAACATCTTTGACCTTTGATGTTTGATAGCATATACAAATTATTCTCTGTTCTCTGAGCATCTGCAACCAAGACATCTGAATCTTTTTTTTTAATTTCAAAATTTTCTGCATAAAATTTTAGTGTGCCTCTGATCACACATTTGACTTACACTCAAAATATTATGCTTAAGACCTTCTACATACAAAATATTTTCAGTTTTAGTTCTACCATTATCCAAACTTAGTGTACTTTTTTCGACAATTTTGGCAGTAGTATTATCTTCAAATTTCACTGTCACAATTAATTTTTTTCAAGGTTATAAACTTGCTTGTCTCCTGTCATGTGCCTTGAACATCCACTGTCAATGAACCATGGGTTTTCTTCATTTTTTGCATGCAAAGCTGTCTGCACCAACATAGATTTTTTAGGTTGTTTTTTTGTCATGAACTTGTCTGAACTTTTTTCTCGATGAATGGAGCTTTAAAACTCTTTCTTTTTGATTGACTCCAACACGCTTCTACAGTACCGAGCTGTCTTCGAAGTTGTTGCATTTGTAACATGTTATGGCCTCTTCATTAAACCTTGATAGAGGAGCACAAGAGTTTTGGCTTCTGCTTGACTTTGCATGACCTTTTTTCTTATTTCTGAAATTGTTAGTCCTTTTTTGACATTCTATTTTCTTATGACTATCCATTATAATAAAAACAGTAATCATAAAAATAAGATTTGTTTGTGTATCTCTGATCTGATTGCATTTTGTAGCTCTGTTTTTTTCAACATTCTTTGTTTGAAATGCCCTCTGTATTCTTAGCTTCCTTTTTTTTTTTTTGGTAAGAGCTTCAACATAGCTCTTTCTTTTTTCTTTGTCTGTGAAAGTAGTGGCCTCCCCTTTCTCTTTTTCAAATCTGATATTTGTCTTATCTGATATTGATCTTTGACTTTTTAATATCTTATTCAACATATTAATGCTATTGTCAAATTTTGAATCATTAATTGTTCTATCATTGATTGCTTTATTTGTTTTCTCAAGATCTGTTTTTAAAAAAACAATTTCAATAACATATCTTTTACATTCTTTACTTTTTGCAACTGTGCCGTTAAATCTTCTTCATTCTTCTTGGCTCCTTCAAAGTGTGCTTGTAGATTTTCAATTGTTTTTTTTGACTCCTTTTCATTTTTCTCGATTTGGAGCTTTAATCTTCGATTCTTTTTCTCAAGAGCTTTTAACTCTTCTAAAGCACAAATGAGTTGTTTTTCTAGATTTATTTTGACTTCATCCTGTTCTTTTTTTGATCATCTATATTTTTGCTTGCGGAGGCATCTTCATGTATGGCCATGAATATAATCTCTTCTTCTTCTGAATTTTTGACTCCACTATTTTCGGTTGAGCTAAGATCTTTAGAATACAAACTCTTCTCAAATCTTTTTTTGAATTTTTTTTTGAAATTTTTCTTGTATATAGACTTTCCTTCTTCATTGTCACCATTACTCTTATCTAAGCACTTAGTTGCAAAATGTCCAATCTTTCCATAATTAAAACATTTAAACAGTAATTTTTTTTGATATTTATCTGTGCCTTTTTTTGGTTTGCGAATGAATAGAGCTCCGTTGTCAGCGTCAGCATCGCTATAACTGTCACTTGATTCTTGAATCTTAGCCTTCTCTTTCTTTCATATCTTGAAAACTTCTCATTTTTAGAGTTTATTTTGTTCGGTTCGAATTTCATATGCCGTAAGAATACCATGTAGTTCATCTATTTTTAGCTTGGCTAAATTTTTTATCTCTTCAATTACCGAAACTTTTGCATCATATCTCAATGGTAGAGATCTCAAAACTTTTTGAACCACAATTGATTCTTCTAACTTTTCTCCAAGACCTTGAATCTGATTGACTATTTGATCAACTCGCAAAAGATAACTTGCTTTATTTTCTTCTTTTTCCATCTTCAAATTGTCTTTTGAAAGTCTGATGCTTAGCTTGTTGAACCTTTCCATCACCTTTGTAAATATTATCAAGTTTTACCCAAGTTTTATGAGCAGATTTTCAATTGCATAACTTTAACAAATTCTGATGCACATAAACCACATAAAATAGCATTTAAAGCTTTAGCATTATTTTCACTTGCGTTTTTTTCTGTCGGAGTAGTTACAAGTGTCTGTGGTTCTTCATATTCCTCCATCACTGCTTGCCAAATGTCGAATTCAAAGGCCATCAAATAAGTCTTCATCTTTATGCTCCAAAAAACATAATTTGTCCCATGAAACAAATGTGCCTTAGTTGTAAAAAAACCTTCATGTGATCTAGCCATCGTGCTTCCCCGATCTACTTTTACGCTGTAAAACTTTTTTCAAAGGAACCTACTCTTATACCAATTGTTAAGCACAAAATATATTGAGAGGGAGGATGAATCAATATAGTATATATCTTTTACTTAATCTGATTTCTTTTTTTTTAACCACTTAATCACACATTCAAGATATGCAATAAAATTGAAACAATAATATGCACCACACAAGAGAGACACCAGATTTTTACATGAAAATCCAAAGTGGAAAAAATCACGAAGAACAATCTCAAGTATATGAATGAGCACCTACTCAAAATATAAAGTTTACAAGCACCAACTTGCAGGAGCACCAACCCCTTTGTCGAGCACTAACACAACTATTTGTGAGCACCAACCCACAAGAGCACCAACCCCTTGCAAAGATTTGTGAGCACCAACCCACAAGAGCACCAACTCCTCGTGTATAAAACACATCTATCTCTCAATGTTGCTTACTCAACAAATGATAGAATTCTACAATATCTCTTGCTTTTCTTTCTTCGAAAATAAATACAAACCATGCACTCTGTTGCTTATTACAAATGGCTTTTCAAGCTTTTATTTATAGCTTTTCAAATGACCTTTGGCATTCACCCTTTGTGACCCTTTAATCTTCATGAAAAATGACGTCAAACTTGCAAGACCCTTTGTATCCTTGCATTTGAAAAGTCATATGGTGACCCTTCATAAGCAAAAACGTCATTTTTTTTTGTCTTTATCTTGGTGACTTTTCGTATTCCTCAGTGTCCTTTCATGAAAAATGTGCCATACTCTCTTTTGTCTTCACATGGTGACTTTTGGAATTCCTCAAGATGACTCTTCATAAGAAAATGCGTCTCATTCTTCTTTTGTCTTTACCCCGTGACTCTTTGACTTCTCCATGGGCCCTCTTTTGACTTATATGCAACCAAAAATATATTCATTAATATTAAATAAATATTAACACACATAAGCTAAGATATGAATATTAAAAACACCATTAAATGCAATGGGGCCTTTATCACCAATAATGCTAGACTTTTGACATCAATGACAATATTTCCAACAATGATAATGGGGGAGAATACACTTCAAAGCAATTTCAGAACTACTGTGGCAAGGAAAGAATTCATCGGCAACTAAGAATCCCATGCACTCCACAACAGAATGGAGTCGTTGAAAGGTGAAATTGCACAATCATGGAGATGGCTCAATAAATGCAACCAAAAATATATTCATTAATATTAAATAAATATCAACACATATTAAGCAAGATATGAATATTAAAAACACCATTAAATGCAATGGGGCCTTTATCACCAATAATGCTAGACCTTTGACATCAATGACAATATTTCCAACAACAAAAATGGGGGTGAATACACTTCAAAGAAATTTTGGAACTATTGTGGCAAGGAAGGAATTCATCGGCAACTAACAACCCCATGCACTCCTCAACAGAATGGAGTCGTTGAAAGGTGAAATCGCACAATCATGGAGATGGCTCAATCCATGATGCACAACAGGGGTGTGCCGTATAAATACTGGAGAGAAGTAGTAAACACGACAGTCTCCATACTTAACAGAAGTCCCTGCAGGGCTTTGGAGAACATCACTGCAGAAGAAGCCTAGTCCAGCATCAAACTAGAAGTAACACATTTTCGTTTTTTTGGTTCTGTTGCATATTCATTCTTAAGAAACAAATAAGTAAACTAGATCCTAAATGTGCACGATATTTGTTTGCTGGTTATAGTAATCAATCCAAAGCATATAGACTAATAGATGTGTCTACTAACAAGATCGTTATTAGTCGGGATGTTGATGTAAAAGAAACAGAGTCATTTTTTGTTTGTAATTAGCAAGCTATCTCTGATAATCCAGAGGCTTCTACATCTAGTTTTCTACTTCCTCTGAAAGATGAGGAACCACATGTTTTGGAGACACCCTCACTGTAATAAGCTTAACCCAATCTGATCTCAATCTCTTCATTTTCTTGCCTTTGTAATTTCGTCAAACAGTTGGTGTGCAAGTCTTTGCTTGCTGATTTGTTGTTTCAGTGGATATTGTTTGTTTACAATGAATGCCAAAATGTTTTGAATGCTTGGAAAGACTTCTAAGATGTCTAGGAAATGATTTAAATGCAATACAATGTTCTTTAGGATTTTTCAAATGTAAATAGATGAACCTATATGAAGTAAATGCATCTACAGCCAACTGACATTTTAACAAACAATTGGCATGCATACTAATACGCTGAGTACAAATGATATTAGAATTTTCATTTGCAACTATATGTGACCATCAACTTATATCTCCTTGATTGCAATGAATGTCCAATACAATGTTCATATAAATTAGCCAAGACTCTTGGCAATTACAATGTTATCAAAATATTACAATGCTGGTATAGATGCACACCTAAGCTGCAATAGAAACTATCCTATATGTAGTGATATTGAGAACAAATTATAGAGGAACTTGATTGTTTGATGGCGCCCTTGATGATAGTTGATGAAGCAATCAATAATCATGCACAGTGATCACTTTCCAAGCCAAATTGACCCTCCAAGCTAGTTGCCCCTGTTCTGATGTGAAGGCAGAAATAAAATAAAATCCAGCTCTTCTCAACCTCCAATCACACCAAATGGAGTCGCCTAGACCCCAACAGACAAGTGCCTCCAACCTTTAGCAAAATCGAACCAAAATTAATCCTCCTTATGCAAAATCGTCTTTTTATGCAGACTTCAGATGTATGTAATTTCTGATATAAAATTCTGATTCTTTCCAATGCAAGTCGCCCTCCTAAATGCCAACATGAATGAAGACTTCAACACAAAAAAAAATGTCTCCAACAATGTACCAATCGAACTATGCAAAATTGGCCTTTGGCCACTAATTTTGCCCAGCTGAGATGATTGAAGTACCACCTCCACAACTGCAACCCTTCAGAAGATATTTCACTTCCTCAGTTATGCTATCAATGCGAGTTTTTCGTTCCCAATGACAATGCTGAAATTCCGTAGAAACCTTTGTCTCCACAAGATTATTATCAAATAGAAATGTCAATAACTGGATGATGAGAAGCAAGCCAACAACATCTATTTATTCTTTTTTCCCCAAGGGGTCGGCCCCTTCTAGAAGTTTCCAAATAAACAATATAATATTATAATATATTTACACTTTATTATAATATAAAAATAGAATTCATAAAGTGCACATATAAAAATATAACACAATGTGTTATCCAACATCCAAGATATCCAAAGAAATAATTATCTAAGCATCCAATGAGCCAACCAACACCTGGGTAACTGCCGAGAGGACCCTCTATCCATGCCCTATTAGCCTAAGAGGGCCATTGATAGGCTAACCATGCTGATATATAAATGTCTAACTAGAAGGGGACATTGCACCCAGTCTTCATTGCGGCATTCCATGGCTAACACTATTAATTTATCAGCGTCGTCGACTTGAGTCGACGACTTCTCCATTTGTTGTACAACAAGAATATGAATCCTTGGTATAGAAGAGACCCAAGTGGTATTACACTACTCTATAGGATGTACGAGAGGGTGATCTTCCTCAATCTCATACACGGTCTCGACAACCAGGAAAGTTGTCGATTCAATTGATGATGAAGAGCTTATGTATTTTGCTCTTGCTTCTGATCTTTTCACTATTTCAGAGCCCCAATGATATTCTGATGCACAAGGCAAACCTGAGTAGGAGATAGTGATGCAATCAGAATATGATGCCTTGATGAGAAACAATACCTGGACATTGGTGGATTTACCTCTAGGTAAGCAAACCATTGGCTGCAAATGGGTGCACAAAGTCAAATGCAAGGTTGATGGTACTTTGGACAAGTACAAAGCCTGTGTTGTTGCGAAAGGATTTTCACAATAGGAGGGAAGAGACTATGAGGAGACTTTTGCTCCTATTGCAGAAATGGTCAAATTTCGGTTACTTCTTTCTATTGCATCTCAGTTTGGTTGGAAAGTATTTCAAATGGATGTCAAAAGTGCTTTCCTTAATGGCGATTTGGATGAAGAAGTATACATGGTGCAGCTTGAAGGCTTTCAGGAACCTAGTTGTGATCATTTGGTTTGCAAATTGATGAAGTCTTTTTATGGGCTTCAACAGGGTCCTAGAGCCTTGTACATCAAAATTGATCAACATCTATGAGATTCTAGATTCAGACGGAGTCTATTTGATCCGAATCTCTATATCAAAAGCACTGATGATGACATTGTGATACTCATGGTGTATGTTGACGACCTTGCCATCACAGGTAGTGGAGACACAACGATTCAGAAAGTCAAATCAGATCTGTGCATTGCTTTTGATATGACTAATTTAGGCCTCTACACTATTGTTTGGGTGTAGAATTCTAGCAACATGACCACTCCATTTTGATTGGTCAAGTCAAGTATGCCACTACTCTTTTGAAGAAGTTTGGAATGTTGGATTGTAATCTTGCTTCTACACCTATGGAGGTAGCGCTGAAATAATTAGCTCATGATGATTCCTCACTGGTCAATGAATCATTATATAGACAGTTGGTGGGTAGCTTGATATATCTTACCACCACTCGACCAGATTTATGTTTTGTTCTTAGCTACCTCTCTCGGTTCTTTTCTCAATTTAAGCTAGCACACTAGACAGTAGCAAAACATGTTTTGCGATATGTCAAAGGAACTCTTGACTTTGGCATTCTCTATCAAAGGGCAACTGATTTCAGATTGATTGGTTAAATAGACTCTAATTGGGGAGGATCGGTTGATACTTGAAAATCTACGACCGGGTATATGTTCTCTTTTGGTTTAGTCGTTGTTTCATGGTAGAGCAAGCTTCAACATACCGTTGCTCTCTCTTCCACTGAAGCAAAATACGAAGCAACAATCAGTGTTAGTTGTGAAGTAGTTTGGCTATGTCGAATTCTAGCTGATTTGCAACTTCATCTACACCTACTCCACTATTTTGTGATAATCAAAGTGTATTGAAGTTATAGTAAAGAATCCAGTTTTTCATGCCCGCACCAAACACATTGAGATTCATCATCACTACACTCGACAATTGGTTGACTCTAGTGATCTTTCTCTTCACTTTTGTGCTTCTTCAGAACAACCGACAGATCTAATGACTAAACCTCTTGGTTCTATTTTTTTTGTAAAGTTTCGAGACAAACTTTGAGACATTTCTAGTTTAGTCATTAAGAGGGGGTGTTAAATATTGTAATAAGACTAAACTAATATCAGTGAAGGTCTAAACTAATAACCTCCTATAACTGTTGTAACCATGTTGCAACCCATTTTGCATATCATAAACAAGATCTATGCACAGATCAATACATTGTGTGCTACTCACAATTGTCTCTTCATTCATTTGATACCACTATCACAATACTCATACATGTAGTATTCAATGTGGAACTCTCAGCAATAGTTTCTACATTTGCTTGAGCCAACAACTCCTCTACGTCCTTCAGATTTGGATGTTGAACACTTGCAGACAATGCCAAAGGATTAGATTGTTCAAGTCACAACAACATGCACCCACCAATGAACTTACCAATTGTTTAGAGTGGTCAAGGTAGGGCAACACACTAATTAAGCTAAGTGGTACAACATTTAGTAGCTTTTGGTCTAACTTCCGCAACTGACTGAAGACGCAATGTGGGCCATTTCTCCTTAAGAAAAGGAAAATGATCCGAGCTCAACCACAACAGCTTGCACTCTTCTCTGAAGATCCTCGTGCACCCCATGCAACTTGTACAACTTTGCGGTACCTTGCAACATCTTTGGAGACTCCACACCCTTGTGTGCTTGAGTAGCATCAAGAGGCATACCACAAAGCCTTTGGATTCTGTGCAACACCTTAAGAACTCAACGACCGCGTCACGCCATGCCAGGGGCACTTCTAGAGCATGCTTCATGTTAGAGCATCCGCAAGCATATTGCGGGCCTAAGATTTCAACCTTTGCAACTACAAGAATGTGAATTGTTGTGGAAGTTGAACCGCTTTGCAACCGTTCCCTTTTGTAACTTCCTTCTTGTAATGATATACAAAAATCCATTTGACACCAAGGGAACTTATATGTTTTGAGTAGCTAGTATGGAATGGTCATTTGTTCACATTCTAGTCTAAATCAGTTAGGAAGTGTTTCCCTCTTTCTAATAATGGGAATCTTCATTTTAACCTTGCTAATATTGTACACATATGTGCCATATCCTATTCTTTCTCATTGAAGAGAATTAACATTATTTTGATAATCCTATCCATTCGAATGTGTAATAGTTTAGTGTTGTTAATGTTTTTTGTTGTATGTTCTATAACTTGGTAATTTGCAAACCAATTTATGGGTTATTCTCTGTGCTTACACCTTGTGCCCTATGGTGTGGATCACCATAGGTCATGGCTATAGATGGAAATAAAATGATCCTTATGATTTTATGCTATCTATTTTGGTAGTCCCATTGGTGGAAATAGGCTCACAAGCTAGAAAAATCTTTGTAGTTATGAAGTAAATAGGACCCTTTAAGGATAATTTGGCCCAAATTTGGGATTGGAATGTCAATAGCTAACAAAAAGATACTTATTAAGCCACGAACTTGCTCCATAGGAATACTTGAACATGGTGACTTTGTTGGGGGAAGATATGCAATAGTGGCTAAGGAACAAAGATGCAACTGAGGAGGGAAAAGAGGAGAATATTGTGGTTGTCGGCACTTAGTTAGGATGTTGAGAATATTGTGATGGTTTGCACCTAGGTACTATTATTGGAGGAGTTCATCAATATTTAGATAGTTTGCATCTATCGGTAAAGACCCTAGAGAAGATGTACTTGATCTCGACCACCCAATGACTGGTTTTACTATACACAAATGATGGACTCTATTTTTCTAATAGCCAAATTTTGATGACTCCCCATACATAAAATTAATTTTGTATATATGCATCAGTCAAGTTTGTTCTTTTTGTTATGAATTTAGATGTTTGTTGACAGTTGTAAGTGCATCGTCATCTGTAATACGAAGGATGGAGGGCACATTTTGGTTTCTATTTTTATATGATTGTCTTTTTTGAGTGACCTAGTTAATCTGAACTTGTGTTAAACTTATTTCAAAATCTTTGCCTATGGAAATCTCAAAGCTTTAAGTTGAATTTTGTTGTACATGATTGAGATTCTTAGATAATCAAATGAGAGAAAAGCTCCATTTTTTCATGATTGTGTGTCTAATAATTGTTGTTGTCTTTGAATGATTCTTTTATTTTCTTGAATGGATGGATTAGTTTGGCAATCAAGCACTTTTGTTTCTTTGGTGAGAGTTGGCTGAACGTTTGTTGTTAAAAATCCCTGGTTTCCATTATGCAAAATTATGTGCCAATAGAAACCTTGCGATTGGAGTATCCCACCAAGATGCAGATAGTGTCACTAATAACCTAATGTGACGCTTATGAGTGGGAAATGCACTTGGAAAGTGTGGACAAAGCCAATGCCAAAACAATGGCATTTAGTGATTGACGACGATAATGAGGACCCAATAAGATAAGATAAATATATTCATGTCCAACTAATGACCACAAAAATACGTCAAAGGGACTGCAAATTACAAAAATACCTTGCAAAAAAATGACAAGAATGTATGGGGAGTCAGAGGAATACATCTATGCGATTGAAGTATGCCACCAAAATGATGGTCGTGCCACCTATAACCTAAACCGACGCTTATGATTGGGAAATGAACTTGGAAAGTGAGGACAAAGCATTTCCAAAACGAAAATATTTAGTGACTAACGACAATGGTGAAGATCTGATGTAGCCATGGTTACAGGGCTCAATTAAGGGATGTCTTCTATCGTGGAGCCTACAAAGTACAACGAAAATTCACATAATAATAACAGAATTTTATCTTTTCAAAGAGAGATTACACAACATCAAACCAATCGCCAATGATACCACCTTACAATTATCAAAGACACAACCATAAACATAGTCCACAGGTTTACATGCATCAACTCACCACTATAGTGTGGTTCCAAATGATTCGATTCCACTAGTCCTTGGATTTGTGCACATAATTGCTTGCAACACTCCTTGCAACCGCATTTATAGACTCTTTCGCCAATCTGAAATTGAATGCCCTTTCAAATGAAGAGGATGTGTTTATATAGATATACAATCCACCCATTTACAGTGATTGCTTTCAACAACCCACTAAGGCCACAAATATTAAATGCTAAACACGTCAAGATGCACTACAATTATTAAATCCACACAAGTCTTGATGGTGATACATCCCAAAATAATGCATGACATGATGCACCATAACACACCACAAACCCCTTTACCTATTCAAAATGCCAACACAAGTCTCATCTGTTACCACTTATCCATGCGAGGTGCCCAAATTACTAGCATTAAGATCAGAGAAGTGCAAAAGAAAGTGAAGTTGCGCAAAAAATTCAAGCCATATGCTCAACACAGGGTACCGCCATGCTAATGTGGTGAGAAACAACTTCCCAAGAGTCACAAAAAAATAGATCCATCCAAATATGACCGTGGAAAAGAACCAGAACTTGCAATGACTCAAATAAGATACTCGATGCTTGCAAATATACTGCAGACTATCAAAACAACAAAATACTTCACAAAAATTGATTTTCAACTAACTAATGTTTTTGGTTGATGCAAGATTACTTGTGGACTTGGATGCTCTTGCATCATACACCGTGGGTAAGAAAATGTGAGCATGGTGTTCACACACTTACACTGAGTGGGAAATCCACTCTTTTGATTTTGTCCAAAGGTATTGGAACGCCTTTGCACCATGCAAGATGACTCTTGCCTTCTAATTTGCTTGGCTGATGAACTGGGTCAAAAACTAACCTCCTCTAAAAGCCTTTCATTTCACTATTGCACCATGTCCCACTCACCTTAGGTCGACCTCCTCAGTCCGCATTGTGCAATCCACACTTCCACTCCTCTGCTGCGACATTACCCACAGAAATGATCATGCATTTGTGGTTTAGACTCTTATTTTCCTTCCCCTGCATGATGCTATTTTGCATCTTCGTATCCTCTATCTACCATAGATGCTCTTTGCTACTGTGCAACCAAATGAATTTGGTGTGCATCCTCGTTCTTCATCTTCAGTGGATTTAGGATGTGGACTTTCCCATCCTTCCTCACTCGTACTGTATTTGCCCTCCCATTATATGATATCTTGCAGGCATACTTCCACAACCTCCCTAACAAAACATGACATGCATTTATCTCTAGCACATCACACAAAACCTTGCCTGATCCTCTATCAACCACAACATGCTATATGGTCTTGGATGTGCCTTTTGCACCAATCCCAATTTTCTCACCATTTTTGTCAATACAAAATTATCAGTGCTTCCACTATCTACCGCAATGTGCAACATTTACCTCTTGTCCTGCACTTGGTGTGGAAAGTATGTCTTTGTTGCCTCACATCTTTGCTCTTACCTATGATGTTCAAGACATTCCTTGTTGCCAGTAAGCTTTCTCCTTGCTCAAGTTCATCTATGTGTACATGCATCTCTTCATTTTCCATGCTTGTTTGTTAGACTTGCACATCACCACTGCCTCTCTTTCCATTACCCAAATGCGCATGACGACACTCAAATGTGCGATGTCCTACCTCCCCACATCTAAAACATGTTCCTTCAAATCTTCCACCTCTACTTCTTTCTTTGCCACCTCTCATAGAAGATGATCCTCCCCTTGCTTGCGATGCTTGCGTCTTCATCGCACCTCTCTATTGGTTGTTCTTTGTTACTGTTGACCTTGGCTTTGCCTCTTGCAGTACTTTGTCTGTGTGCCAATTTCTCTTATGTCCTTGGTACATACTAATACACTTCCTCCACTGTCTGCAATATCACTATGTTGATCTCATCTTGGATGACCCATCGCGGTCCATTAATGTACCACTCTACGTTCTCTTGGTCCATCTTGCTATGACCAGCCCAAATAGTGATCTTGTAAAATTCCTCCGTATACTCTTTCACACTTAGCTTGTTTTGTCAGGGATTCTTCGATTTCTTCAACAAATTCAATTGATAATCCAAGCATAAACATGGCTTTTAATTTCACAACCATCCTTTCCCAACAAGTGATTTTGTCTTTACCCTTGCAAATCTACTCAAGCTATACTTCCTTACACCACAAAGTTGTGTGCCCCTTCAACCTCGTCTGTGCGACCATTATCTTGCACTCATTTGCAACTTCATCAAATTCGAAGTATTCTCTATATCCATTAACCAATCTATCAACTCTTATGGGTTTAGTGTTCTAGTAAAACATGAAACCTTCATTCGTGTTCCTCTTCCAATCTTAGATATGGCTTTAATAATTCTATCTTCTTCCTCAGCCAGTCGCTCATGCGTTGGATTTTCTTCTTCATCCTCGTCTTGTGATTCAACCTTTGCATCGCTCACATTATCCCTCGGGACGAATCCTCTTCTATCTTCCTCTACTGCAACTAACCTTGTCCGCATAATTCACAACATTTTTGCAATTGCATCTCGATTGCATTTAGTCTTCCATTCATTACAATTACTGCACCTACTCACCCTAGTCTTCTTGGCAGCATCTTGAATCTTCACAATCTTTAGATCTATTGTTGTGCCTCTTGCAATCCTTCGCAGACCTCTTTTGCACAATCCTCTATTCTCTACCCACCTTCACAAAGAATAGAGAATGCCAACCTCAATCTCTCAATTCAAGAGTTTTTTCCTAGCTCCAGTACCAAATGATGGAGCTGCTGTTAGAGGTAGTAGTTAAGAGATGTCTTTTATTGCGCAACACACAAATCTACAATGGAAATTTACACAATAAGAACATAATTTTATTGCTTAAAAGAGATTTTACACAACATTAGACCGATCGCCAATGATACAACTTTACAATGATCAAACACAACCCAACACCACAATGTGGTTCCTAATGACTCAAGTCCACCAGTCCTCAGATCTGTGCACATAATTGCTTTTTAATACTCCAAATCGGAATATTTCACATTAATTTGGTTTTCTTGGAATTCTTTTTTAAAATAATATTTTATTAAATGATAATAAAGTCAAATTGGATTAATTGTTTATCTCTGAATACGGATTTTGAATATTACAAAATTACACCACAAGGGGTTACATCCTTGGGTTTGATAACAAGGGTTTTTGTCCTTGAGATCACGTTTGCAATTAAGGTGTCACGTTCTTAAGAGCCTTGCAAATGCCTGTACAAAATTACATGTTTGATGAATATGAGTGGGTGCCTTTCCTTCTCACCAAATGCTGAATATAAATACCTTCATAATGTTTCGTCAAACGACATGTCTTCTCCAAGGATTGTGACCTTTCGTCAAACGATATGTCTTCTCCCAAAAGTGTTGACTCTCCGAAATGTGGTGACTTTTTTAATCGCTGTTATTAATTAATGAATATTATAACAAACTAAATACTTAATGATGATAATTATTAATTAATGTTGTTTTAATGACTTGTCCTTGATTCCAGCAACAACCTTTCCTTAATTCTAATGCTAACCTCATTTAAGGCCAACGATCTCTTTATTTTTATTAGGAATATGACAGACCCCCTTAAATTGCTTGTCCTCAAGCAATTGTAAATTGAGATGTTCAAGAATTATTACTCATTTTTCAGCATCAGTTGTAACATTTCCATCTAGGTAACTTTTATTAATTGTACCTTCTTCAACATCAGTTGTAATATTTTCATCTAGGGCAGTTTTATTAGTTGCCCCATCTTCAGCATCAGTTGTAACTCTATTCCCACATACTATATTATTATTCCCATCTACAACACTCACCTTTCGTCTAGATATTCTACTCTTCTTGCAAATGCACTTAATAGGAACTGGAGTAAGCTGAGAGTTAATACAACCATGGTTTACTGGTTCGACTAGTCTCTTAAGATCTTGGTGCATGCGAATGCCTAGTGAGATAGCATGGTCAAGAACACCTGATCCATTTGGTGGAGCCTGCAATAGGCTAAGCAGACCCTGATGATACGTCTATAGAGCCATTGATGGTCTAGCCATCTGATGATTGCGAAAAACCATATTAGCCTTAATAACTTGTTTACAAAGATTCCCTGACATAGACCAAGAACACTTACATAGACCAAACTCTGAACCAAGATTCCAAACAATGTATGTTCTCACTGAATGTCTTGGCTTTGGCATTGGCTTTGTTCTCACTTTTCAAGTTCATTGCCAAGTCAAAAGATCACTATAGGTTATAGGTGGCACTATATTCATTTTCGCTGGGTGTTTCAGTCACATGCCTATATTGCTCCTTCAAGCCCCTAAACATTCTCATCATCGTTTGCAAGGTAGTGTAGATGCTAATTATATTGGATTTTGATGCAGGAGCATCTAGCTCCACGTGTAATCTTGCATCAACCAAAACATGAGTGGTTAGTTGATAATAAACTGTGGTGAGATGATAAACTGCGGTGAAGTCTTTTGTTGTTCTGATAATCTGCAGTATATTTTCAAGCATCGGGTTGCTTATTTGAGTCACTGCAAGTTTTGGTTCTTTTTCGCAGTGATATTTGCATGGATCTATTTTTTTGTGACTCTTGGTGAAGTTGTTTCTCACCACACTGGCCAAAGTGATCGTATAAGGACAGGGTTTCCAATATGATAGGGGGACAACTATTAAAATATTTAATAATATATAAAAAAATAAAAAATTTATTAAACCTTGGTGATCCAAAAGGGAAAGATGGAGCTCAATGTTCTATTTGTGTTTGAGACTCCAATTAGGAGATCCAATTCAAAGCGCCCCATATTATATTAATGGTGAAGGCTGAAGACTTGTTTGTAGGAGTTAGTTAAGTGATTTAGGGAGCAAAAATTGGAGGTATGGCTTGACAACATCACCATGGTTTTTGATCAACAACTATGTTACGTTGTGAAGAATTTATTGAATACTCTAATCACAACCACAAGGATCAAGCAAAAATTACAACACCACCTTTCCTATTTTTGATCGGTAAACTAGGTGGATATTCCACACTAAGTTTCACCAACACGAATCCTTTCAAGACAAGGGGTTATTCTCAAGTTCTATGCCATAAAACAACACCTAAAATGCTGTTTTAAGATGTATCCCAACACTTATGTCTGTCATCTACATCATACAAAAGAAATACAACCATTCACATGCAAGCTCCACATGCTACATCCATTGCATACATTCCTTCACACTCTAAACATGCTACTACTCTACATGACTGCAATTGAAATGCTTTAATAGCTGGGCAACATCAATGTGAAGTTATTTAACCTTTATGAACAGGGACTGGGCTCGTGATAGATTAGTCTTGAGCTCTCTTAGGTGTTTGTTGTATTAGACTAATTGTAAGGAATTGACACATGCAAATAAAGGAGACAAACACATCAACATAGAGAGATAACCCAAGACATACTTTGGAGAAAAGCAATGTGAGAAAAATCCAACAAGATAAATAGACATTAATGTCCAACTAATGACCACAAAAGTAGGTCAAAGGGATTGCAGATTATAGAAATGTGTCAGGAAATAAGCGGGAAACCAAAAAGGTCTCCAAAAAAAAGAAAAACAATGCTGAAAGAAATAGTATAAAACATGGCAAAGAGCAACCATGCTCAAAGTCAAAGAACCAAAGGACCGAAAAACCACGACCAACCATGCTTAGGGCCAAAGAAGGGAGCAAAAGAAATGAGCAACCCCCAAGAATCTCTAAACATCAGGAGCATGAGAATGAACCCTGAAAAAGAACCAGGAAGGAACCCATCAAGAGTTCGATCCAACTCTCCTAGCATCCAAGGTTGATGAGAAGAAGCTCCGATTAGAAGTATGACCCAAAGAAGGGGAGGTATTATGCATGGTTTGTCCTCCAATCCTCTGCCTAGAAGGAAAAATCTTCAGTGAAGATCTGGTGGATCTAGTCTATCTCCTGATGCTAGGTCTGAAGTGAATATGCTAATGAAAACTCGGGGAATTGTGTAGTGTCTCTGGGCTGCACTGATCTGAGGCTATACTGATGTCAATTTGTCGCGTAGTGCCTCTCCTCGAAGGTAACACCGTGAAAAAGGAAGTAATTCACTGAGTGGAGACTGGTCTAGTGGGTCTCTGAATAAAATGATCACGAAGCTTAAGAGCTCCCTGTATATATAAAGCCAAACATCTCTGGTCCTCATAACTGAAGAATTCAGAAAGAGTCCGTGTCTTCCTAAATAGGTAGTGAAATCTCCCCTTGATTTCATAATATATGGGACAACGGAAGATGAAGTGCTCCTCGGACTCCGTCTCCTGGATGTCGCATAACTGACAAATCCTATCTGCTTGATCTATCTGGTGGTTTGTCTTAATCCTAAGTCTATGGGAACCCACTTGAAACTACCCTAATGGGATGCGAAGAGAGTGCATCCAGTGGCGGAATGTATACTGTGGATGATTGATAAGCTCGTCACTCAATGCCAAGAAGTGCTCTGTATAAAATGCCATCTGTAGTATGAATAAACTGTCTGTAAATATCATCCCTAATAATCCAGTTCAGCCCCTGTCTAGTGGGTAGAAGATGAGTCGGCATGTCCAAGGAGTACCTATATGGAGGAAGTCGGTCCATCTTGATTCCCACAAACTCCAATAGATCAGAAACCTCAGTATGCAATGTATGAAAGATATCAAATCAAATATAGTCTCTAGTCGGAAGCACCGGGCTCCAAACTCTGCAAGGATAATGTGTTGGGGAACTATTTGCTTACATATGATAATGCGGTGAAGAAGTGTTTGGACCCTCTCAACAACAACCCAATCACCCTCAAGTAAAGAGGGCCCCCAAACTATAGATCCATAGAGATCTATGGGTCTGATAAGTGTATCCATGAGTGACATCTTGGATGAGATATCTTGAAAGTGATGCCGAAAACGTTGTTGTTCAAGGAGAGCTAAAGAACCATAACCTTTGTTTATTGTAGGCTAGAGTGCCTACCTCAAGCTGAAATGTAGACCAGAAAATTGCACTCCTAGATAAGTATAGGAAGTGGTAATCTCAACCTCCTTTCCTTTGAAAAAGAAATGGAGGTGGGAGGTCTTCAAGCCATGCTTCCTCATCTCCACCATCCCTGCAATGTACAAGCTTTTGTCTTCTTGGGCTTACAAGGACACCAACCTCAAAAGTATTCTACTCTTGTAATGATCTCTGCAATGTTCAGTGGATGACTTGCTATTTTAGCAAGAGAAACTACTGAACTCAACTATCTCAGCTATGTAGTTTCCAACTCAATCACATACATGGACCAATGAGTTGATGAATGAATAACTGAATGAATTCTTTAAATGCCTCTGCTTGAATGCATGGTTCATATTTATAGATAAGAACACCTCTTAAACTCACATAAGAAGCCCAAGAGTCGGAAATTGAAGCCAAAATGCCTCCATGTCTCTTCATGTGTGGGCAAAACCAACGCTATATGTAAGCCTAAACCACCACTATATGTAGACATGTGGTTTCGTAACCATGAAAAGTTGTCTAATTTCCAAAGGCCTTAACTTTTGCATATGAACTCAAAATCACATGCCCCTTCTTAAAAAATTACATAATTTTTTGAGAGGAATCCAAATATGATATTGAAAGGTACTTATGATGCCAACCATATGTTGTTTAAGTCTGTACAATATAAATTAGCTCTTTTCCATGACTTGGCATGTCACGAATACCCCTGTTTGATAGTCAATTGTCTTACCAATTGAATTGGATGATCTACTTGATCCAAAATTCTGATCATTTTCTTATTCTCAACAAATATATATTTTTAATTAGCAATTGAGTTTAAAACATTAAAATACAAATAGTTTTTGGATATACCTACGTTGCTCCTATACAACTAAATTTTAAAAAAAATGATGTCCGCAAAATGTCCCCTAAAAATGTGGGCATTTTTTGGGATGTCCCTCAAGTTTAAGAGATGCCCTGTTAATAAATATGCAAACTAAAAATCACAGGGAACTAATCTTTATTTGACAAAAATGAAATATTACATTGGTTTACAATGTTTATTACAAATTCAAGTTTTAATAATACTTGCATGGAGTTTCAACCATTGGGCTCAACTGTTCGTGTAACCATCCGAGGATAACTACCTTAAGTATTTTTATTCACAAATGGTTAAAATATTTTTATCAAACAAAAACTATTCTATTAAAAGTTATTGGATCACAAATTTAACAAACCCCTCTTTGATTCAAAGGGGACCAAAGAGAAGATTTGGAGCAAACAATCACTGTCATTGAAGAAGTTACCAAATCAATCAAACTGTACCCTATACTCTGATCAAGCTATGCTGACATGTCCACTGCAATCTGTGTGGTATGACCTCCTGTGCCTTGTGCCTACTGCAATCTCTACAGCCTCCTAACACTACCTGACATGATGACGATGAGTGTGAAGTATTCACCATCCCTCTGATCATGCTACCTGTTCCTGCAGTATGGAACATATATGCAATGCTTCAACTATAACGATCAATACTTTCTCCTTGGAACCTGTACATGAAGTACGAAGTATCTAAACAAATACTTCAAATTTCCTTACCACTGTCAAACATGCACCACCAAAAGTATCTGATTTGTCGTACTCCAAGCACCATCCATACCAAATCTCGGAGACTAATCTCACCACCTTCCCCCATCAGATGAGAGATGGGAAGTCTATGTAGTGTAACATCAACAATCTTCTCCATGTCTTTGAAATTGTGCAAACAAAATACTATCATATATGAAAACTAGAACAAATCCAACAATAAAAATGCTACTAAACCATATTCCTATCTTTGAGTTAGTAGCTAACTCAAGATGGATCTTCAAGATTCTCAAAAGATTTATCAAGTCCTTCTGGACCAAAAGCCTCAACAAAACATGATTTGTCGTGAATTAAAGAATTATCATTGGATTCAACAACATAGTGGGCAACATGCTTAGTGTCAACTTTTGAGGATTTCTTCTTATAAGGGCATCCATGAGCATAATGTCCCACACAATCACATTTGTACTGATTTCTTGGATTTTTGAAATGACATGTGAGTGCTAGAACTGGTATATGAAAAAGAATCACTTGTCCAATCGCTATGATGAGAGGACTGCTTATTTTTGATAGAAGGCTCATGTTTGGATGAATGCTTCTTTTTCACTTGTTGTGTCTCCTATTTATTTTCCTGTCATTGTGAAATAAACATCCTGTGTAGGCTTAACCCTTTTCTTCTTTGCAAATTGACATTCATGTTGAGGGTCCAATTCACAAATTGAATCAATATTGCGTTATTAAGTTTATCACTTAGTTCCAACATTCCCACAAAATGTATATAGTTGGAATTGAGTCCATTTAAAACAATAGAAATCATCATGTCATTAGCAGTCCTTCTGCCTGTAATACTGTGTTCTTGCTTTACATTTTTTAATCTAGAAACATATTTTGAAACATCTTCATCGTCATTTAGCTTAGTGTGTTCAGCAATTGTATTAGCAAATCATTTTTTTTACATGCAGGCTGTTTGTCATATAAGTCCTTAAGAGATTTTCAGGTTTTAAATTTAATGACCTCTATGTGTACAATGACTTGTGGAGAACATGAAGACTGTAATAATGCTGGTGCTTTCTTTGCCTGTTTATGAAATTCTAACAACTTAGCAGGGCGTGTGGGCTCTTTTTTAACTAAATCCCAAAGATATTGAAAACGAAAGTTTTTTCTATATTCACACTCCAATCTTTGTAATTTACAGGTGTAATTTATCAACTTTAGAAATGAGACTATATTTGCCATGTTGACACAAAATATTACCTAGAGAAGAATTATACGGGGGTTTTGCTTTGACCCTCAGATTTACTCTTATCACAATGCTTATCTCTCCCAATAATAACTTCAAAATTACATTTATGGTACCCATAAATTTATACCTTCCTTTGAAAATAGAAAAAATACACTCTTAAGCAAAAAGATAGAGATTTAGAATGGAACCTAAGACTTTCAAACTTGCAAGTGTTTCATAAAAGATTCCCTTCCACTTGCTTTATTAACATTTATTGGAATTGGAATCCAAAACATTTATATAAGCCATTGTTCAATATTTTTGAAAATAAAGAATAAAAGAATAATCATTTTCACTCACCTGCAATATCCACCTACAACAAAATAATTATATTCGGGACTATGAAATATTGCAAGTTTTGGGACTCACTATAAATGAAAAATCTGACAGTGTTTTTTTTACCGGCAACACTTTTACTAATGCAGTTTCAGCCCATCCAAATGCCATCCACGCTGTTCCAGCACCTTTTAAGCTATTACAACGCTTTGTACAGCTGTTCTATAGCAGTTTCAACACCTTCCTTTGGTAAAATTTCAGATTTCAGCACCCAGTTTGGTTGTCAGATAAAGAAAATTAATTCTCTCTCCAATACATTTTTAGCAGCAACATACATGCCTTGTTCTCTCGAGGCAAGGCAAATCCTTCTCACACACTTTAGGCAAGACAAAAATTAATTTTCAACACTAGCAGGGCAATAATGTTATTTCAACACGTCAGAGACTTCAGAGAAAGATTTTTAGAATTTTGATAGTGCCCTATTGTACTTTCAACACCTATGCATTAAATCATGACATGTTTAAGTATTTCAGCGCTTGAATAACAGTTTTATTGTAAAAAAAATGGTAATTAAATATTGCCAATGCTTCTCTCTGGTAATAAGTTCAATTCTCTATGGATATTTTTTAGCAGAGAATGTAGAAACCCTTGTTTCCCCTGATTTCTGGAACTGTGTGTTTTTGGACTGTTTTTTTTTGTGTATTTTGATTATTTTGGTGTTTTTGCATAAGGGAAGAATGCGATTTTGCAAGAAATTTATATAAATTCAAATAAATGAATATTGAAGCAGTAAACTTTTTAACTCGCTGATCTATAATCTTATTACTCTTTTTAGATGATTACAATAGAAAATCTCTGGCACGCATTATAGATAATATAAAATATTGTTTCAAAACCCTAATTTGCTGCAAGAAGAAAATGGCCTAAATCTGGTATAGCTGCAAAAAATAATCCTTTCTCCCTCCGTCTGACGATCCAGAATGATGCCGGGTGTATAGGCGCCCCAATTGGTAATGACAGACTAGTCAAAGAGAAAGCGATTTGCTCCAAGAAGTACGCCCCTTTTTGGTGAAGGTACGCCCTGGTACAAAAATGTACGGCTTCTACAGCAGCAACAATAAATGAAGTACAGCGTTGGAATAAGTGCCAGATCTTAATTACAGGTGCGCCAACATTGAAGGTCTCTTTGTGGACGAATTCCAGACCAAAAACCTGAAGATATAAACCTCTATGAAGCTCTGTGAGAACTTCTGTATAAAGTTATCTCTCTATCTGGCAATAGATCAGCTGGTATTTCACAGCTTCTGAATTGCACACACTGAAGATTGCACATTCTCCAATGCAAATTGAAAACTTGAACCCTTGGCTCTGTCTTCAGAAGGAAATCCTTAGCAAAAGTCGACTTCAATCATAATGGCTCGATTTCCAATGAAAATCCCTTATATTCTTTAAAGCTCGATTTTCCCATCATTAGGTTTCATTAAAAATTCGAACTTCTTTTAATTTTTTCAATAGTTTAAAATCACATTTTTAATTATAAAATATAATTAAAAACGGCCCACTTCAATGATGGTCGCCCCCTTGAGTCAAAACACTTAAGTTATAATATTAAAATATTATAACTTTATAATATAGCTCCAAATAATTAATATTTAATTAAATCAATTAAATTTTAATATCTCCCTCAAAACATATCCGATTCTCGAACCGTCTGACGCTGGCGAACAAGGGAGTGATTCCGCACATGACCATACCCTACTGCTAAAAATAGCAGGGGTGCTCCGCTGAGTGCCAAAAACTGCTAAAAATAGCAACTCAGGCAAACGGTGTTCGAAAGAGCCCGAACAAAAGCCAACTGGAAAAATTCTGATAGTCGAAGCCAAGCCAAACTCCAGCAAGACCCTCTATCCATCCTATCAACCTACGAGGGTCGCATAATAGGCTAATCATCAGCGCTGAGAGATATCAACTGGAAGGGGACATGACAGTCTGCCCCTCCTGAAATTGCTTGTCCTCAAGCAATCTCAACTCCAGATGCCGCTGAATATCCTCGCTCTCCCATGTAGCATCCTCCACTGGCAAATCTCTCCATTTTACCAAATATTCTCTGATAGTCCTCCTACGCAATTGTCTCTCTCTGTACTCCAGGATAGACTCAGGGACTAAAATCAACTTTCCCTCATCATCTAAGGGAGGTAAAACTACAGAAGGTACCACACAGTGTCCCAACGCCTTCTTGAGACGTGACACATGAAAAACATTGTGTACCCTGCTCTCTGTCGGAAGCTCTAGCTCATAAGCCACCTCTCCAACACGCCTCAGGATCCTGAAAGGACCGTAATATCGTGGCCTAAGCTTCTCTGACCCACTCTGTCTAAGAGTAGACTGACGGTAGGGCTGCAACATAAGATAAACCATGTCACCCACATCAAAAAACCTCTCTGTCCTCTTCTGATCTGCGTACTGCTTTTGCTGATTCTGTGCCTTGGCAATATTCTCCTTGAGAGCCCTCATAGTATCCTGACTCTCCTGCAACAAGTCTCTAGCACTCGGCACTCTACTGTCACTCAGTAGCAAATCCAGAAAACTCGGCGCCTCATACCCGTACAATGCCATAAAAGGGGACATCTGAATGGTCATATGGAAGGTCGTGTTGTAGTAATACTCGCACAAATGAATCCACTTGACCCATGCCTTTTGCTGCCCTGCAATATAGTTCCTGAGGTAACCTTCCACCCATTTATTCACTATCTCTGTCTGCCCATTGGTTTGCGGGTGGTAATTGGTGCTCAGTGTCAGCTCGGTCCCACAGAGTTTGAACACCTCCTGCCAGAAGTGACTCAAGAACCGACTATCCCTGTCGCTCACTATGCTCCGTGGCAACCCATGTAGTCTGAATACTTCTCGGAAGAAGACCTCTGCTACTTGTGTAGCTGTGTAAGTGGTGGTAATCGGAAAGAAGTGGGCATACTTCGTTAACCGATCCACGACTACATATATGCAATCCCGCCCTTGGGCTTTAGGCAAACCCGTAATGAAATCCATCGACAGGCATTCCCACTTCTTGTTAGGAATCGGAAGTGGCTGCAATAATTTTGCCGGGTACGTGTTCTCCTGCTTGTTCTGCTGACAAACAGGGCACTCACGCACATACTGAAGAACATCTGCCTTAAGTCCTTTCCATGTGAATCTCTCTCGAATCAGTCTATAGGTTTTGAAATACCCGAGATGTCTTGCAGTAGGTACATCATGAAAGGCTCGCATGATAATGTTCTTCACCTCTGATCCTGGGATCAAATAAACCCTGTTCTTGTAAATGATCAAGTCATTCACAAGCGTGTATTTGGTATCAATCGTTGATCCCTCAACAATGCTGGATGCCCATGTATTCTTGGCATACTCTGCCACAATCATATGCCTCCAATCCTCTGTAATGTGAACCATAGAGCTCAAATAAGGTCTGCGTGAGAGAGCGTCGACCACTACATTCTGGGTGCCTTTGATGAAAGAGATATCAAAGTCATAGGCTTGCAATTTGCTCACCCACTTCTGCTGATGATCATTGAGATCTCGCTGCCCCAAGAAATGTCTCAAACTGTTGTGGTCAGTTTTGATGTAAAATTTGCTGCCAACAAGATATTGCCTAAATTTTGCCAAGGCATGCATTATAGCGAGCATCTCCTTATCGTAAATGCTGTAGAGCCTCTCTGGCTCTCTGAGTTTACGGCTCTCGTACACAATAGGGTGCTTGTCCTGCATAAGCACCGCTCCAATGCCCTCACCTGAAGCATCGCAATGAAGTTCAAAAGGCTTCGAAAAATTCGGCAGTGCCAACACTGGGCACGTAGTCATCAACTCCTTAAACCTCACAAAACACTCCTGTGCCTCAAGAGTCCAACAGAATGCACCCTTTTTCAACAAATCTGTCATAGGGGCTGCATGACGTGAATAACCATTCACGAATCTGCAATAAAACCCACACAAACCTAGAATTCCCCGCAGCTGTGTAAGGTTCGCCGGAGAAGGCCAGTCTATAATAGCGTGGATCTTCTCAGGATCCATCCGCACTCCCTCAGTACTGATAATATGACCTGAGTATATCAATTCGGTCATCCCCAAATTACATTTGGACTCCTTGGTGTACAAGGACTCCCTTTCCAAAATACTGAGCACGGTCTCCAAATGAGCCAAATGCTCCGGCCAAGTCCTGCTGTATATAAGAATGTCATCGAAGAAAACAAGTACAAATGTCCTTAGCAGTGAATGGAAGACTCTGTTCATGGTGGACTGAAATGTCGCTGGTGCATTAGTGAGCCCAAATGGCATTACCACAAACTCAAAGTGTCCACAATGACAACGAAAGGCAGTCTTCTCAATGCCCTGTTCACGAACCTTGATCTGATGATATCCTGACCTTAAGTCTATCTTCGTGAAGTAGCATGCACCATGGAGCTCATCAATAAGCTCATCGATATGAGGTATTGGATATCTGTTTTTAATAGTCCTCTTATTCAGGACTCTGTAGTCTATGCACATGCGTAGGGTGCCATCCTGCTTCACCAGAACCACTGATGAAGCGAATGGTGATTTGCTAGGTCGAATGTGACCCATAGCAAGTAACTCCTTGATCGTTTTCTTGATCTCATCTTTCAACCACTTAGGGTGCCGATAAGGAGTAATCATAACGGGCTTAGCGCCCTCAAGCTCAATAATGTGCTCAATGCCCCTGTCTGGAGGTCTCCCTGGTCCCTGTCTGGAGGTCTCCCTGGTGGAATATCACTGAATACCTTATCATGCTTGACTCTCAACTGCTGAATGTCAGGATGATACTGTCTTCTGCTGTCCCTCTTGTATAGGTGCCAATGTGCACTCAGCAGCCCACTCTACCATATCGTGTCGCAGGAGCCTCTCCATCCGATGAAAATAAATAGTTTTGATGTTGCTGTCCCGTATTGCCTTCAGAATATGTCTTCCCATCCACATCAAAACGAATCTCCATGTCCTTGTGACGAAGAGTGACTTCCTCAAGGGAATGAAGCCACTTCATGCCCAAGACTAAATCGATATCCCCCATGTTCACAACATAATAATCAGCCTTGAACTCATAGTTGTTCAAGCACAAGGGGAGATCTCTAATCATCCGTTCACACCTAAGAGTGTAACCATTGGCCACCTTAATTCTAATGCCTTCGAACTCCTCGGTAATGAGTCCACGCTTCTCCACAAATCTAGCATCGATAAAATTATGTGTGGCTCCTGTGTCAAGAAGGGTGATGACCCTCTATCCTGCCAAAACTCCACGGATTTTGAATGAACCCTCCTACTGAATGCTAGATAGGCGTGCCTCCTGAATCTGAAACTCTGACTCTGCCTCTGCCTTAGGCCCTGAAGCCTCTGACTCTGACTCAGAACTCTCCTGCTGTTCGGAAATTTCTGATTCCGAATCCTCGTAATAAGCCCACATCACTCGATTTGCCTTGCCCTTAGGCCTCAAAGGACAATCGTGATTGGCATCATAGGGACCTTTGCAATAGAAGCAAAGCTTCTTTTTGCGTAGATCGTTAAGAGCCTCTCGATCCAAAAGTGGTGTTGCTGATTTGCCCGTTGAATCATTCTTAAAATCTGATTTACCTTTGTTAAAATCTGATTTCTCTTTGTTTTTGTTGAATCCCTTATTGTCCCTGTATGAAGAAGTACCTCTGGAGTTGAATTTACTGGATGGGGCTGCCAACTCCATACTACGCGCCTTCTTCATAGCTTCTTGTAACGAAGGAGGATCAAAGCCTTTGATCCAACCTCTCAATGGTTACGTCAATCCCTCCATGAAGAGCACTACAAGTCGCCTCTCTGAAATATCAGGAACCATAACTGATAACTTCTGGAAGTCACCAATGTAGGACTCTAGACTGCCACTCTGGCGCAACTGAGCCAACTCCCTGAAATAGGATTTTGGATCCTTCCTGTCAAATCGTTCCACCAGCCTATCAACAAACTCCTGATAAGATTTGATCCGATCATGCTGGAGTGTCACCATCCCGTGGTGCCACCAGTCGTAAGCTACCCCCTCAAGATGCAGTGTAGCATATTTGATAGCATCCCTCTCAGCCATCGGACGCAACGTGAGAAATGTGTCTAACTTACTAAATTAGGGCTGCGCTGTGACCTTGCCACTACCATCGAACATCGCTAGTGTAACCCTGTTCGTAGCATGCTTCAGATCATTATTCTGGTGTCTAGGTCTCCAATCCTGTCGACTTCTGTTATGTTCTCTCTTCTGTGTGATGAATCGTTCAAAAGTAATCCTCTCTGACCTCAGGGGATAATAGCTCCCACTCCTCATTCGCTCCATAAGTGTGTCTGTGAACAACTCCTCATGCTCCTCACCTGCCATAACCTCATCGGCCTCCTGCCTCACAAAAGTAGGCCTAGTGGGCCTATCTGTTGTCCGAGAAGTAGTCCTAAGCGCTCTCTGTGATCCTGCATCACTCCTGTCATCGTCACGATGTGGTGACGGTCTCCTCAGAGTACCCAATCTCTGAAGTGCTTCTGTCAACTGCTGTAATACTTCGTTAAACTGCCGTTGACTTGCTCGTAGATCTCTGAGAGCAAATAAAACCTCTGCATCGTCCTGATCCCTAGGGTTATGAGGAATACCTGCCCTGTCAGTCCTGTTAGCCATGTCCCCTGGTAACCTGCTCAAACCCTGTTCCCTGTCAACCAAGGCCCTCTTACGAGTATAATACCTGTGTGTCCCAAACTTTTGTGGCTACATAAGGTTGCTAAACCCTCAAGATGGCAGGATTTAGCTCTGATACCACTGTAGAAACCCCTGTTTCCCCTGATTTCTGGAATTGTGTGTTTTTGGACTTTTTTTTGTGTATTTTGATTTTTTTGGTGTTTTTGCATGAATAAGGGAAGAATGCGATTTTGCAAGAAATTTATATAAATTCAGATAAATGAATATTGAAGCAGTAAACTTTTTAACTAGCTGATCTATGATCTTATTACTCTTTTCAGATGATTACAATAGAAAATCTCTGGCATGCATTATATATAATATAAAATATTGTTTCAAAAACCTGATTTGCTGCAAGAAGAAAATGGCCTAAATCTGGTACAGCTGCAATAAATAATCCTTTCTCCCTTCGTCTAACGATCCAGAATGATGTCAGGTGTATAGGCGCCCCAATTGGTAATGGCAGACTGGTCAAAGAGAAAGCGATTTGCTTCAAGAAGAAAGTATGCCCCTTTCTGGTGAAGTTATGGCCTGGTACAGAAATGTACGGCTTCTACAGCAGTAGCAATAAATGAAGTACAGCCTTGGAATAAGTGCCAGATCTTAATTACAGGTGCGCCAACATTGAAGGTCTCTTTCTGGATGAATTCCAGACCAAAACCCTGAAGATATAAACCTCTGTGAAGCTCTGTGATAACTTCTGTATAAAGTTATCTCTTTATCTGGCAATAGATCAACTGGTATTTCACAGCTTCTGAATTGCATACACTGAAGATTGCACGTTCTCCGATGCAAATTAAAAACCTGAACCCTTGGCTTTGTCTTCAGAAGGAAATCCTTAGCAAAAGTCGACTTCAATCATAATGGTTCGATTTCCAATGAAAATCCCTTATATTCTTTAAAGCTCGATTTTCCCATCATTAGGTTTCATTAAAAATTTGAACTTCTTTTAATTTTTTCAATAGTTTAAAATCACATTTTTAATTATAAAATATAATTAAAAACGGCCCACTTCAATGATGGTCGCCCCCTTGAGTCAAAACACTTAAGTTATAATATTAAAATATTATAACTTTATAATATAGCTCCAAATAATTAATATTTAATTAAATCAATTAAATATTAATATCTCCGTCAAAACATATCCGATTCTCGAACCGTCTGAAGCTAGCGAACAAGGGAGTGATTCTGCACATGACCGGACCCTACTGCTAAAAATAGCAGGGGTGCTCCGCTGAGTGCCAAAAACTGCTAAAAATAGCAACTCAGGCAAACGGTGTCCGAAAGAGCCCGAACAAAAGCCAACTGGAAAAATTTTGACAGTCGAAGCCAAGCCAAACTCCAGCAAGACCTTCTATCCATCCTATCAGCCTACGAGGGTCGCATAATAGGCTAATCATCAGCTCTGAGAGATGTCAACTGGAAGGGGACATGACAGAGAATTGGCGCCTCCATCATATATTAGGCTCTTTCTCTCACAGGTTTCTAACAAATGGAGTGGCTCTGATACTGTTGATACTGAATACACAAATTAAAAATCACAGGGAGCTACTTCTTCATAAGTAAAAAATGAATTATTATACTGGGTTACAATGTTTATTACAAACGCAAGTTTTTATAATACTTGCACAGAGTTTCAACCATTGGGCTCCACTGGCCATGTTACCATCCAAGGATAACTACCTACTTAAATATCTTTAATCATAAATGATAAAAAAATATCATAAATCATTAAGATATTTTTATTGAACAAAAAATATTCTATATAAAAGTTATTGGATCAGAAACCTAACATGTCCCTCCTTTTTTGGAGGGATGTTTACTTGTATCCCCAATCTGCAAAATGTCCTTGATGTCCGGGGCAACTCCAAGATGGGGGGCTGCGTCCCCATGTGACATTGATATTTGGGGGCTTGAAGGAGGAATACAAAAAGGACAAAAAGATTTGGTGTACCATTAGTCACATAAAGGGACGTGAGTGAAACTTTCTCAAACAACCAATTTTGAGATATATGTGAGTGGTCACACGGTCAAGGAATACCCATCAATTTGAAGGAAGAAAGGAGCAACAATTTTTATTGATGGATGCAATAGTCTCATGGGAAGCAATGAGTGGTAACTTCCAAATCCCTTGACATAGTCAACAATAGAACGAACAAGGTGGTGGTAGTGGCAAGGGTATAAATTATGATGATAGTGCTCAATTGATGTCCAATGTCCAACATGTAGTTAATGGGGATACTTTGCAAAATATTGACCCAATAAATTGAAGACAAACCTATTATTGATGTGTCAATGGTGTTTGCCAAGTGACAATGATGACATCTATTGTCATAAATACAAAGTTGCTAATGCAACTTGGTTGGCAATGAATAGACTACTTAGGTGATTACAAGGGCACATGCAAAGAATAATTCCTACTTGTTGACCATTTTTGGTCCTGCAGGCCAAAAATCGGTCTCCCTTCCTTCCCTACTATCTTGAGCAGTCAGTCTTTTATGTTTTCACCTTACTGCAATTGTTGTTTTTTTTATAATAGTATAAAAAAAAGCCAAGTGACTTGAGTCTTGTAGACGTCTCGGGTTGATCCATAGGCTTATCTTGTTTCGGGCAGTTGGTTTGCACAAGCCTTTCGGCAAAGGAATGGGCCGGTTTCAAAGGAGATGCAAGTCTTTCAGCAGGATCCGAAGGACAAGTGGCCTTGCGGAGGGCAGTTTCTCCGTTGGAAACGTGAACAAAAGACAAACGATTTCCTTTGGACATTTTGTCTGAGGAAATACAAGGAAGAACCAAAGTGTGAATACTTTCGGACAAAGTGCCGAAAGGAATTCCTTCAGACATTTTGTCTGAAGAAATTTATTAAAGGAAAAAGACCAAAACTTGAAGGCACATTTCCTTCGGACATTTTGTCCGAAGGAATTCGAAGACAAGGGAGCTCGAAGGAGCTTGAAGGACAACTGCCCTTGCGGGGGACTATCAACGACCAGAAAGGGACCTTTTCCATTGTCTCGAAGGGACACCTTCCCTTCGGAAAGGTTCGTTTGCAAAGGGCTGAAGGAATAACCAAAGGGATGACGGACCCAAGCACGTCAACTTTAGCATGATGAACTAGCCGTTGACAGTTTAAACGTCTGGTGATGTCCTCACGGGCATCAAATTCGAGACAATGAAATAGTTGTTGGTTTTCAAATGGTGTAGGCCCAACGAAATTCAAAGGGGCATAAGACTCGAGGACAAACTCAGCGACCCGCTAGAAAGGGAGCTTGAAAAAGACGAGAAGAATAGCTTGAGAGCTCAAAATTGCCAGATAGAGACAAGAAATAGCAAGGAAAGAGGGAACAAAACAGAGAATCCAGAACACGGCCATGCACACATACGACAACATTTGGAATGTTCCAAAAGACACACCCAGCCAATCACAGACACAAATTAAGCAATCCAGGTGGCAAAAGAAAGCGTCAGCACAGGGAGTTATTGCAGCGACCCATGCTTTCGCAATGACATTTAATACGACCCATGCTTTCGCAGTAACATTTAATACGGGTTAAGCACCAAAGTCAAGACCTGCGACATCTACGGCATGGTTATTTCAGGGTGTTTCTAGAAGGATGACACCGGCATGAGCAAATTTCCTCTTTCCAATGTGTTTCAACGCAGCATGGGCCACTTGTTCTGGAAAGCGCCAAAGTCTTCTTTTTCATGCTATATATATTGTAACCTCCAAGAGAGGAAGATATCTCTCAGCTTGTATGGCGAAGCCCTACAGGATTTTACCTTGAATCAAGACAACATTTTTACCTCCATTTGAGTTTGCACTTTTGTATATGTCTATGGTCTTGTCCTGTGTTAAGTCATTTTTCCTTCATGCTTTCACAGAATGACTCCATCATGTCTAGTGTATTGTGAGTTCTTTTGCAGGTCAGCAAGAAGTGTCTACAACAGAGTATAGGTGCATGTGAACAGGCTGTCATAGTGTGTGTTAGAACACCTCTGGTAGTGCTTCCTCCCTGTATCTCCAGAGGACCTTTTATTGAACATTGATGTAGAAGAGTTTCTTGTGTCAAATGAAGTGTATATCAGCTTGTTCTTGGTGAAAAGTGTATGTTAAAGCTAAGTAGACCAACCATTTTGGTGCATCACTGCTTTAGTTTAGGTTTTATTTTCAGTATTCTCTATCTTTTCACCCCCCCCCCATTGTCAGTGGTAGGAAATCCAAGACTTCAGAGATGCATCAAAGAGAGCTAGTCCTTATCTAGAGATTCTCCCCTCAGTTTTGCCAGACCCACAACAAGAGGGGAGTCTCCGTTGTGCCGCGTGGAAGAGAGAAGCACAACCTTCTTTCAAGGGTGCAATTCACAGCGTCAACAGTTTTTGGCACGCCCGGTGGGACTCATTTGTCCAAGGAGTTGAAGGGTTTTTTGGTGTGTTCTTCAACCAATCAGGGTTTGGAGGCATTTCAACCAATACCAATGGCGACTCTGAGTTGAATCAGCTGGTTAAGCAGTCCTGGTGCCATCAAGAAATCACATTTTGGTATGTATAATCTCATTACTCAATATCATGGACCTTGTTTTCCTTCATATAACTTTGATCAAGCTCAAGTTGTTCATGGCATTACCTCAAGCAGCTCTCCTGGTTGCCATTCACCTAGTGTAAGGGAAGTAATGTTGGAATTTGAGAAGCAAGTGATGGAGGTAAACAGATTGGAGGAGCAGAATAGATATCAACAAGAGCTTATGTACAAAGAGGAGTGCTTGTTTAGGCAAGCCCAAGCCTTGCAATCCATGAAAGAGGAAGTAGTAAACTGAGAGAGTCCATTCATTCAAGGCAATCAGCCTTGTGTGCCTTCGCCCATTCCAAACCAGCCCCCTCCTATTCTAAAGAAAGCCCCCTCTTGTGCACCAAATCCTTTCTACCAAATAGTACTTGCTCACTCTAGCTCATCTAATGCAGTAACCACTCCTGCTCTTAATCCCTTGCACCTAGCTTTCTAACATCAAAGGGCATCAAAGCAACCTCTCATGGAGAGTAACCTTCTCAATTCTTTAGAATGTGGACCCTCTTTTGATGGGAATCGCCCTATATCTTTTGGAAAGCAACACATTTCTCTTGAAACAGCGCTTCCTGTGCATGAGCAAACCCTTCCCAGTCTTCCTCAACCTGCTCAAATCTTTCAGCATAGGAGTGCCTATCATGAACCAGCTCAGGACTTTGAAGAGGATAAAGTTGCTGCCTGTTCACAAGGGAAAAGTTTCAATCCCAATGTCATGAGTTGGAAGCAAACAATGGAATCATGTGGTAGGAAAAAAGAGGAGAGGCCTATTCATTTTGATAGAAGCCTTGAAGGAGATGAAGCTGCTCCTACTCATCATGATGATGCTTGTGACCTCCAAGAAAGGCTCTTCCAAGAGAATATAGCCAAGCAAATTGCAGAGTTGGAGTTCAGAATGAGATTCTTCAGCCAGGGTGTGATGGACGGTTTAGACTAAACAACAAATTTCATGTCTGAACACACCCCATCTAGACTCCTTCAAGAGAGCTATCAAGCCACATCTGATGTAAATGAAGTGCTGGCTAAATGGAAGGAAGAGAATCATTCGATTCTAGCTCAAGGATTGCCTCCTCTTCCTCATAAGTTTGTCCATCAACCCTCCACTCCATTCTTTCTTAAGGAGGAACCTGTTTTGAAGGAGGCAAGTGAGAAGAAAGGATCCAATTTGCAGCTACTCAGGAGGCTATCATGGGTGACAATGAGGATGAGATCATCATGGATACTCCCTTTGAAGACATCATCAACAATGGAGAAGACATAGGTCATGAATACATGCGGATGTTCCAACAATATGACAAAGAGGTTGACAAACTTTATTTGTCAACAATGGACAATGAGGAATGTACGCTGGTGAGCTCTCTCCTCCCTTATTTGATGAACTTCCTTGTTGTTTTGATGAAGAGAATGACCATGCCATGGGACTCGAGTTGGAGGAGGATCGTGAGCATGTCTTTGAACAACTAAAGACTATGGTTTTTGAGCAAGAAAAGGAGAGGCCTACCCATCTTGATAAAAGCTTTCAAGAAGAGAGCCTTAAGCAAGAAGGTGATGTTCTGTGGGATGAGCAAGTAGTTTGTGATCTCATTTTAGACATCACAACAGCGACCCTTCTTCAAGAGAGCCATGAGGAAGCAAAAGATAAGTTTGACAGTCTCTTCAATGAGGTAGAAGGGAACAAGTCAATCCATGATGCATATCAAGGGGGTTATGAGCTAGATGATCCCTATGGCGATGAGCTAACAACCATTGACTTCTTGGTGAAATACACTAGCATGAAGGGCCACTATGAGGCAAGCTTCTAAGAGCAAGATGAATACATATATGTTGGAAGCATGTTTCACCCTGATTCATTTAGATACAAGCCAATCAAGGTTGCAGACAAGAAGAGGAAGTCACTAAGTCTCAACAGCATTCAGCAACTTGTCTGGCACCATAAGTTTTCTTGCCATGGAAACTTAAGAAGTTTTCCCTTTGATCCAGGTGGGAGACAAATGTATCTTTTTAGTTGTACATGGTTTTTTGCTTTCAGTTGTGTGTCTTTTGTTTCCCCTAAATGCTGTTGCACATGTGTGTGTAGTGTTTTCAGCCTTGTGTGTTGGTTTTTCCTTGTTGCTTGAGGTAAAGTTTTGTCGGTTCATAGGTCCTTACAAGGTTGTTAACTTCTCCACGGTGCGTCCTGACTCCATGCCCAATGGACTTAGAGGCTACCAGTCTTCCCAAGCATAGCAAGCATGCTTCTTTTGGGAATTGCCAAATTTGTTGATCATTTTTGGTCCTGCAGGCCAAAAATCGGTCTCTCTTCCTTCCCTACTATTTTGAGCAGTCAATTTTTTATGTATTCACCTTACTGCAATTGTCGTTTTTTTTATAATAGGCCTGTTCTATAAAAAAAGCCAAGTGACTTGAGTCTTGTAGACGTCTCGGGTTGATCCATAGGCTTATCCTGTTTTAGGCAGTTGGTTTGCACAAGCCTTTCGGCAAAGGAATGGGCCGGTTTCAAAGGGGATGCAAGTCTTTCAGCAGGCTCTGAAGGACAAGTGCCCTTGCGGAGGGCAGTTTCTTCGTCGGAAAAGTGAACAAAAGACAAACGATTTCCTTCGGACATTATGTCCGAGGAAATACAAGGAAGAACCAAAGTGTGAATTCTTTCGGACAAAGTGCCCGAAGGTATTCCTTTGGACATTTTGTCTGAAGAAATTTATTAAAGGAAAAAGACCAAAACTTGAAGGCACATTTCCTTTGGACATTTTGTCCGAAGGAATTCGAAGGCAAGGGAGCCCGAAGGGCAAGTGCCCTTGCGGGGTACTATCAACGACCAGAAAGGGACCTTTTCTATTTTCCTGAATGGACACCTTCCCTTCGGGAAGGTTCGTTTGCAAAGGGCCGAAGGAATAACCGAAGGGATGACGGGCCCAAGCACGTCAACTTTAGCATGATGAACTAGCCGTTGGCAGTTTAAACGTGTGGTGACGTCCCCGTGGGTGTCAAATTCGAGACAATGAAATAGCTGTTTTTTTTCGAATGGTGCAGGCCCGACGAAATTCAAAGGGGCATAAGACCCGAGGACAAACTCAGCGACCCGCTAGAAAGGGAGCCCGAAAAAGACGAGAAGAATACCCTGAGAGATCAAAATTGCCAAAAAGAGACAAGAAATAGCAAGGAAAGAGGGAACAAAAGAGAATCCAGAACACGGCCACGCACACATATGACAACATTTGGAATGTTCTAAAAGACGCACCCAGCGAAGCACAGACACAAATTAAGTAGTTCAGGTGGCAAAAGAAAGCGTCGGCACAGGGAGTTATTGCAACGACCCATGCTTTTGCAGTGACATTTAATACGATCCATGCTTTCGAAATAACATTTAATATGGGTTTAGCACCAAAGTCAAGACCTACGACATCTACAACATGGTTATTTCAGGGTGTTTCTAGAAGAATGACACCGGCATGAGCAAATTTCCTTTTTCCAATGTGTTTCAACGTAGCATGGGCCACTTGTTCTGGAAAGTGCCAAAGTCTTCTTTTTCATGATATATATATTGTAACCTCCAAGAGAGGAAGATATCTCTTAGCTTGTATGGTGAAGCCTTGCAGGATTTTACCTTGAATCAAGACATAGCATTTTTACCTCCATTTGAGTTTGCACATTTGTATGTCTATGGTTTTGTCCTGTGTTAAGTCATTTTTCCTTCGTGCTTTCACAGAATGACTCCAGCATGTCTAGTGTATTGTGAGTTCTTCTTTTGCAGGTCAGCAAGAAGTGTCTACATCAGGGTATAGGTGCATGTGAATAGGCTGCCACAGTGTGTGTTAGAACACCTCTGGTAGTGCTTCCTCCCCGTATCTCCACATGAGCCCTTATTGAACATTGATGCAGAAGAGTTTCTTGTGTCAAATGAAGTGTAAATCAGCTTGTTCTTGGTGAAAAGTGTATGTCAAAACTAAGTAGACCAACCATTTTGGTGCATCACTGCTTTAGTTTAGGTTCTATTTTCAGTGTTCTCTCTCTCTTTTCACGCCCCCCATTGTCAGTAGTAGAAAATCCAAGACTTCAGAGATGCATCAAAGGGAGCTAGTCCTTATTTAGAGATTCTCCCCTTAGTTTTGCCAGATTCACAGCAAAATGGGAGTCTCCATTGTGCCGCGTGGAAGAGAGAAGCCCAGCGTTCTATCAAGGGTGCAATCCACAGCGTCAACACTACCCTGACCCCCATTTTGAAGAGAGAATGTTCTCTTTGAAGAGACTCATAAAGCAATGCTAGAAGAGGCTGAAGCTTTCATAGGTGAAGTGACAAAGTCATCATAGAAGCCTACATTGTTAGTCATTGGTCAATTTGTAGAAGGTTGCCCTAGAATAGGCATTGAGTTTTCTATTACATTGTTTTTTTGAATTCTTTGATCTCGATAAGCATCAATGATCTTGTACACACCCTCCCATGATTGCATGTTGTTCACGGTCAATTGTCTAAGTTGACAAATTCAAAGTGCATAAATGACAATGATTAAAGGGGACTGTCCTTTTTTAGAACACAAACTTGGGTCTGACATTGACCATCATGGTGGGTGACATTTGCATAGGGAAAATGTGCTCCTTGAGGGTACTTGAAGAATTTGAACAAGTTGGCATTGTTGCTTTTAAATTCCAAGTTGATGGCTGACCAATTTTGAATTCATCCATTGGGGATTTTAGTTGTTCAAAGAGTGTAGATGGGGAGATGCACTTCTGTAATAAATTTTGTTGTCATCTCCCTCATAAATTTCGCATATCAAAGTAAATTTTATTGATGATTAAGCAAAACTGAAATCAGATATGTTGATTTAAATATTTAAAGTACTAGTAAGGTGCCGGCATAGTCAAAATCAGGTGTTGAATAGTCTTGTGATTGAATCATCAATGTTTCTGATGTTGTCCTTCACGTAGCAGACTGGTCAAAAGCTGGAATCTCCTTGAGCAATGGTCTATCACATTGGAAAATGCAAGAGCATGAATTTTTTTCTCCATCTCAGCCTTCCATTGACATGGATGCTCTAGAAGAATAGTTGCAAATGATTGCAATTGTGGATAACCACCACTTTTTGATGTCAAATGCAACTTCAACCAATAATAGCATAAGGGTCCAAGTTAGGCTTGACAAGATGTTCAAACTTTCAAAGGTGAATAATGTGAAGGAAAATGCTACAATTTTATTTTTGGTGAAAGATCATCTAGAGCTATTCAAAGCAACCTAAGGCTTTTGGCCTTTATTGATGACCAACTGAAAAAGGGGAGTCATTTTTCCATATTCAAGGGTCATCTGCTAAGGTGATGGGACTATGTAGGTGCAAAGAAAGAAATAAAGAATTCATACTAATGTCTATAAATGACCGATGTAGGTAAATAACCATTGTAGGTCAATGGGACTTGAAAATACATCCAATTTCAATAGAAAATTATGTAATGTCTCCATTTCCGGGTCACAAGTAAACAAGTATTGAAGACCTTTAGTCTACTTTTTCCTATAGACTAAGGGATAACTTTTGGGGACGAATAGTGATTTTGATCATTTGACTTTATAAGGCAATTTTAGTTAGTTAATAGAATAATATGAAAAAGTGTTTTTTACCACTAAAGCATTTTATAAAGGTGGTTTTAACCACTATTGCATTTGAGAGTTTGAATAATAATTGGAGAAGGTATTTTAATTAAGTGTTTGTCCAAAAGTGATTTAATCACGTTTGTAAATTGGGTAAATTAATTAATTATTTATTAAATTATTGCCTTAAACTAATTTTAATGACTAATTCTATTTTGGCAATTAATTTAATATTACAAGTGGGGAAAAGAGTAAATGTCGGCTTGGAGGGAAAATACAAAAAGAAAAAATATTTTGAAAAGTGGTTAAGTGATTTTAAAAAGATATATTGCCTCCAAAAGTGGTTCGTCTCACTTTGAAGACTATATATGGACAGAAGGGTTTCTATTTTTGGCATGCTAATTTGATATATTGAATTTTAATTTTTGAAGAAGGATTGGGATGTGAGTGCCGAAGGTTGTTGTTGCTGATTGAAGAGTGATGCCACCTGGAAATCACATTGAAGGCATTTTGTTTTTTTAGGTTGCTGATTTGAAGAAGTATTTTCAGTTTTTTTGCATTTTAGGTCTATTTTTGAAGGCAAGTGAGCAAAGACATTAGATCTGAAGCGAGTGATCAGATTGAAGACATTTGTGAGGGCTTGAGGGTGGAGTGTATCCCTCTAGGAGTGTGACATTAGCCAAAACACAACATAAACTTATAAAATTAATTCCACATCATCAATTCTGAAATTTTTATAGCCAAAACACAACAAAAACTTATAAAATTAATTGCTCCAAAAATACTCAGCCAATCGACACAAATGATATACCAAAACGACCACAAAAAATACGAGGAATTCAATGATCTTTATTTCAGAATTTTCTGAGCATAAAATGTCCACAAAAAATGGAAATCACACTCCTAAAGGTGGCAACAGAAACACAACATAAACTTATAAAATTAATTCCACATCATCAATTCCGAAATTTTTATAGCCAAAACACAACAGAAACTTATAAAATTATTTGCTCCAAAAATACTCAGCCAATCGACACAAATGATATACCAAAGCGACCACAAAAAAATTTTATGCTCAGAAAATTCTGAAATAAAGATCATTGAATACGAGTTTTGGCTATACAAATTTCGGAATTGATGATGTGGCAAAACTAATTGGAGAATCTGATCTGAATATTCATTTAGCACATGCAAACCAAATTTCATAATTTTTGAAGTTGTTTAGGGATGGAAAAAGCATTTTTTACCAAATCGCTGACCTAGGGCAGCGATCTAGTCTCTCTGACAATTTATTCAAATTTTGAGATTCTAATTTTGTGACTTTTCTGTTTGAAGATAAGTGGATTTATGGATTTTATGTACTTTCTTCTTTGGCCCTATAAGGGGACATTACAGGGGTATCAAAGTCTCCATCTAGGTTCAAGTCATGGAGTAGGTGGCTACACTAGCATGGTAGTGTTCATCCGGGGCTCTTACATGCGGAAGATCCTGGTGTACGGGCGCAAATCCAACCCAAATTCGGGGCTTTGTAAGTGTGGTGTGATGTTATGATCATGATGTGTGGATTTCATTAATGCATCGAGGTTTTGGTGTAACGGTTCGCTATAGTGGTATCAGAATACCGATCTGGTGCACTTGTGAGGTCTTATGTGTGTAGATTTGGATGCAAGCAGATAAAAAGATTGTGTTATCATGGAAGAGGAAAAGCCATGGACAGCAAGGGTTTATTTCAGAACAAGTAAAGTTTTTGCAGGATTTGATCAAGGAGAGCCAAAGTGATCTTTAACATACCTTGAGTATGCAATTTGCAACCATGTTGAAGAATACACTAGATCCAAGCAAGAGCCATTACTTCAATGGAAAAAGAAGCTCAAATGGTGGGGAGAGGGTTTCTACCAACCCCCCTCACAAGTTCTTCAAGGGCACATTTCTGCAGAAAGAACCAATTACTGAAAATGAGCCACCGATGTGTAATCCACTTGATACATGTTAAAGTGAGTATGCAGCCCTGAGCTATGCTATTCAAGGAATTTTGACTTTTCGTGAGTATTGTGAGATGAAAGATGGGTTAGAATCAAGAGGATCGAGCATGCATTCCCGTAGAGACTTACAACAAAGGTTGGGTAAGGTTTCTCTCCCTGTTTTTGATCGTATTGATAAACGTCCAATGAAATAATGGTTGTAGAAATTGGAGACCTATTTTTCACCGAACCCCATGTTTGAGGATGACGCTCTCAAGTTTAACACACTTCACCTGGAGGGTATTGCTCATGAATGGTGGTTTCATGACATGATCACACAAGGGTATGGATCTATTACTACCTTGGAAGAATTCAACAAGAGGGTAATGGAGAGATTTGATAGAAGAGATCCAAAGATCCACTTCTGTGAGTTGGCACAACTCAAACAAAATCATGATGTTGAGAGGTATGTTGTTGATTTTCAAAAGATTCCAGGCATGGTACCGGATGTAAGTGAAAGTAGGTTGTTTGTTCTCTTTACTAAGGGTTTGACTGAGCCTTTGAGAGGTTTGGTAAAAGCTTTTAACCCTCTTTCTTTGCAAAATACAATTACTAAAGCTTTGGATCTAGAGTGTTCAGCTTACATGGGCAATATTTGGCCAAAAGGACGGCAAGGGGCAGCCACTCTAGAGTGTTCAGCTTACATGGTCAATATGTGGCCAAAAGGACAGCAAGGGGAAGCCACTCATTCGCTACCAAAAGTGAGAAATACCGGGCAGCCAAGGTCTAATTTTAGTGGGTAGCCAAAAACACCAAGTGGGCAGCCTAAGGCAGCACCTAGTGAGCCACCAAAAAAGCCTTTTCAACTTTATGTTCCACCACATAAAGTGCTGCCCTATAGCAACAACATGAAGGATTCAAGAGATGAGTTAAGGAGGAGAGGTTTGGGCTACACTTGCAAAGATCCATGGACGAAAGGCCATTGTTGCATGGGCAAATGACAAGTCCATTAAATTGAGGTAATTGATGATGATTCAAATTTTGATGTTGTTGATACTAATGTTGAGCAAAATGAAAATGTGGTTGATGCACATGTGCATGAGGATGACAATGAAGACATGGGCATCACTCTTGCTACTCTTTCCAGAGCACCAAAGTACCATCCTTTCCGGGTAGGAGGAACATTGAAGAAGCCCAAGGTAACTATCTTGATTGATAGTGAGGCTACTCACAATTTCATTGGCAAGAATTTGGTGGCTAAGCTTGATTTGATTGTAGAAGATTTCAAGGGGTTCAAAGTAACAATAGCGGATGGGTTTTCTCTTCCATGCACCAAAACAATCACCAAGCTCACCATTTCCTTGGGAGAGTATGAGGTATGAGATGATTTTTATGTAATCGACATTGAGGATATGGATCTTGTACTTGGGGTCCAATGGTTGCATTCATTGGAGGAATTTACCCTCAATTATCAAAGCTTGATGCTCAAATTCAAGGTGGGTAACAAGGAGGTACCTCTTCAAGGTATGTTCAATGTGTCACCTCAAGTTAATTCTATGTTCAATAAAGCTTTACAAGAGGATGTAGAAATCTGTTCTATATCATTTATAGCAGCAGATTGGAGAGAGTTAATTATCTTGGAATATGCAAATAACTAGTTCACTAATGACTTGCTTGAAGGGGTAACTGTTGATGATAAGTACAAAATTTTTGATGGACTTATACTCTACAAAGAAAGGGTCTATTTGGTTCCGAAATCTGGGGTAAAACACATGATTTTAAGGGCTGCCCATGACTCTCGATTGGCTAGTCATCAAAGGTATTTCAAGACCTACAAGCTTGTGCGGGAGAGGTTCTATTGGAAGGGTTTAAGGGAGGTTCTCAAGTACATCTGAGAGTGTTTGGTATGTCAAAAAAATAAAAGTGAGTATGAATTTTCAGCAGGACTCTTGCAGCCCCTTCCTATTCCTTCACAAAATTGGGAAAGCATCTCCATGAATTTCATTACTGGATTGCCTATGGTGTAAGTTAAGAATTGTTTATATGTTGTGGATAGACTCACAAAATATGCTCATTTTAATCCACTTCCAGCAACGTACAATGCTCATATTGTTGTTGATGTGTTTTTTAGAGAAGTGATTAAATTGCATGGGCTGCCCAAATACATTGTAAGTGACAGGGACATTAGGTTCATGAGTATTGTTTGGCAAGGACTCTTTCATTTGACAGTTACTAAGCTCACACCGAGTACTAGTTATTATCCACAAACCGATGGACAAACTGAAATTATGAATAAGTGGGTGGAAGGGTACTCGAGGAACTATGTTTTAGGGCAGCAATCAACATAGATTAAATGATTACATATGGCTGAACATTGTTACAACACAACCTACCACATGTCTATAGGTATGACTCCCTTCAAAGCACTTTATGGTTATGATGCAATTTTTTTCATGGATTTGATTATGACAGATAGTAGAGTACTGAGGGCTAAAGATTTGGTTCAACAAAGCTATGACATCATGAAAACATTAAAAGAGAGCCTACAACATACACAAAATTAGTAAAAATTATATGTGGATCAACATAGAGTTGAGAGGTCGTATGAAGTAGGCAATTGAGTCTTTTTAAGGTTGCAGCCCTACAGGCAATCTTCCCTCAAACAAAGTGGTTCCGAAAAGTTAAATCACGTTTTTATGGGCCTTAAAAGGTAAAAAACAAAGTGGGTGAGGTAGCCTATAAGTTAGAGTTTCCGAAAAATGGTAAGATTCACAATGTATTTCATGTTTCTTGCATTAAGAAGGCTCTTGGACAGCATACTACTTCTTTAGAGTTGCCCCCTTTGGATGAAGAAGGTAAACTAATCTTGATTCCGGAATCCATCATTGAGAAACATAAAAGGAAGTTAAGGAACAGTAGCATCAAAGAATATTTGGTAAAATGGAAAGACTTACCACTTGAGGATGCCACATGGGCGAGTGAGGCAATTTTGGAGCATCCAAATTTGCAATTGTTTGAGAGCAAGCAATTTTGAGAAGGGAAGATTATAATGGCCCCATTTTCGGTTCACAACTAAACAGGTATTTAAGACCTTTAGTCTGCTTTTTCCCATAGGCTAAGGGATAACTTTTGGGGATTTTATTTTATTAATTGATTAAGATTGTCCAAATAGTGATTTTGATCATTTGACCTTATAAAACAATTTTAGTTAGTTAATAAAATATTATTAAAAAGTGGTTTTTACCACTAAAGCATTTTATAAAAGTGGTTTTAACCACTATTGCACTTGAGAGTTTGAATAATATTTGGAGAATGTATTTTAATTAACTGTTTATCCAAAAGTGATTTAATCACTCTTGTACATTGGATAAATTAATTAATTATTTATTAAATTATTGCCATAGAGTAATTTTAATTACTAATTCTATTTTGGCAAATAATTTAATATTATAAGTAGGTAAAAGAGTAAATGTTGGCTTGGAGGGAAAATAAAAGGTTGTGATTTTAAAAAGATATTTTGCCTCCAAAAGTGGTTCGCCCCACTTTGAAGACTATATATGGACATAAAGGTTTCTATTTTTGGCATGCTACTTTGATATATTGATTCTTCATTTTTTAAGAAGGATTAGGATGTGCGTGCCCAAGGTTGTTGTTGATAGAAGAGTGATTTCACCCGGAAATGACATTGAAGACATTTTGTTTTTTTGTAGGTTGCTGATTTGAAGAAGAATTTCCAGTTTTCCTGCATTTAGGTCTATTTTTGAAAGCAAGTGAGCAAAGACATCAGATCTGAAGCGAGTGATTAGATTGAAGACATTTGTGAGGGCTCTAGGGTGGAGCGAACCACTCTAGGAGTGTGACGTCACACTCCTTAAGGGTGACATCACCTTTGGGACTATAATTTTCACTTTTCATTGACATTTTGTGCTCATAAAATTCTACAAAAAAGATCATTAGATTTCTCATATTTTTGTGTTTGTTTTGGTATATCATTTGTTTTAATTGGCTGAGTATTTTTGGAGCAACTAATTTTATAATTTTTTGCTATATTTTGCCTATAAAAATTTCAGAATTGATTATGTAGCAAAACTAATTGGAGAATCTGATCTGAATATTTATTTATCACTTGCAAACTAAATTTCATAATTTTTGGAGTTGTTTAAGGGCAAAATAAATATTTTTTACCAAATTGCTGACCTAGGGCAGTGATTTAATCCTTCCGACAATTTATTCAGATTTTGGCATTTTAATATTGTGACTTTTTCGTTTGAAGATAAGTGGGATTTGTGGATTTTTTGTACTTTTTTCTTTGGCCCTATAAGGGGACATTACAAATTACTAGGGTGAGAAGGATCCTAGGTTCTAAACAGTAACTAAACACTAAGTTCTAAAGCAATATAAACATAACTAGAGGGGGTAAACCTAAAGTGGCTAAACCTAGAACCATATTATCTTAAAAGTACAAATAACAATGTGATGGAAGGATCTCTCAGTAAAGCATAGAGCTGATGAAGATCCCACCAAGACTAGAAACCAACATTAGAAAACATTTGTAGCAAGGCTCACCTTTGAAGACCCAAAGACATCAACATCTACCACCTCCAGAGGGCCAATGTAGGATTTGATCATGTTCATAGGGGACTTCTAGAGCTAAGGCGGCCAAGTTGGACAAATCCTAGGAGGAAGTAGGCTACTCCCCCAAGAAAGTTACCTATCACACAAACCCAATGAACCTTTAGTGGAAGAGGAAATCCTAGTAGTGTTTGCCTACTCCCTTGACCTAAGTTGTGGGTAAGGGTCTCGGAGGTCATTGACGTTGGAAGAAAAATGTTTTGCCTTGTCTAAAAAGAGAGTGAGTGGGTTGGTGCCCATCTCATTGACCTATCTCCCTTTGAGTGTGAGGCGCATGATGCTTCCAAAGTCATTGAAAATATAAAATAAAGTAATTTTCCTAGTAGCTTTAGGGTTCCCTTGTAAAATTTTATGCTTGAAAGTCACAACCTCACAAAGAAATTGGGCCAAACACCTTTGATCACAATAGCTAGAGAAAGTGCATAAGAACCCACTTGAGTCACTATAAAAACAATGATACCTCCCTTGGATCTCATAATAGCTGGACACTTGAAAATAGGGAACTCCTTAGTCTCCACCTCCTTGAGGCACCATAGGTAGTAAATCTTATTACCCCGTAGTATATGGCAATTTGTTTCGACTTGTAACTTGTTAAAACACATCCCTAGTTGGCCAAATTGAATTCTGGAGCCATGTGAGCAAATGATGTTGGAGATAGTAAGGTGGAATGATGGATCCATACACAACTAAAATAATTACTTAGCATATAAAGTCAACTAAGGATTGAGAGAATACAGAGGAGAGGTCTAAGTGACATGCGTGTACTATCAGTGTTTCTTCTTGGTGATAGCTCTATTGGTCGCCTCATTTATGGGAAGAAGGCGAGGTCGGGCACCAAGGATTATTTGAATGGAGGGGATCAATCAGTAGAGACGTTGTTAGATTGAAGAAGCAATTGATCCTTGAATACCATCATTGTCAGTGCCTAGTGAGACCCAAAGGAGCAACCGTTACTAAAGTGAAAAGTGCCATATGTGGGTATCTCTCACAACCTAAGGATGAATCACCCAAGGATTTGAGTATGTGAATGAACAAGGGTAGTTTTGCCAAGTAATAGGTCTATCTAGGTGCAAAGGAAAGCAACTATCTATTACATGGATGTTTGTTAGTGACGAGGATCTATTGTTAGGACCCCCTCGTCCTAACTCTTTACTTTTTAATCATTGTTAAGAATAAAAGCTATGGACGCATATGATTTATAAGTTGTCCCTGGATCTATTTAAGATAATCCTACATGCATGCAAAATAGTAGTTGGCTAGCATAGAATTCTTATAAATTAAGAGCATAGATTAGTGTAAAGGCATTCACAATTATATTGTATTGAGCTTACTCAAAGAAGGTTGCCCCTTTAAAGATGCCAACGATATTCCAATACAATTATGTTCTATTTTAATGCAATACAATTATCTTCCATTTTTTTTTATTTTTTATTGAAAAAAATGCATCTTATATTACATCAAAGAATAGATAGTTACATCATTTGAGCATAAAGTTAACAAGAAGAGCAAATAGTTGCATCATCTGAGCATAATGCTAACAAGAAGAATCTCTTCCTACATAGGCAAGGAAAGAAAGTAACTGAGCTTGTGCCCCAATGGGCAAAGAGTTCACATCTCTTCAAAACCACTCAAACTTAGCTTGTACAATCAAAGCCAACTCTTGTTTGAAAAGCCTCAACTTCCGCATATAAGATGGGAGCTATCCTCCCATCGCTTGGCATCTTGTCCTCTAAATAATGCTGATTGTTGCCAACCGAGTTGTATGCCATAAACTCTTGCAGCTGTCCCTAACGATTCAAGAATCCCTTAAAAGAGGCTCTTTCCAAGAGAGAGGAGCAATAAAAAGGAAATTGAATTCTAAGAAAGTTATCTTCCATTTTATTTGCAGTATTTATTTTGTATTTCGGTATTGGTTTAATCTATTTGTAGAAAGGTTCATATCATTTGGTATCAAATCTCTTTCTAGGGCCGTGTTCCTGCAACAACAATATCAGCTTAAGGCTCTTTACGATTGTCCACCATATATGCTTACCTTGCCCCTAGCAGGGCCTTGATGATGAAAAAGTTTGTCAAAGATAGTGTCACTAAGCCTCCTCGCCTGTACCCAACAATTATTTTTTCTATAGTTATTTTCTTTTTTAGGTTAGAAACTTGTGTTGGGGGTTTTAAAATATCACAGAAAATTGTTTCTTGCTAAGCACATGAGATCCATGTGTAAATTGGGGTAGCATTCCACCCATCACCATGAACGCCTAGACAACAATTGTACACAAAATTGAGCTTCCATGTACTTTTGTGTATATCAGAGAACCCGATAGTTGTTTTAAAACTTTAGTCATAGGAACCCTTTGATTGTCTGTTACTTGTGGTGTTCAAGCAAGCAATTAGCCCTAGGAAGATACTTGCAACCGACATTGGAGATGGGATAGTGGGCTATGGGTGTGATCTACCCTTTGTAGTCAGTGCTCTGAAACATTGGGTCAACATTATTTACGAATGGGATAAATTTGAATGTGAGCCCACAAAAGGGACACACCCTATAGAAACTCTACCCGTTTCCACTCTACTGTGTTAAACCCTAGTATTTGGGATTGGCAAAAACTTCCACCAGTTGATCCCTCCTAGAAACGTAACAATAGAAAGCATAATTTTCAGAGTACAGGTAGGAGTTACACAATTCAGGTGATCAGAATAGTCTGCAGAAGTGTCAAAATAGGGGTTACAAGGTAGAGAACGAATATTTTGGGCCATTTATTTTCAAAACAGTGCCAAATACAAAAATTTCGAGCATTTTTTCGCCCACGAGGTAACTTTTTTGTAAAATGTATCTGGATTTTTTTAATTCTAGGGATAATTATCTTGTTGCAATTGTATCGTCAAGCTGATCATTTTGACATGTAACTCTAGTAAGCATTTTACAGAGCCATGGGACCCCTTTTTTTAATGGTTGGCAATTGGATCCGAAACCAAGAACATGGAACAAGAATTTGCCGACCTGAGATCCAAAGGCACTGATTTGCAACAAATGGTACATGGCCTAAGTGCACAAAATTTAGAATTCAAAAGAAAGCTCAAAGGTGACAATCATTATAAGAGTAGTTTCTCATTAGGAATCATGTTGCGTGGACCAAAATTGGACTTGACTAAATTTGATGGTACCGACCCAAAAAGATGGATTTACCATACAGTACAATATTTCAATCTACACAATACATTGGGGGTGAACAAATTACCTATTGTCTCTTTCCACTCGAAAAAGGAAGCCATCCAATGGTATCATAAATCTCATGATGAACCAACTTGGGACAAGTTTGTAAAACTTAAACTTAGGCAAACAAGAATGGTTTGAGACTGCCAAATTGAATTTGAAAAACTAGAAAGTCAAACTGAAGGGTTATTCAATGATTTTTTCGAGAGTTGCTTCATAAGTGGCCTCAAAGATAGGTTTGTGTCGAGGTAAAAATGTTCAAGCCTAAGAATTTGATGGAAGCTCTTGGGTTGGCCAAGTTTTTGAAGATAAACTCAAAGCCAATCACTGTTATTCAAATTTTGTTCCTTTCAAACCATCCAAATCACAATGCCAAATAACAACCCCACCTCCAAAAACAACCCCATTAAACAGTATACAAAGGTTGAAATGTGAGATTGTTAGGAAAAAGGGTTATATTATAACTGTGATAAAAAATTCACACGGTGTCACAAATGTGTTGAACAAAAGTTGTATTTACTACATGTTGAGTCACCTCTTGATACAAATGAATAGGAAGATGCTCAAGAGTCCTAGGAAAAGGAAAAGGAGGCAGAAGAGACTGACCATCTAGATCTCCAACCAATAATTTCAAGAAGCATGCCTTGGTTGGGGTAACCACTTCTCAGAGTATGAAAGTAAAATGGTATTTCAAGAAGCACCCCTTCATTATTCTCATTGACTTGGGCAACACACATAATTTCGTTGACCCTCGGCTAGCTAAACAAGCCAACTAATTTGTGTACCCCTATTCAAGATTTGAAGTTATGATTGCCAATAGAGGAACGTTACCTTGTAAAGGAAGATGCAATGTTTGTAGTTCAATGGGGGACTATAACCTCAAATTGGACATGTTTGTTTTATCCTTGGGAGGACATGATGTAGTTCTTGGGGATCAAAGGTTACGCACCCTTGTACCAATTTTGTGGGACTTCTTACAACTCTAGATGCAATTCTTCAATAACAGGCAATAGTACACATTGAAAGGCCTCCTACATGGGTCAAATAGTGTGATAAGCTCACACCATATGGAGAAGCTCCTTAAGAAAAGTTCTCCTGGGATCATCGTTCAACTCTGTTCCATTCAGCTCAGCATGTCTCCTAATTCCAGCTAGCACGATGACTTGAAAAATATTTTAGTCAAACATGCAACAATATTTGAGGACCCCAAAGGATTACCGCCTAGATGGCATGAGGACCATCTCATTCAACTACTTCTGGGGAGTGTATGCCAAAACATTCGGTATATTGCTACCCTTTTCTTTAGAAAACAAAAATTGAAAAATTGGTACAAGAGCTACTAAAGGCAAGAGTAATTTACCCAAGCACAATATTATACACTTCTTCAATTTTGCTTGTCTGAAAAAAGGATGGGTCTTGGAAACTATGCATCGGTTTTCGAGAACTGAAGAAAATTGCTATTAAGGACAAATTGCCTATCCCAGTGATGGTAAACTCCTAGATGAGCTTCATGGCCCCTAATTCTTCTCCAAACTAGATTTACGGTCAAGTTATCACCAGATACACATAAAGGAAGACAATATTCCCAAAATATCTTTCTGTACTCATGACATCCACTAAATTTCTATTTATGCCCTTCAGGTTTACCAATGCCCCATCAACATTTCAAATATTGATGAATAAACTCTTTCGGCCATTCTTGTAGAAATTCAGCTTGGTATTCTTTGATGATATTCAAAATTATAGCAAAACTTGGGAAGATCATTTACATCACCTCCACATAGCATTACCACTTCTCTTTTACCAATAGTTATGTGCAAAATGATCCAAGTGCTCTTTTGGTCAACTCAAAGTTGAGTACCTTGGGCTTATTGTTTCAGTAGTAAGAGTTAGAATCGACCCCTTGAAAACTAAGGCTATGAAAAATGGCCAAAGCCCAATACGCTTGGAAGCCTTTGCATATTTTTGGGCCTCATTGGGTACTAGAGAAAGTTTGTTAAGGACTATGGAAAAATTGCCACCCCTTTGACTACAATGCTAAAAAAAGGATGCTTTTTTTTTGTCAGAAGTAGCAAGATAGGCTTTTGATGTATTGAACCAAACTATTTGTACTATGCCTGCTTTAGCAATGCTATATTTCTCCAAGAGGTTCATCAGTGAAAGAGATGCATGTGGCAATGGACTCAGTGCCATCCTTATGTAGGAAGGATGATCCATCACCAATACCAATAAGGCTCTCACTAGGTAACATCTATTATGTTCTACATATGAAAAGGAAATGATGGACAATCTACATGTGATTAGCAAATGGCGGCCATACCTGGTAGGATGACATTTTTGCATCAAAGCGGATCATCACATTCTAGAATACTTTTTGGAACAAAGAGTCTCGTCATCGAATCAACAAAAATGGTTCACCAAATTGATGGGGTATCATTACAAAGTCACCTATAATAAGGGAAAGGAGAATGTGGTGGTAGATGCACTCTCCTGCAAATACAAGGAACATGCAACACTATATGCATTATCTATATCCATTCCAGAAGGGATGTGCAACATCTAATAGGAGTGGCATTGTGGCACACAAAACTCATCCAACAATTCTCCTTTGATACTGCCTCCAAATTGACCTACGCTTAGGATGGACAATACTTATGGTACAAAGCCGCACTGTTTTAATTCACAAGTCAGGGTTGCGAAACAAGATTTTGCTTGAACTGCATGCATCACCCTCAGTTGGTCATTCGAATTTTCTGAAAATATTTGAGCAAGTTTGTTGGAATTTCTTTTGGCAGGGAATTAAGAAAGACATCAAGAGATTTGTCAAAGATAGCGATACCTATCAGTGTGACAAGGGCGAAACAATGGCAACTCCAAGCTTGTTACAACCACTGCCCATTCCTACACGGCTCTAGATACATATTTCAATGGATTTAATTGAGGGTCTTCCTAAATCTGGGGGCAAATCAGTCATATTGGTGGTGGTGGATCGCCTCTCCAAATATGCCCATTTTTGTGCCTAATCCATCCTGCACCTTTTCGACCATTGCCCAAACCTTCCTCGACCAAAATTTTTGCCTCCATTGCATTCTTTTATTGTCTCTGATCATGAATCGACTTTTACCAGTCATTTCTGGCAATAATTATTCAAAAGAATGGGAACACAATTGAAAATGAGCTCTTTATATCACCCGCAAAGTAATGGTCAAACTGAAATTGTCAACACATGCTTAGAAGCATATCTCCAATGTTTCACCTCTGACCAACAACATCATTGGGTCAAGTGGTCACCAATCACTGAATGGTGGTGTATCACCACATATCACACAACCACCAAATTTTCCCTTAAGAAGCAATCTATGGTTAGAAGCCAACCTTGCTCCTCTCTTACCTTCCAGGGAGTTCTCTTGTGCAAGCAATTGACACCACCTTTAGTGCACGAAAGAATGTTTTGTGAGTCCTTAGGGAAAATCTCGACTCAGCTCAGAATTACTTGAAAATTGGATGATCAACACCGCCCAAAACATGCCTTCCATCCATGGGGTATGGTTTTCCTCAAATTGCAACCTAATAAGTAGTCCTCCTTGAAACTGAAGGGTTGCCAAAAACTAGCTCCAAAGTTCTATGGGCCTTATAAGGTTCTTCAACAAATGAGCCTTGTAGCCTACAAGCTGGAACTTCCACTCTCGTGGGATCATCCTATTTTTCATGTCTTCTATGTGAATAAAGTCTCATATAGTAATTCCCGAGCTCGATGGCAAAGGGTCTATCATTCTTGAGCCAAAGCTATCTTGGATAAGCACTCATGCCAACTTCGCAACCAGTTCACAACAAAGATTATGGTCCAATGGCAAGGGATGCAACTAAAAGATGCAACTTGGGAACCCTTTCTTCAAATTCAATAACAATTTCTTACTCTTCAACTTTGAGGGCAAAGATTTTTAAGAGGGAGGGCATGTTAGGACCCCCTTATCCTAACTCGTTTCTTTTTAATCATTGTTATTAAAAAAAGCTATGGATGCATATACTTTGAAAGTTGTCCCTAGAGCTATTTAGGATATCCCACTTGCATGGGAATTAGTAGTTGGCTAGCATAGAATTAGTATAAATTAAGAGCATAGACTAGTGTAAAGGCATTCACGAATTATATTGTATTGAGTTTGATCAAAGAAGGTTTCCCCCTCAAAAAGGCGAGCGATATTGTAATACAATTATGCTATTTCCTATTGCAATATAGTTATCTTGCATTTCATTTGTAGTATAATTTCTTTGTATGTAGGTATTGGTTTAATCTATTTGTAGAGAGGTTCATATCATCTATCTACCAATCGAAGTGGGTTGTTTGTGAAGAGAACTTTCTTATTGGGTCGTTCATCTTGCCAAGTCACTGTATGAGTCAAGATGATTTGTTTGGATTGTGTCGGAGTATAGACAAGCCAACCCAATACACCAAATTCCCCAACTAAGTCAAAACTATTGTTGAAGAAGAAACTATGCTTTTGTCGAAACCAAAGTTTTTGCTTCATTTGCAGAGGTTTTGTTTTTTGGGTAGGGTATTAAATTCTGATTTCACATTTTGGTCTTAGAAGGGTCTATCTTATTGTCGTAAGCCTTTTTTCACAATTTCCATTGGCCTTGGTATTCAACCTCGTGCATCCAAGAGCTATGTTCCAAAGTTTAAATAAGCCTACAAGGTATGAATTGGAAGGTGAAGAGTTGGAGTGGTTGGATTTTGAAGAATCTGATTCAAAATTTCATGATTCTACAGACAAAAATGGTCATTGTGTGACACTTAGCAAGTTGAACAACATCAATGCCCATGAGTTAATACTCCGATCTGTGTTGAAGATTCAGGACTTGAAGAGCATATGGGTAAATTTAGGATTAGGATATAAAAGAGAAACTAAATACCAAACGGAAGTACATAGCTATCGACAATGTCATTGATAAAGAAAATCAAGAAGGTGAATTTTGTGGCTATTGACAGTGAGAAACCATCAATGAAGAAAGAGAAGACAATGAAACCTCCCTATAAATATAGATTGAATGGTTCATCTGATTGGGAGCAGTGGTGAAGAATTGGTGGCTGAAACATAAAGTCCCACATACTTAGAGAGAAATTGACAAAGGCTCGAATGGATCATGTAATCTCTATATACTTGTAGTCCATAAGAACACAAGTTCTCATAAGGAGATGCTGATAAATTTATTGAAGTGCTTTGACCCTGGGACCAACAAGTTAGTCTCGGAGATGACAACTAGAAGGTGGAGGTATCATATGAGCCCAACAACATGCATCGGATGTTGAGAATTCCCATCTTTGGGAATATGGTGAAAGACAAATTCAGCCTGGTAAACCAAATAGATGTCATCCGGAGATACATCCCTACCTTGTCATTGAAGGATCAAACATCCTTGCTTCACCATAGCAACAAAGTTTTGAAGATCATGAGTATACATAGTGAGGAGTTTTAATGCATCTAGGACTGATATGTAGTTAGTTGGTTGGTGAGATGAAGGGATCTAATCTACCAATGTGCCTTGGGTTGTATCTGGAGGCTCTTGTGGAGGGCGAGGTATAAACTAGTATGAGGACCTTTCGATAGAGCATTAAGTCTAAACTAATATGAGGACCTTTTGATGAAGCTCAAGGATTGCTACAAATGGTTCGATATGTCTTTGCTGGCTTTGGCTTCCTTTGGGTGGCTCTAACCAAAAAGAAGTCACTTAGAAAGGGGAATCAAGGTCTCAGTTCATTGCTTTCTGTGGAGGGAAAACCGATAGTGTTAGGGTGGGGAGTATTTGGGGATGTATATTTTGTCACCCCAGCCCTTCAAGTAGAATACACCACAAATGAAGTATAAGAAGGTGATTATTGATGAAGCTAAAGGATTGCTATAAATGGTTGTACATGCCTTTGCTTTCTTTGGCTCCTTTTGATTGGCTCTAACTAGAATGAAGTCACTTAGGAAGGGGAATCAAGGTGTTAGCTCATTGCTTTTGGTGGAGGGAAAACTGACAGTGTTCGGGTGGGGAGTATTTGATGATGTATGTTTTGTCACCCCAACCGTTCAAGTAGAAGCCACCAAAAATGAAGTACAAGAAGGCGATTATTGAGAAGAAATGCGATTCATCTCCCAAAAAGAAGTTGAAGGTGCATTGAAGATGAAGAGATTTAGGATGAACAGTTCAATCATAGTGCATAGAATATTGTGGTCCTAGATGACAACGTGCACAATGGAGGGACAAGGACCTTGTAGATGAGGGGGTGTTATGTTGTGGACCAAGGAGCCAACAAAGTGACCAACTATTAGGAACCCCTTGAGAAACCAATATTTTCAGAGGTCTTCATTTATTTTTTCTTTTCTCCTAGTGTTTTGACTGCATCTAGCACATTGGTTGCCACTGCAAGCAAGCATGTTGACAACTCTTCACCTCCTCCTTGTCCTGCTACTTTGAAGAATGTGGTGTTTGAGCCTGCTGCTATTGTCACGGTCTATAAATCCACCACTAGCGCAGTATTGATTGACAAGTTGATAGACCAATATCAAGCTAGTTACCAAATGATGAATGTGACATTGCTAGTTTTGTGCCTCAGGTCATGGATTTCTAAGATAATGTCACCAATCAATCAATGACCCCATAGCCTCACCAGAGTCCAAAGCAACCCCATATTGTTGAGTCAATAGGAATAGTTGATCAGTGTATAGAAATTCCTACCTAGTTTTTTTGTCTTGTACCTTTCCTACTGTTTCCCTGCTGATGATATCCTTGAAGACAACATTCTGATCAGCTTGTGTTGGTACAGCCCTTGTTATCAAATGTGAGTATTCAACCAAAGAAGTAGCTGGTTTTGGCCTCTTCTTTAGGGGGAAAGAAAAGGAAGTTGTGTGATTGGTATGCCTTGCACAAGAAATTGTCAAAGTTTCATTTGAAGATGACTTGAATGAGTTTTGTGATTCTAACATGGCAAAGTGTTCGCATAGATCCACTCTTCTGATGGATAATATACAAGAGCTTTACACAATTGCACAACAAAAGAGGTAGGCCCAATTTTGAGATTATTTAATTAGCAGTTTGGACGATGTTTTATCTAGGGAGTTAATTAGCAGTGGTATTATAGGTGAGCATGTATAAGATGATGTGAACTAAAGGATCATGGATCATGTGGCTTATTGGTACAAAGAAGCACAATGGTTCTATATCAATGTTAAGAACAAGATATATTTTTTAGATTGTGTCAAAAAGATTCAACATGTGCGATGGAAATGTGAAACAACAAAGATATTACAGAGGCAAGTAGAGGCTAGAACAGGTGAAATTTTGCTAAAGATAAGGATTTCCGCATAATGATTAATGCTAAGGAACTTAGGATATACCAACTTCAGACTTTGTTGGCTAAATATAAATGCAGATTGAGACTTAAAAATAAACAACATGATGTTACTTTAAATGATTGGAGGTCCAAGGCCATGACATATGAGATGTATGCAACTAAAATAAAGAACAATATACTGCGTGGCAGAAAAAACAGAGTTGAGAAACAGAAGTGAAAAGCAGAGAGTTCAGCCAAACAAAGTGAGAGTGATGCTACAGTGGTAGTTCATGTACTTTCAGGATTGCCAAGAATGTGCCGGACCGTTCAGGCATTTCAGTCATACTGTCACCTTCTACTTCAGCTTCATTCCAGCCCTTGCATTACCAATGATTTTATCCCAATTGACTTTTACCTCAGTTCAACATAAGATTCCTCCACCTTCCATTCCCTAGACTAATACTGATCAGAGTTGACAACAATTCTAGATTGGGGGATAGATGTAAGCACATTTATGTCATTATTGTAATTACTGTAATAAGACAAGAACATGACTAAAAGAATGCCATTACGTGCCTATGATATGTTGTGAGTTACGATTCAATTAATTTTTGACTTATTGATATTGTTTCTATCGAGGCCAATCATCTCACCTGCCTGTTTGCTCTGAAACTACACTACCAAAGGCACATCAGTTGCAGAGTAAAATAAGAACATACCAAAATATAGCATATAAGAACGAGAGTAATAACAACTTTTTTTTCATAGATATTTCTCACTACAAGTTGTTCGGTACAGGGAGGACCTGTTATACAATGCTCTTACCCCAGAATGTAGCATTCTATTTGTAAGACAAAACTCCAGCAGTTGTTTGTTTACACAAACGTCAACAACTGAACATATTTAAAGAGAGTCGTTAAAACACTACTGAATGCTGACAAGAGAATAAACATAACAAGGTCGATAACAACACAATACTTTTATTCATAAATGGTCTAAATGCTACATTATCCCCCCGTTTTAGATAAGTAGGAGTCCCCTCCAAAAAAACCCATACAAAATAAAATCAAGAAAATGAAAGAGGAGGAGAAGATGACGAAGATGTCCCTTGAGTTACTGAAGCTCCAACTGGGGTTGATCTTGAAGAGGCTGTTCACTCTAACATCAGCTGTTGAAGTTCGGCTCAAAGGGCATAGACGTCAGTTGCATGTTTCTTCAAATGCTTTTCTGCCATTATTTCACTCTCACGTGAACACTTCACCATCCACATAGCTTCCTGCAATTTGCCCCACTTGAGTGACCTCTTGCTTAGCTTCCTGCAATTTTCCCGTCACTAGAGTGACCTCTTGGTCATACTCAACAACCTTTTGTGTTTGTGCTTGTGTAAGCTGGGTTTGCTGACTGAGTTGCTCTTGGAAGTGGGCATGCTGATCCTCTATTTGACTTCTCAAAGCTGTAAGGTTGAGGGTAGCATTGTCCTCCTTATTCCAATTGACGTTGCTCATACTTTGAGGACCTGTGTTCTGTACAGGGAGCACTTGTTACACAAAGCCCTTACCCCAACATGTAACATTCTATTTGCATGACAAAACTCAACAGTTGTTGGTTAACACACTTGTCAACAACTGAACATAACTAAAGAGAGTCATTGCAACACTACCTAATGCTCACAAGAGAATGAACTAGATATTAATTTTGTGGGATTTTACTTGTGTATGTTTTATTCATTTACCCAAATGACCTCCATGAGTAGTCATTTGGGTAATGACATTTTTTTCATCGTGTGTTTTTAGTAATAATCATAGGGCAAGGGGACCCACTTTAGCAAATAGCCACCATGAGCGTTTGTTAGTTGGGGGAAAAGAGGCTAGAGGGTGAGAAGCCCAAAGTGGTGAATTACATTCACAAAGATGCTAGAGGGTGAGAATCCCGGAGTGATGAATTACATTCACCATTCCTCCCCCCTACTAACAAATGCTTACAGTGGCTGTATGCTAAAGTGGGTCCCCTTGCCTCGTGATTATTACAAAAAACACGAGGAAAAAAATGTCATTTGGGTAATGACTAGTCATGGAGGTCATTTCGGTAAATGATTGAAACATACACTAGTAAAATCACACAAAAACTAATATCTAATTTAAATTGATTATGGATTCAACCTAACAAGAAAATAAACATAACAAGGTCAGCGACAACACGATACTTCTATTCATAGCAACAGTATGCACTATCCACTTCTCTCTCTCATGACTTGAGTGGGGATTTACATTGAGTGTCTATTGTCAGATCCTATGTGAGTCAGGTGTGTGCTCGAAATCATCTACAATATATATATAGTCAATGAAGATATTGTGATGATGACTGGAATACTGTTGTAGATAATTCTTTGTACTTATTACTCTTTTCTGTACTTATTTCTGTTCTCTGTACTTGTTGCTGGTATGTTCTTGTTGCATTCAATGTCTCCATTGTATGCATTGCATACCTGCATACTTCTAGTGCATGCATCTTCATGAACGTTCATCATTTTCATCATAACCTTGCATCGTCATACAAGATCAATAAATATAAAACAAAATTATAAACTAATTTGATATAATAAATTTAACAACTACTAATTGGAGGAATTCAAAAGCTTTAGCATTCTGAGGTTGCTTTTTTAAAGCTATGTTTACAAATTTGTTGTTTATTGTATTTTTTGTGTGCAAATATTTGAGCTAACTCTTGCTTGTTGATTTGACAGATTTGGTGCTGAAAAATAGGCTGGTTGTTTATGATCTTGAGGAGCAAACAATTGGATGGGTTGATTACAACTGTAAGTAATGCACATTATACATCATTTTAAGTCAATATTTTGTTTGGGGTCAAAAGACACCTTGTCATTGTACTGAAAAACAAGCATTGATTTATTCTAGGTAAAGATCGTTGTTTCTTGGCATTCTAAATTTTATTCCTAGGTTAAGATAGTTGTTTCTTGGCATTCTAAATTGTATTCCTCTTTGTGTATTTCTGTACAGCCCATCTATTGGAAGCCTGAAGCACCCTTCTACTTGCAAATATTGGTTGCTATTGGCATAATCCCCACACATTATATGCAAAGCTCTAAAGAATAACACATATATAGACAAATCTCCAGCACTAAAGAGGAAGGGACTATGGCTCAACAGTAATCCATTATTAATGGCCAATGAAGAACATTTACAGGGGTCTGTTCATAAAGTTTGCAAGCCTAATATTTCAACCCAAGTCCATTCTTAGTGCTTCGCCTTTATTTTTCACCCCTTTGCAATATTGTGTCGAGTGCTATGGTAGAATCACTAGCCGATTGTGCTACATATTGTTTGTCCCCGTTTTTGTTTCCACTTTTCTTTTTTTTACATGCAACTGCCATGGTTTTCTTACAACTGCATAGTTTTAGATCAATTCTTGACGAGCATTCTAGAGTTAGTGTGAATGTGCAGGGGGAATGCAACTGTCAACTGTTACATTGTTTGCACCAAGGATTGAACCTTTACAGCTTGCAGGGAAATCAATATGGACAGCCATAACTCCCACGGAGCCCTCCATCAATGGTCTAAACTATCCTTTTCGCAATAGGTGAACATTTGTCATGTGATTTGGCCTCATTGCCATAAAGCTACATGCACAAGAATTTAAACTTTATTGCCTTAGAGTCTCTAAAGAATGTGAGATGACTGAACATGTAGAAAAAGAAATAAAATCTAAATATGCACAACCAAACCCAGTGGAATATGTTCACAATCAACAGTGGAACGAGAACTTGGTATTTTTGCATATCTTAATAGTAGACTGTAAAACTACTAGAGGAAATGACCAAGAGCGCTCCCAAAAGCCAACTTCATGGTTATTTAAATATGATCATATGGGAGACCACAGCGGGTACATCAGTTGGACAACCATCTGGCACCTCTACGCATGGACCACAAGTATCTACCAAGACTATTTTAAAAAATTAATGAAGTATTTTTATATTACACAACATGGTTTGGTCAAAGTTTCGAACAAAATATGCCAATACATTATTAAACACAATCATTATTTAACACCAAATATAACACACTCTAGTTTAGTTTCCTCTGCCTACATCTATACCAACCTCTGAACTAATCGGGCTGCCACTTGAGAAAAAATTGGATATTAATTATTATTGAATGGTCGTCTCTTTACACACAAGACCCCACCATCTATATAAAGATGTTTATTTGTTTTTTTTACACCATCATCTGTACATCTAATTATTTATCGATACAAATCCGTATATTCCAATGTATTCTCCTTTGTTCTCTGTCAAGCGATATCAAGCATGACTCTGCTCCCAGATTATGGAAAAACATTTAAATTCTCCCTCACTCAAAGGTACGTGTTATATTTATCTGCTACAAAGAGGAAACAGACAGAAATCAAATTATGCAGGTCTACAGGTTTTGCATTAACGTGAGGCCTTAGGACCAGCTGCTAAGATGAACGCGAAGGGTCGTAAGGATGCAAAGGACTGCAAAGGGTTGTGATCCGGATTTGATTGGCAATCCAATGCACAACACACTAAATTGTTGGAATTTGATGTGTTATAGGTGGAAGCAATTAATTACAACAATTGCAGCATAGAGATAGTTCTAGCATTTTAACCAAATGAACTAGGAATGAATGGAGATTAAAAAATATACACAACGAGAGCGCTATCTGAATAAAGTAACTAACTAGTTTATTGATTCGAGAGGTATGTACAACTATCTTTGAGAAGAGATGTAAGCCAAATTACTCTGATTATAACAAAAGGAGGTAATAATTTGAGAAGAGATGTGATGCTACTATGCTCTGCTCTCTCTGAGTTATAATCGGAGGGAGTGAGTATGAGCCTAGCTTTGTGCTCTGCTCCCCTCTATGTGCAATTGTATATGTAGTTGTGTGGGGAAGAGTAGATGGTGCAATCTGTAATTAAATTCAAAGCCATTGTAGAAGAACTGACTTGCCTGGATAATTTGAAAAGCGAAGTGACAAGTGCTCCCCAAAAAACTTGAGAGGATTTGTTGTGAAGTGGAACTCGTTTAAACACACTATATTGGCTTTTGACATATCAGGGTTATTTCGTACATTTTTGTGTTTTGCATTTTTTGGGGGCTTGGGAACATTTTGAGGAAATCCAATGTTCTATGAAGGGGAACAACCCTGACAACTTGATTGTCTTATGGATAGGTAATGCTCGTAAGGTTGTTTTTTCCCGAACTACCACTGGGATCAGGTTGTGTAGATAGCTATAAAAGGTGACACTCAGCTGACACGATAGAAACATGGTTGTGTGGGTCATTTTGGGTGCTAAATGGCATGAATAGAGGGTCTTGGGAAGTCATCTCTGGCTGAAAGGGCTGTGTCTAGCATGTTATAGGCAGAGTTTGCAAATAGCTGTGGAGGTTTGTGTCAAGGGCTTTGTGGCTGGAAAAACCTATATTGCCCATAAACACAAAGGGAAAAAATCAAACTTAACATTACTAAGGTATAAACATCTTAGTACCATTTATTAAAGCTATATATACTAAAAAAACGTCATTAGTATTTGCAAAGGTTGAATAAAGTTATTGCTATTATTTAAAAAACACAAAAAAAGAGAGGAGTTTTAAAAAATTAAATATAAAATAACGACTATAAATAAAAACCTATTTTGTTTGGAATCGCATATAAAAATTATAATGCCTTTCAAAAAAATATAAAATCATAGAAGATGGAGCAGGTGGGAATCTCACCAATGTTCAGCTATAATGACAAATTAATGCTTTCTACAATGGATTTTCTGGCTATAAAACGCGTACAGGCAACAAGATCTCCATGATTAATGAGGCTTTGATAAAAGATAAGTTTAACAAGGTGATGAGTAAAACTTAGAGGAGACTTGAGGTGTCTATTACCACCAGGTTGAACGAGGCTCCTCAAAATCTGTCTGTGCATAACCAAGTCAGTTCCCCTATTAGCCCTAATAATCAGACTACTCCACCTTGCGATGATTTGCGTCAAACTCAAAATGCAAGGAATACAAATTCAGATGGAATTAATATTATGTGAGGCTTTAATCAATAAGCAAATAAACAAGGTGGCTAATAACACACAGAGGATACTTGAGGTGTCTATTACCAACAGGTTGAACAAGGTTCTTCAAAATCTAACCGTGCATAACCAGGCCACTCACCCTCAAAAGCAGACTAATAATCAGACTACTCACCATCGTGATGATTCAATTCAAGCTAAAAAATGCAAGTGATACAAATGAAGCTAGAATTAATATTAGGCATACTGACATAATTTCAAATGCACATTGCAGTCCCTATGCCCACAAAATGATTGTCAAGATCAATATTCAAAAATACAATGTTGACGACCCCATGAGGCAATCAACTGGGTTGGGTTAACAAGACGAAGCACCACTTATTTTTGAACCCTACCAGATTGGATGAAGAGTTAGTTACTATTACTGTGTTAAACCTCAAAGGAGTTTCTTGCAAGTATTACAATTGATTGCGTCATGAAATGGAGGGATTCACTATAAATTGTAATGAATCTAATAATCAATCATTAGTTACAATTTATAAATGATCATCGTGCAGAGACACCTCCCTGTCTTTGCACTTCTTGTACCTTATTAATATTCACACTCACTCTTCCTATCAATAGACATACCTCATATTTTATATTCTTTCTTGCCATTATGTAAATATTTATAGTATATATATATTTACTTGAATTATTGAATATAACTCTTGGTATATGTCAAGTGTTATGGAAGCATACCTTTTCACATCCTGTTATTTGCCGATTCTTCATTTTTAGTTTGTGATCAGAAAATGTTTTTTGGCATCTGGCTATTTTTGTGTCTTCCATCTGAATAATTTGTTTTGATTTGTGGTCATTAACCCAATATCTGGCTAATGGTCATTCTTAGCAAATAACAAAAATACATATGCATAACAAAAGATCTTGCAGTGGTAGCAAAATAAATAAATGAAAGTTCTTGGGAAAAGTGGAAAATATAAACACATGTAGATATTGAAAAACGTGTTGCTCTTTTGCAGCACTTGGAAGAACCTACATGTGCAGTAGTTTCCAAGAAAATATTTTTACAGTTGTAGCTGTCAGAATTGTATTTTTTGTGGGAGCCAAGAGAGTTTCAAAAAGGTTTTTTAAACGATGCTGCCTATACTAAGCATATACAGAGAGTGCTGGAATGAGCTTATTAGACATTTTTTTCCCTCAAAATTGTCCTGTGTACTATTCTGGTGCTGTTTTGTCTTGTAGATATTGAAAAATGTGTTGCTCTTTTGCAGCACTTGGAAGAACCTACATGTGCAGTAGTTTCCAAGAAAATATTTTTACAGTTGTAGCTGTCAGAATTGTATTTTTTGTGGGAGCCAAGAGAGTTTCAAAAATGTTTTTTAAACGATGCTGCCTATACTAAGCGTATACACAGAGTGCTGGAATGAGCTTATTAGACATTTTTTTCCCTCAAAATTGTCCTGTGTACTATTCTGGTGCTGTTTTGTGAGGGAAAAAACAAAGTTTAGTGTAGTCGAAGGGCATATAAGAAGCATATGGAAGGTTTTGAGTATATTGGTAATTCAATATGAATAAGGTTCCAAGGCTAGTGACATTTGGAAAATATAGAATCCCATTCCATTTTTATTAATAGTGAATTTTCCTTGGGGAGCAGAAGTAGAATTTGAATCGAAGAAAGGTTAGTTTCAAAGAAAAGGAGTAGGGTGGGTTCAAAAGAGGGAACTATTAAAAAATTTATATATTAAAGTGGGTATATATTAGGTATTGGCATTAAAAAGGGAAATTATGAAGTTTATGGAGTTTCATACAATATTAAAGTAGGCAAAACATTACAATATTTTGAAGTGGGCCACAACTTTGAAGTAATCAAATAAATTTACACGAGCTTATAAAAGAAAATTGAATATATCAGTGCATGCATGCTTATTTGTAATTGCAAAATCTAAATGAAATGGTTAAATCTTTGAATAAAGAGAAGTAAATCCTTGAATGAATTGAGTACAGATTTGAAAATTGAATATATCAGTGCATGCATGCTTATTTGTAATTGCAAAATCTAAATGAAATGGTTAAATCTTTGAATAAAGAGAAGTAAATCCTTGAATGAATCGAGTACAGATTTTAAGCAAACGTCTTTGGAAACAGAAGTTTGCAAATTGCATAGGCAATTGCAAGGTTCTGAAGGAAACTTACTACAAACAGAGAATAAGATTAAATGTTTCTGTAATTATATCCAAGTTTTCCTTGCCGAGATAAAGATTTCAAAGAATAGAAAATATAACAACAAAAGGGACTACAATTATTGAGAAAGAAATTGTTATAGAAGCGGCAAACATCAACATTAACGTATAGCACAAACAAATATTTTTTTTTATCAAAGCCTGAAGTTCAAACCGATTCTAAATAGTTGCTTGAGAAAGAAATTCAATTCAAATATTTTTTTTTGGCACTCTACAAATTGCCAAACATTAATAATATTAAATAAGCAGAGAATATAGATGGATGTGAACGAAATAACACTGAAGTCAAACTGTATTAACCCTCCCATTAATAAAAGAATATTCAATTCCGAGAGCAATGTTCCACAAATATTCATGGATTCCAAGTCAAAGGTTCTTAGGTCAACAAAATTTTAATTTCAATATGCGAAGATATCGAATGCCGATCTAGATTGACTTGGGATGAATTTGATCCTAGCTCCATGTGTCGTTGTTCTAGGATTTTATTGATATCTTATCACTTATCTTGTACATGTGCTTCAAGAACAAGCCTTTCCAACAAAAGAGGGTGTATAATGAATTTAATTAGTAATCATTCGCTATCAATGGTCTCCATGTTGGGAAACCTCCCTACCTACGCATGCCTTGTAGCTTATTTATAGTTACTCTACTCTTCTTATCTATAGATCTATTTTTGCATTTTTTATCATTTCCTGACCTATATGTAACTGTATATATATTTATTCTGAATACACCTCTTGGTATATTTAATTCAGAGTCACCAAGAATGGATTTGTCGCCGGTCTTCTGAAATGGTTTGATCATTTCAATCAGCAAGTGTGACTTCGAAAAACCAAATCAGTCTATTAATATTATTTGAATTGGGATAACTTAGCAACTTTTGTAAAGAATCTTTTCTGGCCATTTATTACTGGAAATGCAGGGTATAGCTCATACAAACACTCAGTTGCAGGGGGGGGGGGCCATATATCATCAATTAGAATCTTAGCACAAAGATAATATGAAAAGCATACATATAGACAGATTTATCTTGGGAAAACCCTTTTGGGTAAAAAACCCAACACAAAAGCCTACTTGTTATTCACACAAACTTAACTCTCTTACAATGCAAATACAAGTTACAAGGTTCTTCAACCTTCGTACAACACCTTACTGTATATTACACATGCGCACGCTTGACCTTGTATATTCAGCATGTAACAACCTTTGTTACACATATACAGTGAAAATCCAGTTCAATTTTCTACATTAAATCTGTAGTTTTTATGAGAAGACTTGTGCATATAACCAGCACTTTACTTCACTTGTAATGCCCTGCATGCAACCACTACTGTACCAAGTGATGATCATGTAATGCTCCTCAATAGGTCCGTGTTAGAGCGCCATCAGGTATTTACTAACACCTCTTTAGTTTGACAACTTCAATTAGACAAGTGTAAATTGACCTTCAGATAACCTTTCATAGATCAACATGTTGCACAACTCCTTGCAACACCTTACTACGACTCTACCACTGCGCAACACCACTTTGCACACTGAAACCTTGCGCAACTATCAAAGACTATCTCCATGCAACAATGCGCAATCAATAGGTCCGTGTTAGATCACCATCAAGTAGTTACTAACACCTCTTCAGTTTGACAACTTCAATTAGACAAGTGTAAATTCACCTTCAGATAACCTTTCATAGATCAACATGTTGCACAACTCCTTACAACACCTTACTATGACTCTACCACTACGCAACACCATTTTGCACGCGGAAACCTTGTGCAACTATCAAAGACTATCTCCACACAACAATGCACAACCATACTAGCTTGTGTAATTCACCTGCGTAGAACCCTGCACAAGCGTAGCTTGCATAATATGAAAATTCATGTGAACTTAAAACATTCCCAACAAGAAACATATATAACCTCTTTGATCTTATATTAGGGACAAATCGCACATATATGAAATAAAATCTATCTAAGATGCAATGCAAAAAGATGGTATTGCTAAATGAAGAATGACATACCAACACAAGAATTATAACACATTCTTTCCATTTGAGAATAAATAAAATAATTGTTTTTAGAAGATTAAACCATCACAACCAGCCAAAACCAATTTTGGATGGAATAAAAGTGATAATTGTATGAAATTATACTTTTTTGAGCAAGGGCAACAAGATGAAAGTATTAATGATGTGGGAAACAATGATATTATGAGTTCAAATGATATTGAATCTTATAGTAGTGAACCAGCTAAAGGAGAAGTTCAACCAAGAGTATCTTTAGCAGTTGTAATCCTTTAAGTTATAAGGTTTGTCGATTTTTTGGCTCGAAATTCAAAAATTGTCAATTTTTTTACTGGGTAATAAAAATTGCCTAAAATCGAGGTCAAATTTGGCATGGACAAATCTGCGAATCTATTCACGTCCCTATTGTACCCTACCCTTGTGTACATGGTGGATGCTATTGAAGTTTGGAAGTATGCTTTTGACATTTTAGCACTTGCACTGCGTCGGACGGGAGAGGTAGGGACGACATTGGCAAGTTCGTTGGGATCAAGGCAAGCAGGGTCAACAATGGGGGGATCAAGGCAGGCAGGGTCGATGGCAGAAGTCCACTCCCAGGTAGGGTTTGTTTTGATTTATTTTATTTTATTTGTTATTTTTAATTTATGTTTTGTTTTACATTTTGATTTTTAATTTATTATTTTATGTTTTGATTTTTATTTGTTATTTTATGTTTTGATTTTTATTTGTTATTTTAATTTTTCATTAGATTTTTTTTTTTTAATTATGTTTTATAATTTTGTTTCATATATTATATATTTTTTATTTCTATGTTTTTAAATTTATTTTTTTATGTTTTATAATTATAATATAAATATTTTATATTTTGTTTATAATCTTTTTATGACTTTTTAATTTTTTTAATTGTGTATTTCAATTTTTTTCTTTTATTTTATATAAATATATTTTATTTGTTTCGAGGGTTGAAAGCCCGACTGCGTCTTAGTGGTGCTCACAGTGCTGGTCAGACCCTGAAGCCCTACTAGATTGGGGAACGACTTGGTGTTACTCGCAGTGCTAGTCGAAACTCAAAGCCCGATAGGGTCTAGAAACAAAATTTTAAATGCCAACACTTCTAATAAAGTTCGACAAGGTCTATAAAGTGGTTTTCAAGTGTTTGTGAGCCAGTTAAACTTGAAAGGGTCTTCAAAGTGGGAAAGTATGAATTTTATATCCTTGTTGTAGTTCTTTAAGTCATTAGGGTCTATTTTGGAAGTTGAAACATCAAGAGTCACAAGGAATGTGAAGGGTCAATCCATTCACTCCTATAGGAAAATGGTGTTTGTTTTAGGGGCTAGCTAGAAGGCTTGGAGGTTGATGAGGTGTGTGGTGTTGTTTTGGAATGCTGAAATATATACAAGAACCAGCTATTGTATTGTGAATATTTCCTCCATGTTTATGCATTGAATAAGCCCAATAGAGGTATGTGTGAATTTTGTATTTTATTCTGTGTAACACATTGTTGAATGCAATAAAGATGTTGCGTTGAATGAGTCAAATTTGTGTAATGTGCTAATGTGTGTCGATGGGAAGTGTGAAACCCTTGCAACCGAGCATAAAAGGCTATCCTTAATTGGATGCCTTGCCTAGTGCTTGCACCAATTGGTATCAGATCGAGGTTTTTTCCTTGCAGGTTGAGTGTGCTAGGCTCTTGTTTGAGTCAGTCACAAGTTGTGAAAAAGAACTCTGTTGAGTGAGCTGCAAGTTGTGAAAAAGAAGCTTGCATAGTAGTGAGGATGAGTTTGTTGCAAGTGTGAGAGAAGTCTTGCAAGTGTTGATGAAGTTTGTTTTGAGTCCATTTCAAGTTGTGAAAGAGAAAATTGGTTGTTGAGAGGATATGGCACACAAAGGAGGAAGAGCACCAGAGGTGGACGACTTGACAAAGATGTTAAAAGGATTCCAAGAAAGATTGGAAATGATGGAGATGGCTGCAACAAGTGGAGATGTTGCAGTCGTGAGTGAAGATGATGAAGAAGAGACTATGATGGATTGGTTGTCCCTGCAAGCAAGGTTAGATGCTTTGGAGAGAGGCCAAGCAAGCAGAGGAAAAGATTCCAGCAGAGGTCAAGGGGAAGGAGAGAGGTAAGTCTATTGATGATATTGATTTATTATGTGGTAAAGGAAGCCCTGAGAAGCTCTTGAAATGGATATTTGAGCTAGAAATATATTTTGAAGATGAGAGTATTGAAGACCCCATGAGGGTAAAGGCTACATGCAAGAGACTGTGGAGTTGCAGTTGAGTATTGGAGAGTTATCCAAGAGAGTAGATAAGAGAAAGGAAAGAAGAAGATAAGGAGGTGGGAACATATGGTTTCCAAGTTGTTGGGTCGTTTTGTACACCCAAAATTGCAGAAAGAGTGGATGAAGAAGCTTTGTGTGACGAGGCTTGAGAGAGAAGATAAGAAGAAGAAAATTGCCATGAGAGGCGATATAAGATGGAAGTTGCCATGTGAGCAGCTCGAGTCTACTTTGAGAAGTTGCAAGGAGAAGGTTATGTGTGAAGAAAAGAAGGTTTTCTTGAAAAACAACAAGAAAGTGAGGCTTTCATGTGAGAAGCCCAAGTCTGCTTTGGAAAACGAGAGAGAGCTGTGAGCAGCCTATAGAGGAAGAAATCTTCATGCAAGAGGATATGGATGTGATAATTGTTGAACCGGAAGAATGAAACCCATTGTTTGATGATGGGAAAGAGTTTGTGATATCCCATAAGTGAGAAAATTTAGAACCATCCTTGGTTAACGAAGGCAATGCATTTGTAATTTCTCTTTTGGAGGGTAGAAGGGTTGAGGACAACCAAAAAAAGATACAGGTTTCTGTAAGGAAACAATAGATGGGAATGAAGAAGACAACCATGAGGAGCTACAAGTTTCCATGAAGGAAACAACAAAGTTGAAAGAAGAGAGCAGCGATAAGAAGTTGCAGGTTTCCATGAAGGAAGCAATGGAGGTGGAAGAATTGCAAGCTAATGCACAAGAGGAGAGTATGGTTGAAGACCAGCCCTGTAAAGGATAAAAAAACCTAAAGAAGGATGAGGAGAAAACAGTGATAAAGGTTGTTGATATTGGGCCTTTGAGAGTCCATCATAAAAAAGGAAGCCATGAGAAGCATGCAAATAATGGATAAGAGTTGGACAATATGCCTTTGGGGCATGATGAAGAGCTGAAAAAGTGTTTGTGGGAACTTTTGATTCCCTTAATGTATTTGTTCAATGTGTAGGTCCAACAATGGAAAAGATGGCAAAGAAAAAGACAAAGTGTGGTTCAGTCCAGCATGTTCATTTGTATGAGAATCAAAGTGAAGATGCTGAACAAGAGGATAGTATGACAACGGTGGTTGAAGAGTTGTATGGTAATGATATATCAGCAATAGAAGATTGTCTTCAAGTCATCAAGAAGACAAGAGAGAGTACAAAAGTGTGGGAACAAGATTGTTCCCAAGAAGATATGCACAAGGAAGCTCATTTGCAGTAGCTAGAGGTGGGAGAGAAGACTCACACAAGATCAAGTGAAAAAAATTGGCGAAAAAAGAAGAGTTGTGTCACAAGAACAGTTGAGTACTATTCTGAGGAGCATGCTTAATTATAGAGGCTTTGAGAAGCCCAAGCTTGATGAGTACCAAGATAATAGTGGGAAGATGGAAGAAGACAAGGATGAGATGGGGCCGCTGAATTTGTTATCAGCCCAACAATGTATTCAACAGCACGATGTTGCATGTGCAAAGATGAAGAGAAAGGAGGCATTCAAAGACGCCTTCCAAGGTAAAAAGAGTGGACCGCTTGAGTTCACAAGATGTGAAGAGGAACTACCGATTTGCATATCAGCTGGAGCATGTGAAGAAGTGATGGAAGAGGAAAAGTCTTTAAAGATTCTTATGAATGAAGTATCCACAAGCAAGATTATGGTGGCAAGAGACGAGATGGCAGCCATGATAAAATAGGAGCTGCAAACAGCAAAGGGTGACATAAGGAAGAATCCAACAACAGGTTGGACAGCGAGTAAACAAAGCTAAGAAGGCTTTAGGAGGAGGTGGCCGGTCAATGGTGAGTTTAAGCCCACAATGGAGAGTAAGATGCAAGAGTGAGCATCTTGGTGGAGGTGGTCGGACAAAGGTGGGTTTCAGCCCACAAGCGGATGGAGAGAAAAGAGGATAAGCCTTTGACGGAGGAGGACAAACTATGGTGGATCTAATCCCACAAAGGAAGGAGACTATGGTGGGTCTAATCCCACAACATTAAGGAGACTATGGTGGGTCTAACCCCACAATAGGAGTGAGCAAAGGTAAGGAGAAGAGGATAGATTGGAGGCCAGGAAGAGAAAGCTGGAAATGGAAGAAAAAGGGTGACAATCAGTTGAAGTACTTGGTTTGTTGGAATGGTACGTTACAGCTGTTATGCTTCGTAGGAGCTCACATTTTAAATACCTTGTGTGTCTAATGCAGGAACATCTAAGGCGTATAGGGAATCTTGTGTCAACCAAAAACAAAGTGGTGTGTTGGTGAGTTTTCTTTGTATGTTTGTTGTTTCGAACATGGGGAAGCTGAATTTTTGAAGTCTTCATTTTATCCCGATTTCTGCACTAATGGATAGAGGAAGTCAAGACAATCAATTTTGGTCACAAACACTTAGTGGGCAAAGTTGTTTTAGTTGCTCAAAACTCAAGTTGAAGAAACCCCAATTGGGTCTTGGGGTGTTCCAATGCTAATCGGGTCCAAAACCTCGATTAGGTCTTCGGAGGACTTGAGGGAGTTTGCTTTGCTAATTAGATCCGAAACCTTGATTAGATCTATGGTGGATTGGTGCAGAGCTTGTAATGTAAATTGAGCCAAAAATCTCGATTGGGTTTGCAGAAGTATCGATGAAGTTTGTAATGTTAATCAGGCCTAAAACCCTAACTAGGTCTTCGGAGTATCCAACCAATGTTCGCAGTGGCTCTCAGTCCCGAAAGCATGATTGGGTCTTGGCAGTTCATAATGGTCGTCGGGGCTTGAAAGCCCGATTGGGTCCTAGTGGTGCTCATAGTGCTAGTTAGAGCTTGAAGCCCAACAAGGTCAAGGAACGACGTGGTGTTGCTCACAGTGCTGGTCAAGACTCAAAGTTGGACAAGGTCTAGAAACAAAATTTTAAATGCCAATACTGCTAATAAAGCGCAACGGGGTCTATAAAGTGGTTTTCAAATGTTTGTGAGCCAATAAAACCTGACAGGAATTGCAAAGTGGAAAAGTATGAATTTCATATGCCTGTTGGAGTTCTTTAAGCCGTTAGGGTCTATTTTGGAAGTTGAAATGTCAAGAGTCACAAATGTGAAGGGTTGGTCCATTACCTCCTTATATAGGAAAATGACGTTTATTTTAGGGGCTGGCTAGAAGGCTGCAAGATTGATGAGGTGTGATGCTGCTGTTTTGGAACGCCAAAATCTGTACAAGAACCAACTATTGTATTGCAAATATTTCCTCCATGTTTATGCATTGAATAAGCCCAATAGAGGCATGTGTGAGTTTGTATTATGTTCTTTGTAACACATTGTTGAATACGATAAAGATGTTGCATTAAATGAGTCAAGTCTATGTAATGTGCTAATGTGTGTCCATGGAAGTGTGAAACCCTTGCAACACAGGCGTAAAACACTGTCCTTAATTGGATACCCTGCCTAGTGCTTGCACCACATTCTATTTCGGCATAGTAGATTTGCTTCTTGGTGTCATATATCTATTCCTTCTCAACGTCATGGATCTGCGCTTTGATCACTTCTTGTATCATTGGGACAGACTCACATTATGAGTTTTTGTGTTGCCACTAGAGTCTCTTCGGCCCTAGATTTTAGGAGAACTTTTAGGGGAAGTGCTTTGATTTCTCGTAGGATTACCCAACCTAGCCCCCTCAACCCTGGACGCTCCCCAATGAACATTATCAAACCCTGCATTGGCCCCTTCATGATGATAGACGATGACACAGATGATTCCTCTTCCTCAGGGCTTGACAAAGATTTATGATGGACTAAATTGAGTATTCCGACTTTCATCAGCCCATGCTCTTTAGGGGATCCTGCTTCCCCCACATGGCTATTTGTATTGGTACCTTAATCACATAGGTTGGAGCTGTACTGCTTTGGGTTTAGAGAACCATAAAGATTTCACGAATTTTGTATCCAGAGAGAGCTATATGGGGAAGATTGAGGCTCTTTCTGATAAGAATAACCTAAAACTACATTTATGGTGGTACTATCATGGGCAAGATGCCTTGTGTGTGCAGCCTGTTGTCAAGTCCCTATCACATTTGATAATTCTAAAATTAAAAGTCTTCTAAATTCTGACTTCTAATTTTGTTTTATAGACGTTAGTAATTTATTTTTAATTTGCTAGTTTAACATTCTTAAATTTCTAACAAACTAAATCTCCATAGGCATTCCATTAATCCTAAAGTTGGAGGAACTAGAGTACAAGTACACACTTCTTTATACATTTACTTTTAACACAATCGATTGGGAGAAAATAAGGTTGTAATAAAACCACTTCTTTCTAAAAGTTGTGAACTCTCCCATCATGTAAAGCTGCTAGCTTTAGATGAGTTACGAAGGCTGGAATCATAAATGTGTTCAATTATTCCAGCTCTCCCAATAGATAAAGTTGTTAATTTTAAATGAGTTACGGAGGCTGGAATGATAAAAGTTGTAAGTTATTCCAGCTCTCCCATTATATAAAGTCGTTAACTTAAAATGAGTGATTGAGGCTGGAATCAAATAATACAATTAACTCTCCTTGGGGTCAGATAAACTTGACGGCATTAAATAGGTTATGGGTTGGGATAGGATAAAGCTTCCAGCTTTATTGGGTTTAGATAAAGTTTTGTTGTGTTAGAATAAGAGTATGGTGTCATGTCAGCAATACATAATTAGCAGGGTTAGAATGGAGGAGGTGATAAGTTTGTGGATCCTATAATAAGAGGCCTCAATGGTTCAAAAGCAGCTATCTTAGAAATGCAAGTGTTTTTGTTTCTTTCCTCAAAATGACCAACTTATCAGCACAACAACTGGAGGTTGGAGTCTTATATTGTCAGCTTAAGTCTTCCACTTGGCTTTTGTGAGAAGAGTTGGTAGAGAGCTTTAAGGTTTTGCTTACTAGTTTTCTTTAAAGTGTTACTACTACTGCTCATGACTGAAATTCTTGACCTATATGTTATAAGTTTCATTAGAGCTTAATGTATTTGTTGTAAGTGTTCCTATCAAGTATCAGGACTCTAAAGTTCAAATTTACAGCTCTTATTCAGAATTGAGGTGCAGATTTCTTTTATTTTTTCAGTTTTATTTTATTTTTTATTTTTGTAGCAGGAGGTTACTAACAGGAACAATAAATTGATTAGGATAGTGGAGGCGATAGGGATGTAGATCTCATAATAAGAGGCCTCAATAGCTCAGAAGCATAAGAAGGTGGACTTGGTGTCTTTATGTCATCTTTTGACACACAAGACCAATGATTAGTAGCAAGGGCCATCCATGCTTTTGGATGTTCACCCAGAGCTGCCTGACATGGATGTGTCCTGGGCTGCCCTTAAAATAACATCATTAATGGAGGAGCCAAAGACTCTCGGACAATCTATCTTAGCATTATGGAGGGGTAGTGGCAGTGTTGAAGGAGGTTTGTCTAGCTCTCATGTTACTCGAGAGCTGGAGGTCCTCAATGATATAGAGCTCCATATTAGGAGCACATCTAATGATATGTACTAATAGATTGTAAATTGCTAGGGGTGCATTTGATGATTGAGATTCATATTTTAAACTGCTAAATTTATGTTTTGAAACTTTTCTAATTTAAATTGCTTTGTCTCCGAAGCAAAGACGATAGAAGGACTTAGTGTTTTTACATTCCAACTAGTGTCTCTAGGTCATCCTTGTTTTTGGATGTTGACCCAGAGCTGTCGAACATGGATGTATCCTGGGCTTCCCTTATAGTAATGTCACAAGTGGAGGAGCCAAAGATTCCCAAACAGTCGAAGTCGAGTGGAGCAGTAGGAAGTGGCAATGGGAGTGTTGGAGGAGGTCCGTCTAGCTTTAATGTTCCTCAAGGGCCAGAGGTCCTCAACGATATAGAGCTTCAGATTAAGATTCCATCTTATGATATGTACTGCTAGATGGTAATTTTTTGGGGATCCATGATGAGTATGAAATGTATTTTGAACAGCTAACTTAAATAGTTGTCTGTTTCTAAATTATCAATTTTATCTGTTCAAACTTTTTTCACAAAAAAAATTTACGTCTTTATTTTATTTTTTACATATTAACATATTTTAGTTTTTATATATTTTGTATGGAATATATGCATGGTATTGTATTAAGGGGGTCCTGAAAATTGTTGTGTCCCATACTTTTACCCATATCCTAGGAACTTGGCAAAGCTCCAAACACATTTTGAACATAAGATAAAATGCAAAACCAGTAATTCCGAGACCTATACCTCTCTTTGCAATCCTGGAGCTTTCAACAATATGATAGCTAATAGTCGTATCTCAGCTAAACGTACACTGTTCTGGCTGACAACAACAATTCAGACAATCATGAAAATCCCTTCCAGACGCCAATGGGAGTTGCCCCAAGCACTGCTGCAAATATTTGTATTCTCTCTTTACTCTCTCTCACAGCTTGGCCAATATGATCAGAAGGATCTCGGTACACCATCTGACCAGCAACCACACAATAATGTTCAGTATAGACATACGATCTACATGTTTGCACTACCAATGATCATAGTGCCAAAAAATTCTCTCCAGAAGAAAATAACTTTTAATTGATTTTCCTCTAATGTTAGGAGTTTTCCACCATTTCAATTATGAATTCCATGCACTAATGCATGCCAAACAATGGCTTAAAGCCCCATTTTTCCTTGTCAAAGCATACATTGATGCGGATTGGTGCAATTTATCCAGTAACCTCTTCTGTTGCTACCACATATCTGCAGTTTAAGTCCCACATTAAACCTGAAAGCCTTTGGTAATACTTCTGGTTTCAGTGTCATAATTTAATGTCAACTTAATATAACATGTCCCTGGAGATGGCAAACACCATGACGACCCGGAGCTTTGTTTGGATATTACATTTTGGATCATATCTCCTTCCGTTTTATACCCTCTGCTAGTTGATACATGGAAATGGAGAATCTACTTGTGTCCCAAAACCCACTTAATCCAGCTGTCAAATCAAGGCGTGTGCCCTGTCACAGTCATACGCACACATCAGTATTATATGAGTAAATGAAGTCAAATACAATATAATATCCTGGGCATGTATAGCCTGCCAAATTAATAAATCTCAAATGTAAAATAATATCAATATCATATCAAAGGCTAAGTCATCTGGTGCCGCCTGATGGGGCACTATGTATTGTATCTCAAGTTTAAATGTAAATACACAAGTACATTATCTTCATACATACATATCAATAGATTTGTCCCACCATTGGATGCATTGATTAAATATGTTTCTTTATTTTGATTATTTCTTATTTGCAATTATAAACATTCGCTATTGCTAAAGTACCAACACTGTATATTACAAATTGACTATTCAACCTGCCCATGTATTGCTTCCTAATTCTCCCTGAGAAGCTCAGCTTGGAAGGTTAAAACTTAGTTCGTGGTCTACTTAAATTTTCAAGCTTTGTCTCTTTACATGTTTGAAATATATTGTAAACTCTTGATAACCTCGTTTGGCTGGATTGATGGTGGACTGGTATTGTTCAAGAAGGTATAAGAATTATAAGGCTTGAGAAAATTATTGAAAATCCTAGCAATCTAGCTTCTATAAATATTGGCTGTGAACTATTTCCGTCATCCTAATATTTTTTGAGTGATTTCTAGATAGAAAATATTTTTCGCAGATAATGTTACAGGTATTCATGTAGACCTGGATTCCACATAGGGACAAAATTGGAAGGGTATAATGTTGATTTTGTCTTCTGCACAAAGTTTTCAAAGTTTTGGACTTTGAGTGATGCCATGTTCTATTAGAATTAACCTCAAAGTGTGTGGATTGTTTATATTATTGTCTTTCGATATAATCCTACAAATACTGTGCCTAGTGCATAGTAATGTATGTTGCACTCCAAAAACTCTCATCATTGTAGATTCTATGACTATTTGGAATTAATTCTTTGCTATGAATTGGATTGCAGGTTCCTCAAGTATTAAAATGGAAGGCGACAATGGTGCATCTGAATATGTAGGAGCACACCATCTTTCAGATGGCATTCTTTTGAGAGTAGGGAGATTCCCTGTCTTCTTAGTTTCTCTACTCTCAGTTATCTTGTTTCAATTCAAAAGCTTGTAAAATGTACCCTAGAATTATTCTTTTATTATTCTTTATATCTTTGTAAGGAAAATAAATGCATATTGATATGTATGTATGTATAAATGCATGGATATCTTTTAATTATTTATCAAATTTTGATTATTTTAAGTTTCAAACAAACTTATAATTGTCGACCTAACCAGTTATATTTGTTCTTTTCACCAAGTTGGTACACATTATAGCACTGGAGTGCTCAAGGTTGGAGTTTGATGTTCAACCCCGTGTGTAAATTATTTATCAAATTTTGATTATTTTGAGTTTCAAACAAGCTTATAATTGTCAAACTAACTAGTCATCTTTGTTCTTTTCACCAAGTTGGTACACAATGTAGCATTGGAGTGCCCAAGGTTGGAATTTGATGTTCAACCTTGTCCGTGACTGGTCACTTGGTATTCAAAATAGTATTTAAATTAATAAAAATTATAAAATAAAAAATATTATATAATATTTTTGTAAATTTAATATTATGTAGGTGACATGTTACATCATCATTGTAAAACCTAATGAATGCACGTAAGAATTCAACGTTATATTGACTAAATATAGTTTATTATTATTGTTATTGTTATTATTATTAATGAAAAATAATATATCCCCAATATTATAAAATGGGTATGGTCCGTAATTTTGTTGGTATAATTATCTTAATTATTTCAAATTTACTCTATAAATATTGGTAGCTTAGTTTTCCCTTTATTTATTTGTATTATGTGATTAATAATACAAAACTAATGATAATTAAAAAATGAACTATTTCTTGAAAGCTAATTAATAATAATTTAAAAAATGAACTATTTCTTGAAAGCTTAAAAAATCTCAATTTGTAAATATGAGAAAACAATTCGATTATTTGTGGTAGTTATTAGGAAGTAAGAAGATTCGTTAAAAAATCAAAATAAATATATGAATATTAAAAATTAATTTCTAATTTATTTAATATATAAGATATTTTTATTTCGGTATTTTGATTTATTGGTTTTTAATAATTATAAAATTTGTTAGTTGATTCTATTTTAATGTAAAGTTAAATAGAAACTAGAAATATATCATAAATAGAAGTGTGATTTTTAACATTTTCTAGTTTTATGTGTGTGTGTGTGTGTGTGTGTGTGAGTTCTTTTTGTATGATGATTATATTTTAACGATATATTTGAAATTTAAGTGACATTTTAATCTGTCATTGATATCATTCTTATTTAAAAAATAATTGTTTTTTGCATTGAAAATAACTCGTAACCTCTAAACATATTGTAAATTTAAAACCTTGAGAGTGCTAAACATACAAGACCTTCCAAGGGTATCTTTAATAATTGAAAGAGTGGAGAAAATTTCAACCATCATGTATGGAACAATTGATAGAATGGGCACTAGGCAATCATGGAGAGAACCATCTAATTGTATCCTTTTTTAAAAGGAGGAAATAGTTGCAAGATTGCAGGAGAATGCGCTGCATGGTTGATGACACAAAATTGCATAGCAAGTTTTCAAAATTTTAATGGGGATGAGGGTCTTGATAGTTATTGTTTATTCTAGGTGGGACATAGTGTTGCATGAGAGGAGTTTTGTTTCTAAACAATACTTCTTTTATTAGTTGGCCTAGAGAGTTGACTAATCATATCATATATTATAAATAGTTTATGATATATATACTTAATGTATGGTTAATCTAGCCATATATCTCCTCTATTTATTATTTCTTTATTTTAGAAGCTGTGTTTTTAGGACATTTTGTGGGTGGTAGAGTCCTCATACCCTCAATATTTGCATAGTGTTGTATCTATCTCCTACACTTTGTGATATATATACATATAGTGTGTGTGCGCACTTGGAACACATCATTGACGTCAAAGTTAGTGCTTTAGGTAAAATGGGAGTAAGGTTCTTTTAAGATTTGAAATTATTTTGTTAAAAACTCGGCCTTATTCTAGGTCATTATCCTAGCATAGGTAGCAAATGGGGATGATTCTTGTGCCATTAGAAAATTATTTTCAAGGGCTTTCCAAAATGGTGTTACGATGGCAAATTTGAGTGATATTGAAGGAGAGATGGTTTTGTAGAGTTGGCCCTATAGATTTGATTTGTGGCAGAGTTTTTAGGTGAAATTTAAAAATAATTCATCTTTTATTTTGGTTTTGTGAGTAAGCTTTAGTGATTAATAAAAGTGATAAAGTTGGTGGAGATATGCCCTGTAAGGAGGATCGTGAGAACTCAATGGGGAACTTGATGATCAAGTCAAGTAACAAAGAGTACTTACAAGGTGTTGAGTAAAATCCAAGTGGCACTAAAAGTGATCCAAAGAAGATTCTCCCATGGTGATTTAAGGCATGATGAGGATAATGAATAAATTGAATACTTTGAATATGGACATTTGAAGTGATTGTGAAGGTGGTGATGATGAGGTTGATAAAGGTTTGACAAAGAAGAATTAGAGGAAATTAAAGAGAATCACAATGAAGCACATCAAAAGAACTTAAAGGACAACAAAGTAGGTCCACCATATCATAATGAAGGCAATAATAAATTGCTGCAAGAAACACATGAGGAAGGATCCGAAGAAAAGGAAAATAAGGAATTTAAAGAAAAATACAAGTGACATTACAAGCGATCCAAAGAACATTTTTCCATACTAATTTATGACATGAGGAGGATAATGAAGAAATTGAATAGTTTGAATATGGCCATTTAGAGTGACTTTGAAGGGTGGTGATGAAGAGGTTGATGAAGGTCCAAAAAGAAGAATTACAAGAAGACCATAAGAAAATATCAAACAAAGAAAATAATAAGGAAATTAAAGAGAATCATGATGAAGCAGCGCATCAAAAAAACTTCAAAGACAACAAAGGAGGGCCACCATATTATAATGAAGGCAATAGTGAAAGGTTGCAAGTAGAGCATAAGGAAGGATTTGAAGAAGAGAAAAATAAGGAATTTAAAGAAAAAACAAGAATATTTTAGAGAATCTAAAGAGAATGAAGAAGAAGTTGGAGGAGAGGAGGGGGAAGGATTCAAACAAAAAATGAAGATACAACTACTTGCAAATTAAACTCAAAACCCTTATCTTTTTGAGAGATGAAGAAAATAGATGAAAGGTTGAAGAATCAAAAGTAAACTTTACATAGGTTGCAATATGTTGATGTCAAAATCACCATGGGAGACAACAAGTATGGAAGGGTAGCATTGAACATCAAAAGATAAATTTTTATAGTTATGCAACGAATCAAGGAAGCAAAATTTATAGACATGATAGCCATAAAAAAGGCAATGATTATTGTGATTGAATAAAAAAAGTGAGCCTAATTGATGTTATTGGCATCAAAAGGGTAACTCTTATGATCCATATGCCACTACTCATGCAAGAAGTTACACCTTTGAGAAAAATGATGAGTGCATAATCAAAGGAGTTAAGCATAAGGAATCAATAAATTAGTCATCCTGAAAAAGACAATTTGAATCTCAAGCGAGCCTTTACTATATCAAATTAACACTAGAACTTCACCATGTTTAGCAAGAAGTGTTGAAAAAAAAAGACATATTCAGGACTAGTCAAGACTATTAGCAACGAATGAAGAATAAAGAAAGATGGTCAAGCTTGAAGCAATCTTACAAGTCAAAACAAAGTGTTTGAAGAACAAATGAATCATGAGATTTTTTATTTAATCAAAATGAGCATTAGACCTTGAATTAATTATCCGACATCACCCAAGATTAGGAAGCTTTTACAGACAAAGCCTCTGAAAAGGATGTATATATATATATATATATATATATATATATATATATATATATATATATATATATATATATATATATATATATATATATATATATATATCCCATTTCATTCAATATTTATTATTTAGACTACTTGCCTTGCATATCTATTATCTAACGTCGTGCCCTTTCTTCCCTTGTGCTCTATCGATATCGGAGTAGCTCCAACTAATCGGAAACAAGGTGTTTCTCTCTACTTGCCCTCGAGTAGGTGGTTGGCTAGAGCCTTATCAATGTGGAGGGCTAGAGAGAATAGGCGGAGGGTGGATAGACTCGACACCCTATCCCTATTCTATTGGTAGAATGGTGGGGGGACTATATATAGATGGGGTGGGCTAGTAGTTCCTCCTAGTCCCATCCCACATATAGATAGGTGATAAGGCTCTAGTTAGAGAACAGTAGGTTGTCGGGCCCTTATCTATATATGGCTCCTATCTCAGCTCAACTATATGTCTAAACCTAGTTTCCTTTCCTCGATCCATCACCCCCATATATAAATAGGGGGAGGGGGCCTATCAGTAGCTTAGCCCATTTCTCCATCGGATGGAGTGAGTAGAGATAGGGTCAATAGTCCCTAGTCCATATGGATAGCATAACTAGGCACTCGACTAGCCCTATTTCTCCTCTAGCTGGCAACCATAGATAGATATAGCATGGCTATTGACTATCCCTACCCATATAGATAGAGTTGATCGGGCACTCTATATCGATGTCTACAGAGCAAAACCAAAGCATATAGTTGGGTTGGGCCTAGCTTTGCTATAGAATATTAGAGCCCCCCGATCTATCTATAGTATATCCACCCCCTCACCTTCTTTATTTATCTTGGAAGCAGTGTATTCTAAATTTTATTTTTGGGGTAGTAGAGTGCTCGTGGCCTCAATATTTGCATTTGCTTGTCTATTTCCTACACTTCATTATTAATTGAAATTTGTGCACTTGAAGTGCATCAGGAGGTAGAGCATCCAAAGGAATTCCCTCAACATATTTATAGGGCATTTACACACTTGCATGGTTACAACGATAATTATATTTCAACAAATATTCTTTCTTCGTAACATTTCTCTTATGATCTTAGGAGCATTGTGTGTCATGGCCCAGATGAAATTCAAAATACCTTTAGCTCATAGTTTGACCTATCTATTGGATTTCTTAAGCGCCACTTGATTGGATGGAGCACTACTACTATTTCTTTTCATCGGTCTTTGGTCTTCTTTCTAATCAATGCATGTTCTTTGACTAACAAGACATGAGAGCATTTCATTATTTTACATACTATGAAAACTTTTAGATCCGATTGATCTAGCAAATTATTTGCAAACTAGGGTCACTTTTTGGACTTATCTTATTCGATTATTTGATCCTTCAAAATCATGGTTAATTTTTTAGGGTTGAGTGTCATCTACAAAATGGTGCTAAAAATTTGTTGCATTTTTCAGTTTGTTCGTCACCATTGGAAACTACTTTTTTTAATGGATTCGTCTTCGTGCACTCATTGTATCGGGTGCCCAAATTTATTGGGCTTAGTGAAAAGTTATGTGGGGTATGCATTCCACCAAATTTGCTTAAGGATTTGAACCATTAAATTGATTCCTAGTGAGCTTTTGTAATAAATCAATGACCTTTCAACATTGATAACTAATCTCATATATATATATATATATATAATTTCAAAATATTTTTGGGAAATATTTGTTTATAATATTTTGACTCGAGGTAAACAAAAGTTGCAAGCAAAACAATATTCCTTCATTTAAGACGATAGAAAAAAAATTATGGGTTTTTCTTTTTCTTTATCTTTTTTTTTTTCGTTTTATAATTTTTTACATAATAACATTCTTTTAGTATTTATATAAGATATAAGGAATTATATTCTAAAGTAATATATTATTATTATTTTAATTTTATCATGTATTCAATGTTATTTTTCCCTAATAATTTTTTACCAAATACATTCTATTTTACGACACTCTAACTTAAACATTAAATATTAATTTTCAATTCTAATAAAATTAGCAAACCTTCCCCAAAAAATGGAAGTTCTAATAGTGACTCTTCCAATTTATTTTAAAGGGAATAACTCTTCCCCTTTTTCAATGTGTGTGTGTGTGCGTGCGCGCGTGCATGTGTGTATGTGCATATGTGTGTATTTGTGTGTGTGTGTATGTATGATCATTGTCATGTAAAAGATGTATGAATGAGTCACTTTAGAGTTGAATATTTAAGGAGTTATTTTTAGATTAAATTATATTTGATGATCAATGATACAAGTATTGGGCAGTGCTTTATAAAACATGAGTGAATAAATTGTTTAAAAAAGAGCTATTAGTTAAAGTGGATTACTATTTAAAATGGGACAATTAGATAAGATGGATTATAGATATCTGAAAATCAGTTAAATATGCAAGCCATAAGTATATATTTCTTAACTAGTATGTTTTGGTATCATAATGATGTAATATAGTTAACAATAGAGGGTTAAGCGAATGATAACTTTGTCCTTGCAACCATTAACCATACATATACAAAACATGAGACTAGAGATCAAAACAACTAATTTTATTTATGTCTTAAGGAAATACAAATATTACACATACCCCACATGCACTCCCTCTTATTTTTTGTTACAACACAATAGGTTGAACCACACACGTTAGTTCCTTATTGGATTGTGCTTCCTACCCAAGCACCCACACTCTCCCATCAACTCTTCTATAAATCTAGCCTACCTTCTTTGAATCCTTCCCCTACCTTTTATGTCCCATGGAGTGACTATTGGAATCCCCTTTGAACTTGAAAACGTTCAAAATGAACCCGAAACATTTTTGGGTCATTACTTGAATTGTGTACTAGTGCAGGAAAAATTGTCAATTTACATAGACTTGCATTATTCAATAGTTTCGTCATGAGACAGACAATTCTCTATCTCAATGAATAAAATTATCCTTTCTCTGCTCCAGGATCTTATGAAAGTGTTATCAGTCCTGGGCTAGATGCACGTGAACACATACAGATTTTTGTAAGTGATGTAAGATTCCTTGATTTCTTAGATGCTCCTTCATCAAACACCCAAGGTAATATTATCATGAGCATAGTGCTCACAAATTTTGGCTAGATGATAAAAACATCCTTTAGATTTCGTGTGTAAACCCACGGTGCACATTTCCACTACAATAGGTATCTTCATCTTTTTCAACCCCCTGTTGGACCATAGATCACCCTGTTATTCTAAATATTTTTTACGCCTTTTCCATTCCAACCCTTTCTAATTTTAGGCCAACCACCATTGTCTAATCTCAACATCTCCTTCCCTTTCTCAATATAAACTTCATCCTCTATTGTGCATGCCTAGAATTATAATAATATTGGTTGTTTTGTCTTCTTCTCAATTGTAATAAACAACCCTTCAACATTATTTTCTTCTACCTTGGGTAAGAGAGGGCCTCCCACCTTTTCCACATATTCATGCATTATTGTCACACTTGGGCATTTACAATCATTCTTTTCACTGTTTCAATCTTCCAAAACAATATTTTTTGTCAATACACATGACGAGATGGCTCCTATGCTCATCCTTATATCTTCTTCCCACCACATAATTTAGAGTGTTCTTCTACCCATATTTATTAACATTCATAGTGTTAGCTCTTCCATCATACAATTATATGATATAAAGGTTGACATGGGCAAGGTTTTTTTGAAGAGAGTTGATCAGCCCTCAACCTTCCAAGATAGATAAAATATATGTCATGAATGTGGTATATTTTTTGTAACAACCCCACATGGATTGTACCAAAATAATGCAGTAATTTTTTTTATTTTTTTTACTAATTACTCAGAATTCATTATTTCATTAGATTACATCACGAGAATCTAATTAGTGATTTTAACATACTTAACGAAGCATCTTACACTGACACAAACTTAAAACTATAACAGTGCCAATCACTAACATTTCGTGTATCATAACATAACATAACTGCAAGGAAAGTAATCACATTAAAATCTAGCCATGGCAGGTCCAATAATATAGCTACTATTGTTGAAGTATACAATTATAATATGGTTAAATTTTTATTAGGCATTTACCCTGAATACAATAAATAGATACTACGCTTCACAGAGCTCGAGTCAAACTAACTCATATATCTTTGATAATCTCAAGTGTAGTCTCCAAGTAAGTACTGCAGTGGGGAAGGAGAGCATCATCCGAGCATTTTTCCACACCAACACGGACCATCGATCCCCTGCACAATTCTCTATTAGGGAGTGGCCCTCCCTTTACAGATAGGTAGATAGTAACGATGCAAGAATCCAAAGAGACATGCTAGTACATGTGTGTTGTAAAAATTTTACTACATGATGTGTATCATAAAGAAAATACGGTCTAACATGATATCGCATAAACATGCAAATCAAACATATAAAATGACAATGTCTATCTAACATTACTTTGGCTAAAGTTTTGAAATAACATACAATCTCATGGATCAGTCAATTTCATGCACACCACTTAATCTGATTATCTTCATCTTGCATTCATGATGCCAACTAAGCTAGTGAAGTTCGTCTCACTACTTGTTTGACATTATTAATGCAAGACTGGTTAAATATAACATAATATATAAACCAAAGATTAAAACAGGTTATTCTTATTAACAGACATGTAAACTTGCCAAGTACAATAAATAATCATAACCATGTATTTAGTCTGTCAAATGCTTAAATGAATTTTACACATTAATATATTTCAATATAATGAATATACCCTATTTATTTTCAATAATCACACCTTTTGGGCATGAATCATACCAAGTTCATAAACATATACACATCACAACAATTCATTGAAAATTTAATCACAAGTATGCCTATACCATAACATGTACAGTCAAAGCATAAATATTCAATAGGATACATACAACTATATATTTTACTCAAGTTTATTGATTCATATTAATAATAATAATCCAAGGACATTGTTATAACATCCATGTATGCAATGCCTATATGTGGACTAATTTAAAGAGTATCCTACAGTTTCATTTTGTAGAGCATATACATATAATTATGTGTAAGGTCATACCGACTTAAGAAGTTTAGTCATAACTTGGAAACAATTTTCATATATCTATAGAGGGGTACTTTTGTTCATATCCAAAAATAGATATATCCCAATCTGAATCATCCCTTATCAGTTTCACTCATAGTTTTATACTTATTTAAAGATGAGTAAAGGACCATTGAACCCGTATATATACTTAAATAAATAATATTCAAATTTGCATAACTATAAGTTTTCCCACTTACCTAACTTTTTACATTTTCAAAAATAATTTACGAAGTTTAAACCTTTTGTTAAGAATACTCAACAAATTACTATGGGTATCCATTTTGCTTTATCAACCTAGGCTTAACTTTACTCAAGAACCAATAATTTATAAACAGCTAAGTCCTTATTATGATAAATCTACATGATAATAATAAAAAATGTTAAAACTAACTTGGGACTGTTAAAATCAGGTAGAACGCCCAACTTATATCGATGTTTCAACATACTAAATGAGATTTCGAGGTAAAAAAATAAAGTTCCACTTATAAGTCGATTTGCAACCAAGAGGAACTTTAATTTCCTTCATACATCCACAGTCTATATTATTTTTTTAAAGCATTATATACTTAATATTAATGCATTCTAAGACATGATAAAATTAGGGGACACTTATAATAAAATATTGTTCGTTTATTCACAAAATTGTAGAGAAGTGTATGTTAAGTATGTGACGAAGTTAAGTATGTTAAGTATGTTAAAGATGCTTAGGAGACCTTGTACTATGACACTTCTCTATTATGCAAATGAATTTTGTGAGTGTCAATTACTCTGATTGGTTCTATTATGACCACCCTAGGATCTAGAACCTACAAAGCATTCCAATCCAGAATATGTGAAGGATTAGCTATATACTTTTTAAAATAAGATACATAAAAAATATTATGTAAAAGAGCTAGAACTGGTGTTGATACAAGCTTATAAGCTACATGATTGACCACTTCTAAAACCTTGAAGGGTCCCACATATCTTGGTGACAGTTTCACTAACTTTCTGAATTTAATCGAGGTCTTTTGTAGCTTAACCCATAAGAACACTTTATCATCTACAAAAAACCTACTATGTGTCCTCTTCAAATCAGTATAACTCTTATTTCTATCATTGGCCTCAGCGAATCTCTACCTAATTAATCTGACTTAGTCTTCCATTTCTACAAACATCTGAAGTCTAAAGACTATCATGTCCTCTAACCTATTCCAACTTATTGATGTTCTGTACCTTTTTCCATACAGTGCCTCAAATAGATTCATCTTCAAAGTTGATTGGTATGATTTGTATCTAAACTCAACCAATGAAATATAATATTCCCACTTGTATTGTTGATCCATGTAATATATACAAAGAAGATCCTCTAAAAAATGATTAACTCGCTCGGTTTGACCATCAGTCTCTAGGTGATATGTAGTGTTGAAGTTTAGTTGCTTACCCAAAGCTGAGATTAAAGTTATCTAAAACTTGGAAGTCATCTTTGGATCATGATCCAAAATGATATTCTTTAAGAATCCATGCAACTTATACACTTTCTTGACGAACCTCTTTACAAGGGTAGGTGCATCATCTGTCAAATTTCTTGGTATAAAATGAATCACCTTGGTTAGTTTGTCAACAACTACCAAGATTATATCATGCCTGCTCTACGACATTGGTAAACCTTGGACAAAGTCCATACTAATCACCTGCCACTTCCACTCTGATATATTGTGCAGATATAACAATCCAATTGGGTGCACATGCTCAAATTTCACTCACTAACATCCCAAACAATGTGACGTAAAATCGACTGCATTTTTTTTATTCCCTTCCAAAAATATAGAGGTCTAAGCTCTGCCATGAGATTGGTTACTCCTAGATGTCTTGAATATGGAGAATTTTGCAATTCCTTTAGTATTGTGCATCACATATTCTTGCGATCTGGAATATGCATCCTTCCATTGTAACATAAAATACCATAACTCTCAAAATTGAATCCTTAATATCAAAGATTCTAAGTATTATCAGACAATGCTTTTCTGACCTGATCATAGTATTCATCTCGTTGATAGAAATCAATCACACGATCCCTGAAAGTACTCCTAATAGTAACTATGGTTGTTATGTATCTTCTATGACTCAAGGCATCAGCGACTATGTTCTCTTTACCTTTGCTGTAATTTATATCAAAGTCATAGTTAGAAATAAACTCTAACTAATGTCTCTGACAGGCATTCAAATTTGGTTAGGTGAAAATGTATTTGAGTCCCAAGTTATCAGTCTTGAGCTCAAAAAGTTTTTCCAACAAATAATGTCTCTAAACTTGCAAAGCATGAATAATTACTGCAAGTTCAATATCATGAGGGGTGTAATTCACCTCTTAAGTTTTCAGCTTCCTTGATTCAAAAGCCACCATTGCACCATCCTACATAAGGACTCCTCTTAGTCCCTTTCTTGACGCATCTGTGATTACTGAAAACTGACCATTGAGATCAAGAACTCTCAACACTGGTGTTGAAAAAAGTCTTCTTTTCAATTCCTGAAAAGCTACTTCACACTTTTCTAACTAGACAAATATTTAGTTCTTCCCTTGCAAGGAGGTAATTGGATTAGCTATCTTAAAAAAATTCGGAACAAACTTCCTATAATAACCTGCTAATCCCATGAAACTTCTTACCTCATGCACATTCCTTGGCACTGACTACTCCATAATGGTTTTTATCTTAGCTGAATCTATAGAAATACCATCTGCACAAATAATGTGCCTTAGATATTGCACTCTCTCTTGAAAGAAAGCGTACTTAGACAACTTGTGCTTCTGTAACCATTGCAGAACTAGTTCTAAATGTTGTAGGTGCTCCTTTTCATTCTTAGAATATATAATAATTCCATCCAAAAAGGGACCAAAAAAAAGTGATCTAGATAATATATGAACACACTATTCATAATATTCATGAATGTTGTTGGTGCATTGGTCAACCCAAAGGGTAACACTGTGAACTCACAATGCCCATAATGAGTTCTAAAGGTTATCTTCAAAATATCCTCATCCTGAATTCTCAACTAATGATAGTCTACTCTAAGATCAATATTAGAAATGACTGTTTCTCCCTGTATTTGATTGAAAAGATCATCTATACGAGGTAGTGAATACATGCTTTTGATAGTTGCCTTGTTCAACATCTTATAATCAATGCAAAGTTGAAGAGCATCATCCTTCTTGATAAAGATAATTGGTGCACCCCATGGTGACACACTAGGCCTGATCAACCTCTTTGATAGAAATTCCTAAAGTTGAGCCTTTAGTTCAACCAACTCAGTGGTTTCCATCTTGTACGATGCCTTAAACTATGGTTTCGATCCAGGTATGATATCAATCGAGAAATCAAACTCATGTTTAGGAGGTAATTTTGATAATTCTTTCGAAAACACATCATGAAAATCTCTAAAAAATGGGTAATCCTTGAGATATGGTTCCTTAGGTTCCTCCATTTCATTTATCTTGATGATAAATGCTTGCCATCTTTTACCTTGAGCTCTCATGAGTTGCAATGCAAAAATTTGTCTGAGCCTCAACTCTCTCTTCTCACCTTGAATTTGTGTCTGATTTTTTAAATCATCCAAACATTCAACCTTCTTCAAGTAGCAATCAAAATTGGCCTTATGCTTAGTAATTCAGTTGACTCCTAGGATCACATCATATGACCCTAATGATGCTACATACATATCCATTATAGTTGTGAAATCGAGCAACCTGATCTTTGCTTCAACTAGACACTTGTCAACCATGACTTTTGAGTCATTCTCATATTGTACTGACCATGTATTTTTCATAAATCTAGTTCTTCTAGTAAACTTACTAAGCATTCTATGAGCTATAAAACATTTAATAGCCCCTGTATCTATCAAAATAGAAACTGGATGTTCAAACAAAATACCTAACAGCTCTATGGGTGATGCTTGAAATTTGGCTTATTGGTTATCAATTGTTACATGAATACGTTGCTAAAAATTACCCTAGTGAGAATTAAGACATTTGTTCTTTAAATTGTTTTGAGTGCATTCGTGAGCATAATTGTCTCCTTCGTAATTGAAACAGCCTCTAGGTAGACCTTTTTTGTTAGTCTGTGGGTTTCCCTTGAAACTACCTTTGAAACCATTGCTTGGTTTCTTGTTGCCAAATCCGCTATTGAATTTGGAATTTTGATTCTCGAACTGACCCTTGGAGTCTCCACTCCTTTGATTCCAATTCTCTTTCTTAAAATTTGGCTTAGAACTCATAAACATTTTATTGAACTTGTCCTTGACCTGTGCAATAAACTTCAATTTTTGCTCCTGCTTTATTGCCTTCTCGAATACTTGGTCCATGGTAAAATGTCCATAAACATCTACCTCACCATTGATCTGAGATTTTAATCCCATGAAAATATTCTTGATCATGAACCTCTCATCTACTTAGTACTGAGGTATGTCCTTCAAAAGTTTGGTGAACTGTTCTCAGTACTCATTCACCAATAAATCTCCCTACTTCAGATTCTATAAATCTATGAACCTTTGATCAAAATAAATTTTTGGAAGCCATTGTGACCTGAATAAGGTCATAAATTACTCCCAAGTAGTGGTGGTCAAGTTTAGGTTCATTTCCATCTTCTTGTTGGCCACCATGTAGCTACCTCACCATCCAACTAGTATGCTCCCCAAACTGCTTTGATGACCTCATAGTAGTTTCAAATCTCAAAATACTTCTCCATATCTGTTATCCATGCTTTAGCTTCATCACCTAGCACAGTTTCATCAAACTTAAGTAGACTCACCTTTTTCATATTCCTAAACAACTCTACAGCTACCTAAGCTCTCGCATCTTATTGGTTTTCTAAGACAGCAAGATGCTCAACAGGGTCTTCCTGATGTTCTTCCTCACCATGGTCATGAACTTCATATTTTAGGACTGTGATCCAGTCCCTATTATCATTCATGACTACGAGAATCTGATCCAACTTTGTTGATTGTTCAGTGCCAATTTGATTAGGAACAATTGGAGGGTTATTTTCATTGATGTTCAAAAGACACTCACTCGATGCTATTGTTTACACCATTCTTCTTTCTCCCTAAAAATAAAAATATGAAAAATGTTCACAAACTCATTAAGTCCTAAAATTTGACCCTAAAACTTGATACCACATGTAACAACCCCACATGGATTGTACCATAATAATGTAGTTTTTTTTTTTTAAATACTGATTACTCAAAATTTATTCTTTCATTAGATTACATCATGAGAATCTAATTAGTGATTCTAACATACTTAACCAAACATTTTACACTAACACAAACTTAAAATTATAACAATTTCAATTACTAACATTTCATGTATCATAACATAACATAATTGTAAGGAAAGTAATCACATTAAAATCTAGCCACAACTGGTCTAATAATATAGCTATTGTTGTTGAAGTATACAATTATATTTTCATTAGGCATTTGGCCTTAATACAATAAATAGATATTATGCTCCATAGAGATCGAGTCAAATTAACTCATGTATTTCTGATGATCTCAAGTGTAGTCTCCAAGTAAGTATTGTAGTGGGGAGGGAGAGCATCATCTAAGTGCTTTTTCATACCAATCATAGACCATCGATCCTCTGCACAATCTCCTATCAAGGAATGGCCCTTCCTTTACGAATAGGTAGATAGTAATGGTGTAGAAATTTAGAGAGACATGCTAGTACCATGTGTTGTAAGATTTTTACTACATGATGTGTATCATAAAGAAAATACATTCTAACATGATATCACACAAACATGCAAATAAAACTTATGAAATGACAATATCTATCTAACATTACTTTGACCAAAGTTTTCAAATAATATATGATCTCATGGATCAATCAATTTCATGCACACCACTTGATCGGATTATCTTCATCTTGCATTCATGATACCAACTAAGCTAGTGAAGTCTGTCTCACTACTTGTTTGACACTATCAATGCAAGACTAATTAAATTTAACATAATATATAAACCAAAGATTAAAAGAGGTTATTCCTATTAACAGGAATGCAAAATTTAGTCTATAAAATGCATTAAATGAATTTCACACATTAATATATTTCAATATAACGAATATATCTTATTTCTTTTCAAGAATCACACCATTTGAGCATGAATCATACCAAGTTCATAAACATATGCACATCATAACAATTCATTGAAATTTTAATCAAAAGTATGCCTACACCATAACTTGTACAATCAAAGCGTAAGTATTCAACAGGATACATACAACTATATAGTTTACTCAAGTTTCTTGATTCATATTAAGAATAATAATCCAAGTACATTGTTAGAACATCCATGTATGCAGTGTCAATATGTCAACTAATTTAAAGAGTATCCTAGAGTTTCGTTTTGTAGAGCATATACATATAATTATGTGTAAGATCATACCGACTTAAGAATTTTAGTCATAACTTGGAAATAATTTTCATATATCTATAGAGCGGTACATTTGTTCATATCCAAAAATAGATATATCTCGATCTCAGTCATTCTTTATCAGTTTCACTCATATTTTTATACTTATTTAAAGATGAGTAAATGACCTTTAAACCCGTATATATACTTAAATAAATAATATCCAAATTTGCATAACCACAGGTTTTCCCACTTACCCAAATTTCTACATTTTCAAAAATAATTTATGAAGTTTAAACCTTTTGTTAAAAATAGTCAACACATTACTAGACCCATTTTGCTTTATCAACCTAGGCTTAATTTTAATCAAGAACCCATAATTTATACACATATCTAAGTCCTTATTATGATAAATCTACATGATAATAATAAAAATTGTTAAAACTAATTTGGGACCATTAAAATCAGGCAGATCACCCAACTTATATATATCAACATTTCAACATACAATACGAAATTCTGAGGCAAAAGAATAAAGTTCCACTTATAATTTGATCTGCAACCAAGAGGAACTGTAATTTCCTTCATACATCCACAATCTATATTATTTTTTCTAAAGCATTATATACTTATTCTTAACACATTCTGAGACATCTGATAAAATTGGGGCATGCCTATAATAAATTATTGTTCACTTATTCACAAAATTGTACAAAAGTGTTTGTTCAGTATGTGACGTTATATTATTGAATATACTTAGATTTATTTATTCACTGGTATATCTATCGATATATAGATATTCTCATGGATTCTTAACCATTAAATAGACCTCTATATAAACACACATGGAATACATACAACCATATACTAAATTAATTTGCATTCCATACCTGGTAAAATGTTGTTCCCTACATCGTTTTACTTTTTCCTCTTCCTACTATGTATATTTTTTTCCTTCTACTTATCTCCTATCATCGATTTTCTCTTCATTGTCTATTCTCCTCCTATCTTACTTCACTGTATATCTTCTCATTTATTTCCTTTGTTGCCTATCTTCATTGTACCTCTTTTCAATATCCTCTCTCTTAAAATTGTTTCCTTCTCTCACTCTCTAATTCACTGCAATTATTTTTTGTGTCGCTTCCTCTTCCCTTTTGTATCATCCACTTCTCCTTTTTATCTCCTTTTTTCCCCAAGTCACTACCCATTCAATCAGTTTTAATTCCCAAACTAAAGTGATGACTTCACATGAGTTCTATATATTTTCCTTTACCATGCAATTTTCCAAAAATCTTAACTTCTTAAAGATTTCATTTTCATGAAATATCTCACCCCTTTTTCCAATTAGTTAAATAACTTTTCATTTATTTCCTGCAAGAATATCTTTATTTTGACGTTTAGTAAAAAATTATTACTATACACTTAACTTAGATTTTCACTTATTTAATAAATTATGGATGTTTACTTAATATTTATTCAAAGTCTAGTTAAGTGCTAGTTTAAGTCCACTTAGAGATAAGTTATTATTTATGCACTCTAACATTAGCTAGGATAGTCCATAAGTTACTTAGGAATTTAGTATACCAACTTAGAAAAAGTTCAAGCTAAGAGTTTTTAGAGAGAATAGACTAAGCCATTATGGGCTTTTGACCCAACTGGATAATATATCAAATGTTATCTTAACAATAATTGATGAATCAACATCCCAAAACACCATGACGTTATAACTATAAAATTGTTTGTCGTGTCTGCTATATAGACTAGTCTCAATGTCTTCAAGTATCCTTTAAAAAGATGCATTAAGTCATACAAATTATTAAATTGTTAAGCTATAACATCTATCAAACACAAAAAACACAGAAATTATAGATCAGTTATCATACGAATCTAATTATAGGATGTAGAATAATGAAATCACTCATTTAAATGCATAAAATTGAAATATGATCACTAGAGAAGTACTTAAGCACTCAAAATCATACCTACTAGCTAAGTCATACAAGAATCAAACAAGATCTTATACTATGGTGTGTGTGTTGGGTTACTAGCAGTTTATATGTCATCCTCCAATCATCCCATCTATGACATCCTCTCTGATGATGCTCTCCCTCCATCATGCTTTGAGGGTAGAATCAATTCTGCATCCACCTCACGACAAGTAGGTAGTTAGTCTGAGACATCATATAGATCAACTAATGATGCATAACTAACAAATATACATCCACAATGTATAGAAATAAGAAAGTACAATTATCACATAATCAATCCATTATTTAAACTAATTGACATATCATTGTCGCATAATCAGTATATGTCAAAAAGCTCAAATCAAAGCAATAAAAGTCAAATGATAACCATATTAATCCCCAGATTCAAAGGTTATAATACTTAGGGAATAATTGGTATGTAACATCTTGAGCATATAATTTATTCTATATATGTTCTTAGAATCCTAAATATATTCACTTGGCCTCCTTGACCCCATATCTATATCGATATGGGGAACAGGGGGAGCGACGAGAATGACAAAGATTTATTGTTTGTCATGAATCTTGGATTGACTTGGAAAGGAGAAGATGGCAATAAATATAAATATAATGTGTAAGAGGTTGATTAAATTTGGTGAAAAAACCCTTTACATGTGTCAATTCTTTATTGACGTACAAGATAACTTGGATAAATATCATCATTAGACATGCTTCTTAAAAGGAGCATGTCTTCCAAAATAATTTACTCTATCAACGGTGGAAGGGAGATGACAATTGCGCAACAAATTTTTTCCAATGACATTTTTTTCCACTTATTTAGTTTGGTATTAAATATATTCTAATTGGTTTAGTAGTCATAAACAAGAAATAAAATTATCTCCCTGGTAATCTATTTTGCTTGAAAATGCAACAATCTATTCAGGTTTCCTCCAGTTCAAAATAAGAAAGGAAAACTAAACATGTTGTTGTATTTTGTATGTAATAAGAATTAACATACGGTATAGTTTCAAGTTTAATTATAATTATGAGATGAATATATGTTTCTAATGCATACAATTATAGGTTTAAAACCTATTGTCCATATTAAAGACAATAAATTATTGTTCCCTTGAGCATGCCAGATTGAGATTGTGGAAAATTTGATAGAGGTTACAATCTACTCAGCCTAAAAACAATTATAACCATGTTTGAAACTCACCACATGATATAACTATTATGGCATAAATGAGACCAAGTTACAAATGGTTTGACTAAGGTATGCTCATTTTGGAGATCAATAACAAGGAAGTAAGACCACAAATACATGAATATGATTGAGAATATGAAAAATATAATAGATGTCTTACATTTCAGAGATTTTTTTTTTTTTTTTGTGAAATAAGAAAGGAAACCTAAGCATATTGTTTAATTCATTTTATCCACCATTTGAGTTTGAATGGGTAGGATAGTAACCATTCAAAAGAAATAAATGATGAATCAAGTAAAGGTGTCAATCTAGATGAGGATGTAGTAATGGGTGTTGCCATAAAAGGTGGTATTCTTCCAGGTGATGTGAAAGACCTTGTATAAAATCCTAATTTAGGGAATGGTAATTAATTTTTTATTTTCACTGAGTAATATCATCCATTAATTGGTGAACTAAATTGCCATTAATCTCCTAGTGATAGTATGAAATGCCCATAACAAAAAAACATTCAAATTATTATTATTATTTTTGTGTTTCTTTCATTATTTCCAACTTGTTGCTTTAGTTCAAAAAGTCTTAATTTGAATTTATGTTTAGGTGATTATAATACCCCTAATAAAAATATAAAATCCTTGGAGGTTTTTAACACCCTGATTAATATTTGCGCTTTTCTTCTAGTGGTGGACCACACAAACTTATGATAATAAACACATATAATCTAATCTAATATTTGTAGTATAAATATGTGTTTTTAACTTGACATATTTCATATCACCAACAATGATCCAATCATGTTGAGAGAAAAATTTTGCTCTTGTTATAATTGGGAGCCCTCCCAACCATGGAGATGTCCTCTCCATGGTTGGGATGGCTCTCAACCATGGTTGGGAGCCCTCCCAACCATGGTTAGGAGGGCTCCCAAGAATGGAGAGGGTAAAAATTTTCCCCTCTTATGGTTGGGAAGGCTCCCAATCATGTAGAGTTGAGTTTTCCTCTCCTTGGTTGGAAGGACTCCCAACCATAGAGATGGAATTTTTTCTCTTCTCTATGGGTTGGACGAATTTTTTCCCCCTCCATAGTTTGCAACCATCCCAATCATGGAGAGGAAGGAGAATGTACTTTCATTTGAAATGCTCAAGATGGCCACTCAACTGACATGTTGGGACATATAATTGGGAGGAATCCTAAACATGGTAGGGGAATATTTTTCCCTCTCCATTTATGGTATCCCTCCCAACCATGGACATGTCCTCAGAGGGCACATAACCTTAGAGATGCCCTCTCCATCATTGGGAGGGATCCCAACCATGGAGAGAGTAAAAAAATCCATCCCCATGGTTGGGAGACATTTTTTCCCCCACCATGGTTGGGAGCACTCTCAATCATGGAGAGGGAGGAGAACCTAATTTTATTTCCACTCTCAATATGGACACTGATGTACCTAAAGTAACCACTTATTAAATCAATCATTTCACTCAGACCAAATCGATTTAATTGATTCAATACAATCAATAAACCAATTATTGCACAAAAGGCTTTTACCATTTAATTGCTAACTTCAATATATTCATATGTTTATCTTACATTGAAATCAATATAAGCACAATGACATATCGCCTCATTCAATATATGCAACTTCCCACATCATCAAATTATACCTCTACATACTTGTAGTTCCCAGGGTCTCACTGGATCTCTATACTCCTTCCTTCTTTCCTTTTTATATGAATTTGGTTTCAATTATAATGTGGCTATCCATAGACCTCAGGAATGCATTTATTATACCCTTGATATACTCTGTCCTATACCGCCTGTGTATATTGAGTCCCTACAGGGCTTTACCATTATGTTTGTGAAATTTAATAAAAACAAAATATTGAAATACATAGTGTAATAAATGATACAAAATAGACCTAATCAATACTTTCCCCTTCAAATACACAATCCTTATAAACTTATCACTATCAAGGGATAACGCTAGGTTGTTGTTTGAAACAAGAATTGAGATTAACATCAGCTGAATACCTTAAATGAGCTCAGTAGATATTTACCATTCATGATCAATGTCAAAAACATGGTCCTTTCATATGCTCAGGATCTTATCGGATACTTGTCTGATTATTTGTTAAGCAATTGGCATACACTGTCTCTTCAACATTCCATCAAGATACGATTTGATGCCTTATCCATCTATCTTGTATGTAGACTTCCAATCCTTCACAAAACGTTGATGACGCCTTAGATCCCATGATTCTATATTTTACTCTTTTTATTGGATTGTATGATATTTCAAACTACTATAGGTCTGAATGCACATCTATGTTCTATACGAAACGGTTCTCTTTACCTTCTTCATTGCCTTCACGCAATCCTTGTTATCTCACCTACTAAAGTAGCCTTTTCGTCTAACAGCATTAATGTTGTTTCCATATCATGTTCTATTCTTTTCTTTCTTTTAACTCAACTCAAGAGCTATACCGCCACCATTCTTTTTATTTCAGTTGTTTGAACTCGATTAGAACTGCATTCCATTTTAGTCAAGGATTTCAACGGACTCATAAAATCCCTCTACACTTTCAATGGACTACAAATATGTGTTTATCTCCATGTCTGGACTTATGATATAAATCAATTCAAATCTTGTTGCCTTGTTATCAGAATGCTCCCTGCCTTCCTCCTCAATCTCTGCTCCAAGTCGACAATCTCATATTTTATTGTGCCAAATGAAAAATCAAATAAACCATTGATACAATGATATTATCGACGCATATAAATAATATCTCCATGAAAATATCAAGGTCTATATTCATTGACTAGGCTGTCGGTAATTGAGGGCTTCTTATTTGCCATAATTACTGGTCTTGAGAGGGTCGACAATAATTCAATTGTCAAAAATCTATTTAAAACGATCTTCATAAAACTTCAGGTTTATTTACATACTCAAAGTTGAGAGTTCTTAGTTAATGGTGTATGGAGGATAAAACAAAAATTCATTCACACTTATAACACCTAGATTATGCTCTAAAATATCTCATACAGTTTTTACCATCAATCCAAAAAGACACATGTATCTTTACTCATGCGTGATAAGTGACTATAAGTGAAGTTCATACACAGAATTGGAATATTTATAAGTTTTAACTGATTGAATCAAAATCTAGGCAGGGTCATTCAATAGAGATATTTCAATACAATAAATTTTCACACATTTTTTTTTACAAGATAAACTGATTTCACAATATCACTTGGACTTCTATCCTAGACTTCAACTCCTCCATTCATTTCCTCTCTCCCGACTTCTCTCTATCTTCCATGCATTAAACTTGGTCTTCTTCTCAAATTAGCTTTAACTCTCTCCTAGAATCTTGTAACCAATCCTACAAAGGTGTAACAAGAAGCCTAAAGGGAGAATTCTTCAACAACTAGCTAATCCACACCAACTTTGGCTTATTTCAAATGATAATAGGATTTCACAAATCCTAAACAAGTAATTTAGCCCTTTCAAATATAAATAGACCTTATTATCCTCCACATGAAAAATGTCACAATTTTGAATATTTCAAATACAAACAAATGGAGGGGAAACTAATTCAATGTTTATGATAATGCCTTGAGAAGGCTTATTCCAACTTGCTCTTATTCTTTTCCAAGCATCAAGCAATATACTCTTGCATCAGACTTCTAGGGTAGGAAAAAAAATTGAACTCCATTTCAAATAGCTTGTGCTTCTCCCTTTTCTTCAATATTCTTTGTATGCCTGGATCCCATTGTCTTTCTTGTATTGATTAAATCTCCCTAATGTTGTATTTATCTCTCATCCTCTTCTTTTTTCTCTCTTTCTTATTGTATATTTTCTGTCTCATCTCCTTTTCAACTGCAATCTCCCATATCCATGCTTCATCTTCATATGTGTCCCCAAAGTCTTCTTTGTCTTCTTGGTTCATCAGCTCATCCATTGAGTTCTGGATATCATTTACTTCAACAACTTCAATACTTGCATTCAAAACATCAAAATCAACGTTAGTAGCAAAAACTTGAGGCCATGAAACCCCTTAATTGTCTTCATGTTGTTCTTCTTTGCTCAAATCTACCTTTACCATTTCATCTTACTCTTGCCTCAATTCAATTTCCATCTGACTAATGGTGCCACCATGTTGATATGTCTCTCTACATAACTCTCTTGGAGGACTTAACAATTCTTCTATCCTCTTCAATTCTTCATTCAATAAAAACTCATCCAAATCTTCATGTCCTATATCAAACTTAGGACCATATTGTCTTTCATCATCTATAAATACATTCATCCCCTTTATGATTTCCTTATACAAATCAACTTCTTCATCAATGTACTCATCAAAAACAATTGAAGCACCTTTACCTTTTGTCTCCTTGCTCTTTTCAAACATGTGAATTGATTTCACATCTCTACTATCATTATCCATCCACTTTGAACTCTTTCATTGATTCACATTACTTTTCAAAGATATTGTCCATACCTCATTTTCCATAAAAAGATCATTTAATGATTCAAAAACATCATCATCCCATTCATTGCAAGCAATTGCCTTACCTTTCATCTTTGTATTCTCATGCTCTAACTCATTCTTCTTTGAGAAGCTCTCTTTCTTACCTTTATCCATCCATACTTTCCTCATAACTTTAGGTTGCCTCTTGTTCAATTCATCAACAATTTCTGCTCTTTGACATCTTCATGTTGCCTTGCTTGACAACTTGCCTTCTTTAGAACCTGTTGCTTGTGTGTATGCTTCTCCATCCATCTAGGCACTATATATCCATGGTTAATCACTGGTTTAGAGGACTCCATCATCCTCACTTTTTTAACCTGTATATCAGCATCTCTATGCTTATGAGAATAAGAAAAATCAACATTTGAATTCACTTTTACCTCCTTGATGGGTTGCTTCATGGATTCCTTCATTTGTATGACTTTTTTTCTTGTACTCTTCTCTTTTTTTCATGGTTATTTATTTGCTTCTTCCAAGTACTCCATGTCATCATGGAATTCAACTTCTTCCTCTATCCCAACATTTTCTTGCACAAGGTCTCCAACACCTCTCTTATGCATTTGATAATGTATCTATTCTTCTTGGTGGACAGCAACAATCTCTTCTCTCTCTCTCTTGCACAATCACTTGTGTGCTTGGTGTCTTCTCTTGCAACTATATTCTCACTTTACAAGGCCTTCTTCTTGACCTTCTTCACAAGGTTGCTCACACCTGCACTTACCCATTCAAAGACAACATTAGAACTAAACACAAGAGACCATAATGTCTCTTTGACTATCCTCTTAATGGATATTATCCTCTTTTCAAGTGCTCTTCTTGGCACTTTTCTCTATTTGTTCTCTTCAATGAGAACTCTCTTTTCAACCTCTCTCTCATCTTGTTGCTCACTTGGCAATCTACTTACCTTCTTGCCTCTCTGGGCTCCATTCTTCAAGGCATTCTTCTTTTGCCTCCTTTTGCTCTTCATTAGGAGACTAATTGGCCAATTCAACTTTTTCCTCATTGGCCATACCCATGCTTGCCTATTCCACTGCATCCAAGCCTCATATTCATCTTTAATCTTACCTAAATCTTTCTTTAAATTAGCAATATCTTTATCAATTTCAATACTAGTCATACCTTTCTTCTTTTGGATGTTTGTTTTCTTCTTAGTACTATCACATAACTTGCTGCTCTGCAAATGTCTCAGCAACATCTCCATCTCTAAGATCTTCACCCGAATCTTTTCCACCTTGGTCTTTTGATCTTTGTCAATGGCTTCATTGAGCCTCTCTCTTAGTCAATGGTCTGTAATACAACAATACCTTAACAAAATATCGACAATTTCTCAAATCCAAGCTTACCTTGCTTTGGATTTTTTTCTTGAGCATTCACTTGCTCTCTCACTCTTTTTGAACCTCCCAAGCTCCTCTTCTCCCTTGTCAAACCTCAATGTCTATAAGAATTCCCTTGTAACTGTCCTCTTCACAATTCTTCAAAACATAAACTTAAACCAAATATCAAACTTTTACTCATACCTTCTTCAGCAGGGTCTTCTAGTGTTCTAGCTTGTTGAACCTCTTTCTTTTGTGATCATGTAACAACACTATAGAACATCAATAAATTTAATCATTCCCATGGAGCAACATATATCAAACTCAAACCCTGTTTAGCCCAATTATCCAACTGCTCAAACAATATAAACGGCCCAAAAGCTTATCTAAGCTCTAATACCAAAATGATGTACCTGAAGTATCCACTTGTTAAATCAATCATTTCACTCGGACCAAATCGATTTAATTGATTCAATACAATCAATTATTTCACAGAAGGCTTTTACCATTGAATTGCTAACAACAATATATTCATATTTCTATCTAACATTGAAATCAATATAAGCACAATGACACATCTCCTCATTCAATATATGCAACTTCCCACATCATCAACTCATACCTCTACATACTTGTGTTCTCGGGGTCTCACTGGATCTCTATGCTCCTTCCTTCTTTCCTTTTTATATGGATTTGGTTTCAATTATAATGTGGCTATCCACAGACCTCATGACTGCATTTATTAGACCCTTGTTATACTCTGTCTTATACCGCCTGTGTATATTGAGTCCCTACAGGGCTTTACCATTATGTTTGTGAAATTTAATAAAAACAAAATCTTGAAATACATAGTGTAATAAATGATATAAAATAGACCTAATCAATACTTTCCCCTTCAAATACACAATCCTTATAAACTTATCACTGTCAAGGGATAACACTTGGTTGTTGTTTGAAACAAGAATTGAAAAAAACGTCAACCGAATACCTTAAATGAGCTCAGTAGAGATTTACCATTCATGATCAATGTCATAAACACAGTCTTTTAATATACTCAGGATCTTATTAGATACTTGTCTGATTATTTGTTAAGCAATTGGCATACACTGTCTCTTCAACATTCTATCAAGATACCATTCGATGCCTTATCCATATATCTTGTATGCAGACTTCCAATCCTTCACGAAACATTGATGATGCCTTAGATCCCACGGCTCTATATTTTACTCTTTTTATTGGATTGTATGATATTTCAAACTGCTACAGGTTTGAATGCACATCTATGGTCTATACGAAATGGTTCTCTTTTCCTTCTTCATTGCCTTCACGCAATCCTTGTTATCATCACCTCCCGAAGCAGCCTTTTCATCTAACAGCATTAATGTTGTTGCCATATCAATTTCTGTTCTTTTCTTTCTTTTAACTCAGCCTAAGAGCTATACCGCCACCATTCTTTTTATTTTAGTTGTTTCAACTCGACTAGAACCGCATTCCATTGCAGTCAAGGATTTCAACAGACTCAGAAAACCCCTCTGCACTTTCAATGGACTACAAATATGCGTTTATCTCCATGTCTAGACTTATGATATAAATCGATTCAAATCTTGTTGCCTTTTTATCAGAATGTTCCCTGCCTTCCTCCTCAATCTCTGCTCCAGGTCGACAATCTCATATTTTCTTGTGCCAACTGCAAAATCAAATAAACCATTGATACAATGATATTATCGACACATATAAATAATATCTCCATGAAAATATCAAGGTCTATATTCATTGACCAGGCTGCCAGTGATTGAAGGTGTCTTATCTGCCATAATTATTGGTCCTGAGAGGGCCGACAACAATTCAATTGTTAAAACTCCATTTAAAATGATCTTCATAAAACTTTGGGTTTATTTACATACTCAAAGCTGAGAGTTCTTAGTTGATGGTGAATGGAGGACAAAACAAAAATTCATTCACACTTATAACACCTAGATTATGCTCTAAAATATCTCATACAGCTTTTACCATCAATCATAAAAGACACATCTATCTTTACTCATGCGTGATAAGTGACTATAAGTGAAGTTCATACACAAAAAAATTAGAATATTTGTAAGTATTAACTGATTGAATCAAACTCTAGGCAGGATCATTCAACAGAGATATTTCCATACAACAAATTCTCACGCATTTTTTTTTACAAGACAAACTGATTTCACAATATCACTCGGACTTCTATCCTAGACTTCAACTCCTCCATTCATTTCCTCTCTCCCGACTTCTCTCTATTTTCCATGCATTAAACTTGGTCTTCTTCTCAAAATAGCTTTAACTATCTCCTAGAATCTTGTAACCAATCCTACAAAGATGGTAACAAGAAGCCTAAAGGGAGAATTCTTCAACAACTAGCTAATCCACGCCAACTTTGGCTTATTCCAAATGATAATAGGATTTCACAAATCCTAAACAACTAATTTAGCCCTTTAAAACATAAATAGACCTTATTATCCTCCACATGACAAATGTCACAATTTTGAATATTTCAAATACAAACAAATGGAGGGGAAACTAATTTAATGTTTATGCTAATGCCTTAAGAAGGCTTATTCCAACTTGCTCTTATTCTTCGCCAAGCATCAAGCAAGATGCTCCTGCATCAAGACACTCATTTGACATGCTGGTACGTATGGTTGGGAGGGATCTCAACCATAGTGAGGATAAAAATTTTCCCTCTTTATGGTTGGTAACCCTCTCAATGGAGATGTCCTTGGAACGGATCCTAACCATGGAGAGGGAATATTTTTTCCTCTCCTTGGTTGGGAGACCTCTCAACCATGGAGAGGAAATTATAATAAAAAGGATAATATTAATTTGGGTCAAAGGCTATTTTATCTGAATCCATCATGAGTTTCCCTAGATTTCTCATCTCTAATTTCGAAACCTTGAAAAATAAAGTGAAGAACATGGAAAAAGTTGTCTCATACAACATGAGATCAAGGAACTTCTTTAGAAGAGTACTCACTTCCTTCGTATGCATATAGATAATATACACAAGAACATTGATTTATTGAAACATACTATAGGTTTTTTCCCAAACATTATGGCTAAATATCCACCATTATTAAATACAATAGTTGGATATAGGTATAGTCTATGCATGCATGGGAGTGCTCCTAGCCATGGGAAGTTCAAAGCTTTTCCATATCAATGGTCTGGAGCCATTTTTTCCCCTGCCATGGTTGAGATCCCTCCCAATCTTGGAGAGAGAGGAGAACCTACTTTCACTGGCACTCTAAAGATGGCCATTCATTTTCCATGTTTGAATGCATGGTTGCGAGGGCTCCCAATCATAGCAAGGGAAATTTTTTTCCCTCCCAATGATGGTTGGTATCCATAAAAATGATGGAGAGGACATCTCCATGGTTACCATAATGTGTATAAGTGAGCAAGGTTTCATTTAAAGGCTTGTAAATAAAAAAAACAAAGGGAAGTGACAAGTCCACAGATGTTGAAATAACTTGAAGGTTTCAACTCTCTGGAGATAATAATTTGGAATTGAATATAAAATTTCAATACATGAGTTAACATTTTTTATTAGGTTAATAAATTCAATTTCTTTTGTAATGAGATAATTTATTACTATCTATAACTTTTTTGCAATTGTTTTTTCCCTAAAATTGTGAAGGATTTTGTAATTCTCTTTCATTTTATCTTAGAATCCTTAAATTCAAATAGGGAAAATATAAAATTTATAATTATGAGTTAAGTACAAATTAAGTGTTAAGAAATATTTAGATTCATGTTGAAATCATCAAAAATTTCTTGAAGATTATAATGTACATGTTTGAGAATTCAATGCTCAAGTGGGATATGATATGTTATGATTGAATTATGTCATTTAAAAAAAAATCAATCAATGACATTGACTTAGAATCTTAAACCAAAAGGGGTTTTGACTGTCCACACAAATGACACTAACATATTTTATTTAGAATGGGTTCTCCATTTGTATTAGAATCCTCTCTAACATGGAATAAAAAGGTTAGTTTTTGGATATGTTAGTTTGCTTGCAGTAAGACATGTTAAGGACCCATTGACCGCTACTATTGTTGAAATATCCATGAAGGTAATTTTTACTTTTATATGGAGCATATTAAGGATGAAAGGGCATATGATCTAGTTATATGCCATATCAAAGTCAATTATGATCAAAATACTTGTTGGTCTTCTAAGGTGTGATTAGATTGTTGAGTATATTAGCCCTCGATGAAGTTTGACTATTCTATATGTACTGTACTTTTAGTAATGTGCTTATTTTTTTGGAATTACACATTAGCTATAATTTTGTATGAAACATTTCTTAACTTCAGCTATAATCTTGTATGAAACATTTCGTAAGGTTTTAAGTGTCTAATTTTGTATTTTATGAATAGTCTTACCTTTTAAAGTCAATCTAATACTGAATGGTTGATTCACTTTCCTAAATGGTGATTTCCCTGTAACTCCATGTATATGATGAAAAACCTTTTTTTTATCCCATATCTTTGAATTACTCTAGAGGGAGTTCATCACAACCAAGGGGCTTGAAAATTTCCATTGGAAACATTTTGAAACCCTTCCATTGTAAAGGAATAATCTAGGTTACCTTCAAAATCATCAAACATATAATATAATTGATGCAATGTATCATATTTTTTATATGCTTTCCTCTTCAAACCTTTCCACTTGTTCATCTTTGAAGAGGTTTTGCAAATGTACAAGAAAAAATCATTGATTTCTTTAGATGGAGAGATGACCTTATAAATGTCCATTGAAATAAGGGTCAATATCTTCTCTTCTATTTTCTTTTGAGGGTATTGGCAGAGAATTTGGTTCCATAGTCCCCATAATTAATCTAGTGAAGCATTGTCCTTGTATTTCTTCATCAATAAGATGTCTAACCTCTTTATCTCAGGCTCTCTCAACAAGTTTTTTTCTAAGATCACTCATATACCTTTCAATATTTTATTAGTGGTGTTATCTTCCTTCTCCTATCTTTTGCTACCATTATATCATACCACCCTCATAAACATGTAAGTTATTATAATGGAATAATTAGCCATGAAATCCACCCTTTATTTATAATAGAACTAAGATACAAAAAATAATATGATCAGACTAGGGAGATAAACAATATTAATGGAAGACCTCTTTCATTCTCTTCTACCAAAAGGTTAGAGATGACATAAAGTTTGTCAAATATGATAATATCTCTTACCTAATTGTCACCAAGTAAAATACCTAAAAATGATCTATTTTACCCTTCACAAGATCATGGACCCCAAAGTACTAAGACAGTCTGCCCAAGTTGTAAATTCTTTAGCTAAGAGGGCCTTTGGTTGATGCAAAAAATTGTCTTTAAATTTCTCAACCAAATTTAATCTCCCTTACAATAAAATTGTCTCCCGAAAATATATCACACAACCAGTTCCATAGATCCACCTATCTTTTAATATCATTTGATGCATGAACATCATAAAGGCCATTGATTCTATAATGGAATTGGAAGGTGGATGAAATAAAATGATGAAAGGAGTCTTATTCAATCTCAACAAGTGGTTATTGTAAGTAGTCTTTCAACCAATATGTAAAACCCAACACAAAGCCTTTCTAAAGCAAGCCACTAAATGTGTGCCTTTGACCTCAAACACTTGAATTAAGATAAGGCTAGGATTTGATTATTTTTTTGACATGTATCGCATTGAAATTTCATGGGGAGAGTGGCTTATAAATTTTAATGTTTAATATTCTTCTATTTTTCAAGTATGCTTAAAATGTATCCCCTGCCATGGTTGGAATCCCTCACAACTATACATCCCATCATGTTAGATAAGTAGACATATTGAGAGTGTAAATCACTATGGCTATTCATTTAAGACAAATAATAATTATGATGGTCATGCACGGAATTAGAGTACTACAATGGATTATGGAACATGGAATCAAAAGAAGAATCATTATGCATGGACATAAAGGAGGTACAACTATGAACATGAATGGAATCATAGTAGCACTGTGGACTTTGGAATAAATTTTGGAGAGCTATCACCTACCTAGATCACATATGTGCAGTTGGATGATAGAGCATGGAGACATGTGTAAAATGATTTGAAGCACACTCATTAATTTGTTTCTTCTTATGTTTTGTGGATGAAACATGTCAAGGGATGTCATGTGATGGAGATGTTAAAATTTGGCACACATCCCCCTTAGTTTTATGTGTCAATTATATTGGGTCAAATGAGTACCCTGTAAAATTAGCACTTCCATCGGGTTACATATCCATTATTATTATTTTTATTAAAGGTGGGGGGGGACGCTGGGGCATTTGACTAGGGACCCCAGACCCTACAAGACAGACAATCAGATAGGGCCTAGAAAGCCCAAATACAACCTTAAGTCTGTTACATACAACAATTCAAGACAAAGGACAACAACCAACCAAAAAATAGCCAAAATACATCCAACCAAGGGGTTTTAAGGCCCAAACCCTTAAACCTATAAATGAAACCAGCTCTTAAAAACAAAAACATAAGGTCCAAGAGATTTAACAAAAACTACCAAACCTTTGAAGCCTTCCACACAGTATCTGTGTGGCCCTCCAACTCGAAGCAACATGTTGGATGATCAAGCCTACCTTTTTTTGTTTTTCTTCTTTCTATGTACTTTAATCCATCTTCTGCTGTCTTTTAAATTTTTTGGAGAAAAAATATTTTCCAAATCTTCTTAAAGGTTATGTAAAATTAGATTAGAATCCTCTCTATCCAATATGTTAATTTTTTACTTGAAGATGAAATGATTGTTAATGATTGAAACATTGGCTTCTTCAAAAACATCTAAAATATTCCTACCTTGAATAGGTAGTGAGTTACATTCAATAAATTTACCATCCTTATCAACTCCTACAACAAGAAGGTACTCCAAAACAAGCTCTATAGCATTCTCTTCTTCTACATCTGAAATATATCTTCCATTATACTCTGGAGAAGACTGTTTCCACAAACTATTAGACGATCTAGAGAAGAATGTTTCCACCAAGTCGGTTCAGCGTTTCTTTTGACAAGAGAAGGGCAATCTAAAGATAAATGCCCAGTATTAAAATACCTACGGCACCTAAATGGTATCCCCTCGTAATCCCGTGTTTGTCTCCATACTTGGTCTTCTACTATCAGATCTATGGACGCTGGGAGATCCAGCGTTGTATCTATGAAGACTTAAATTCTGGGAAATGTGGTATGTGAAAACAAGTCAGTTGTTGAATCTATCCGTATGAATTTACTGATGATATCACTGATAGCACTGAAGCAATGTTTACTCCAGAAATGAAAGGAAAGATGCAGGAGGTATATCCAAACAGGTCTGAAAGCAAAAGAATCAGAAAGGGGATTGAAACTGGGATCCCAAGGTTTCATAAACAGTTGGTGTTGATTCCAGCGCTAGTGTTTCCCAAAAATAAGATCTTATCAGAAGAAAGAAGAACTTTGCAGAAGGATAAAGTTCCACTTTACCTTTCAAAATAGATTTCCAATGTAAGGAGATCTATTCATTTAGATCTTGAACATTGAACCAGAGAATTTCAAACTGGCATATGATTCCTCTGCTGAGATGGCATTCTTTGTTTGCCATGGCCGAGCTGAGGACATCATTTTCCAGGTTGAGAGAGAGAATTGCGGAAGCCGGTTTGAGGGGCAGACGTTTGAGGGTTTTTAAAGGATTTTTGAGTGCCTCTGCCAAGGATCTAGCAGTCTTTGGCACGTTTGTACCATCAACAGCCTTAGCTATCGCCTTAGGAGGAGATATAAGACCTGCAGCTGACGAGGACTTGTGTAGCACACCATGTGCACCGAGAGGAGAGGTCGCCACATCAGAAGACTTGGATGATGAAGGAACTGCGAATCTCAGAGCAGAAGAGCCACCTTCACCAATAAAATTGCCGCTTGGTCTAAGTCTGGGAATAAGGTCGCCAGGCAAGATGATCTGGTTTTCAATATAGGCGAGTTGGAGTGAGTCGGAGCCAGAGACATTGTGACGGTATAACGCATCTCATTGCCTAGACAGGGAGCCCAATCTGGAGAGACGATCTTAGATGGCGACTCCAAAAAACACCCATCTCTGTGAGCGGAGTGTCTACCCAGCACGTCCTTAGAGTCGTAAATCCCAGCGTCATCAAGATCGCCGCTAACAGATCTGGTGGGAAGAACAGGGGATTCGGCTGGAAGCATAGAGGAGCCAAGGGAAGGTGATTTTGAAAATTTTTTAGGCGGGCTGGACTGAACGGGAGCCTCCATATCCATTATTTGTTATAGAGGTATATATATTAAAAACGATTTTTTTTAAATAATATCAAGTAAAAAGTTTTTATAAGCCAAATTCATTTTTAAAATTATTATTAAAGTTATCTATACATAAAAAAATCTAAACTTATATTTTAAGTTTAGATAAAATAATAAATATTCTATTAAGAATTAAATAGAGTTCTTCCGATATACTGAAATTTATTACTATAATTTAATTAATAGTAATATGGATATATTTGAATATATATTTAAATACAAATCTAAATGATATAGTTTAAACATTTCTAAGCATTATATTGTCATAAAGCATAAACATAATATAAAATGTGGAGAAATGAGCTACTATTTTATTCCAAGTGTATTTATTATGTAAATAAATTGAATTATAATGATTCTTTTGAAAATAAATCAATGTTCATCACTGAATAAATTAACTATGTATAATTATGCTCTCCATTTATATTAATAGCTTAAAATTACACTTTAACAAGTTTAAAACGTTTAGATTTGTGAAGTTCTATTCTAAATTTATGATTTTTTTAAACATATTTCTTATTTTCTTTATATTTTATGAAAAGAAACGTATTTTCTTTGATAGAAATGTAAATGATAAGAAATTCAAATCTTATTAATAATATTATATTCATTTAATCCTTATAAACTCATAGTGTATAACAAATGTAGAAAATTTGATGCTTTGACTACCCTAAATTGAATGATAGGAATCACTGATTGACATTCGACATTAACTTATATTATTTTTACCTCCAACTTGTCCATATATTCCCATCTAACTCTAATTTAAGTTTCCCCCATTAAGATCTATATTTGTCTTTGAAAGAACTTTAACATTTTTGGTAGAAGATTCTTTCTCAACTAGATTTTCAACTTGAATTTCATTCTTTAAATTAATGGCTTTCTTAAATAGATGTTCATAATTATAAACTTGTTTTTACTCAATCTTTATTGAACATGTCTCATCCTTCAGATGTTATCTTAAGTTATTGATTTTTTTTCAAAATTCACATACCCATGTAATTCTATATATTATTTTATTATTTTTAATAATTAATTAAAATAATTCTATTATTAATTATCAAATTTTAATTAATTAATTAATTAAGACAATTATTTAATATTATTTTTAATAATTAATATTATTTAAATGTTAATTATTAATAATTATTTTTAATAATTAATAATTAATTAATATTAATTTATTATTATATATTAATCATTAATAATTATTTTAATTTAATTATTATTAAATTTTAAAAAATTATAATGTTCGAGATATCCCATAATTACAAGGTAAGTCTTATAAACTAATCTTTGGGCATCAAGCTTGTTTTTAAGCTTCAACGCTAACATATAATATCATTTCTTATTAAAATATCAAATAGTCTCATTTATTTGTTAGTAATCATTTTTTTAAATATCATTTATTTGTAATATGTCCTAGTTTTTTTTTTGGTAATGAGTCTCACTCTTTTGAAATATAATTATATTTTTGAGGTACCTTTGTTATTGTTTTTAATAATTATTTTACATTATTTTTAATAATTAATAATTTTTATTTTTTATTTTTAATAATTAATAATCATAATAATTACTTTATATTATTATTAATAATTAATTAGTATTATTTTTTATTTTTAATAACTAATTTTTATATTTTGTAATAATTAAAAATTTAATCAATATTATTTAATTATTAATTAGTAGTAATTATCTAATATTATTTTTAATAAGTAATAATTAATTAATATTATTTATATTTTAATATTATTAATTATATATTATTATTTTTATTTTGTTAGTTGATGGTTTTTAACTGGAGTTTAAATTGGTTTGAGAATATCCAACAACCGATCTCATGTACTTTTTCAAAGATTTGACCCTGAGTGAAGCTTGAAACAACCAACTCACTCGCATCTCATTGACAATTATTTAATATTATTAATTTTAAGTAATTAATATAATTTTATTATTGATTATTAACTAACATACATATCTTAGATGAATCTATATAGAATACAAGGATATACCATATTGAATTGTGATATTAATGAAATAAGTACCCAAAAATAATTTTTATCAACATATTTTACATAAATTTATGATATATATGAGGGTTTTGGAATTGAAATATTTGTAAATAAACTCATCATTTTCAAGTAGTTTTTCTAAAATCTTATTTCTAGTACCTTCATTATATAATATTTTTACATAGTAGATGGTAATGTTATTTTACATATTAGTTTTCTTGTTTTGTTGATTTATATACGTTGTCTTAGAAGTCATTTTATATAGTGATTTTTTTTTTAGGTAAAAATTATTTCATTGAATAATATTTTGTATAATGATTTTGTTATTATATAATATTTTTTTAAATCATTTTTTAGATTTTATTATATTTTTTAATTTTTGTTTAGATTGATCATATGTAGTTTTGGTATGTTTGATTGGTAAATGAATATCTAAATTTGATGATTGATCATATTTATCATGATTTTTTATGATAATTATTATTCAATATTGCTCTTCAAATGCTAATATAAATTATAGTAGAAGAAACTAAAATTACCTTACACTTAATAGAGTATCCTAAGAAATTAATTGTATTGATCTTAATTATATACATCTCTTAATGCTAAATTTACTGGGAAACCTTTGTCAAACTTATGACCCAAATTTAATAAACCCTTTTACCTATTATTAAACCACAAATTTATAGTAAAACTTAATAAATGGTTACCTTATTACCCTTTAACAAATAACAATATATATTATTTATTAACATTACAAAATTGACAAATTGAAAATATAAACTACTGAATCATACACACACCCTCCCCCAGATGATTTGTTCAAGTTCAAACTTATCTTAGATAAAAATATTCTATAACGAATAAGGCCATTGAAGCTAAGTGAGCAACATTAAAATTGGATCAATGTGACTACAAATTTTGATTTTTCATTCCAAGTAACTCTTCAAATCTAATTCATTTTGATTTTTCATTCCAAGTAAATCTTGAAATCTAATTCCATGCAAGTTTTGTCAATTTATTATCTTGTCATTATTTCTTACAGACCTGAGCAATGCAAGTGATGGGACTCCTGGTAGGAATTTTGTGCCTATATTTGGGTGTCCCATACAAGAAAACTCGTATGGAAATCAAGCTCACATACATCACGATGCCAAACCCAACTCTGCAGCTCACATTTCCCTGAACATACACTATCATTGTGTTTGACATGAGTATGCCCAACGACATGCCGAAGTAATACTTGTTAAGGAAGGAGATCTTATGTTTGATTCCCTCTGGGTATTGGTTATCAAACTGGTTTGCTGAAAATGATTGCATGGATGACTTCATGCCACCAGATCCACAGGAAATCATATATAGTGTTGTGAAAGATTTAGATTTACCTTGTATGCATCAACAATTTGGGAAACAGTTCAAGGTGAGATTTGAAGTGAAAAGTTTGGCATTTTACCTTATATTATTTCCTGTAGTTTTTATTTTCTTCATTCTCATGTACTTTTTTCTTTGGGTGTGTTTTTTTTTTTTCGATTTGATAGATTTTATTTGTATTTATGTGTTTGATTTTTTTCTAATATTATGTGGGTTGTTTTATAGGTATCTTTTTCGTGTTCGACTCCAAATTAATTAAAAGTGAATACACTCACACCATTATAACTTTTCAATGCTTCATATACTATTATAGAAATGTCTTATCAATATAATTAATTAATATTATTCAATGATTAATTATAATAATTATTAAATATTTTTTTATTAATTAATTAATATTATTTAATCATTAATAATTATTTTTATATTATTTTTAATAATTAATTAATAGTAATTTATTATCATATATTAATCATTAATAATTAATTTAATTAATTAATTATTAAATTTTAAAAAATAATGTTATTTCTTATTAAAATATCTTAAGTTTCATTTATTTGTTCTTAGTCCTCTTTATTTTATAAGTCCCATTTATTTGTTATTAGTCCCCTTTATTTTGTAAGTCCCATTTATTTGTAATAAGTGTTTATTTTTGTAATAAGTTTCATTGTTTTGAAATAAAATTCAATAGTTTTTTGGACTTTTATGAGTACCGAGTTTTGAAATGACCCTTTCAAGTGGAGCTTTGAAAAAGATGTTATAGATTGAAAACTTCAAATGGTTGGATGAAGACTTAGATATCCTTAATTAGGAACTCCAAATTACCTCTTCTACTAAGATTCAATAATGGCACAAGATAAAGCCTACAAGACAAGATTATATGCCCTCTAATTCTCCCAACTACCCTTTAGGGTAGAAATGCGAGTGCGAGTAGATTGTATGGATGTGATATATCCTATTAGGAGTGAAATATGATCCTTATATATAATGATCCAATACCTAATACCAACCCTAAAATCTAAGATGATGGTATTGATCGTGTTGGTATAATTAGAAGATGTTGATTGGTATAGTACTATGGCAGCCAAGTCGATACAATATAAATGTCAAAAAACACACTCAAATCCTATTACAATACAAGGGAGACAAAGATATGAAACAAATGGTATCAATCATACTGATACCATAGTATATATGGAAGATAGAAAACTTGGACAAGAAGTAAACATAGAGGGAAGATAGATAGAGACTTAGGGGAGGAAATGACTATATCCAACTCTCTTGCTTCATCAACATCTCTTTCATCCTCATCAAGCACTGCATGACACAATTTCTCATCCAAATGAGTAAACCTCCATCTACCTTAACAACTAAAGATAATTTCTCTTATTTTACGCATCAAAGTTGTCACCACTTGAAAAAACTTGTGGTATAAAGACATCATCCAATTCATCGAACATCATCCTTATCCTCTCGAGGTTGATTCTCGTGATAAGCCCAGACTCTAAAATTAAGCATGTAAATTATCATTAGACATAACATCCTTTATTATTATAATGCCCAAGGTACCCTACTCCATTGTGTCACTCAAGAATAAGTCCCTTCTCTCCTTGAGCAAGCACATGGGGTAATTTATAATGGACATCATAGTAGACATGCCACAACTTGAAATTTTCTATGGATGGGACACTATTGGGCTACTCTCAAAACATATGCCATCTTATTTATAAAGAAGTGTAATCCTTGCCAACTTCACATTGATATTATCAACTCGTCTTTGGCTCAGCTTCAGACTCTTGAAACTCCTTGGCCATTCTCAATGGGGGGATTAGATATCATAGTAAAATCACTCTAATCTCAAGATGACCACATCTTCATTATTACTGCCACATAATACTTTTATCATGCACAAAAACTGACACAACGAAAACACATAAAAAAGGGCAATTTATTTTTGAGAATGTATAACACGCATCCTACACAGATGCATTTTCCATTAGCTATAAAACATGTAAAAAGATGCACAATGCATCCAAACAAACTCGAATGCCTAAAAGACATGGATTGTAATGTGTAAGTGGTTGCACAATCACTACATAGCCATGTTGTCCACACTTACTATGATTGGTCTACAAGTTATCAACAAGCCTATAACTCTCTAAGTCAGCCTAGTGAGCCCCATGGCCCCAAGGCCCAAAAATAACATTTTGTTAATGTGAGGTGGGTTTGAACAACCCCTAACTTGAACTACATTATCTAACTCTTTGCATGGCTCAAAATTGTCTCTGGGTGAATTCAACCAATCAGAGGGCTCGATTTGCACTTAAGTTGTAATTAAAACTCATTTTTTTAATTAAGTCAAATTTAAGAAAAAATATCAGCGAAATATCATATAGTCCCTATACAACCTCAAAAGGGGTCTAAAATATCCCAAATAATCTCCTTGAGGATGGAGCACCCCATCTCAACCATTGGATCTATTCAACCTCAATCGTTGGATTTGGTCAAAGGTGAGGAAGCTCTATAAATCCTTGTGGAAGTCAATAAAGGATACCAATCAAACATTAAGTCACAAATTCATATTTTGGGATGGAGGGAGGAGTTGTTAGAGGATGACTTGTCTATAGTCATCCCTCATCTCCTTCCTCAATGTTGGATGACTACCATTAACGGAGTATTTAAGTTATTGATCCTTTTTCCATTTATTTATTTTTAGAATATATTTCGATACATGTATACATGGTTTTGTTCGACAAGTACCCATATTTTACAAAAAGGTATCAGAGAGCTTCAAGCTCCACCACAACCATTAATGGCCACTAGTAAGGTTAAAGGTAAAATTATGGAAAAAAATTATTCCATATTTTTAAATTTATCTCATATTGAAGGGGGCATACAATTAATATGGGCCCTCTTTTGGTTCAACCTGTTTTGGGATTCCCAAGAGCTCGTGATAGCCAATAAGTCCCCAAACAGCGTTCTTAGAACAAAATAAGCACAAAGTGAAAAATATAATTTTTCAAATCTTGAAACCACTTTCATGCAGAGAGGAACAAAAGGTTGATGGGGGTCCTTTTTGAGTTCCCCTACCTCCAAGCCACTGGGTCTCTGAAATCGCGATTACAAAAAGAGTTTATTAGGTTATACAGAAGTCTAAAATCATCCATGTGGGATAGAGGTCATATATAGAAAAATACTTTGTTCCAAGCCTTGAAAATTATTCCTTGTGTAAGAGCACAAAAAATGGATTGGGGTGTCGTTTGGGGTCACCCCACCTCCAGGTCCTCCAATGGTTGTAAACAGCGTTACAAAAAAGTTTGTCTCTAAGGGCAATAGTTTTGGTTTTAAATTTAATAATGTATAGGTCAAAAAAATTATAAACACTAGACCACCAACATGATCAAATTAAAAATAGTGTGGGTTGGTTGTGTGACTTAAGTTACACGATTTCTCACCCCTAACTATCGAACTAACCTTTAACAAAATTACGGCATGTGAACAAAATCGCCCCCACAAAACTTGTGGTTGCTAACCCTTTTACAATCACTAGCCCCTTAGGGGATTAACGTGCATATCACATGGTCCCATGAGGGACCGCCACTTAAATTCATTGTCCTACCCAACGGAAAGGGTGTTGTGCCCTCTAAGAGGGCCTGTATTATTTAAAACTACCCTATAGACAGTCACATTTCAAAAATTCATATCTAGAGTAGGGGTCAAAAAATTATGAAACAAGGGGAATCGGGCTCATGAAATCTATAAATTTGTGTTAAAATTGATTTGAGGGGTCTTATACCTCTATGATCATGCATAAAAATAAGCGAAGTCTAGAGTTTTTATGAAGGAAATGAGCCATTTTAGTAGTCCCAACATAAAAATTCATATCTTTTAAATGGTAGCACATAAAAATATTTTATAAATTGATATGGAATCATGAGAAAGTCTATTGTTTTATAGAATTAATTTATATAAAAATAGGTGAGTTTAAAATTATTTAAAAATTATATCAATGCATCTAGCTTTTTTTGGTTTCACACAATTCAACGAATTTTACATTTTTAGGAAAGAAAAAACATTTGTTTTTAGTCTAATATAAAATTACAGAGATATACATGTCCAATACAACATATATAATTTTATTTTGAACATAAATTAATCTTTTTTTATTACTTCTACAATCCAATACACTCACCAGGAGGAGTATACAAGTGATAAGAAATGTCAAGTTATTTCCAATGACTATAACAATTTTCCTTCTAAATAATACATATGTTCAACTAAAATATAACGATAATATGTTCTCAATAGAGAGTACATTATATTTACAAATATATATGAAGTGTTGAATAAATTGGTCTTCACATGGACTCCAAACACATTTGCAAGGCAAGTCAAAGGAGGGGCTTATCTCCCATCCTTTTACCATCATAAAGTCGCTGCCCTAAGCACCCCCAAGCCTAATACTCCTATCTTTAGGCATCATCACATCATATTTTAAGGTGGACAAGTCAATAAAAGGAGGTTTAGATGGTAATAAGACTAGACAATGAATGTCCAGTAGGAAGCGCATCTAGTAGGCTATAAGTTCACTACACAAAAGAAGTTTCATCCAAAACTAGCATATGAGGAAACAAGAACACAACATCGACACCAAAAGATAAAAATAGACATAACTTGTTTCCAACACCAAAAAGGTGCACCAAATGAGGAGAATAACGTGGGGATAACTCACCTTTGTTCTATCATCTCTTGGCCCTTAGGAGTTATAGTTCCACCATCCAACTATCAATACACAAAACAAGGCACCATGTAGGTAGGCATCAGGTGGCCACTTCTTATATAGAGAATCAAACTATGTAGAGGGCCTTGGTAATTTGGTCCACTTGCCATTACCAATATGTGAGAGTGCAATAACAAACATGCAAGTACAAACACAAGGCAATGAAATTCCACACCCATTTGGATAACCTAATGACTTTTTAAAAAATAATAAGATTAGGATGGATTGTACATATCCAAGGCCCAAATAGGCAATAAAACCAAAATGGTGGCCATTAGTACAACCTTGGAAAGCAAGGTTAAATAGAGGGTAGGACAAATGACCCTAGCCATCTTGAAAATGAATAAAATCATAAGGGAGAAACTTCTCAATTGAATAAAATAACAAAACATGAAAATAAAGTATCACATGGAAGCCTATCTAAGTTCCTTCTTGGATCCACACAATATCACTTCTTACAAGATTTGGGCAATGGCTAAGCTTCTCCTCATATTTCTCCTTCTCTTCTCCACTTCCTATTTTAGAAATTTCAAATGAGAAAAAAATCCTCTCAAGGAAGTATTTACTTCCTCATATAATCTCATCTCCGTTCTCTACAAACCAATGGGAAGGTGACACGTGTCCCTTCTCATCCATCGACTCTTGGTCAAAAATTCTTCCCTCTCCATAACTCCACTTACAAGCCCATGTGGGCAAGCAAGCAAGCCCATGCCTCATAAATAGACTCACTATCCCAAGACATAAATGGCACATGGCCTGCCTCAAAAGTGTTTGAAGGGTCCTTAGAAGACTCTCCTACCTTCTTATTGGTCCAAGGACATAAACTTTAATACAAAATGACTAAAACCTACTCTATGACTCACTCTAAAGTTGGCTCTCTCAATCCATCTGAGTTTTGAGACAAAGGGAACCACTTAAATGGATTAAAAAATACATTATGAATGAAACAAAACTTAAGGATAACTCCTAAGGTTCATAAATAAAGGTGTGAATAGTGTCCATGGGGAGGGGTGACGGGGGATTGCTAAATAGGTTAAAGACATATACACTTCCAACTAGGTCTACAAAAGGTACAAGGAGTGGTTGGATGACAATAGGTTCAAGTAGATGTGTCACCACTCTACCCATGATGTACTCATGCCCAACGTAGTCCTAGTTCACTCGTCAGTCTCCCATGTCACCTACATAGCATTACACACATAAAATACCCTACCCTAGCTGGCCAAAGTTGTAGAATATAAACAATAAAAGTGATCTCAATCCACACAACATGCACATGACATATCCAAGGCATAACATATCAATTTTAATAAACTAATATCAATCATCTAAACATATATGTGATTCAAAAACATGCTTAAGAACAATAGTTTTGTTGGTACGAAAATAATATGCATCATAATGAACAACCAAATAGCATAAATGAATTGATGTCATAATGCATAGAATAATCATCTAATTTAAGCATATAATTATTTTTACATATGCAAAACATAAACCTTTTATAATATATAGAATCTTTGTCTCAGACATAAGATACAAATAATATCTCGTGTCTCAACAACACATAAGGCACATCTCAACAGGATGAGTGTACAACACAAAATGTCTTAAGTAAGCACTATAAAAATAGGGGTCTCATAACTTTACTAAGTGGGTAGAAGATCTACCCCTTGTTAATTTCATTAGAATCATTCATCCTCAAATAAATAATATTTCATTTATGAATTCCTCAAGCCATCATATCTAACATTTATGGGAATTTCAAAAACAAAAATATGAAGTAGTTGTGTGCAGAATTCAAAATTGCGCATAACTTTCCTACACACTACCACCCTTAGTGCAATGGCCAAGAAAAATCAACCAACAAAATTCTTAACAAGATCTTGCAAAATATAATTAGGGATTCTTTTCTAGATTTACATCTCAAGTTATACCCTACACTTTGGGCTTATTGTACTAGCATCCATACTACCACTAGGGTAACTCCATTATCTTTAGTTTACAACTCAGAAGTTGTCTTACCACTAGAAATAGAATTACCCTCTTTGTGCATCTCTCTTCATGGAATCATTCCTGATGAAGAGCTTCATGAAGCATGCCTTCATGATTTAGACCTCCTTGATGAGTGATGCATGAGCGCTTTATAACACAATCATCAATAAAAAAGTTGCATAGCTAAACAACATAACAAGAAAGTCAAAATTTATACTTTTGATGTCGAAGACCTAGTATTGAAACTGTATCACACCCATAACAAAGAAGGAAAGTACACTCAAAAGTGGTGGGGTCTCTACCTATTCAAAGACATCCTTGAACCTAACACTTATAGGTTGTAAACAAATGAAGGACATATCCTCAATGAATTGACCAACATTTTGTTCTTGAATAAATATATTCCCTAACTTATATTCTTCCTAGTTTCATTGTGTTTATGCTTTTCTATTTCCTATACATATTACTTGCATCCTTATAGTTATTTTAAATTTTTTGTTGAGTTATTTCAAGTTATAATTTGACTCTCTTATAGTTCAACTTAGCATTTCTCTCTCTACACCTCCAGGTTTCTTTCACATTAGACCTAGCACCTACATTTGATCCTTAGGTATTTTGCCATTTTTAACCTCTTAGTTTTTCGTTGCAATGTAGCACATTGGGGATTGCAACCAGGATTTCCTCACAAATTATCTTTTTTTTACCGCAGTCATTTTATGTTTACAGTTAACCATTGTTTCATTTGTGATTGTTTGGTCTCTTTTATCACTAAACACACATTTTTGGGTCTTTTTCTATCACTTTCATGTTTTATAGTTTTATCTTACCTATGCCTCTTGGCTTTTCAATTTATGAGTTGTATGGTGAGACTTTGGGAATCAACCAGGGCCTCCTCATAAATTCCCATCATTTTGATATATATATATATATATATATATATATAGCTTTTACTCCCAACCTTAGCTAGGTGTTTTCTTAGAAATATATGGCAACAGTCGAGAGTAATGTTTTCCCTCACTAAGAATCAATTGTATTATCTTATGGTCAAACTATATTAATCTATCTTCATGTCCTTGTCCATATTTTACCTTTTCTTGTGATGGTGTTTCATGCCTACATGTCATTAAACCATCTTTCTTTACACATTTTTTTCTGACTAGGGCAACCCAATTGTTCTATGATCATTTCCATCATTCCCTATTTTTCACTTTCCTTTTAGGCTCACCAAGGTCAATTTCAAGATTGCACTCTTTTCTAGGGTATAAGTCTAGGAGTATGTAGGCATTGTCATTTTTGGGTTCTCCTCTCTAGTGAATTAGTGTAAGCTTCCTTTTGATATTCATCTTTATCACCCATGGTTGGTTTTTTCAAGTCCGTATGGAGAAAGAAAATAGAAAAAGTCAAAATAGTTAAAATTTGTATCATAAGAAAAGGCAATGTTAAGAGGCAAATCAAATCTTAAAATTCAGTTCACACCAAAAGATGTGATATTTTTGGCACAACTTCTATTCTATTCAAAGCTTAAATTCCATAGTTGGTCTCATAATAAATCCAGGGTCCACTGGGGTAGGAGGTCTCATTTCAGCATTTTCTATCTTCTTACATTCTAGTGCTACCTAATTTCTCATGCAAGTACCCAATCTTCACAATAGATTAATGAATTTATAAGGGGTCCTGATAAATTGGGAACATATTGTGGTAAGGTGGCAACCTTTTATGGTTTCAGTTAACATCTCTTCTGATTCACTAGTTGGCCTAAGCTTATGTTTTCTGGTTAGGGCTCTCTACGGCCATTGATGTTAAAAACTCGAAGTCTTGTCAACATGATTAAATTGTCTTGTTTTTGGTAAAGATCATGTCTTTTCCTTAGTGACACCTCTTTTTCCCTCCCTCCATTTTCCCCCTTGATAGTAAATTTTTGTTTTGAATTTATCCCATCTTATTTACTTCCTATTCTCTATCTCTTTTAGACATGGTATAAATATGGTAGTTCTAGCTTTCCCATATTTAGAATAGAGGTTGCATCCTTGAGTTATGACAATATGTTCTCTTGATCATTACCTTATCTCTATAAGATTTCTCTTAGTTATGTTTGGGACTTTAATTTTTCTATTCGCTTTTTTATAGTCCATTTGCTCTCATTTTTCCCTTTCATGTTTTCACTTTTCACATCTTTGTTTAAGTTCAGTTTTTTACTTATCTTACATCAATGTTTCTATAATAAATCAATTATATGTGTCCCTTGTTTGATTTTCAATGTTACTTATTTTACCTTGGATGCATTTTTAGGTTTTTGTGTCCTAAGTAGCCTTGGCATTTTAGCTTACCGATTTTTCTTTTTTTTTACCTACTCCTTGGATCTTTTGGTTCTAACCTAGCCTTATCAATATCAGCTTGCCAATTCTTCCAAGTTCTTATATCATTTTTTAGAGGTTTTTATTTTACATCTATTTATTGATAATTTTGTGTTTACTCACATAGCTTTTATCCATTTCTAACCAATATCGTTAGGGTTTCTAAAATACAATTACTACATCCTCTAAGATCGAGACTATGTTACTTGCATGCACTCATTTATCAAAAATATAAGGTATGTATATGGTACTTTCAGTTATTCATTTATCAGTATTTATTTTTAGTTATGCCTTTGTGTTTCTATGTTTATATCCCAAATCACGATCCCATGTTACTCTATTATGAAACATGGTGAGCTTTAGGTGGGACATATGTATACACCTAATATTTTTAATTTATCACTTTATTAACGCTTTCTGTTGTAGTGGCTTGTCAACACATAAATTTACCTAAGTTTATGCCTTTTAAATTGCATCAAGAATGGGATGGGATCGGCTCATGTTACTTTGTGAGAGATGTTTGAATTATATCATATTACAATATCACTATTGTTAGTTTTATCTCCTTTGAGTCTCTATTTGTCGTCTCTCTCTTTCTAATTCATGTCTATATGTGTTAGCTTCCCTATATCTATGGTATCATCCTATCTGATGTTATCTACTTCATATTTTTATCTCCCTTGTACTATATCAACCATCTCGATATAGTTCTAAGTGTGTTTTCTAACATTTGTATTATATCGACATGGTTGACACCCTACTATGCCAGTCAACATATTCCAATTGTACCAACCTAGTGAGTACCATCAACTTAGATTTTAGGTTGGTTTTAGGTATTGGATTAGTATATATAGGCTTCATATTTCCTAATAGGATATATCACACTCATACACTTTATTTGTGCTCACATTTCTACCCTAAGGATTATTTGGGAGAGTTATAGGGTATATAACCTTATTTTATAAGTCTTGTCTTATGGTGTCATTGAAGTTCAATAGGAGAGCTCATTAAGAGTTCCTAATTAAGGATATCTAGTTATTTATTTAATAATTTGAGGTCCTCAACCTACAACATCTCTTGTAAAGCTTCACTTGAGCCAAAAGAGGAAATTGAAGTATCGATAGGTCTAATTCAAGGTATAGATTTCTATCCTTATACTTTTTCCTTTATTTAATAGATTACATGTTGCTTATTGATTTTTGGACATATGTGTATATCATTTCTTAGGCTCTTCTTTATACCAAATAAGTTTATATATATATATATATATATATATATATATATATATATATATATATATATATATATATATATATATATATATATATATATATATAGATGATTGCTTGGGCTTGCCATTTATCACTTTAGGTTGCATAGACCCCCATTTGATTTACCTTTGCATCCTACCTTATTTAAAATCACTTACCCATCAATTACACTACTTATACCCCTTTACAATCATTTAATTTACTTCCATATTTACAACCATAGTTACAATAATTTACTTTTCTTGAGGTCTAGTGAGAGTTATATCCTTATGCCATAAGCTTAGGCTTTAAAAGCCTTTCCTCTTGACATTCAAGTTGTAGGTTACCTTATGTTAGACCTATGGATATAGTTGGTCCTTACCCACTCAATCAAAGTATATGTAGGCTCTATTCGATTGACCTTATTTGAGTACTAGCCTATTGAAATAAAAAAGAATAGTTCTAGGTCATCATATTCCATGCATACATTAGGCACACTTAATGTCAAATTGAATATAAATGATGAGGTGAAAATTTTACAAGATGTTTGAGGAAAGTAAGTATATTATCATAAATCCTTTATAATTTTTTAAATTACTTAATTTCATTATATAATTATCAATTATATTTTAATATATATATAAGTTTATATAGCCAAGTGTAAACACTTAAATATAGTATTAAGTACTTGACAATGACAAGCTTGACATAAATTTACTACACATGACTTGTGCCCACAATTATAATCCTAACTCACCATATAACATTATCCTAGTGCTTTATATCGGTTTGACCTTTTCAATCTACTATTACACACCTACAATAACATTATTATTTATTTCAAACCTACATATTATCCTGCATAGACATGCCCATATGCTTTTTTTTCCATGTGCATGGGTCACTACCATCAGTCTAGGTCAGTATCATTGTTTGTTATTAATCTGAACATGACGCAAATGGCACTCTCTTATAAATGGTCACTTTTCAAATCTAATACATTCTTATTTCTCATCTTGTATGTTTCAGATAGTTTAGTGTGATAAATTACACAATTAGACTCATATATACAAATCAAGGCCTCACTTGAAAGGAAAATTAGCACTTATCTAATACACATTTATACAGTATTTCATATTGAGCAAAGATTCCTTATTTATTCTACATTATAAACCAATTAATAGGAGAAATCACAAACCAAGTCAAAAAAATCATTTTAAAATATCAAAGCCAAATCATTAGTTGCATTCATAATGTAAAAGATCACAGTTATAAAATCACACTAGGTGGGAGAACTATGTGTGGCTTTATTTCCCTCTTTAGAGTATTGGATACTTAAGCAATGGTAAATCATCAAGGAGGGTGATTGGTGTCAGCTTAAGCCATTACACTTTATCAGTTTTTGTGAGTTTTTAACCCTCACAAACACACCTAGGGTTTCAAGGTGAAGGACATTGATTTTTTAGATTGTGTGCATTATCAAGGTTTGGAATCACACATAAAAATATTTTATATACTGGATAAGGTGACCATATGGTTACAGACACCTTTTTCAACACATGTCACTACCAACCATTATAAGTTAGTATTGACAATTGATATTGAACTATCACTGACAGAACCGACCCTATACAGACAGAAACATAGTTTCAGGACCTAAAGAATCACAATCCTACATTAATTTTTTTTCCACTGTCATAACACATTCACTTTTATATGGTCAATCAAAAAATATAACCACTTATCCCTTTGTTGTACTTACTATATCTAGAATACACAACTTGTCAAATCATTGCAATTAATTTCAATGTTTTACATTCAAATATATGCCTAAATTCACATAATAGTTTATATATTAATTAAATTAAGTAATTCATCTTAATCCAAAATAGGGTAAAACATATTGGTGAGCTTGAATATTGGTTGAACCATGTCAAACCCTATGTTTGGCTTTAGGGTTTCAAATTTCAGCCTTAGAGTTTTATTTTCAAAACTACTTTTTTTATTATTTCCTAATAATGCACATTACCCAATGTTATAATGAATGAACATTATATTTATTTTTTAATGAAAGTTATTAAGGCAATATTTTCATATTGTTCCATTTGGATATGTTTCATTTTAATCAATCACATAATAAAATGGATCAAATCTAAGAACACTAATAAGGCTAAAATTAATAATGAACAATCTCAAGCCTTCTTCAAATTATATTGTTGAAACATCCAATCCTGGTTTCCTTTTTTTACCACTAGATGTCAAACACCATGCATGACTCCTTTTGTTCCTCCTCCCCCTAGACCTCAAGGGTATACTAGCTACCATCCCACTCCCATTATTCACCCACAACTTATTTTAGCTTCTATGGTCCATGTTATCGACACAAAATGATGTAGTGTGCCCCATAATGTGTGGTAGAATACAGGTATTTGACATGTTCCTCCTCAATCCCATCCACCTCCCATGAAGCAATTCAATAAATTCAAAGGGTATGATATCATAGATCAACTAAAGAACATCCATGCTAAAAATTTTATTTTGGAGTTACTCAAGAGATTAATAGTCTACAAATACATCTTATATGAACTCTCCTTGGTGATACATAACCTGCATCATTTGCCTTTATCATGAATACATTCAAGGATATCAAAAAAAAAAAAATGACAAAGAAGACTTACCTAAGCAACACGCGAGAGAAAAATCTATTACTATTCACTCACGTTCAAGTGCAAAATAAAATGGCCAAATGTCTATTGGTAGATAATGGTTCTAGGTTGAATATCTATAACACTACCTTTTTACAACAATTTGGGATCAACATATCTACTATTCAAAAATAAAATCAAACCATAAAATCATATGAAAACACTTCTCATCAAATACTTGGATCATATCATTGGATGTAAAACTATGTCCCAATATGGTACCTGTAGACACTCTTTTTTGGCCACTTCTTTGTCTAAATGGACATTAGAGTGACTTCTTAAAAATAATGTAGGTTAAGCCTAGAAATCACTAGAATGCTCTGATTCATTAGCGCGCATCATGTGCATCTTATAAACTGTATCAATGTATCACTAATTAGGGAAATGCATTATATGTAATCATCATTTTCTTCTAATTCAGCTCTAGTCAAGTTGTGGCCTAGCAAATTGACCTTTTCGACCATGTGTGAGGGACAACTTGTCAAAATTTAGAAATAGAAATTAACTTGATTAGGGTTGCTTAATTGATTAAAACCAATTAAATGCATAGGTGAAAAGCCCATGGATAATTAATTATTAATTTTTTTTAGAAATTCATAAATCCAGATTGATGACAGCATCATGACATCACACAAATATCTGAAATGATATCACCATCATGACATCATCTTTTGTGAGTTTTCAAGCACTCACAAAATATCAAACAAACATCTGGATTTGTGAGCCATGCTTATTAATTAAAAATATTAATGGCTTGTCTCTTCCCAAACAAAACCATGGTTAAACTAAACCTAACTACACTTGGGTTAAAATTAGTTTAGAAAGTTATAAATACAAGGCCTCACCTATTGTTCAACAAGCTCTTTTGGAGTAAAGTTATCATGCAAAAATACCTTTAAGGACCTCTTTGTGTAGTGTTATAATGTCCGTTTATTGAGAGAGCCAAGACCAATTCCAACATTGCCAAAGTGACAAGGAGAGATGATGCAAGGAGAACCATTGCCAAAGATTCTTTGATCACACAACCAAACACATTCCTCCATGGCCAACATACAACTCTTTATCTCAAGGAAGGTAAATAATAGTTGTTTTATCTTCTATTAATAGTTGTATTGTTCTCTTGCTTCTTGAGTGTCTAGGCTTTAGGTGTTAGCTTTATTATTGTGTTTTTATTTATTTATTAATCATACTAACACAATAGTAATCTCCCCTCTTGGATTCCTATTGATCACAATACCTACTACCTTCCACATTATGCCTAATCGGTTACATTATGACTTACTTTTGAGATGACCATGGATACATGTTATTAAAGCAATACCATCAACATTACATAGATGTATCAAATTCATGCATGAAAGTTATTCTTATACACAACTAGTAGATGATGGCCCTTTCAAATATTGTAAATTGACCCAATCTACTAATAAGAACCAATCACAATCACAAATGGAATATCATTATATCATTACTCCATCACAACCCATTCCAACAGCTCAAATGCATACATATGAAGTGGGTGAATCAAGTATCAAAAAGGAAAAGGAACTAATCATAACATATAGATTGGCTATACACCATAAACCACAAGCTAACATATAGCAATAAAAACCTATTCTTGATCTTCCTTTAGTGGTGAATTCAAAAAATCAAAATAACATGATTACATATTATTATGATAGTGATGATGATGACACCAACATGGTAGATATGACAGATGATCAATTACGCAAGTTAAACTTCAATCCTTTGAATGAATATTTATCTCATACTTTATTCACGCCTATTAGAGTTGGATAATATCAAATTAATTCATAACAATGAAAATAGATAAATCATAAATGCTTATTCAAGCACAATCTTATGAGGGCAAAGGAAATGCAATAATGGCATACCATCAAAACATTTGACATGTAAACAATAGTTTCACTATTATCTCACATAAGGCACACACAACACCAAATTCAAGCATGACTTGGACAAAGAAGAAGTTATACATTTTAGTAAATAATGTGGAGGTGTCCTATACCAAAGCTCGAACACCATTGCAACTAGAAAGTCTTCAAGATAAATTAAGAACAATATTGCAAATATTAATTGATCATAATCTCATCACATTACCATGTACTAGACATCAATTCGTGGGACGTGTCTCACATCAAGAAGGAAAATCATGTTGTGATTATCATATAATCACAAGACATGACACAAATCATTGTGATGCATTACCAAAGAAGACACATAAATACAAGAATGAAGGCATTATTAAGATAATACACAATCAATAGGAACCACTCGCATCAAGTTCCATAAAGACAACATTTGCAAATACAAGAAGCAAAAAATGTCCTCAACATGAGGCCTTAACCATTACAATATACATGGAAGGTGACTATTATAAACACATTCAAATTGATGGCAACAAATGGGAAGCCATATGCAGTGTTAATATTTACAACAATGGGGCATGACATCAATGAATTATAGCATAACACACATCGGTAAAAAACCCTTTAGATATATCATTTTACCAATAGTTTGTTCGTCAAAAGTGGTTTATACAGAAATATGGGTCATACCTCATACTTATCAAGTGTCATTACACTAAGAAAACAATGGTTACAATAGATGTAGATTACAGCGGATCAAACCAATTAGCACCTCACTTTCTCACAAGCAAGAATAACAATCATAATTCGACATGACAATGATGCTTACTGTCAAAAAGAAAAATATTTTGAGACAGAAAAAATTAAATAATATGAACAATCAGATGTAGAAGAAGAAAAGGTAATGCAATTAAATAATATAAATGACAATCTAAGAGATATCAACTTCGATCCTCGCAAGGATGACCTACTCACTCGTTTATGAGCACTACTTTTAAATATTTCAAAAAAAAACTTGAGAAATAAAAAATATTTAAAATTCCAAAATGATTACCTAAACATAATGTGATTTTTAAAATACACTATTTACATATGTTATTTATCACATGTTTGGTAGATGGTATATTTTTTTCATACACACATATGTTTCATAGTCTATGAGTGTCATGCAAGAATTATAGGTTACACATGGACATATAGATGTTGGATTCTCCTCTACCCAATGGCCATGCCAATACTAGAGGCATATTACTCCACAGAATTCACTATTACAAGTTATATCTTTCTATGAATTATTTACCATGTTAAGCAATATATATTGCTTACACGTATTTCTAGTTACTCATATCTTACATAGTGTTACATAAATATGTTATTTTCTCTGATGTGACATTGATATATATGGATGGTTTAGGCTAGTCTTGACTTATTCTATGTTTCATTGATATTGATCCTTTATTGCATAATAGGCTAGTTTGTGCTTACTTATTATGTGTGGCCTCTTGGCCTAGGTTGTGACATCTTTGTCCCTTGTTTGTGACATCTTCTTTATGTCCCTTGTTTGTGACATCTTCTTTATGTCCCTTGTGTGAGGCCTTTGGCCTTGTTTATTGTGTCATATTTGTGTCCCTTATATGTATCCCTTGGCCTAATATGTGACACTAATTCTTAATCTTATTGACATTGTTGAGTTTGTTGAGATTGGGTGGTGCCATGATCTATATCATGTACCTTTGTTATATATTATTATTTAGTTATCTTTTCAATCATGGTTACTATTGTGTGCTTCATCGATGCATCTATATAGAAAACACTAAATACATTGAATTTCATATGTTACATACATGTCTTAATGACATATATATTACTGTGATGATATACTATCCACATGTTCACATGATTATACATGATGTTGTCTTTACACATGACATGATGTAGTTAGATTTTATTTTGAGATGACTAACTTAAAGGACACATCCATCATCTTAAAATGTGGCATTATAGTAGGCTTTTCAATAAAGACACAAGATTTCTATGAACAAAAAATCATATTTTAAGAATCAAAGTATAAATTTCATACATTCATAATGATTCAGATATCAAATGAGTTCAATTATAGGACAAATATTGGCACATTAGTATAGATTATGGGGGCATATGTCATACATATACATTTACTTTATATATACTTGAATAAATATTCATGCACACTTGAATGCATATGCATGGGCATATGTACATAGTTTACAAGAACACAAATTACATTTTTCTCACATATAAATACATTTGGTATACATATTCTTAAGGTTAGCATATAGATGCATAACATTCTATATCAGTTGATACATATTCAAGGGGCATGATATTGGTTCATGCACACACACACTATGCCAATTCATAATTAGAATAGTTCTAAAGGGGAATTATATTGATTCATGCACATTTACACATTTTACAGTGAACACTATTATAGTTATTTATTTGCAAACACTTTTTCAATCTACACCGAGTAGTAAGCAATCATGATTCTAAAAAAAATCTATATTAGTTTGATTAGTGTTTTTACAAGTAATGCATGTTGAGGTTCGGCAACACTCAACAACCATGGAATTACTTCTATCCAACCCATCATGTGGTTCACATTCTTTATCATATTTAAGTAGTTGTTTAGATTAGTACATCACATACTTACCCCCACATTTATGAGGGTTGGGGCATGTTATATTTCCAACCAAAGGGATTTCATAGTTACACAAAATTGGGATTTGATCACCCTTAATTTATCCATGTTTCAATAAGATGAACCACTCTCCAAGTGCTTCAACAGAAAGCACCTTTCTCCAATGCTTCAACAAGGAAGCATCATCTCCAACAAGTTGCAAGGGCAACAAGTTTTCACCAACACATGAATTCCTTCCTTTCTTTTTAATTTTATAAATTCAAGTTAAATTTTTAATTTTAATTTATAGACATTGACTACCATATGTGTGTTTTAAGTTTTTCTTTAGAGTGACCTACATAATTTGAGCTTCTTAAAAAAGACAAAGTGTGGTGTACACACTCAGGTATACCTTTTCCTTTTACCATAGCAATTTTATTACTAGAATAAAATGGAGCATTTGTAGACACTAAAATCTAGTACTAATACTTGAAAATGGCAAGTTTGACATACATTTACCACGCATGACTTATACACACAAATATGGTCCTAGCTCACCATCTCACCCTATCCTAGTATTGTGTATGCGTCTGACCCTTTCGTTCTATTGTTACACACCTACAAAAAATTAACTATCTATTTTAAACCTACATATTATCCTACATAGACATACCCATATGATCAATTTGTTTCTCTTGTGTAGGGGTCACTACCATCAGACTGGGTCAGTATCACCAATCAATACTGACATGAGCCTAATGGTACCAACCCTCACCCAGAAATGTTCATTTTTCAAATATAATATATCCTTATGGGTCAACGTGTACATTTCAGATAGCATAGCATAAAAAATTACCCAATTTGATTTGTATATATATAAATCAAGTCCTCACTTGATAAAGGACTTAGAACTTATCTGGGACATATCTATACACTATTACACATTGAGAAAAACTATAATTTTCCTTCAAAAATAAAAACCAATCAATAGAAGTGGCCACAAGCCAAGTCAAAGCAAGTATTGTCAAGTATCAAATCTAAATCATTAGTTGCATTTATATAGCGAAGGAGTACAAATTCACAATCACACTAGGTGGAAGAACTATGTGTGGCTTGATTCCCCTCCTTGGAGTATCAAATACATAAGCAACAATCAATCATCAAAGAGAGTGATTGAGGTCAGCTCAGCCCATTACACTTTCCCAATTTTTGTATGTATTAAGCCCTCACAAGCACACATAGGTTATAAGGTGAAGGAGGTTGATTTTTTGGGTTGCATGCATCATTAGGGTTCGATAGTGCACATACAAAGATTTCAGATATAGGCAAAGGTGATTGTATGGTCACAAACATTTTTTTCCACACAGGGCACTACTGATCACTACATGTCATTATCAATAGTCAATACTAACTCGTCCCTAATAGAACCGACCCTGCATAAACGAAAACATAGTTCCAAAAATTAAAAAATCACAGGCTTGTATTAGTCTTTTTTCCACTATCATAACATAATGATATTTAGATAGTCAATCAAAAAAATTAAGTGCATATCCCTTTGTTTTGCTTACTATATTTAGCATATGACACTTTTCAAATCATTACAATCAATTTTAGTATTTTACATTGAGATGTATACATAAATTTTATATTTATTAATATGAATTCATATAAAAATTTATATCCTAATCAGAATAATTCATTCTAATCTAAATTAGGGTAAAACACCAAGAAATTATTTCAAGAAAATTTCCCCCTGGAATTCAAGTACATATTGGTTAAGAATTAAAAATGGTTTATTAGTTGAACTCAAAAAGAGTTCCATATAACCCACTACACTATGAAGATAATTGGAACATTTGTGACAAATACGCTTAGTAGGATGAGGAGGCATGTGTGGGTAAGGTTGCATCATTAGCTAGAAAAAAATATAATATATTTATAGGCTTTAATACTTTTTGAAATATTTAATTTGTACAAAATGTACATGGAAAATATGGATGAAGGGGCAAACGCTTCAAATTCTAAGAGTAAATGCATCTGCTTGTGAGAAATTATGCAATGATTGGCTAAAGAAGAATAGAGATCCGGTTGTAGATAATTTTTAAAAACAAAAACATGGCATGTAAATATCTGTTATTTATTTATAATGATTAATTAATACTTTTTAAAAAAATTAAATTAACGTACAAAACGAATGTAGCCAAGACAAGGCCCACAGAACTAGACTAAATTAGAGGAAATTGTTGATTTATCATTTTGGAAAAATAAGTGTAGATCAAGTTATGCACAACTTCATAAGTTTATTTTAATATACTAGTTTGTAATTTTTAATTGAGACCTCAATTTAACCTTTACGTTTCATTGCAGGAGAAGTTTTATGACATTAGGGCCAGTACACAAGTTCGGGAGCAACTAAAATCCTTTGGATGGAACACTGATACACTCAACGAGTTGGACCATTCTAGGGGCTTTGTGCTTGGAAGACATTAGTCATTGTTAGCTTAACAAAAAATACCATCCAAACTATTTAATTTAAAAATATTTTGATTAACTGGTTAAAAAATATTCAACCTCAAGCATTAAAATAATTATTAAATTATGTCTTCATAGGTGAATAGACCATTTATGATAGTTGATGGTCGTGAATTTGAAGAATATGGTGAGGATGGTCCCGACTAAGTTGATCGGTCAATGCATGAATGTGACATAGAAAATGCACTAATAGATGACGATCATGATATATAATGATCATAACCAACACTAAGGTCTAGCTGAGACTCATTTTTTAATTTTTATTTTGTAAGGGATAATACATGAATTTTATTCCCTCCAATATTATTGTATATAGATGATAAATTCTTTATTTTCTCATAAAGAACATTATTTTCCCACCTAACATAAATTTATAAATCGTTTTCCTAAGTAAAAATATCCTTTTTTAGTTAATTTTTAATATTTTATTTGTGAATGTTTATATATATATTTAAATCATAATATAATATATATGTATGTATATATTTATAAATATTTAAAATTTTAATTTTGCAATTAAAATATGTATATTTATAAATTAATATACAACATATATATAAATAAAACAATATAATATAGTACATATATAAATAATATAATTATTTATAATGACAAATAATTATATTATACTTTTTTATTTTCCATAGTTTATTAGCCACGTAATTTGTGTCACTTCATTCCACATAATTGGGGATGGGCCTAGAATAGGTCAACATAGTTGGCAATGCAAACCTAGCACAAAATCAACAATGATAAAGATGATTTTTTGCATCGATGTTGCTGCAACTGTGTCACCAACATTGATGTAAAATATTAAAATTTTACATCCAAAAACATTGTTTTTTGACACGAATTTAACCCAAATGGCAATGCAAATTGCACTTACTATAATAGTGAAGTGTCCTCTCTTGGTCCTCGTTAATAGTCTATATAATACATGAAGAATCAACACATGCTTTTGCATCAGCAAAAGTAGCCACCTCATTAAAGATATCTCTCCAAATGGTAACAACATGCTTAGCATGATCCCATAATTTATAGGTATTGGACTCCTTTGAAGAGCCCATCATAATACACTTACGAAATTTAGGATCAAGCTTCTTTCACTTAGTATTTGAAATATGGGCCCATGCAACATTACCAAACACTTTGTAGTGAACAATTGTTTGTTTTGTAGCACACCATCTCTCATATAATGCAACATCCCTCACAAATTTTGTTGGAACCCTATTAACAATTTCATTTGCACAATAAAAATATTCAACCCAAACACTATCTTGCATATCTTTGCCTTGAAGCATATGCCATAATACATTGCCAAACAATGACATGATTGGTACAAAATGCCTATAAAGCATGGTTAACATAATCTCCTCTATCTAATCTCAAACACTTAACATGATGTCCAAATTGTTTCTCAACCACGACTTTCCACTCTATAAATTTTTATAATGCAAGATACTTGGGTTTCACAAAATAAAATCATTTATATCTTGAGAAATCATCAATGAAAGCTAAAATATACCTCGGTCCTACATGAGATTGATGATTCATGGTGCACAAATCAAAATGAACAAGCTCAATAATCATCTCAACACACCACACTTTTCCCTTCTCAAATCATTCTCAATGATGTTTATTGAGTGCATGTCCTTTTCACACACCTTGGGATGCATAAATAAAAGGTAGCCCATAAACCATAATCTTACAACCCGTCAACTACATGCTTCTGAAATTTAGGTGTCCCAATATTATGACCCATCAACTACATGCATATGAAATTCAAGTGTCCCAGTTTCTCATGCCACAAATGATTGTCACCATCAACCACAACCACAAATGCATACAAACCTTGAATCTGATGAACATCACTAAATCTTGAAAACTTATACGTTTTTTATTTCTTGTCAAGCAAGCCACTGGAAACAACGTGAAATTTTGTATTCATATCCTTAATGAAAATTTACTAGGTCGAAACTCAACTTTATTTCCTTGCTAAGTTAGGCGGTTAAAAAAATGATTCACTCTCAAATCAAGTACATGGTAAACATCTCTAATCATGCCTTCCGCTAGCATAATATAACCACTACTAACAATAGAATGGTTTGAGTCGCCTGTTGTGTAAACTTTCTCATCATCGGCTCTCCCAAGCTAATGGAACAAACTACCATCATTGGTCATATGATGTGTATAACTATAATTCACAATGAACTCACGCTTGAAAGTAGACACATGAAAAGCTTTAGAAGTATGTGTAATAAGAACATTACTCTTAGCATTACCATTTGACTTTCCTTGATAGTCCTTGAGATCTTTAGCCTCCTTGAGATCCCATTTCTGCTGATAACATGCAATATCACCATTTCATTACTTTCCAAAAAAAGTACACTCATTGTGCTTATTCTCCTTGGCTTTGTGACCACAGTTTCAATCACGCTCGTGAGAACTTTTCTTGCCCCATCCCCATTGCCTCCTTGGTATTACCTCAAATGTAAATCTTTGTCTTGGCTTACCCTAGGTTTTTTATTTTACGTCCCATATCACATGAACATGTTGCTTAAAACCAATTACACCCAACTTTGTGAGTTTATCTTGTTCAACAATCAGTAAGAAGCACATACTGGTAAAATAAAACCTTTCCTTTTTCCCTCAATGCAACCCTCTACGAGAAAAATGTAAAAAGAAAAACATCATAAAATGGCATCAAATGCTCATGGATGATCTCAATGATCTCAAGATCCTTCTTATACTCTTTATTGTTCTTATTCAATTGAAATAGTAAATCCTTCATATGAGATATATACTCCTCGATCTTATCAAATGAAAAAGGATCAAGTGTTGATAACTTGAAATTCAACTTATAAACACTCAACTCATCAACTTTCTCGAACAACTTGCCTAATGTATCCATCATCTCCTTGGAAGTCTTGTACTTCTTCATATGAAATTGAAGCTTAGATGAGCTATTATTTATAAAAATCTAGATCGCCTAATCTTGTTGATTATAAAATGCATCTCACTTTTCCTTAACATAAGTGAATTTTTCATCCCCACACAAGATCTGCCACAAAGCCCTAGTCTTCAATGCAATATCAACAGATGGCTCTCATGAATGAAAATTCCCATATCTAATAATTGAGAAAAATCTTACTTTCAAATTGTGTGCCACCTATAGTGCTCTAGTGGTGTGGCACCACCACTTGTCACACATTGATTTTACATAAAAGCTGACTAGAAAAATTTGGCATAAATAGAAAAACTTGGCCTCCAATGACACTTAGAAATGTGTTAGCCACTCAACTCAAGAGTTTGAGATTATTTTAAAAATAAATCCTAATTTCCACATCAATTGTATGATGTGTACAAATTGTATCAAATCATTCCACATGGCACTACTATGTCAAAAAAATTGCCAAATCACACTAACCAGCACGTAATTGTTTCATATTTGCCATACAATCGCCACTTAATTTCCATGTGAGTGTTATTCCATTGCCACATGAGTGCATAAAATTGCACATCGATGGCAAGCCGAGGGATCGAACCACCTACCTCACAAGTCCCAACAGACAACATCAATTGGTATACCAATTAGGAAAGCCTGCCTTCCCAACACCTATACAATGTGCTTGGGCTTTGTTAAACCTAATGCCCACACAGTGCCTTTATCACTTGTTTCATGCACCACACGACAACACATTAATGTTATACATGCTTAGCTCCTAGTGTTAAGTGCTGAATCGATAATGCACAACTAGCCCCTTCCACAAGAGACTCACAACCTACGAAGTTGAATTTGGAGAACGAAATGGACAAAGTAGGAAACAGAGAAAAAAAGAATTGTGTTATTTTTTTGTAAGGAATCAAAAAATGCAATCAGATATGAAAAGTTATGTATGTAAATGAGAGTTATTTTATAAACTCACTTTATCCTATACAAACATTGTCTTGAGAGTAGAATTCCACGTACACAAATCTCTTTGACGAAATCTTACTACCTCCAAAATTTGCAAGAAATTCATTTATGATATCAAAATATTCCCTTTACCAAAAAAATTATTGGATCTCTCTTTTTCAAAATAAAAACTACTTGAGTTACACAAGATAAAAATGCAACTAAACACCTTTTGATATCACCACTCCTTTTTGCACCCTCGATGCAACAAATAACTAAAAATTAGGAATTTTTATACAATAAAAAACTAAGCTTTAGTACCATTTAATATTAATGGTATAGGACCATAGTCAATCAAGTAATTAACTCCACGTGAAAATAAGAGAACACATATACATGATGATGTCAAAAGACACCTAAGGAATGGTATCCTTTGAATAAATGAAAGGAGCATAATGAAATTGGACGATAAGATGAGAGTCATCATTTATTTATACACTTAGTAAGTCACTAACCCCAATACACACATATTAATATGAAACATAGCCCAAAGATATAACACAAATGTTGATAACTCAATAGGACCCAACAAGTTGGATTTGACACTCTAATTATGAGTAAAATGGTATCTAAATTTGATTGCAATTTGTTAAAAAGTTTGTGAGGGTTAGGTCATGCAACTTGCACCATTTGGGCTACCAATTTCTAGGTATATAGTGTTTGTTTTATGGGATCCTTCTACTAACTTTTTTAGTTAGTGGCATTTAACTCCATGTTGTAAAACTACAAGCATGGCTTCTAAGATCATATTTCTTCCATGCTAATTGATTTAGAAGGACAAGTACAAAATTCATTAAACTAAAGTCTGTACATTTGAAGAGATGTTTTAATTCCCGTATTAATTATTAATTTGATGATGATGATGATGATGATGATGATGATGATGATGATGATGATGATGATGATGATGATGTTTTGCTTTGTATGAAGTTGGCAAAGAAGGATAAGGAGATCTAGAATACAAGAGCCCTCATTTAACATATTATGAAGGAGATTTCTAAACTAGGGAAAGATTGTGTGATTTGTATCAATGAACTTCAAATTGATAATGAAAGCACTATTGAACATGTAGGAATTTAAGAGCCCTCATTTAACATGTTATGAAGGAGATTGCTAAACTAAGGAAAGATTGTGTGATTTGTATTAATTAAGTTCAAATTGATAATGGAGGCACTAATGAGCATGCATTGGAGGAGGATATAATAGGGTATTTTCTATATCATAGGATTTTGTTTCTTCTTTTGATAATGATGGCATTTCCCTTTATTTTGTTGCCAATGACGATTCTTATGATAATGACGATATTCCTTATAAGAATGATGTTTCTTTAACTCATGTTCATTGCTACAAATATAATGAACCGATGACTCTTGTTCTAATTTGTCTTTTTGTTATCATACTTTGTTCTCACTAGATAGAATCCTTCTTATGATGATTCTCGTGTTGGTGATGATACTCCTTATATGCATCGTGATGTTTTGGCATGAGGAAACTTCTCTAAGTGGCTTTGTGATGCACATTGGGGGCTTTGGTTCCAAGTTACTATAAAAATGGGGTATACAAGTGGTGTGATTCGCAAATATGTACAAGGGGTTTTTTTATCCTATTGAGCTAGTTATTAGACTTGAGAGAGAAGTCAATGGTTATGGTGGTGTGGTTGAGGGTAAAATAAAAAACCATCAACCACTCAGTTGATCAAGTTGCACATACACAACATGGAAGCAAAAACATGAACACATTCAAAATGGAAAATATGGCATTGTTCATTAATTTTTTTGGAAACCCAATACGTCAAATACTTGCAATAAATACACAAACACTACTCTTCTACACTTCATTCTCCAATTGGAATTAGAAATGCACTCTACACCTATCTTGAACTTTGTACTTTCTGGAAAACTCTTTTGCAAGTTGCATACACTCACTTCCTTGCGAGCTTAACCTCACTTTTCCAACTTCACTCTAACAAATTCCAAAATCCCTTGTCTCTAATTCAGATTGAATATTCAACATCATAGTTCTAGTTTGCTACATGAAGGAAAATCTTTCATGATGGAAAATGGAGGTGGTTCATCTTCTAAACATTACAATATTATGTCCTTGGTTCAATTTAAAATATCTAGATATTGTTTGATAAACCATGATTTATGACAAGTTTTTTGATACGTGTATAAAAAGAACATAACTATTAAAAAGTCTCAATAAGCTCTTGATGTTCTCCTTGTGACTAAAGACAAACTTCCACAAGATCAACTTCGACAAAGTCTAATTCCCACTAGACCATAATATTTAACTTTTATAAGATCTAATATCCACTAGACCACAAGATTCAACTTCCATAAGATCTAGCGCCCACTCGACCACAAGATTCAACTTCCACAAGATCTAGCGCCCACTAGACCACAAGATTCAACTTCCACAAGATCTAGCACACACTAGACCACAAGGTTCAGTATCCATAGGTTCAAACACACACTTGACGTTGGAATATTCTTATTTTGATTTCACTAATGTGTTCGAAAAACACGTGAAATGAAAATAATGACACTTATAGAGTATGTATGAGCAAGATGTAACCTTTGAAAGGTCTATAGTTCGTTAGACCAAGAGAGTCGTATTCCATAAAGTGAAACACACCCTTGACCTTAGAATCTTTTGATTTTGGTTTCACCAATGTCTACTCATAAAACCATGTGAAATTTAAAAACTTCGCTAAATTTTGAGCTTGTATGATTGATGGTCTCTATAAGTTGTGGGTCTAAGAGAAGGTGTCATGGTTGCAAAAGCATACAATCATCTCCAAGATGACTATCATAAGAAAATTTCAAAAAAAATCCTACTCTCAATTTCAACTAATGTTCTTGTCCACAGGACCACATAATGGTTTCAAACATGTAGGACAAAGTTGCCCTACCAAGGATGTTCCTGCATTAGGTTATCTTGAGATGCTTCTTATAATGGATGGTGATCTATCTATTTTTTTAAATCAAGTCTTTAAGGATACATTGGTAGTTGATTCCTCTTAACCAAGGAATCGACATATGGGCCTTCATCAAAGTTAACTCCTTGTAAGAAGATAGTAACAAGCGACTATAGCATGGTGCATCCACAAGAGAGGAAATAATAATTAGGGTATGGACCATCCACAAGTAAGACATCAATGTATTTTGTTTGGAGATTGGAGGCATTCTACTTCAACCTATGTCCATTTTGGAGTGACTAGACATTTGAGCCCTCAACATTTGGGCTTTCTCATTGCTATGTTTTTGGTCGTATTAAGAGATGGAGATTGGGGAATCATGGACCAACACATTTTTCTAGTGTCAATTATGGATAAGTGATATTATTTCTTCGATATATCTATGCTTGTATTGAAAGGCATCATATAGATTAGTTGCCTCCCCAATAGGGCCTCATGTCTTCCAATGTTGATATTTTGTTAACATTATTTATTTGCATGATCCTATGACGGGGTGGGTCATCAATGGAGGTAGAGTCAACCTCCTCAAGATAATATGTGGCCAATGAATAGATGAAGAGCTTGTTGGGGTGCAGGTTTATGTTTGTGTAAAGTGCATCTATGATAGTTACTTATAATGATTTGACCGCTTGTGAAATTTCTAGAATCCCATATGGTAAATTTGGATTATGATGTAATTTGTAACCTTTTTTTTTTTTTTTTTTGCAAAGAGATTATTTAGATTTAGTTGATGAGCATGATAGGCCCCTTAAGCCCTGGGCAGCATTGAGGGTGTGTTTTTCTCTTGATGGCACACAATTATGGTGAGAAGACCACCTTTGATCATGTCTTGGTAAGGAGCATATCCATCTTGTTTGGGACATTATTTGATCTTTGGCTTTGGTTGATGAGCATCTAGGGGTTTTGTGAGGCTCCTCAAGATAGTTTCAAACATGGAGTGCTTCAGGGGATATGTGGGTTGAGAAGGGATGTTAAATAAATAATCATCACTCCAAACTTATGGGCATTATTTCTATGGATATGCAAATGAAATTAAGGTCGCAAAATTGTAGTATAAAACTTGCAATACGAGCTACAAGATTAGTCATGAACTCAACAAAGCCATCAACGAATGATATAAATTCATTAGTAAATGATATACGATAAAAGCAACCAAATTCATTGGATTTAGTTAACTGTGATGGGTCCTTCGGCCTTGGGCAGCCTTGATGATGGGTGTTTTTTTCTCTTGATGGTACATGATTGCAAGGGAAAGAAAACCTTTGATCGTGACTTGATTGGAGCATTTTTTAGTCACTCTTGGGACTTAACTTTGCCATCTTAATTGGTATGTTGGCATCTTATTGTATTTGATTATCATTTTTATTATGTCGGACTTATCTTGGCAATTGTTCATGTATAGCTTGCTTCTTGTTGGCATGCATTCATAAAAGGAAGATAAACCTTAATTATACCTTGTTATGAAGTACATGCACTTAATTTAAATTTAAGCATTACTTGGCTTTTGGATCTTTTTGGTTAAGCACTCTTCATGGATCATTTGACTGATGTATCTTCAGCTCTTGCGGGTTGAGCATGGTTTGTGTATCTTTTTGCTTTTGCTGTTAGTTCATCTCATTAGGTGAGTGATTGATCCATGGATCTTGATCGCTTGAACATGGATCATGTTGACTCCAACTTTGTAGATAATGAGTGTTAGGGTTGACTTGTAGTTGAGATAGCGGCGGAGGTTGTATCTACACTTGAGCATCAAGGTGTGTATTCTTGTAGTTAAAAAAGAAGTTTCTTTTCTATTGGGCTTCAAGAGGTTTCTTCATTGAAATAGAGGTTTCCTTTTCACTTGGGCTTCAAAAGATTTCTTCTTGTAGCTGAGTTAACAAAAAAGGTTGTCTCTTCACATTGACTTTGGGAAGCTACCATTATGGGTGTATGTTGGATAATGTCTTCCCTATATCCCTCAAGTTGTGTTCATTCAAGCAAAACCATTGTGACAAAAGGATTGATGTAATGAAAAAATTATTGAGACCAACAATTATGCCATATCCATGATGACAAAAATTATGAGTTTGATACAATCAAAGCATGCACGAATGAAACACCTCTACATTGTCATCCTCGTTATTCATAGAATGCCTTGTATGGACAAACAACTAGCTAATTGGAGGTTTTATCCATAGATCTCGCGATGTCATGGAAATTATAGAACTCAATAGATATCTCTTTGCCAACTTGCCCTAAAGTTTAAGGCTCTTCAACAAAGTGTGCACTTCTATTGTAAGGGAGTGAGTCCCAATACTTTCAATTCCACTTTATTATTTTGAATGAATCTTCAACTCAATCAAGAGATCTATAGGTAGTTGGGGATTTTGTCCATATATCTTGGGATGACATGGATGTTATATGACTCAAGATATCTCTTTGCTGGCATGGCCCAATGCTTAAGGATCTTCAACGAAGTGTGCACTTAAGGGAATAAGTCACAAAATTTTCTACATTATTATTTCTAAGGAATCTTCAATTCAATGAAGGGATCTACAATTCTTTCCTTTGAGGTACCGACATGAAGATAATTGTATTAGTAATTTGTTGATTTCCCAGATTTGTTGATTTGGTTTATCTCTATTTGTGTATCTATCTAGTGGAGACAGATGACTTTTTTGAATGTGTAACAATTTAAGATCTCAAATTACTAAGAATTACTGTCATCAAGAAAGATGTTAAGGCTGTCACTTAATGATTTAGGGGGTGGCTTGTATTAGTTTAGATGTATTGGCTTTGGAATAGCATCACTAACTAAATTCCGATATTGCAATTCTGGATAGGAATTTAAATTGGATAGTTCAAAACGTGGCATTCCTCAAGGAGCTACAAAAACCTACAAACAAGGCAATGGCAAAAAAGCCCTGTGCTTGAGTGCAAAAACTACTATAAATAGGATATGAGGGTATCAGCTATTAAATGTCTCATTTAAAGATGAAATTTACATTTACTCGGACCACATGAAAACTTTGTGAACATTGAGGTGGTTAAAATGGCTTGCACATTTATTTTATAGAGAACTACCATAATTTTTGCGACTGTACTTGATCAGATACATTCTGTACTTGAATATTAGTATTATCGGCATAAGACCAAATTTATCAAGCTGACTTGGATTTGATTGGTAAGTTCTAACAAACCTTGGTCCATGCAGCAACTAATGGTGTTCTAATAGGACCTGGATCAGCAGTTAAATTTATGGAACAGCATCCATTGAAAGCATTTATGCTTAATGCGGAAAACAAAACAATCTTAATAGTGAACATCATGTAATTGGCCAAGTGGATAAATCTTTTATTGGATAAGGCATCCAACTTGCATACAATTGGAACAAAACTTATGAAGCTATTTTATTTATTTCGATCTGCATTGCTGAGCTGTCTTCAAACATTATAAGTAGGATAATGGAGAAGTAGAGGAAGATGCCAAAGGTCAAGCAAAGATGAATGGATAACGAAAAGGTGCAATGTAGAATTACATTCATCTGCAACACCTGTTAAAGATGGACTTGTCATAATCTGGTTTTCTTGTTTGTTAGAATAAATAATCACATCACGTGTTATTCCTATTCTGTTCTTTATAAATAACCTATAAAATAAATATCACAATTTCACTAGCTGATGTAATTAGCATTTTCTTTGTTCGTCCCCTTTGGCACCTAAATGTAAGTTTCCCCCACCTGCATTTGAAAATTTAGTAAATCCATTAAATATCCTTCTTTGTGCATTAAGAGGAGCTTTTAGATGGCCTTAAAACAAAAGTTGCATTAAATGCGTTGCCGATTTTTACAAGTTGCAAAACAGTTGAGAGCATTATTGCTGTCCTTTTCTTAGTGATTGACCACTCGAGGCTGCACCCTGACAACATGGACAAATTAAAGAGTTTAATTACACTATGGTAATCTACCAAAAGTATATGGCAAAAATCTCAAACAAAAGAGGGCTTATCGAACCGTAAATCTGGTTGGTTGCCCAGCTAACATTCCCCTCAAATGGTAACAAAATAGTAAATAAATGAAAACATATATCTGAGTGCCTTGTCACAACAACTTTTTAAGATAAAGAACTAAAGCAAATATATCGCTCAACTTACAACATTGGAAAGTTGGTCTCTTATGAAGTACATAGACCTCAACATGGCCTCCAGAGTATCTTTTGTTATCTGGAACTTGACATCTGTTTCTCCAGATGAAGACTCTGTATTCTCCTGAAGCTGCATTTATAAAGCAAATACAAAGTTATAGTGTCAGTACAGAACAATTATTTCCTTGAAATGTTTTCATCTGAACCTCATCTATCCTGAACTAAATGTGTTCAAACCAAAACAAGCTTTGCTTGAGTTTAAGAGATCAAGGTATGCTTCATATCCAATATTAACCCAAAAACAAATAGCAATTATCTTATACTACTAAGACATGAAAAGTAAGCTTAAGCAAATACCTATGCATTGAAATATATAATGTATGTAAAATAGCACAGTTTGCAAAATTTTGAGAAAAAAGCGACGTGGAAATCAGAAAGATGCAGCAGATGAAATATTTTTCCCTTCTTTTATTCGTATCCCATCTCTATGCCTGCATATGGTAATCACTGCACAAAAATAGGTCCAAGTTAACGAAACCAAAATATCTCATGCTCCTTAATGGATAAAAAGGCATTTTCCAAAACCTCACAAATGTAATGATAAACTGCACCCTCGATATTGGTACAACAGAATTAGGATTCGCAACCCGCACACCCTCCCACCCTATCTCTCTATGTGTGCACGCTGTGAATCTACATAGATATGTGTGCGTATGTGTACGTATTGGGGTTTGATGAGGAGGAGGAGTGCAAGAGTTTTTGCCCCTTCCCTGAAACCCTTGGGGGGCAGATTGCAGAGAGGATTGGAAATCCTTTTCTCTTTTCCCAGATCATATCTGTCACCTGTCTGGGTCTTCCGTGCAGACAGAGACAAGAAAACCTCTTGGGAAGCTCTTGTTTTTCACACATCTATAGCACTTTGTTCATCGAGAGGTGGATCCAAAATATTTCTTCCTAAGCCATGTTTTATTCTATGCTTCGGACTGCAGGCTCTCCCTTCATGAAGCCTTACTTCTTATGGTGTGTTTGGTCCGTTTATGAGAAGGTCAATGCAACCAGATGGCACACTATGATACATCATGCCATATAACACCAACCAAACTAAGATGTCATGTTATACCATCCCATGCTACAACTTATCAGTAAATAAGTATCCATCCATAATAATAACTGCAACAAAAATAGTCTTCCCCAAGAGTATTCACTATTCCTACCATTGACTACAAGCTGAGATAATATACCATAATTATCAGATATATATATAACCACTTCCATAATTGCAAACAATACCTAGATCACAACCTGGTCCATAATCAGCGACTCTATGAATAAACACAATTCTCTAAACAGTGTTATTCAGAAAATGTTGGAGACTAATCTTTATCTAGGTTAATTTATTAATCCCGAGTCAATTTAGGTGTGTGTAGGATTTCTTATTATGTGAATCTATAATTCACATATCCCAGATTTATGAAGTGTCACACCTCTTTTGTCCATTTTTTACAGGAATTTTGGAGTTATATGTCATATGTAACTTTTCTCACACTTGTCACATACTTCCCCCTCACCTTAAGGGGATTAATGACACTAAGCACACACTAAGAAGGTTGTGTAAGAGATTCTCTGTAACTCCTCTTTCCTTCTAGCTCTATTTAATTGGCTCTCTCCTCGCATTTTGCACAAGTTCATCTTGAGACGCTTATGGCTTGAGGCCCGTCTTTCTTTTTCATACGAAGATTGTATTTGGAGAATATTGTTGTTGCAAACCTTCTTAATACTCGTGGGGTTTTCTTCCGTTGATTCGGTTTCCACACTTAACAACATGTGTTTCGCATTCTCTTGAAGGCTTACTTTTGAGGTGATATTTACATTTTATGCATTTATTTGCTTACTTTCAACATTATTTGCATAGATCCTTTCGTTTATTTCTAACATCATACTATAGCAGGTTATTTTCTAAACGTTGAACTTAAATGTTTCCAAGATTCTTGGGTGGAGAAAAAGCCAATTTTTTTTTTTTAAGATTCTATTAAATCTGTTTTTTCTTAATTCCCGTCTTACAGAAAATGTTGCATCTTTAGATTTACGATCTGGGTTTTTTGGATTTATTTGTTTTTAAGCTAGAAATACCCTGTTAAATTATTGCACAAACCCAAATCATCGTCAAAATTGTAACCATTTTTTTCCTAATAAAAATAAGTTTTGTCTTGAATCATATTTACTTCATATAAATGGCATTTTAATGGTTTGGGTTTTTAATGTCTTTAACATTAACATTGGATTTTAATGCTTGTTTGTTTTGTTAAAAGATTTTCAAATTTAAAACCAAAAAAAATCATTAAACTTCATTTCTCTCATGGAATGATCTATTTTGTCTTTATTTGACAAATGTTTTTAAACTAATTGTTTTTTGAAGTAGTAATGTTTTTTAATGTTGAATTTCACTCACTTTGGCATTAATGCTAAGTTTGACTTTTTAAATGCTTTGTTGTAAATTCATACAAAGATAATGGCAAGTAATTTTTATCAAGTTTGTTTTTGCCTCTTTGGTAACTTTGGCAAACTTTGATTTTTTTCATTTTTGTTGTTATACTTTGATTCAACTTTGACATTTGTATAACGTCTTTGTCATAAGCAATTATTTAGCACATTCATATAATTTGCAAATTGCTTAGTTGTATTCACTCCTATTTTGCCATTCCTACTAATCTATGGTTTTTAAACTAAGAATTATTTTTAACTTTTGAAACTATTATGCAAAAAATTGTTTTCCAAAATAATGAAATGCATGCTCTTAAATGTCAAATTGAATGTCAGAAAACGACTCTTAATGCTTTGCAAACCTCTTTCAATGAGAAATTCAAAAATATGCATAGCTTAACTGACACTTTGAACATTTAAATTGTGTCTTTTGAAAGCATTCATGCCTCTAATAATGATATCAAATGTGTTTCTAATAAAAATTGTATTCATTGCACACTTATACTTCTATCCATGGCTTAAAAAATATACACTTAATGGTTCATGATGAAGGCAGTCTTGGAAAATATGAAAACAACATTGTTGAAACTATTTTGTTTAAATCTAACACAAATTTTGCAGGACTTGGTTTTAATGTCTCTAATATTAATGAGAAGTCATATTGTCCCCCTCATTGAAGGACTTTTCAATCTTATAAGACTTCTTTTGATTATAATGTTTTTCGTGCTCATATTTTGGTTAAAAATCATAAAATTTGTGGGCATTTGGTAAACAAGGACATGATATTTCTAAATATTGAAAATTACATCCAAGTAAATCTTGTAGTAAATTAACTCATAACATTTCGCATTGTTGTAAAACCACTAAAACACTTCATTTTAAACTGAAGCACGTTTGAATTCTTAAAGTTATAGTATCTTCTAAAAACTTTGATATGCCTTCTTTTGATAATTCCTCAATTGCTTCAAGTAGGATATCTTTTGAGCATAGCGAAACATCTTCTTTGTCTCACTTTCGATAGTTAAAATCTCAATTTTTTTCTACATTCCTTACTTTTGTGCTTACTTCCTCTTGTAAGTTGTCAAGGAAATATACTTTGTTTGAAGCTAATTATTTTTTTAACCAATTTTTTTCCGTACAAGATTCAGCGTTTTGTTATGAAAGTTGTCTTTTGCTCATTTTGCCTTGTAGTGGGTCTACTTGTATTGCATTAATTGTATGCAGATCATATTTTTATGGCATGTTTATTTATTTAACACAAAAATTGGCGTTAGCTTGTGTGTTTTGCAGGTACAATGGATCATATCTTATCATCTATTTTCTTGTTGTTCTTCGCTCCATTGTGGATTGACTTTCTTGGCCGAAGAGGATTCTTGGAGATTGTTGATGATTGCACCCTTCACCTTTTCAAGATTTTTAGTGACACCTATTCTCTTCTTCTCTCTTTTCTCAATGTAATTTTTGTAATTCCTCTCAAATGAAGTTGTCATCAAGGTGAAGTATTATGTAATGTCAACTCCCTTCTTTGTTAAAGATTTTCTACTTTTTTGTAACTCCAAATTAAACTTAAAGGGAAGTGTTGAAGATTAATTTTTATTTGAATTAATTTATTGATCCTAAGTCAATTTAGGTGTGTAATATTTCTTATTATGTGAATTTATAATTCACATATCTTGAATTTATGAAATATCCCACTTCTTTTGTCCCTTTTGAAAAGAATCTAGAGTTAAATGTCACATGTAACTCTTCCACACTTGTTACACACTTCCCTCTCACCTTATAGGGATTAATGACACCAAGCACACATTAAGAAGGTTGTGTAACAAATTCTTTGCAACTCCTCTTTGCTTCTAACTCTATTTGATGATCTCTTTTTTCTTTCATTCTACACAAGTTCATCTTGAGACACTTGTTTATGGCTCGAGGCCCATCTCTCTCTCATTCTTTTTTTTCTTCTACTAAGATTGTACTTGTAGAATATTATTGTTGCATGTCTTCTTAATACATGGGTTTTTTTTCGTTGATTTTGTTTCTCCACTTTACAACTTGTTTCTCACATTCTCTTAGTCGCTTACTTTTGAGGTGATATTTACTTTTTATGCATTTATTTGCTTACTTTCACCATTATTTGCATAGATCCTTTTGTTTATTTCTAACAAAGAAACAAAGGATCTAGAATCTTTTTATATTTCATAATCATTAAACATTCCATGTGAACGGAAACAACTACAAACTACAATACATAGAAATCTAAAATTATTAACCTTTTGTAAGGAAAACAACTATTGAAATTCTTTGAACAACAATACAATAAAGCATGCATCTACATGATAAAAACAAATTACATGGACAAGCCCTCTTGGAGTAGAAAATCGACACCGAAAAATTTGGGACTGCTTTATTGTTGTTGGACAACTCTATGATAGAAAAATTCCTCATTTACAAAAAAAAATATAGTGGACTCCTTTGTTACAATCTACTATCCTACCCTTAAAAAAGCCTTCGAGGGTGATTTTAGAATCCACTTATTCAATTCCTTGGTCTGTTCAAGGAAGACGAATCGTTCTCTGACAATATATAAGATGCCCACTATGCCAATCATATGCCAACTTATGTTACAAGCATTAATGCTTATATAGCAAGGTTGTACCTAAATACAAAGCCTCAATACTTAATATCGTTGAGGATCAAGGTCAAATTTTATTTAAGGTTTATTATCCATCTTAAGGACCAAGGCCAATAAGGCCCATATGCTAGCTCGAGGAATGAGGCATTCAACCCAATTCAAGGCAGTGCCCTAATTAACGTTGTAATTTAAAGCTTGGAGGAATATTATTTAGAAAGGATAAGTCAAATATGATAAACTAGTCAAAGTTTGAAAGCAGCCAGCCCAAGTCATAATGTTGTAGATACATAAATTTGGTCACAGGGATTTGACAATGTTAATTCTTGAAATATTCCTAACAACATGACTTGCACCCAATCACATGACTCTCATTCACCATTTCTCTGCATCATTTATCTATATGCGGGCTTGACCCTTTTTTTGTCATTATCATTATACAAAAATTTCAAATGCCAAATACTCAAACTGTTTAAAATCACCTTCAAAGTATCTCCAACAGAGGACAAGTGTGATTGTAGGCAACAATCAATCATCAAAGGGGGTGATTGTAGGCAACAATCAATCATCAAAGGGGGTGATTGAAGTCAGCTCAACCCATTACACTCCCCTCTTTTATCATAGATTTTCAAGCTATCAAAGTGCCCTAGGGGTTTCAAAGACGAGAAGACAAATAGCAATTTATGTGCAGCCAAAACCTAATTACATAAATTCAAAATATTCATTATCCACAAATGCAGCAAACACAACGATTGGTTCTTAAGTATGGTTAACCAGGGCAAGTCCACAATCAACAAATTGGAATGCACTACACCGTCATCCACTTAATGCACTCATGTCAAGAAATTTCTTCTACTTTTCTCTCTAATTTGTCTTTTTCAGAATCATGCTATCTCTATCTTTCCCTGTCTATCACGTATAATAGTCAACTGGAACAAATCCACAGTCAACAGATCGGAACACACAATGTTGTCATCCACTTACAACAGAGTTGTCCAACAAGTACAATCACCTCTTCTTTTGATTTCTACTCGCAAATACTCAGAACAATCAACAAAAATCAATGTGCAAGCTGAGTATATTTCTTCTTAGTGTTTTTCAAAAATAGCAACTTTTCATATTTAGTAATTTGTCAAAATCAAAATAGATAAATATTGTACATCTTTAGCATTCTAATTTTTCTAGTTTTACACCTCTTAGAACACATTACAATTTTTATTGTCAAAAATATGATAAAACATATTGGTGAACCCAAACTTTTGTTTTTCATTCCATTGCTTTTCTGACTTGATTTTTCATAATTTCAATTTATTTTTGTCTTCCTAGAAACTACATTCCAGCAGTTTTAAAACTCATTAGCGTTGTCATTTTGGGCAAACCGGTTATCAATTTTCTTTGAGCCGTGATGTGAGGAATACTAGCCCAACACACAAGCCATTAGACTACACCATTCATGGAGTTTAGTTTCCACATACCTCACGGTATATTGGAAGTGCCTAAGTTTTGTTTTCAATCATCAGAAGTGTTTGGCCATTTGTTCTTGTAGTGCACTAATAAGTGGTTCGCCACGAGAAATTACTATTAATGTACCTTAGAGATGAAATAGTGCAACTACGGGTACGGTGGAATCCTTCATAGTTAGTGTCTTAACAACTATGTTCATTGTTTACGATTGGGATCAGTGTATCTAAGAGCTTACAAAATAAACACACCTTGACTAATTGCATCCTTTCTCCTTGTTACAAATTTTCAAAATCCCAACTCACGATAGATGCATTTTGCTTACATATTTTTCAATATTATATTACGTATTGCTTTCCAAGCTGTTATTTGGATTCATTATATATTGACATCAATCAAATTCGAATGCAACATAAATTCTAAAATGACTAATGTACAATCTTACACCGTCCTTAATTCTTATTGTTGTAATATCCAATCTGAGCTAATACTTGTGACTCCCAAGTGCCAAAGGGCATGCATGGCTCAAATTGTTCCACCTACTCCTAGACCACAAGGTTATCTCAATTAACATCATGCTCCTATTATCCATCCATGACTCATATTAAATTCCAATGTCCATGTTGTCAACACTCGACGAAGGTGAGTACCTTATCCGCCCCGCCAAAACGAAGGTGGTCAACATGTTCCTCCACAACCCCTACCACCTCCCACAAGGCAAGTTTATCCATCAAAAAGGTATGATATTATGGATCAACTACAAAATAGTCATGCTACGATTTCAATGTTAGATTAAAAAACAATGTCAATGTATAAGGATATTCTTTATGAAGCATTACGCAACACAATTTTACCAAGTAACGCAAAACCACCTTATGTTGCTTCTATTACAAACACTTTACAATGGACGGAAGAAAGTACTTTCAAAAACAAAGACTTGCCTCCTAAGCATATCATAGATCACTACCATTATATATCCAGATTTTCGTGCACAATAGGGTTGTCAAACAAGTTCTTGTTGACAATGGGTCAAGTCTAAATATTTGCAACTCCTTAAATTTACTAGGTATATAGGCAAAATATCTTACAAATTCAGACATGAACATTCAATGATTTGATGATATTCCACAAAAAGTTCTCAGACAAACTACAATACATATAACCGTGGATCCTCGTACGATAGCCACCATTTGTCAAGGCATGCCGAATGACCTCAATTATAATATTCTTTTATGGAGTCCATAGATACATGAGACGAATGTGATTCCCTCTACCCTACATGCATGTTTAAAGTTCAGACAACAAGGATACATATATACATGTCGTTAGGATCAATAACCATTTCAATATTGTGCATTAATGCAACCTAAGGATCATTACATTCCTCATATGCAACCACGTACAACAATTCTAATCAATAGAACCACCAAGTTTCTCTTCCAATCCAATGGCATCATCAACAAACTATAGTGAATATGGATTTGGGCTTAAATATTTACAAAAAAAGGATATACAAAACAAGGATTGGGAACACATGCACAAGGCATTGTTAACCTCATTCAAGTAGTTCAGCCAAATGGATGACAAGGACTTGGTTTTTTTGAGGAATCAAGGAAATCAAAGAAAGAATCATCTACACCAATCACTATTTATACACATTTCCTCAAAGCAAAGCCAGAGCCAACAAAGAAGTTCATAATATATCTGCATTATAGATGATATACCCAAAAATGATAGACGATATGGCTTCTCCACAAATTTCAACATTAGATGAATTTTCTAACAATGAATCTCTCTTGGTGTACCTTAGGACATATGAGGATCTTCCTTCTACCATAAAAATCAGTTTCCTCATTCAAGAATCAACCAAGCATACTTTGGAGAAATTGAAGATACGACTGAACAGGTTAAGCAAACAATCCAAACACCATTCCTACAACACCATATTTGGAGGAAAAATCAACTCTATTTAATGAAGAAACAATAGAATATCATTATGGAATGGATAAAGAAATGCAACCAGTACTTTTGGTAGCCTAAATAAACAAGGATGAAGATGAAACTCTTCGGCAAGTTTTACATCATCACCCAAAGCTGATCGCGTGGTCTTATAAAGGCATGCCTGGAATTGAACCCGCATAACATAGTGCTCTACCCAAATGCCAAACCTGTCAAACAAAAAAATTTAAAAAAAAAATCCAAAAGTAGCATTGGTAGTCAAAAAAAATCTAAAGGCTTTCGGATTTAGGTTTTATCTGAGCTATGGATTATCATGAATGGGCCTCCAATATGGTACCAGTTACAAAGCCTAATGGCAACACCCAATGTCATACAAACTATCAATATTTAAACAAGGCATGTCCTAAAGATGATTTTCCATTGCCAGACATTGACATGATTGTCGACGCTACCATTGGATATGAAATGTTATCATTTATGAACGGTTTTTTCGTATACAAGCAAATCAAGATTGACCGTGCAGACCAAGAAAATGTCATTCATCACAACATGGGGAACATTTTGTTATGTAGGCATGCCCTTCAAGTTAAAAAACACAAGGGCCACTTATCAAAGAGCTATGACACATCTTCCATAACTATATACACAAGAATGTTGAAGATTACATGGACGACTTACTTGCAAAATCAAAACATCGACAGGTCCATGCTATAGGTTTATGGCAAATATTTGAAAGACTAAGGAAATTTGATGTACGCTTAAATCCCAAAAAGTGTCTTTGGAGTTAAATTAGGGAAGCTAATCAGCTACATCATATCTCAATGAGGCATTGAAGTAGATCTCAAAAAGATCAAAGCTATTGTTGATATGCCTCCTCCAACAGGGTTGAAACAATTATGGTCCTTGCAAGAAACAATTCAAGCAATACAACAGTTTGTAGTTCAATTGATGAATAAGACACAATCTTTTACATGCTTACTAATGAAAGATATCAAATTTGAATGGGATGCTAGTTGTCAACAAAGTTTCAATGCAATCAAAAAATATATGCTTGATCCACCTATTCTCATGCCGTCAATGCTAGACAGGGCACTACTAATGTACATCTCAGCAACAAAGCACACTTTAGAAGCCTTATTCGCACAATATGATGATACTCATAGAGAGCATGCCAATTACTACATCAACCGCACATCAGTAGATTACAAAAAAAGTACAATGCAATGAAAAAATATGTTTAGCTTGTGTTCGCAACATAGAAATTATGGCATTATATGCTTAATAAGGAGACAAGTTATCACAAAGATGGACCCACTTAAGTTTTTCATGTCCATGTCACATTTATCAAGATGCATTGCCAAATGAGTAATGTTATTCATCGACTTCAGCTTAAAATTCAATCTCATAAATCAGTGAAAAGATAAATTATTATAGATCAGCTAGCAACAACCTTGTTATTAGATACATTACCAATTTCTGATGATTTTTGTCATGACTTCACTACATACCATATTGATAATAATACATGGACCATGTACTTCTACGGCTCAAAGTGCGACACTAGTGCAAGAGCAATGAGTCTTCATTACTTCTCGAGGTCAGCCATTACCATTTGCCTTTCGCTTGGGATTTTCATGTACAAAAACCATCGCAAAATCTGAGGCTTTAATACTAGGATTATCTACTGCATGCACACTACAAATCAAATCACTCAAAGCATATGGAGATTTTCAGCTCATGGTTAATCAGGATTTAGATATTTATCAAACTAAAAAGGAAAAGCCGATCCCATATAAAGAAATGGTACAAAGATTAATGATGCACTTTGACACGTTCTCACTAGAAAGTATGCCCCACAAATACAATAGGCACGCCAATGCAATGGTCAATGTTGCTTCCATGATTCCTATTGACATGAACGATGAGCATGCGATTTTTACTATTCATCAACGAAGACACCCGTCAATTACTACAGCAGCGCTAAATGCTTTGGAAACCTTTGCAGATACAAACCTCCATGAATAGATTTCATTAGAGGAAATTTCAAGTTTAAATAATCTACATAAAGAATCCTTAAATTATGGAAGATAACATCTTAATATAAATTAAATCACTTAAAAGATGACATCACCATTATGGTGAATTCATCTAAAACTATAATATTACAATATTTATATACTATAATAAACTTGATAAATCTTGCAAATTAACACAACATGGTTAATTCAACTCTTCTTATTTTAGTCATCATATACTATATCTTTGAGTTCTATTATAGAAAGTCCTAACTTTTTGGAGAGAGAAACATTAATTTTAAAAATAAAAACTTCAATAAAATAAAAATCAATTGTAATGAGAAGTTAAACATTTACTCTAAAAGAAAAAAAATATAAACATAATATATTTTTCAGATAAAAGCAATGTGAATCTAAAAATTATAAACTTCACAAAATAAAATTAACTTTATCTAGAGAAAAAAATAACTATTTTGAAAAATCAAGCATTGACTTCGACAAAAAAAAATAGAAAGTGTATTTTTTGGAAAATCATTAGAAGTTTGAGTTTTCTTAGGAAAATGTAATAAAAATATATAAAGCAAAATGAAAGATTTTATTTATTAATTTTTATAGAGATACAAGACATTACTTAACTAATGTAATTAGATAAAAAATAATAATAATAATTAGTAAAATAGGAGACGAGTTCCTTAGTTTTAGAATTTCTTAGAAGGCCCATTTTTTTATCCATATGCCTCTAATGGAGAAAGAAAATAGGTTTTGAAGATACAAAATACAGGGTTTAAAGATTTTAAAATGCAAAATCAGATTCTATAAAAGGATACAAGTTTTCAAAGATTCAAAGATATTTAAAAATCAGACATATAACAGATATAACACATTGGTACGGATTCTGGGAGAAAATGACATGCATATGCACTCACTTTTTAAAAACAAAGTACAAAATTAAACACACTTGAATGCATATGCATGGGCATATGCAAAATAATTACAAAATCAAAGTTACATATTGCAAATACAATTACAATTGAGCATATATATGCATAGCATTCTATATCATTGGCACATATTCAAAGGGGGCATGATATTCATTCATGCTAAAGCTTGTTTAAAGATACAAAATTACAAAATTCAGAGCTTCAAAGAGCCAATATTCAAATTCAAAGAACAATTATTCAAAATTCAAAGAGTAAATATCCAAATTCAAAGGCAAAAGTTTATATTTCAATTCAAATCTATGAGCAATGGAGTCATGATAGGGGCATGAATACCCTTGATTCTCTTTCGATCATGCAAAATGTAGAATCTAGATCCATATGTAGCAGTGTGATTCAATCTATGCAGGTAATGTACATTAGAGTCTAGTGACACTCAGTGGCCTTGAAATTACTTCTAACGAACCCATTGTGTGGTTCCATCTTTTGTGCAAGTGATGTACATTCGGATCTAGAGACACTCAATGGCCTTGGCATCACTTATAACAAACCCATCGTGGTTCCACATTTTTGGATTAGTACATTGGGTACTATTCCCTTTTCATGAGTTGAAATAATGCATCTTTCCAACTCAAGAGCTTGATTAGTTATTCAAAAATGGGACATAATCACTCTCAATTCGCCAAAGGTTCAAATCCTCCAAATTCTTCAACAAAGGGGGCACATTGCTTCATCATCAGTTTCGGGGAACAAGAATATTTGGTTTCACCTACATAAAGGTGTACTCCTTGTTCTCTTTTCAGTTTTCAAAATTCAAAATTCAAGGTTTTGCAAATTTCAAAGAGATAAAATGACTACTTCGTGAGTTGTTGTAAGGTTTGCTAAAATGAGTGTCTCACACAATTGAAGTAACTGCTTAAAGTCAAAATGTGTTGTAAACACTCGTGTTCAATTCTTTCTCCTTTAATATAGCAATTTTGTTACTAAAATAAAGGGGGAAAATGTAGACAAATTTGGTCACAAGTACTTGACAATGTTGATTATTGACATAATTCTAACCACATGACTTGCAACCCAATTATGTGACTCTTTTTTATTAGAGTAAATATGAGGCTTTGACAAGAACTCAAAGCTTGTTACAAGTCCTGAAAGATAAAACAATGCCACACCATTAAAGACAAACATGAAATAGATCTACTCAACCGTAGACCACACTAAGTCAAGGAGAACAGTCAACAATAAGTACGCGAAACCATCATCAACCATCAACAACTAGGAAACACTGTCATTGGTTAAAATAGAACTGCCTTTCCTTTCCCTTATTTTTTCTTTTCCTTCCTCTTGGACTTCCTTCCAAATTCTGTTTGATCTCCCTAGTCCTTCTATAACCTTTGAGACTTCGTTTCTTTCTCTTTCTCAATATTAGGATCATTTTTAAATCTTTAAGAGAAACAACTTACCTTTAAAAAAAATTGTGGTTCATCTACCACCTGTTTGGTTGTTTCCTTGATTTGGACTTCTCTCAGATTAGGTCTACCTCTTTTGTTGTCCACTCCTACATCATCTTTCTTTTTGGAGCTTCTGGTGTTTTTGTAACTGAAATTTTGCTCTAAAGTTGGAGATTTGGCATCCTGATTTTGAGGCATGCATGCAACCCTTTCCTCATATTCCATAATTTTTCCCTCCTTAGTTCTTCGTCTTCTTCCATCTTCTTGCCACTCTTGTGTACTTCACTCTCTTCTGGATCTTTATCCTCCGTAATGATTCTTTCTTTGTTTACTATTGTTTTTGGGCTTTCCACTTCGGATATACCTGTAATCAGTTTTTTGTTTGCGAAGAAGTCCTTGGTTGTTGAAGCAGAGGTGAGCTCTCTAGGCTCTCCCCCATCTTGTTCCTTATCGATGATTTCCTTCAACATTTGCTTGGTTTCCACTATATCCATATTCAGCTCTTCTAAGTTCCTTCCCTCTCCACTAGTATGGGAAACGACTACTTTCTCTTTCCTTCTCCATCCCTGTTCCATTTTTTGTTATCAGGGCAACTATTGAAAGCGTGAACCAATTTGTTACACAATGTATATTTCATTTGATCTTTCATATTCTATTTCTTGAATCCATACTCCATACTTCGATTCCAGTAGTATGGTATGCAAGAGAACCGTGTCATGGGACACATTAACATAGAACCTAACATAGATGAATCTCCTCCTTGATTCAGTCACTATGTCAATAGCTATTGGCTGACCTCTTGTTTTTGTTATTCCTATCAAGATTTCCTCCCAAAATTCTAGGGGGAAGCTTAGCAATCTAACCCAGAGGGAGACAACTTTAAAAGACTCCTTGAGTGAGTCAAAACTAGGTCTCCATTTCATGAGGACCATATTAGCTTTCCCTAGGAACCAGGGACCTCCTTGCAACACGCTTGAGCAGTCTTCATGGTTTAAGGAAATCAATAAAAAACTATTGGCCATGGTAGAGATTTCCATGTGGCCTTTTGGCTTCCATTTCCTTTTTGAGCATTCTTTGACCACATCTATGTTGGGACGATTCCCCATGAACTTACCAATCAGGGTATTTTCCAATCTAACACTAGCTCTCTCAACAGTCTTACCATGGATACATAAGCAAACATATTCATCCTCTATTGAAGGATTAGTCTTTTGAAGCTCTTGAGATCAAGGATCTGAGTTTGACTTACCCACAAGCCTCTTTGCCTAGGATTTGCAGTCTCTCTCCCTTCTTTCCCCTGAAATCTGAGAGTACCCTAAGGGGAACTGTTTTCCTTAATAGTTGTTGATTTTGACTATCTCCGATCCATCTGGCTCGTCTGAATCCCCTTCGTCTTGCAACTCCCCTGCTATTTTCCACCCAGGCCCTTTTTCAAAACTCCTCCCATTCAACTTTCCCTCCCTCCAATAGTTTGCTTTGACCTCTCAAAGAAAAAGTATTTTTTAATGTGTACCAATTACATGACTCTTATTCACCATTTCTCTAAGTCATTTATCTATATGTGGGATTGACCCTTAGTTTGTCAATATCGCTATACATAAATTCCAAATGTCAAATACTCAAGCTATCTAAAATCACCTTTAGTCTATCTCCAACAAGGGACAAGTGTCCCTGATCTTCCTGGACAACTCTGCATTAAGCAAACAAGGGCGCCATGTGTCGTTGTCCACTTAGGTTGGTCACGTTCCGTGCTAAATAACATCTAGTTTCCGAAATTCAAAACATCATTTTGGGTCTTCCCGCACATTTCATAAGGTCAACTAAAGAAAATTGTCAAAAGATTCACCTATAAATACATATCAAGAGTCATTTATTTCTCCCATTTGCTATTCACTTGGTTCAAGCATATATACTTCTGCGCTTTGAGCAAATATGCCCTATTTTGCCGAAATTATGCATCACTCACAAGGAGTAGTCATAAGTCAAGAGCCTTCTAAAACAAGTCAAGAGCTATCATTGTCAAGTATCAAAGCCATCTTCTAGTTGCATACATACAGTCAAAGAAGCATAATCGCACATTCACTCTAGGTGGGAGAATTGCACGGGTTTGATTTATCTCCTTGGAGTATTGAATATATAGGCAATGATCAATCATCAAAGAGGGTTATTGAAGTCATCTCAGCGCATTACACTCTCCTCGTTTCTCGTAGATTTTCAAGCTATCAAAGTGCCCTATGGATTACAAAGGCAAGAGAAGCCAAACGGCGATTTCAGTGCAGCCAAAACCTAATTGCGATATCTCACATTTCTCATCATCTATAGATGCAACAAACACAAGGATCAATTCTTAAGCATGGTCAACCAGGACAAGTTCGCAATGAACGAACTAGAATGCACTGCACCGCCGTCCACTTACTACGCTCGTGTCCAGAAATATCTTCTACTTTTGTCTCTGATCTGTCATTTCTAGAATTATGTTTTTTCTGTATTTTCCTATTTGTCACCTATCGCAGTGAACCGGAACAAATCCACAGTCAACAGACTGAAACACACTATGTTGTCATCCACTTACAGCGGACCTATCTAGATTTTTTTTGTTTCTAGTTCTAATTTTGAACCTGTACAATCACCTCTTCTAATTTCCACTTGCGGACAGTCAGAATAGTCAACAAAAATCAATGTGCCAACTAAGTATATTTCTTAGCGTTTTCCAAAAATTGCAACATTTAAGGCTTGAGTATTCAGGGGGTGGCGAGTACGAGTGGCGAATATTTGTTTTGGAGCCTGCTCGGCGAGTACTCGCCCACTTAGCAAGTAATTGCCGAGTATGTATACTATGGTTACTACCATTGAAAGCAAAAGTCTTGATCTTTAAATGTACTAATATTTTTCTTTTTATCCACATCCTCAAGTTCAAGGTTAGATTTTTTTTAAATAGATTTCTATTTTACGCATTTCAAAAAATATCGTAAAGGATTGTGACCCAAAAATGGCTGGGGAAAGTTTCGATTGATAGAACTAGTTCTAATAGAGCATATTTGTTAAGGACTGCCTTACTTGTATTTGCAAAAGCACGATTGAGACAAGTATAAACTTATTAGCCATGGAGGGATGATGGGATAGGGATGTCTACCAAGAAGATGAGGATTAGTACAGAGTTTCGATCAATATCAATCCCATCTGTAGAAAGGCATCCATTGATGTTCATAGCCATCCTCACATTTGCTTCACCTTATGCAAGTAATTGCCGAGTATGTATACTATGGTTACGACCATTGAAAGCAAAAGTCTTGATCTTTAAATGTACTAATATTTTTCTTTTTATCCACATCCTCAAGTTGAGTACCAGCCCAGTACTCGCCAAGGCTCGAGTGCTTGGCAAAACATGTACAGAATGCGTCGGAACCCTGCAAAAGCGTCCAGGACACTGTAAAAACGTGTGGAAAACACACAAATCTGTCTTATAAAAGCATACACCTCCACATATTCAAATCACACATCATTTGGACGAGATTGGAGCATTTGGATCGAATTGGAAGGACTCAGGAGAATTTTTTAGCAAAGTTTCCAGGTTAGTTCATTTTTTATTTCTTTTCTTCTAAGTTTCAAGTTCTACTTATTTAAAGCCTTAAACTCATTTCAAGAATTTTTTTGAGGGAATCGTGAGCCTACAAGCCTCTATTTGTTATATTAAGATTCAAGAATAAAAATACAATATACTCATTCAAGGTCCATTTAAATTTTTAATGCAAGATATTTGTAGTCCATAAAACCTTAAAACAATGCCATGGATAGAGGGGTAGAATCGTAGATAATAGATTACCCAGGTTTAGTTATTAAAAAGTTCCCATGGTAACTATTCTAGATTACCCAGGTTTAGTTATTAAAAAGGTCCCATGGAAACCATTCTCTGGTTGGTTTTTCTTCTTAATTTTAGTTTATGATCCTCTGGAGGTAGAATAGGCATTTCAGAGCTCTTCATTTTCCTCATAAGAGCATTGCCACATTAACATATATTTGTTCAGCTTCAACAATTTTCCCAATTTTGATTTGAGTCATCAACCAAGTCAAAAAAATAATACAGATTCAGAGCTGCCTGACCTTTAGATGGTTTAAGACTCGCTTGCCCTTTAGATGCTAGTAGCCTAGTACTATGAATTTTAAACATATCATGTTGCATGAAGCTGAAAGTCTTACCCTGGAGGCATTATCTTGGCAGCAGCTATTTGTTATTACCTTATTACCCTCCTTTTCTGTTTGGAAGCCATGGCATTGTCTTGCAGCTATAATGATTTGTGTGAACTGTGAACTGTGAACTGTGAACAAAGAAGTAAGATCAATGAAATTCAATAGATTTATTATGTTTGCACTAACTTTCACCTTCCCCAATGATTATTCGGGCTTGAACAATTGTCAAAAGACTCTAGAGATCCAGTTTGCAAAATTCTAAATTTGCTTTGAGTTTGAACTGTATAAGCAGCGTTTTATGAGATTCTTGTTCTCCTAATGGCTATATGAACTTTCTAAAGGATTCCCTCAATTAATATGGACTTTCCAATAATGATCAATGACTTCCAACCTTCATAGAAGTTTAGAACAACTAAAATTGTCTCAGAAGCCTTCTAGGGTCGGTTTTGACTGTGTAGAACAAAATAGGGTTCTTTCAAATTGGACAGTAGACATTTTAAGGAAGTTTGAGACTTTGAGTTAACTATATAACTGGGAGATTATTCAAGTAGAATTCCTTACTAATTAAAGACTTCTTCTTCCCTTATCATCCTTCAATACATCAGATAGAACTCACAAGAGACCTCTGTTCCCTTTCTCTTTAACTGGATTAAAACAGAACTATTAATGCTTGTGTTTGGCAACCTTAACCTGTGGATTAGTGACAATAATCCAATCCATTCAAAGACAACAACAAAATGTATTACTGTTACATATCAAAGATTTATTGGAAATGCACAATCTAAATTTTGCACCTCACTAGTCCTATGTGAATCTTTGTGGCACTGCAATCAGTAGTGTACTGTAGGCACTAGAAAGACATTTCATAGTTTTCTTTCCATTACAAATAACCTGGCCAAGGCAAAATCCACCACAAACTTCAATACTTTATTTGTAATGGTGTCTACATCCGTGTCATGGTCTTTTAAGTTTTAAGTTTTTAACTATCTTCATATATGTTTCTTGCTGAGTTTTTCCCAATCTCTGATTATCACAAGGGATCCTTACATTGGAATGCCAAAAATCTCATTTTTTAGTTTTACACCCAACCAAATCTAAATATTAACTTCATCTCCTAACAAATTATATGTAATTTACTTGTAAACATGTTATCATGATTATGTAATTTTTTTAATGTTGTTTTGATTCTTGAACATGTTGTAGGTTTACCACTAGACTTAGCATACAATGGCATTTGGCTTTGCATCAAGATCAGAATCAGTCAGTGGTAGCCAACCGGCTCCCCCTGATGCACGCAATGTTGCTTGGAAGTATGCCATACGGGTTGGAACGTCCCGACAACTACAATTTGTACGTTTTGCTTGAAGAAGATTAGTGGAGGTATCAATCGCCTCAAATACCATCTTGCATGCATTCTTTCATGTGATGTTTTGCCTTGTCCTACTATAACAGAAGAGGCAAAAAGAGAGAGTTGCAGAGCTTGCATTGTTGGACGAGAAAAAATTAGAGAGGGCAAAGATGCAAGCAGCTTCAACAATGGCCATCGATCCCGTATCGACAGAGGCAACTGAGACAGCTATGACAAAAATTGTGGGCTCTAGTCATGGTCCACGCAAACAAGGCACAACCACCTCATCAAGTTCAACCCAGCTACATAGTTTTTTTGTGCCTAAAAACATACCTAGGGCACAACCTTCACTGCAAGGTACAGGATGGAACAAAGAGGTGCACACAAAAGTAGATAAGGCTTGTGCAAATTTCTGGTACTTCAACGTGACGAAGACCCTGTATTGAGAATATTTGATGAAAGCATTGACAGTTGCAAGGAAAGGATACAAGGCACCTTCTCCAAGAGACTTAAGTGAGAAATTGCTCAAGAATGTAGTTGAAGAAGCAAAAGTAATTGTGGAAGATCAAAAGAAGTTGTGGCGAAAGTTTGGATGCACCATTTTTTTCGATGGATTGATGGAAAGAGCCTCACCCTCATCAATTTTTTGGCAGCTTCAAATAGTGAGATGGTTTTTTCGAAATCCATTGATGCATCTAGTAAGATAAAAAATGCAGAAACTTTGAGCTTAATGCTCGAAGAGGTTGTTTTAGAGGTGGGCATCGAAAATGTTGTCCAAGTTATCATTGACAATGCAGCAGCATATGTGGCGGCTAGGAGACTTCTCAAGAACAGATATCCATCACTCTTTTGAACACCTTGCGCGGCCCATTGTCTTGACCTTCTCTTGAAGGACAGACAAAATTGATTGAGTGAGACTAGTTGTAGAGGAGGCCAGAGACATCACAAAATATATTTATAATCACCCTTGGGTTCTTAGCTTGATGAGAGAACACACCAAGGGGAAAGAGCTTGTGCGAACAGGGGTCACAAGGTTTGCAACTAACTTCTTTACGTTGCAAAGTATTTGTTGTTTGTTGACAGCTTTGAAGCAGATGTTTGTGTGCCAAACATGGGTGGACTCAACATATTCAAAGAACGCTGATAGAATCAAAGTCTCAAACCCAGTTTTTAATGAGGACTTTGTGAAGAGAGCTACAGAGATCGTCAAAGTAACTTCATATTTCAATTTAAATTTCAAATCGATTCTTTTATTTTCAATTTTTTTAAGTATTTAATTTAATTGTAAGTTTTTAACTTTAATTTTTTTGTAACTTAATAAGTGTCGGAGCCTTTGATGAGGGTTTTGCGCTTGGTGGATAGAGAGCAAAACCCAATGGGTTACGTTTATGAGGCCATCCAAAACTATTATAGGGGGGATAGTGTCAGATTTGATCCCATTTGGGAGTTGATTGATCGAAGGTGGAACAATCAACTCCAACCCATCCATGCAACAGGGTACTATCTTAACCCTAGGGTTTTCTACTCTGATGACTTCACAGATGTTAATGGGAAAGTTATGGAGGGCCTCTCAACATGCATTGAGAGTATGACACTTGACGTTGAGACGAGAGACCTCATTATTTCAGATTTGCAGAACTACAAGCAAGCTAGGGGGAGGCTCTTTTCTTCGACACTAGCTATCCGAGGGAGAGCCACATAGTCATCAGGGAATTAAAAATGAAGTATTTACTTGTACCTTTCAAGTTATAAATTTACAATTATTAATTACTGACAAACTTTTACATATTTTGCTTGCAGGGTCATGGCAGGAAGATTGGGGTGGAAATACCCCAAATCTTCAAAGGCTAGCCCTCTGCATTTTATCTCAACCTCGTAGCACCTCTAGATGTGAGCGCAACTGGGGTTTGTTTGATGTCATTCACAAAAAGCGCAACAAATTGAGTCAATAACGTCTCAATGAACTGGTTTTTGTGCAATACAACCTCCGGCTTCACACAAGAAAGGTGGAGAACACATCACAGGATCCTATTGATCTAGATGAGATCGATCCCTACGATGATTGGACTGCACACGATGAGGAGGTCCCCATGTTCACAGAAGAGGAGATTGTTGATTTCGAGAGGCAAGCTATGGAAAGGGCAGCTGCAGCAGGAGGAGATATTGGATTAGATGACATCCTTGTAGATGTCGAAGATGTGGCAGAGGTGGAGCAACAGGCGCAAGGTTCTAGGTACAAGGAGGAGGGGCAGCTGAGTTGGAAAACTAAACTCTCTCAGTCTCCCTTGGTTTTCACTAGAGCAAGGAAGAGAAAAATGTAGATTCATGTATATGTATCAATTTGTTGTTGACACTTGACACTGTGACGGTTCATAGTTTTATAATTGTATTCGCATGGATATTGATCATGCAATTTTGTAATTTATTTGTATTCAAATCTGATAGAAAACACTTCCCCAACGTTTTAAAGAGTCATTTGATACATTTTACAACTGTAATTTCTATAAAATTTAAGTTTTTTTAGTAAATTTGAGTATTTTTTTATTTTGTCAAATAATGGAGAGTGGTTATCGAATAATCGCTGAGTAAACTTTGAGGGAGCTGGGCGAGTACTCTCCAAGTACGAGTATGCGAACTATGGTAGTAACATCTACCTATCTGATCTGCAATCAAATTTCATTAAGCATGGCTTGGAAAGCCACAAGCTTTGAAAGCGCCAAACATGAAAATCAATTCCATGTCTAACTGCAGCCCAGGGTTTCAAATCACAGTAAAAACAATATCCTCTAGGGATCAGTAATTTTTGAAATGGGTAAAAAAGATTTTTATTAAAAGAATCTCTAATCTTGTACTTGTGGATGTGGCTACTTAACCAAAAGAAAAATATTAGTACATTTGAAAATCACAGTGCAAACAATATCATCTAGGGATCTGCATTCAAATTGTACCAAATCCATTGCTGCTCTGTAACCCATCCATCAGCTGTGTGGCTCTCATACTGATATATCAGTTCCTATGTTTAATATCTGGCATGTTGCCTATTTGAAAGGTCTGAAGATATGTTGAAGGGTGCCATCTTTAAATTGGTTTAGTAGTGATTTATCTCTAATTGATAGGATTTGTGCATCCTAGGACTTGATTTTCCACACTACCTTCACCAGCTTAATGATCTATTTAGTCTCCCTCCACAGTTGTTGACGTTATCCCAAGTTTTCTACAAAATTAATACAGTAAAAAACCTGATTCAATGGCAGTAAAAATCTCAATGTATTCTGCTTCATTATTTGAGAGGACTATGAGACCAACAAAGAAAAAGACGTTTTCAAGGCGCATTGGGATTGAAACTACACTGTAATGGTTTCTTTAATTCCATCTTTTATCTTTTTCAACTATTTTCATGGACGTTAAGAGAGAAATTTTCACTGAGAGTCCTCTTTCTCATTAGGATACAGAGGGAGCTCCAAAAAAAGTAGTTCAATAGAGACAGCCATAAGAAGAACAGTGTTTGGGTCCTCTTCACCACAAATGAATCCCAAGGGAGCAGACAAAGCAGCAGCGTTTGGCTATAAGTGATCAATGATTGAGTCTTACCAATGAAATTCTTGAAATTGGTAGTAAAAAAAAGCAATGGAGTGAAGTGCAGAGCCATTCCAGATAGAAAACAGGTACATTATTCATGGAATCTCCTCCAGATGATAAGCAGAAGAAAATAAGAGAAGTGATGAAAGAGATTCCTGAATGCACACCTGAGGATTAGTTGCAAGACATTGGTCCGAATGGTAAGGACTGTACCATGCTAATTTTCAAAAATAGTTTACTCGATTCTTGCACAGAATATTTGGATTTTAAATATAGAGATGCAGGAAGAAACAATCTGATCCTGGTAACCACCAAATAATTTTAAAATGGAGAAATAAATGCAGTGATGGAAGAAAGTGGCAGAAGAACACATACTGGAGGTTTAATGGCTTAAGTAGGATAGGGAGTACAACAAACACTTGATCCGTACATTAGTACTAGATCACTTCACGTCAGTTGGGAGGGAAGAAAGGAAATAATTACATAAAAGATTGAGGGAAGAAGTTTTGAATAGTTGAATGAAAAAATTCAAAGATTGGTCGTTGGAGATTGATCATATTATCCAGGAAGCAAGACAATGCAAAAGAGACCCCTAATTCGAGGTACAAGGGATGCAGAGAACGGTCAAGCAAGGTAAACAGGAGTTGAATCAATGGTATTCCAAAAAGCAGCAGTAGCAAATCATGTCTTCCTTCCTTACAAAATATAAAATTCCTATTTCTCAGCAGAATAAATGACAGTCGTGGCTGCAATTTTTAAAAAAACTCGGGAGGACAAGGATTTTCAAAATCTGTCTTCCTCTTCCTCAGGTTTTTTTATTTCATTTTGATTCTGTTTAATTTTATGGCTTCATAACAATCCAAGGGGAGTTGCTGTCAGGTTTTTTGTACTTGCTTAAAAGTGGAGCTCATAGACCCTGGAACCAACTAAAAGTTTTCTTCGCAAAATTACAATAAGAGGTGTAATTGTCTGCTCAGTTATATTGGCAATGCTCAATCAGGACTGGATATTCAGTTGCATTGATCAACAGTGGTCGGGATGCCACCCAAACATCACGAACATACCATATAATGAAGAGTTATTGTTGACTAAATTTGGTCTACATACCAAAAATATGCCTAGTCCAAGAGTTCAATGGAGGGAATCGGATCTTCTTTTCTACAATTGCAAAGAGTAGGTATTTGAACAGTTTTTTATAGTGTTCGAGCCTTCAAGGATCAAGCAACATTTCAAATGCAGTTCAAACAAAAGCTAAGTACAAAACCTTTTTTGGACTAAGTCTTTACTTGAACTCTTTCGGACCTTTTATTTGACTAAGTGTTCATTCTTTCGGGCAAATTCTTTCGGGCTTTTATTTTGCTAAGCTAATTTCTTTCAGGACCCTTTTTTGGCTAACTGTTGAATTCTTTTGGACAAATTGTCCGACACAAAGTTTCCGAAGGCATAAATCCTTTCAGACAAAATGCCCGAAGCAAAGACAAAGACCTATTTCTTTCGAGAAGATTGTCCAAACAATTTTCCCAAAGGGTAAGTCTTCAAGCAAAGTGTCCTAGACATTTTTTTCAAAAGATATCTTTTTAAGGAAAATGGTCCAGTTCAAGGTTCCCGAAGGGTCTTTTCTCGAGAAAATGAACCATATAGAAGTTCTGAAGGGTCATTCTGCAACAAAGTGGTCCATTTTCAAAAGTCCCGAAAGGCCAGTTTTCAATGAAATGGTACATTTTTTTCGAATGGTGTTTTCTTCAGACAAAGAGTGCCCCATACAAAGTCCTAAAGGATCTTTTTGCAGCAAGGTGCCCAATACAATTTTCCTGAAGGGTCGTTTCTCAAGAAAATGGTCCAGTTCAAGGTTTCCGAAGGGTCCATTTTCAAGGAAAGTGCCCCAAACAAAAGTCCAACAGAATTTCCGAAGAAAATAGCCCACAAGATTTGTGATCCAAACAATTGCACAGACGTCAATTTCAGGGTATAGGAAATAGCCGTTTGAAATGAAAAAGTTCAAGACAGACCAGCGAGTGTCAAATTCAAGCATAGAAGATGACCGTTGTTTTTCAAATATGCATGGTCCAATGACTCAATGTGAGCAAATGTTTGGATGAAATAAGTGGACCCAATGAGATCAGAGTGCAAAGCTTTTGAAACTATTTGATTTCACTTAAAGTGTAAGTTGTCAATATCACAAGGAACAAATCTACAGGTTGCAGAGACCCTATGGGAAGTCAAGAGTGCTTGGAACAAGTGTGAAAATGCAAGGGATTCATCTGATTTTTCATTGTGTGCATGCAGACATCTTGAGTCAAGTAGTAAAAAGTCCAAGTAGACAGTTTGTCGAGCCCATATCTCGCACGTGTGGATGAATCAAAGAAAATTGGTCATATGGGTTTGTTCCCAATTGTACCAAGTTTATATGCGCTGAGTCCTAGGTCATCCGCCGAAGTGCATCAAAAGTTACAAAGGTCCGAAGTTGGCTCCTCAGTCACATTCTGCATGTTTTCCCATACTTAGCCAATTTGCAAGGAGCTCAAATAAAACCAAGTGGACAAATTGAAAATGCTACATCTCACACGTGTGGTAGCTTTTGGAGGATTTGATCAAATGGGTCTGTTTAGTTTTGGGCCTAGAACATACGCACTAAGTTTCGGGTCCTTCGATGAAGCGCGAAGGAAGATATGCGTGTGCAAAGTTGGGCTCCCAAGCAGTTTGACATGTTTTTCCATAATTGAACATTTTCAAGAGGTTCCAACAGAGCCGAGTGAGCATCTTCACAAAGCTATATCTCGCACGTGCAGCAGCTGCTGGGGAGAGTGGTCACATGGGTTTGTTCATCTTGGTCTCTAGTTGTTACGCGCTAAGTTTCAGATCATCCATCGAAGCGCGGTAGAAGTTATGCATGTTCAAAGCTAGCTCCTTAGTTAGATTTTGCTAAGTTTTCCACACGTAGCCATACCGTCGCCAGGACATTACGCAGAAGCATTTGGACTAGTCAACTTGAGCAATTTATATCTTCACTCAGAAGACTCTCGGGACTAGTGGATCAAAAGGGTTCATCTCTTTCAGTCTCAAGAACATCTCCTGCAAGTTTGGTGCCTCCATGATTCTTGCACTTCGAGATCCAAGCCTTCAGAGTTGGACAAAAAAGCATAAGACAGTTGCACAGACGTCAAGTTTTAGACAGAGCAAAGGAAATTCATTTGAGCTTAAATTTGACGGTCGCGTGAACGTCAATGACGGTCACGCGAATGTCATTTGATGGGAGCAAGGACGTCAATTTTAAGATCATGAAGTAGTCATTAGCTTTCAAACAGTGGGTCCCAGTAGATCAACGGTTGGCGTTTGATCGGGTATTCAAATCTAACAACGAGCAGAGGTCAACGGGTCAGCGAATATCAAGAACAAATGCTTGCATGACAAGTGGCACAAGCGCGTTCAACTGGCAAAAGATCGACAGCTCGCGAGCATCCATGCACACGCAGATCAACCGAGCGAAGTAGAGTCAAGAAGTCAACGTATCTACGAAACCAATGAGCATAAAGACAATTGGACACAATGTAGACAATCCAAGTTGGCTATCAATAGCCAATAAGCAAAAGCGAGCTCGAGACATTTTCGACGAAAGTCGAAGAGGCTATTTTGGGACCCAGGTAAAGCAAATATAAAAGAGCCAAGCTCGAAGGCAAACCAGGGTTGAACCAAGGCCACAGTTCAGAGACCAAGTATCATCAGGAAAATTCCATATAGGTGAAATAGATCCTTTGGGTCTAGTACAGAAGTCGAAGATAGACCAGTGATGATGAAGCAAAGTCGAGCAGTTTGCAGACTTTCATAGACATTGTGATTGTGTGAAAACCAATGGTCTAAGATTGGTTTTCACATATAATGGACTTGGGTCTCGCCTCATCATGGTTCACATTGTCAGATTCAGATGGCCACCTAATGCAGATGTGGCATTTTCAATCAATTCCAAGACATGATCCTTGTCAGCAGATCAAGTAGATGATATCATGGAGTTCCAAGAAGAAATCTGGTGGTTGGATAAGGGCAATGGACATTTAATTCTTTTACAAAATTTGTTTGTTGTTGATAAGATCATGAGTCAACATCCTCGAGAGTGTTAATCCATTGAAAGCGGTTGGGCCTTTTTCAATGCACAGCTCTTTCTCTCTCTTTTCTATAAGTACAGGCTTCTAAGCCTTAAAATGGATCCCTCTATCCCTCTTTTTAGTATGACCAGGTTCTACCAAAATTTGTACTGTGACACCTTTTTGATGCAATAAAGACTGAATTCCATCCTTTTTCTAACCCAGATTGAAGTGTGTTCTATGAATTCATGCACTATTGTTAAGTGAATGTATTGTTTCTTGCTTATGTCTGAGTTTTTCTCACCCTCAGGAAGTGCTTAATAGTTTCACATGTCATTATAAGTGCAATCTACAGTTTATTATCTAGTTTGAAAGTGGATATCTGCCTTCTCTTGCTAATTTAATAACTGATTAATGCCTTGTTCTGAAATATTTATGTGAGATTGATGTTCTTTGGTCTTAAAAAGTGTCTCATAGTGTGTTTTGTGTGAGTTGAAGTGATCAAATCATTGGTGCATCACCACTTTTTACATGCTTTTATAAGTTTTGTCAAATCTCTCTCCCTTTTCCAAACAAGTGCTAAAGGAAGCCGGCTTTCTCTGGAGGCCTGATCCATCATTAGGATACCCACAGCCTAAGATCAGTCCTATGTTGGACTAGATTTGAGTAGGAAGATCTGGACAATCCCCTCCTCAGCTAGGGTGCAAATCTAGAACCCCAACAGTTATATTGTAATTAGTTGCGACTGGAATAGTTGGGTAGTCCATTCTCAACCAAATAGATGGGAGGTGAATACCAAACTCGTGTAATTTTGTATTTTGTTTATAGCCATATAGCAGTTTGGCATGCAAGTTCCTACAAACTTAAGTGTATGGTGCTATTTGAATGTCTTGAGTTCCAGTCAACCTGCTCATACAACAAAAAGTATCCACCTCAAATACTAAGTGTTCCTTATGTCATGTCATTCTATTTCCTTGATTCACTACACAAATGTATGTTCTCACAGTGGTTAGATGAATGTTTTGTATTTTTTAAACAGTATATGACAAATGAACCATTGAATTCTTGCTTGAATTATTTATCCATTGTATAGGAATGGCTGTGAGGTGATGATTCTCTACTCAACAAAAAGTTTCTTTTGTCCTGTTCTTGATTCTTGTGTCATTGATGGGCCCCTTCATTCTTGATTGTAAGTAGATTCTTTGCACAAAATAGTAAATTACAATGTGCCACTAATGCCTTGTGAGATTTAAAGATCCCTACTGAAGTTGTATGCATAACTCACTTACCAAATAGATATGCGAAGAGTGAGCTGTGCATGACCATGAAGGTTTGGACTTTCAAAATGTAAAATGATGGTTGAGACATTAAGAAACATCTTATCATTGATTTTTTTGAAAAATGTCAAACTAAACAGTCTATAGAATTTGATAAAAATAATTTCAATATTTGTCATCTTTCAGTACTCATTGGTATCACCATCCAATATTTCTAAACAAACAGCTCTATTGATAGCTTAATTGTTCTCGGTTCTAAACAAATATAGAAAACACGATTTGCAAACATTTCTAACATTGTACTTTCTGAAATTATAGGAAAAGAGTTTTTTGTAAAAAAAACTGCATATAGAAACATATACATAAGACAAAAAGGACATACCTTCAAATTTATTACAGCCATACGATTTGTAGGTGTTGTACTCTGATTCTCCATATTCCATGTCATGGCCTTCAAACGAGGTAAGGATACCTAGACATCACGTATTAAGGTATGTAAGTCAAAAAATAAGAGATAATAAAAGCTTTTTGTTCTCTATGTCCCACCATGGTAAATGTTGCAACATAAAATGAATTAGAAACAATTCAAAAAATGAAGACTCGTGCACATCTATTTATGAGTAGAAATCCTTAATGGTATCAATATGACTCTATAGTTCTAACTTCTAAGCTACCCACCGCAATGAGTTTCATCCTTGCATCATGGAAAACAGTCCATGATGACCAGCACTCATTTTCTTGTAATTGTTATACATCTTTTTGTCTAGGATGCTGCAAATATAGGTTTTCAGTGATTAAGCACGTCTAATTTATCCTTGAGTCTTAGTTTCCTTCCCCAGACGTATCTTTTCAGTTGCATTTTTGGGTGAAACATTGAATACCTGCGTTGCCAGGAAACAGAAACGGGTCTGAAATGCGAAAATGCAGATTTTCAAAAACCCTTGGTTTGGATACATCATAGAAACATCCGTACAATATACTATTAAAAATATAAATATATAAAAAACAAGGCATAATACTCATTTTTAGTCCATAAAAGATAAAAAACTTAATTTATATTAAATATAGTATCATGATGGTTCAAATTATAATTATATATATATATATATATATAGAGAGAGAGAGAGAGATGCTGGTCTGAGCAAAGAGCAAATCGGCTGGGACGTGGGTTTGCAGAGAAACAAAATTTTAATTTTAGAGAAAAACGGAAAAAATCAGATAGGATTGGACTGATTCTTTACATCTGAAAAATCTTCCGGCACGATTTGGAAACCATGCCTTGTGTAAATGTCTTCTATAAACATTTTTGCTATTGTAGCCTGCATGATCTAGCTAATTTTGTTATGTTTTCGCATGCTGTTTAGCAAACATTTTAAATTTATCAGTAGGGTAACCTTCTCTCAAAGTAAATATCAAAATCAAAACCTTGCAGCTAAGTTTGTTGTTGTATGGGTTTAACCAGTGCAGTCCAAAAGGACTGAAATTGCAGATTTCATCTTTGACTGTAGCGTGGGTTGCCCTCTTAGGGGGCAGAAGATAAGGAGGAGCATCTAGGGAGTTTTTGTGTGTGTTTTTCCATTGCATTGAGTGTGTTTATATAGGCTTAACATAGTGTATTCTAGAAGATTAGGGTTTTTTAAATATTTTTACTTCTTTTTTGACTTGGTCAATGACTTTTTCCACCGGAAATGGCCCAGGTACGTGACTAAAACATTCGGACAATTGGGTTTTTTAAATGTTTTAGCTTTTTTTTCTTTTTCTTTTTTTTTTTTTTGACTTAGTCAATGACTTTTCCACCAAAAACGGCCCGGGCACGTGACTGAAACACCTGGAAAGTCTCCAGACGTTTCTAGCATGTGCCCAGATGTTTCCAGCATGTTTCGAAATGTTTCCATACCGGAAGCATTTCTAAGCAGAAATGGGGGGAAGGGAGGCGGGGGGAGGGATGTTTCCCTACAACGTAGATGAATACGCTTCATCCTATGATATTGATTAAAACTAGGAATCAACACTAAAACTCCACAGATCAATGTAATGTCCCCTTTTCTAAAAATAAAATAATATTATTATTAAAATAAAAAGTATCAAATAATATTATTATTAAAATAAAGAGTATCTTTAAATACTTTAAATAAAAGTAATAATATGCCTTAGTTGCCAAAATTGAATATGTCGGCAATTCCTTTCTTTTTGACTTAAGAAGGGGACTTTTAAGAGTTATGGGCAAGATTAGCCCTTAAGTGAATTTATACGGTAGTTACTTTTTGATTATATGAATTTTCCCTCCAAGTGAAACACACCCCTTTGGGGAAAGGATATAAAAGTGAAAGAGGAGTTTCTTTTGAAGGATCATGTTATGTTTATGAATTGAACTCACAAGTTTAAGCACGAATTGCTTGACTTCATCCATTGAAGACGGAAACCTTCAAGGGAAGGCTGAAGTAAAGATGAAAACCCTTATCAACTGGGCAGCCTTAAATCAGAGGTTGTATCGGGCATCATTGGTCATCTTGAGGTGTGTATACACCAATTTTGGTTTCAGCGCAGCAGAAGGAGCCTCAAGGAGTGTGGCAAGCAGGTTTGGAGGGTTGGCGAGTTGGTTGAGGAACCCTTGAAGGGAAGCGAACTACCTAGGGTGGGCAGCGAACCCACTCTTGGGGTTGGACGTGGCACTTCCAAGGCTGATTTCAACCCTAATTGTTATTTGAAGGCAACTAAGCATTTTTTATGTTTTTTATCATATCTGTCCAGCCATATGATTGGGCTAAAAATCAGATTTGAATGGATAATGAATACCTGTAGCCTGTAATATTTCCTAATTTTGATAATTATTTGAAGAATTAAATATTGTTTCCGTGCCCTAAATTGGCACTTATAGAATTCTGCAATTTTCAAGTGCTTAGGGTTTGAAAAGAAATTCAGAAATTTGTATGTGTTGTTAGGGTTTGTTGGGAAACCTCTTTTTGTTCTAATTCTGTCCTAGAAGGGGCCTTACAGTCAAGACTCAGAACTAAGACCTACTCATTTGAAACTTCATAATTTAAATAAAGATCATGGTCTTCTAAATTAAATTCAAATAGAGCATTAAAAATAACTAGGCATTATTTAACAGTTAAAATGGTTTTATATCAGCTATTCCATAAGTATGTCTTTGATAAAATATTAAACTCTTTGGGAATGTTGTGCATTTTCAGCTTTGTGTGTGCATGTGGGAGGAATGTGATAAATGATTTTAAGCTGGTGACGCTCATGGTTAAACGCTTGCATCGGGTTCTTAACATCCTCTGAGTTAGAACCTCGACCACTAGAGGGGCTCCCTACGCTCACATGAGAATTCACCTCTCCCAATGTGCAATACCGCCCCAATCACACCTAAATTGGATGCAATCCCAAAGATTTGGGCAAATTCTCCAACTATAGGCAAGAGCAAGAGACCCATCGCTAGAATCATAGATTTAAAAATTGTTAAGACTCGGCAATTAATAGCAATTACTCACGAGTTATAAGAGAAATGATAAATCTTTAGGAAAATTGTGAGACGATTTATGCCAAATAATCGGCAATTTTTGCCAAGTAATATCTGAAATTACTCGGCGAAAATCGTTGATTAATTGGCACGACTTGGTCAGTGAAAGAATAAAAATCCCATAATGAAAGAAAACAATTTTATTCCAAAAAACCTATGTTTTTTGCTTTTTTCTCTACAAATACAGTCATTGTGACAATGGAGCTAGTTGCTAGGGTTTTTAGAGTGTAACTCGAGAGTTGATTGACATTTCATATTAGTCACTAAAATCTGACTTTGTGAGCATTGTAGTTTGTAACTTTGTACTTTGTAATCTTTTTTGGTCGAAAATTAATAGAAAATATAATTATACATTCTCTACATTCATTTCTCATGTCATTTAACAATGTTTTACAGGATATTTACGTTTATTTTATGAATTTATATGTTTATTTAAGTAGAGATAAAGTTGCCTAGAAACTCCCGAGTATCGAGTACGAGTCAAAATTTTGGGCTCCAGAGTAATTTATAAGTACGAGTTTTTGATACATGGCTAATAACTACTCTTAACTATGAACAATAATGCCCCAATTTCATCACCTTTGCGTACCCACCAAGACGGTTTGCTCTATCCAACTAAGCATTGGCTCAACCTATTCTCCATTCCTCCAGTCTAATATTCCAGAAAATAAAATTCAACACTAAGATATGAAGATTGAGAGAGGCTCCTTAGGAGCAATTTATGATTGGCAAGGTGTGAGGATGAGGTTTTTTTCATATTGATTCTCCAAAGGATGATAGACAAGAAAAATCACTCATTGGTGCCATGTCATCTTCCACTTCATGCCCGAGAGACGTGTTGCAAACCATGTGCATGAGTTATGCAAAACTTCTTTGATATAAGCATGTATGCTTCAATATTCAATTAGGTATATTAAAACATTCAACACTTCTTTTGTTTCCACATTTGGTCAACCTAGCATGATTTCCATTTGGACTTTTCATGTTGCTTCAACTTGGTTGGTGGTCATACAGCAAGAGTAAATACATCAGGAAGTTACAAGTGCAAAGAGACAAAGGGACGTACAGGGTATTCACTTGAATATGTAGGAACCTATAAGGGAAAGATAGCTTGTGCTAGAACAAGACTTTATTGAGCTCATATGAAGGATTGGGGCTTGGTGTAAGGAAGGTGTTGTTTGTTACTTATGCAGTTAAAATACAAAAACATAAAAGATAATAAATGTAGTTTACATCCATTGCTTAGGTTTAGAGATTAAAATTGTACAAGATTCATACATAACTGAATGCTTTGTCACACAATTATGCAAACCATTCTAGACATTGAAATCATTGTTTACAGAACAAGGGTTTGTGGAAGGACCAGTTAGAGACCAGTGGCATAGTAATCGAATTGTATCTATTGAAGTCAAGTTAAAGGTGAAAAATTGTACCTTCATTACCAATCATTATTCTCAAACTGTACAACATATACAATCGTAAAACTAAATGTTTCAACGTCGTCAGATTTTACCTTTCAGAAAAAGTTTCATAGGCACTCTATCTGATTATAAGCTTTTCTTACAGGGGATAATTCTCAAATTAATAAAACAAAAAGAAATGATAAAGTGTAAATGAAATATTGGGTTTTATTTTTGTTGGGACATGTGAATCACCTAATTCAATCGAAAGTGAATTATAAGCATTCTACAATGATAGAAGGTGAAACCCATAATGGAGACACATGTGATACCAAGTAAATGAGAAACTTCTTTCCAAACAAGTATTGAACAAAGACCGACACGTCAAGAAAAAACATTTTTGGCCCTCTAGTTCATTTGTTCTATAAGTTTATTATGCTTTATGGGAGATTCTAGAGGAAGTGTTTTGCTTCCCCCTAGGATCTCCCAACTTGGCCCCTCCGACATTGGGTACTGCCTAACAAATACTATCAGATCTTCTCATAGTAATTGATGATGAGTCAGACGGCTCTCCACTTTCGGCACAGATAGAAACTTTCAATGAGGTTTCCAGTCTTCATCGCCACATGTTTTTGGGGGCTCTTGTTTGCCTTACATTATTATTTGTATTGGTTCCATTAGCACCTTTGTTAGTGGCAAACTGCTTTACTTTGTCATATGTACTTGTACTCCTTTTTTTGGCTTCTTGGATTCTCTTTCCTTGAACTTTCTATTGTCAACAATTGTATCCTCAAATCCCATTGCCTTGCTTTTGGTCATCTGTGGACATTAATATAATTTCTTTCTTTATTTCTTTCTTTATAAGATTCATTCTATCCAACCGATGAGATGTGGCTGAGTTGGTAAAGCAACTTGGTTGCTACAAGCACCACCCATGCTCAAATCTTAGATGGTATTGGAGGTTGGTTGTGGTTGATCGTTGGTATTGGGCCAGTTGTGGCCGTTGAAGGTATTTTCGGGCTGGCTATGGTCATTCGTTGGTATTCTCAGGGCGGTTGTGGCCATTGTTGGTGATTCTGGTACTTGTGTACTTGGGGATCTGGGCCCCCGATTGTGTCCCAAACCAGTTGGAGCTCCGGTCAAAAGCATACATGGTAAAAGATCCCACCAAAATCGTATCTATCTAAAAAAAAAGATTCATTTTATCCATAGAGCCTTCCCTTTACTGCTTTGGAAAAAAAGGGTGTTTACTACTTTCTGATAGAGTCCTCTCTTTGCCTCCTTCCCTTCACTTGTCTATGAGATGTCAATCTTCTAACTGCACGAATATCCCAGCCAACAATCAAGGTAGATGTACGATGAACAGTTTAACTTTTTCTCTTCAGCTCAAATGTTCTTCAGCTTCTTACAAAAACTGTTGTTGGCCCCCAACACTTTTTCTTGCAAAATCGTCAGGCCATTGTGGTTCCACGAGAGAGAGATCTCTAGCAAGCACATTCTCCCTTGAAAAAGATACGCTAACCAGTGTTTCCAATCATGTGAATTGCTAGAACATTCGCCATTTCTTTTCTTCCCATTTTTTTTCTTTGTAATTCATTCCCTTTTTCTAATGTGCAATTCTACCTTCCTATTGTAAATGCAAGAATCTACATTCAAGAAATCCAGGAAGATAAGAACTAAACCTCTTAAATTGGGATCTCTAAAGCAATGCAATTTCAATTTCTTGAGAAGTTCAACTACTTGTATCAGCTTTTTGATCCACGTTAGTCTTGAAAGGCCTGCATCCATAATGAGGTGAAGTCTGTAGCAAGTTCATCCTCCTTAGAACTGGCTTATTCCCATACAGTTGTCTTCCCATCAGAAATGAGTGCCACTTAAATCAATATTTTAATCCATTTTGTCACTTTTGCAAGAACGGATTCCAGGGTTGAATTTTGATACAGCTTCCTCTGAATGACGGAATGAGTAGCCTCAAGGTTCCTCCAATCTTTTATTCAAATTCCAACAAAGGCTGCTGTCACGAACAATGATTAGGGTCTGGTATGTTGAGTCTAAGCTGGCAATGATACCAAAAGTGTAGGGGATTGTTTTATTATTCAGGTTGCAACTCAGAATAGCAATATTGAAAACGAAGGAACTGTCAAATATCATGTTAATATTTAGAGATGTATTACATCATAGAGTCATAAAAAAAATTATAACTGTGTTATGATTATCAATGTAAACAAAACATAACGTGCATAATGAAAGTGGGAATTTTATTTTCTTATTCAAGTATTTGCAATGTATATGTAGAACATTCACAGGTGAGCATGATATGGTCCCTGCTCCCTACACTTAAGAGGAACATCACACAACATCATCAGGTCACATTGTATATAAACAATGTTGATGAAGAGTGACAACAGTTGGCTACAGCAAGACACATACCTCCCATTTAACTTATAAATATAAAACTAGAAGTGTGCGCATTTCCTTACATTGGTACATATATTATAATCATGCATGATTAGTTTCTAAAAGCATATTAAGAGAGTAGAGGTCACCTTTATCTCAGTTTATTTGCTGATACGGGATACCTAATGGATTGCATTGGACATAGATAAGAAAAAGAAAAATTCCTCCTGCAACCTGGATAAGAAATTTAGAAAATGCAAAATTCCTCCAACAACTTGTAAAGAATGATAACAAGGAAGATAACGAGCACACCTAGCAAGTGCCGCAAAACCACTGCTGCTTATCCATTCTATCCTATTCAATAGCAGCCCCTGGAGCAATCTCAGAACTATTGTTGTTTGGGATACCAAAAACCTGGTCCTAACAACCAACAGCTTCCCACACTGAGTTGCTATTCCAGTGAATGACAGTCTATCACCAACCTTGCCAGACAGTTTCCCAACTTTTTACACAGATGTCAATGGAGCAATGTGTTCTTCTATAAACCTTTGAATATGCCAATTGAGCATTCTTAACCGGATCTCACTCAAAGGGCACCTGTAGTGTCCCCAGTTACTGTCACAACCTCTTCCACACCGTCATCTCTGTCACCACTCACTCACATTAGGCCTCAAGTCTCTGCAGCAGAAGTGAGAGCAAGTTCTGTGGACAAAGTCATCCCAGGAAACGCACCAGGGCCAGTAGTACCCAATGTACCAGGCAAAATCTCCTACTAGTAACATTAAACCATCACAGAAGTTGGAACCCATGGCGGAGCTACTGGTCACCCTGAAAAAAGTTGCTTAATGGCAAATATGTTGCTGCTGCCTCTTTGGTTTCAACGTGACAATAGCACTCTTATGAATCTAGCCTGCTAATTATGGTTTTCTAAGTTTCCTTGTTCTCAGTTAATAGCTTTGTGCAGTTCTCATACCACTGTTTTTCACTAGTGAAGCATTTTCATGCATTGTTCTCCTTGCTTAATGTTTTATTGTTAAATAATTATGACTGCACAGCAGTAATCATTTTCATCTTCAGCTAGTGGGTAATTTTCTCTCACAATAATATATTCATATCGCAGTAGCCTTTTATTATCAAAAATTAAATAACAAGGAAGATGAAGAGAGTAAAGGTTAACACTATTAATTTATTTGCTGATACCTAATATATTACTTAAACATAGAGGATGAGCATAAATATGAAAATATTAAATTCCTCCAGCAATCTGTAAAGATTGATAACAAAGAAGTTAAAGAGAATAAAGTTCAACATTATCTCAGTTTATTGGCGGATATTTAATCAAGCATAGAGGATGGACATACATAAGAGGAAGTAAAACTCTTCCCAGACCTCTATAAAATTTTAAGAAAACGCAACAAATCCTCCAGCTCCCTGTAAATGAAGATAACAAGGTGGAAAATTCAAAGCAGCCTACCTGATCTTTTACTGCATCCTCTCGCCAGTCCCTTTGAAATTTCTGCAGCAAGATAACAAGCAATCTCTGCAACTCAGGAGGAACCTCAGGCGGGAACAGCTTTTGTATCTCATCTTTATTGAAATTCTCATAAACACACCTTCTGATCAATATACGAAGGCAAACCAAAAGCTGTATAAACAAATCATACCAGCAAATGGTCAAAACAATAGGTACATGTAATTATGTCTTTATGACAAGGACATACAAATGAAGCATGTGATCAAGATCTGCATTTGATCATCTTAAAACACTGGTGACTACCCAGTCAAAATCAAAATACAGTGAGGAGCCATTACACTCCCATTATGAAGATGGCTAGAAAACAATATGGTTGAACATTCACCATTCAATGTAGAACTAAGGCTTGTTCATTTATCATATTTTAATTAGCAACAGACAGGGAGGACATATTCCAAAATCTACAGTATATTTCTGAAAGCTTTTGCCCTTGGTCTTTAGCAATAAAAACTCTGTAGAATCATAGAAGATTGTTTCCGTGATTTGCATCTGCCACAGCAAGTTCCAGCATACAAATAAAGTATCATGGTATCCCTCAGCAAATGTGAATGCTTAACATCCTGCATATGATCAACACTACCATCCTATGCTAAGAATGCATCCGATACATAACACTCATACTGGCATCTATACTATCAAGTATCACCCTCAGGCCTCAGATTCGTATGTCATTTGGCTCACAAGATTCCTTAAAAGAAGATTTAGTCATTTAGGCAACCTTGTGTTAGAGCACAGTTTAGGAACATCCTTATGTTTCGTAGTCATTTTGGTCAGAACCTTATAAGGTAGCTTCGTAGCCACAACTTGGCAATAAGCAATTTTTGTAAACTTTCAAATCTTTTGTTGCGTCACTTTCTTCTTTCTTAGTGATTCAGTATATTTTTGATTCAGGCTATTGGTTGTGGTTCTTATAGAACAGAACAGATTTTCATGTGTAATATTATCTGGTGTCTCCTTTAATGTTCATCATAAGCTAAGAAGTTGCTGACATCAGTGATTACTCTTATTATAATTATCCACCCATGAATATGCTTCTTTGGTGTTCATCACTAGACAATAAGAGCCTCCCTGCAAGTCCTCTTTCCCTGGTTTGTCATGCATTTGGTAAGTTTCCATTTCATGTTTTGGCAAAAGAATCACACATACGTTATAAAAATGAGAAAAATATGATAAAACTAGGTGCTAGAGAGAATACTTAGAGTGTAGAAATTAGACGTGAAATTTAGAAATCAGACTTGGGATGTAGAAATCAGATGGTTTTGGACCATTGTTCCCCCATACAAGTATCCTACGTTATTTAAGGATAAAATTGAAAAACTAACCCAAGATTTATTGGATAAGGGGCAAATATAAATCCAGCACCATCCATTTTGCAATATCTGGCAATGCTGATCAAATGAAGAATGGTTCATTCCATATACGCATTGACTATCGAGAATTGGATAAGAGAAACATTAAAAATAGAATTCACATTCCACATATAGATGAACTATTTGCTGAGTTGTGCAATGCAGTAAATACTTACAAAGGTCATCTAGTCACCATATTCAGGTGATATCTTTTAGGCAAATCAATGATATGGCCACATTTAAAGGTACAGTGAATAGAATTTTCAGGACATATTTGACAAAGTTTATTCTAGTTTTGATCAATGATATTTGTATTTATTGTAGAACTGAGAATTAATTAAACTAAATGAAAACTGGTGTTCCATGGGGATGCCTCCAACGCTTTCCAGGTGCCACTCCAGACATCCCCTGCATTTTTGGGACTTGGGGACTAGGACGAAACATCCTCTTGGCATCCCTAGCTACATGGCAATTCACATTGACGCCCCCAATATGTTTCAGCTCTTCAGGGAACTGTTCTGAGTACACTCCCTTATTTAATAATTATGGGATATTTACGCATCCTCGGGACACTAGAGAAAAATCCTAGACTCTTGGAGGTGTGAGGATAGTCATGAAGCCCCCAATACGTCCCCAGCAGTCTGAGGCCTCTTGAGGATGGTTAGATGTCCCCTTTAACCTGCTGTAGTTTGGAAAAAAAAATACAACACAAAACATCAAAAAATAAAATAAAATAAGAGTGTGGGCTCCAACAAGGGCCCCTATAAGAGAGGGACTCTACTAAATTGGGAAAGGTAGAAGGCCTCTCTTAACGTGCATTCAAAGGATTCAAGAAGATACTAAGAAGGCAATAAGTGGGCAACAAGCAGACATTAGTGATAAGTATGTATGAACAAAAAAAAATTAGATATATTGTTAGATATTGTTCAATATCATCAGATATTGTTAGCATGTTGTTCGGTGGTTGCACTTGTATTACAACCTGTAATGAAATTACTTAGATGTTCGTACAATAGAAAATTATATTGCAAAAATAAGAGCAGAATATGTAGATTTACAACAATAATTGACAGAAGAGCCAAATGCTTGATAAATATAGCTGAGCCACTTCGAAGGCAACCTCCATAACAATGCAAATAAGAGCAGAATTCGCAATAAGATGATCAAATACTAACCAATACCTCCTATATATACTCTACTTAGCCACGGTTATTCCATAGGCCGACCTTATTAAGAACATAGATGCGATAAAATAATATAAGAGGCACGTAAGCCACAAGTCGGCCACACATCCCTAGACACGCCTTAAGTTAAGGGCAAAACATGCCCCTCCCCTTTAGAACAACATTGTCCTCAACGTTGAATCAAACCAAGTTATTGCTGCAGGAATACTTCATCCTCCCATGTTCAACTTTAGAATAAAGATTCTTCCATTTGATCAAATACTCATTAATCACTCTGGTCCGCTATTGTTTAGTGCATGTGTAAAGGATCTTTTTCAGGCTCCAGAATGACTCGGCCTTCTTCATCCAATTCAAGTAACTCAATCTGAGTAGAATCTCTATGTCCAATTACCTTCTTCAAGCAAGAGACATGGAATACCATATGTATGCGAGTGGACAGGGAAAATGCCAGCTTGTAGGCCACACTACCAATTTTTTGCAAGATATGATAAAGGCCATTTACTTAGGGGACAACTTGTTATCATTTTTTTGTTGCTTCAGAGACATGCTTGTATGGCTACAAATGCACAAAGACCTAATCACCTATGTCAAAATGTCACTCACTACGGTGTTGATCCGATTGCTGCCTCATTCTATTTTGTGTCATTGCTAAATTCTCTCGCAAACTAGCGAGTAACTCCTATTGACGGTGAAAGTGTACCTCAACAACTCTAATCTTGAGATGCACCTTCAAGGCTGGAATGATAGATAGGTGATATCCATACAATGCCACAAAGGTAGACATTTTGGAAAAAGTGTGAAAACAAGTATTATACCACCATTCGACAAGTGGCAACCAACGAACCCATTTACCCTGTTTGTCAAAAACAAAACAACGAAGATAACCCTATAGACATTTGTTGACTACCTCTGTTTGTCCATCGGATTGAGGATGACAGGACAAACTATGAGCCAATTGGATGCCAAACATTCAAATAATTCAGTCCAAAAATTACTAATAAATATGGGATCTCAATCACTTACAATGATCTTTGAAGTACCATGCAATTTCTAAACTGTATTGCGAAAAACAAATGCTACTGTATTGGTGACAAATGGTTGTGATAAAAAATAAAAATGAGCATAATTTGTGAGTCGATCCACAATTACCATGATAACATTTTTACCCTTAGACCGCAGTAGCCCAGTAATAAAATCCATGGAAACCGCTTCCCACCTCTGGCTAGGGACGGATAAAGGTTGCAAAAGCCCTGTGGTCTTAATGATTTCACCTTTGTTCTATTGGCATACCATGTATTCAACCATATATTTCAAGACATCCCCCTTGAGTCCTTCCCAAAAGAAATCTTGCTTGATTCTATGATACGTATTTACAAATCCTCAATGACCTATTGGAGATGCATGAAGTTCCTGAAGGATTTTATAATTACCAAGTTCAGAAATCCAGATCCGTTCGAGATGGCAAAAAAATCCAAAATTTGGAATTCTTGAAAAAGTTCAGAAAAATCCAATCCATAATATATACAAATATATATGTAAGCATAGTTTTAAAATATGCAAAACTGACAAATACAATGAAAAATATTAATAAAATAATAATATTATATCATGTTTATCGCTTCTAGGCATTTTTTTGCACAAAAAACCTTAAAAAATAAAAAAATAATTTTTTGAAAAAAAACAAGGCCGACCCGGACAAACTTATGTATGTTGGCCAAAAAATTCGGACCCGACCAGATTTTGTCCAACTCCGATCGGATTTTGTCTAGATTTGGCTGGATTCGATAATTATGGGTATAATTGATCTTTATACCATAATGCATTCCCCTTCTATGCAAATTTTTTAGACCCCCCAGAACCAAGCTAAAGATTTTAAATCAAATTCTGAGTATCCCTATCATTCTCCCATTCTGATCTTGCTTCCTCTAGCCAATTTGCCTGCCAAATGGTTATTGCGCATAACAATGCCTCAACATAATCATCCTGCCTAAATAGTGCATCTGCCACCACATTCTTTTTTCCTTTCTTGATTACTATTTTAAAATCATATATTAATATATTAGTCACCCATTTTTGTTATTCTTCTGATGACAATCGTTGTTCCAAAAAATATTTGAGGCCATCATGATTAGTGTTTACCTGAAAATCTCAACCCATCAGATAAGGTCTCCATTGCTTGACTACATGCAGAATAGTTATCATCTTTCTCATTGATTGGCTTGAACTTGTTTTTTCCCTTCAATTGACAATTCTCAAATGCAAGTGGTTTGCCTTCTTGCATGAGTATAGCCCCCATGTCGTATCTTGATGCCATCACATTCAACAACAAAAGTTTTAAAAAAATCAAGGGTAGCCAAAACTAAAGTAGAGCGCATAGCCATTTCCAGCTATTTGAACGGCTTGGTAGTTGTTTCAATCCACTAGAAGGGGTCTTTCTTCAACAAAGATGTGAGGGGGCTACAATGCTACCATTATTTTTGACAAACCTGCGATAGTAAACTGTTAGCCCCAGAAACCCCTAAACGTTCTTGAGGGTCCTGGGAACTTGACACTCCATCATCGCTTGGATCTTTTTAAGATCAACTTTCATGCCTTCATGTGAAACAATATGACCCAAGTATTCCACCACTCTGACGCCAAAAGCACATTTGGAAGGTTTGGCAACAAGCCGATATTGTTGCAGAACCAAAAGTACCTATTTCACATGCTTCAAATGTTCTTCCCAATTTTTGTTGTAAACGAGGATGTCATCAAAAAACACCAACACAAACTTTCTCAAAAATGGCCCAAAAATAGTATTCATCAACCTCTGAAATGTAAATGGTGCATTTGTAAGACCAAAAGACATGACCATAAACTCATAATGGCCTTCATGAGTTTGGAAAGTTGTTTTAGATATGTCCTCTTCGCGGATTCGAACTTGATGATACCCAGAGCAAAGATCTAATTTAGTAAAATAAATAGTGCCATGCAATTCATCTAACAAATCATCAATTACTGGAATAATAAACTTATCTTTGATAATGTACTTGTTGAGTTCTATGTAGTTTCGACACATCCTCCAAGTGTCATCCTTCTTACGCACCATGACCATCGGGGAAGAATATTCGCTTTGGTTGTGTCTGATAATTCCTGCCTCCAACATCTCATGTACTATCTTTTTAATTTTGCTCTTATGGGCATAGGGATAGCTGTAGGGTCTAATGTTGGGTGGTGTACTATCTGGAAGTAGTCTAATGGTATGATCATGCACTCTACTTGGTGAAAGTCCTTTTGGCATGGCACTAAAAACAATAGAATTGTCATCTAGAACCAGTTGTAAATCAGAATGGATAGACTCTTTGGTTGGTTGAACTTTTATGGAAAACAATCACACAACAAATCCTTCAACATATGAGCATCTTCGTCACTTGGTGAGAACTAACCAACTGTGGAGATTTAGCCCCTAAACCACGCACTTCAAATGTCCTACCTTCTAAATGAAAGCGCATGAATAGTTCCTGGAAATTCATCTCAATTGTGCTCAAAATGGTGAGCCATTCCACTCCCAAAACAATGTCAACTCCATCCATGGGAATAACATAGGAGAATCTAATAGGTAAACTCCCATAGCAAGCTTAATACTATGGCATTTGTCAGAACAATTATTGTACCACCATCTGCAATCATGACCTAAAATTTTGGAGTTGAGTAAATGAAACAGTTCAAACAAGTAGCCAACTTATTGTTGATGAAATTGTGTGTACTCCTAGAGTCAATCAACACAGTGACCTTATGTTTCTTGAGGAAATCCACCGCCTTAAGAGTTTAGGAAGTACTAATACCTAAAAATGCATGACAGGAAATAATAGATTGAGAATCTTAAAATTCATCTTCGAGCTCTTCTAGACCTGCACCTGAGGCCTCACCATCTTTTTCATCCTCATTGGCACCTTCAATGTAAAACAACTTCTTTTTAGCACATCTATTTCCTTAGCTCCATTTTTTATTACAGCCAAAGCATAACCCTTTTGCACGCTTCTCTTCTAATTGTTGAGGGGTCAATCTTGTAGGCTAAGGAAATGATGGGGTTGGGAAATTGCGTTCATGGACATTGGCGAAAAGTCTTCATTTGACTAAATCTTTTTCCTCTACCATGCATACCATTGGTATGGCTTTAGATATTGAACCGAACTAAACATGTGAACCTCCATTTGGATGTTATCTCTGAGGCCTCCCAAGAACAGGTCAGTCAAATTTGCCTCAGTGACGTCATCCACACGTAAGGAGATATTTTGAAATTGATGAATATAATCCTTCACAGTCTCTATTTGACGCAGTTTGGTTAGTTGACTAAAGTAGTTTTCTAAGACATTGTTCCAATAGTAGAGTTGCAGCTCCTCAGAAAATACAAACTAGGTAACCCAAAGACCCTTATTTTTCTTTTGAGCACACAACCATCTATACCAAATGAACTGCTCAAGTTCCAAATACAAAGAGGCCATGACCACCTTTTGCACACATGGACTCTGATGTAGATCAAGTAAATTTTTGATTTGATTGATCCAAGTGAGTGGATCCTTACCATCAAACTTGTGCAAGTTTACTTTTGGCAACAACTACTTCAGACCAGGATTGGAGGTGTGATTGTTTGAATAGGAGGAACCAAACTAGAGTGGTGGAGGATTATTTTGTGAAGGTTGAGTTGTAAGATTAGACAATTGTTCGGTTATAAGTGTCAATTGATCCTTCAAAACATCTAGGTCCTCTCTTACCCCAATGATGTCCCCTTTGACCACATCAATATCATCTTTCTGCACCATGCTTTGTAAATCTCACTGAAGTTGGTGAACCGCCTCAAAAACAAACGAATCAAAAGTGTCAGACTCCATGTCATCCTTGTGAGAAGTGTTTTGCCCTTTTCCGCGTCTACAAGTGTTATGACCAACCATGCACAAACCCTAGGATTGCGGGTTTCAACCTCGAAAAAAAATTGTATCAGCAGATTATACCATTGCAATCGTCTCACCAAAACGAATCCAACGACTGTAATGTGCACAAGAGTGAAAATTTTCAGCCCAAAAAGTGTACCAGCAAATTATACCGTTGTGATCATCTCGCTGAGACAAATCCAATGACTGTTAATTTGCACAAATGTGAAAAAATTTCCAGACTTACTTTTTCTTTTTTTTTGGTACTATTTTTTTTCAAAAAATCACTTCGAACAATACTGCAGTGACGGAAAATTAAATTCTTCCCTAATTGCAAGTATGTTTTTTCGATCTTTCCACTTGCAGAAGACCCGCAACACCATATCCAAAAAAAACAATGCCACAAAAACTTGCCTAAATTTAAACTTTGATATCATTTGTAATGAAATTACTTAAATGTTCGCACAATAGAATATTATATCGCATAAATAAGAGCATAATATGTAGATCCACAACAATAATTGACAAAAGAGCAGCATGTTTGATAAATATAGTTGAGCCACTTCAAGGGGCCAACCTCCACAACAATGCAATAAGAGCAGAATTTGCAATATGATGATCAAATACTAACCACTACCTCCTATATATACTCTACTTAGCCATGGTTATTCCATAGGCCGACCTTACTAAGAAGGTAGAGAGATGCAACAAGATAATATAAGAGGTACGTAAGCAACAAGTCAACCACCAAAATCTCTAGACACACCATAGGTTAAGGGCGTAACACAACCACTAGGTTATTTAAAACTTTGGGAGTTTGTTTATTCTCGTTAATATTTGTCATATTATAAATACATTGTCTATTGTGGTGCATTATTCATTGCCCATAAATTATATCTTGTTGGGTATCAAGGAAGGCTTTGAGGCCTCGTGCCTCATAGACCTATGACTGCAAGTTTGGGCATGCTAAGCGTTCACGATATTCATGAAAGGGCTGCTGGTTCATTATGGGGCATGTCTATAGTAAGTGAAATGAGACTTTTATCCAGAGTGCAATATGATGCTGCTGAGGCAAGTAGTTCCATCTGATAATGAACGCTTTGTTGTCTCTCAGAGACTCATAGAAGCCGCTCTTAGAGGGGGTATAGAGACTTTTGTTGATTGCTTGGCTTCTCGTGCAGGTCATACAAACATTACACGGAAACTTTTGTCATTCGGTTCAGATGTCAATCAGAAGATGTTCAGAGGCTATGCAAGAATGGCTGATCCTCAAGAAGGCCACCACAAACTACTAGGCCTCCTTCTAAGAGCAGGAGCCTCTCAACCAGCCTGCGAGAATGCTCTCTTGGAAGCATGCCTTTACGTTCAGGCCAAAGCTGCTTAGTTATTAATCAGCTACAAAATGACCAGGCCAGATGTTTCTGCACATACATTGGTGTATGCCAGCTGTAATGGCTTTGTGGATATTGTCGCTATTTTAATCAAGAATAGCATTGATATAAATTCATGGGGCAGGGCCCTGCTGCGTTCTGCTAAGCCTGCTTTACATGCAAATGTGGACTGCACACCAGTCACTGCTGCTATTTTGAGCTGGCAAGCTCCTGTTGTGAAATATTTGTTAGAGGTGGGTGCTAAGACAGATTTTTAAGTTAGCCTTGGAGCTTAGTCATGAGATACACTATCTGGTGAAGAACTGTGTGTTAGGGCAAGCCTGGCACAGCCATATAATGAAGCATGGTGTGCTGTTGAATACCATGAAACAAAGGGAACAATTCTAAAGATGTTGCTTGGATACATATCCTCTGATAGTGAACATCAAAGGAAGAACTCTTATTTGTCATGCAGTTGTTTGCCGTAGCTCAGGTGCAATTCATGTACTTTTAGATGCTGCTGCAAATGCTCAGTGATGGAGGTTCGCCAAGGCCACTTTTACAGGTCTCAAGATGGAGCTGCATGAACATGACAGCTCCGGGCCTTTCACCTGTCTTTGTTCCAGCACTATCAGAGAAAGGTGTGAAAGGTTTCATTATTGATTTTTCAATAAAAACTGTATAAGCTGTTGTTTCCAAAACTGTAGCTGCTCCCACTGAGCATGTCAAGCTGTTGATTCAGAATCAGGGCAAAATATTTAAGTCTGGTCAGCTTTCTGAGTCGTACAAATGTATTGGAGATTGTTTTGGACAAACAATCAAGGATGACAGCATGTTTTCTCTGTGAAAGCGTAACACTGTAATGTCATACATTATTTCCCCAATCGAGCACTCAACTTTGCTTGATTACTTTAAGGGTCTGTTCATTTTTAAGAAGACCAAGTATGGTTACTGGAAATGGTTTTCAGGAAAAAATGCTTCCGATGGTGCTGCTGGTGCATTATCTTTCCTTTTTGTTTATTTTTTGGACCATGCTCGAACAAGGCTGGCCAATGTTGCAAGGCTGCAAAGAAAGGAGGAGAGAGACAATTTAATGGGCTTATTGATGTTTACTGAAAAACTCAGAAATCTGATGGTATTGTCGGCATTAACCAGTGGATTCAACATATCATGTGTTGGAATTATGGTATATTGAGGTCTGTAATTTGGAATGTATGATTCCTTTAAGCCAGTTGATTTGGTTTAAGATCTTCAGACTAACTTCCTTGCAAGTTTCCTCCTTGGTTGGGGTATTACAATTGGAGCTGGTCTTGCTTCATATCCTATTGACACTATTCATAGAAGAATGATCTTAAGCCCTTTTGTTTCCATCGACTTTTCTCTTTCTCGGGATCTTTCTTGTCTTGGTCCTTCTTGACCATCTGGTGAAATCAATCCCTCGCCTATTCCCGTAGGTTGCCCATTCTTGTCTACTTCTGCACAGGTCTCCTCACCGCCTTGTTTCTCAGTCCTCTTTGGACTTGGAGTCTTGCCAAAAGTTGATGGCCTCTAGTTAAAAGTTAGCACCATCTTCGCACCATCATGTTTGCCTTTTACTCCCTCATCTCTTATTTATGCGCACGGCTTGGCTTTGCCTTGATCTCCTTCACTTTGTTTCGGACTTTTCCCTTTGGCACAGATTTCAATGAACCTATACACCTTGCATTCCTTTCACTATCAGACAATGACTCTTTTCCAACTGGAGTCTTCCTATTTTCCTTCCTTTTCTCATGTTTTGCCTTTTCATCATCCTCGCACTTCCTTTTCCACCCTTCCTCCAACTTCCTATGGGTAGCCAATTCATCTATTTTGATTCCCATTTGCCTTCTTAATGGCTGTCTAGGACTTGTCTGAGTTCCTGCACTTGTTTGTGGCCTCTTCAAAGTACCCTTCGCTGGTTTTAACATTTTACTTACTAAGCAATTCTTTGCAAATACCTTGACAACTAATGTTGCACCAATTTTGATGGAGTCATCGTCCGACTCCACATCCTCTGGATACTCATATTTTCTTGACCAACCATACCTTTGAAGTTGCACAATCGTATCCCTATCAACTTCATCAACATTTACCCTTGCTCTGGGGATTCCTTTAACTCCCTCTAGCGCAGCCTCCATGTACTGCGCAATTACCACATAAGGTAACTTTCTCCACTTTGTCCATTTTCCATACTGGTCCTTTATCTTGGCCAACGAATATCTCATCATCACACAAAACTCTACAAACCCACCATAACTCTCGACTATCTTGTGCCACATCCTCCACTCATTGCCAAACACTGCTACCATGGTCTCATACCACATGCTCATCTAATCTTTATACTTCTATGTCATCTTTGTTTAAAAAGGTATACCCTTTAGACAACTTGTGCCTAGATGTATATTTTGGCCAAATTCAAAAAGGACTTTTCCGATGGCACTCTTACCTCTTCAAAAAAGATTAGAATAAGGATCATTCCCCAACGGAAGATACCTCTGCAGAGTCTGCACAAATGTGCTTCATCCACTGCTTTGATTACTTCCTCAGCTATATATCTTGCATAGTTATAATTCTTACCATTCAATCTTAATTGATAGGCTGCATAAACAACGTCCTTGGATGCCATGTTCCATTGTGCCACAAGGGTCAACTTTGTGGTGATCAAGTGTGCAGCTGCCCTTATTGTAAAATTCCCGATTCCTTCCAACTTCAATATGTGGCCCCCTCCTTCCAATCCAAGTAGATTCCTCACTTTTTTTGCTTCATTCTCTTTCATCATATCTGCCTGCAAATTCTCTACTGTGTTAAGAATTCCCATGACCTCACTAATCCGCACAGCACTAATATTTATGCTTGTTCCAGCAAAGTACATCTGACCCTCATAGGGGTGCACTGAAAACCATTTTATTATCTCATCTGGCTTTCTGAAAAAAGGTAAGTCGTTTATCCTTAACACCCATGTGCCAGTTAACTGTTCTTCTGCAGTTAATCCCTTGTATACCTCTGATAAATCCACATCCAATATAGTGGAGTACTCACTCTTTGATGGTTAAAATCTTCTATTGTTCGTGGTCCTGAGCATGTAATCAAATGTTCACCATTCTTGATGTTTTTAGATATGTCATCAAATGTCAGTATCTTCTTCTCCTCTGGGTAGTTTTCCTCCCAGCTTACTTCTCTACTGTCTGCGGTGTGTTCCCTTGTACATCACTCTTAGGAGGTTCTTTATCCTCCTCCACTTCCCCTCTAGTCTTATGATGTACGTGCCATCATGTTGTTCTTCTTCCTGCTGGTCTTGAAAAACCACTTTCTTATTTGCCATTTCTTTAAAACCGTATACCAGCAAAAAACCCTAAACTACCTTCCTTCAGCGGCTCTAACTTCACTTTGAAACCTTAATCTGCACAAATTCCCACAGTAATCTCTATGCTGCTTGCTCAGCCTTTCACTCCTCTATTTCACCCTGCAACTTGTCAAATGTTGCCCTTCCTAACCTTCTTCAAGGCCGTATTCTCAATCTGACACCTTGGCCTTTGGTTTTTCATTTCGCACATCCTCCTTTTACATGTTATGTAACTAGAACTACTCTAAACCACCTGTAACCTTCTCAAAACACTTTATTCCCACAAAGCCGCTTTTCCTTCTTGTTTAGCTCTTCACAATTTCACTTCCAGACACTTTCTCTCTAAATATCCAATTCGCAAATGATTTTTCTCACTACTTTTGCTTTTCTTTTATAGCTTTTGAGGTATTTAATGCCTCATCTATCCACAACTCATGCTTAGACAGCATCCACTCTCTCTTCCGACGGTCATATTTCCCACCCTTCTGCTCCATTTGTTTTTTTGAATTTTGAATCTCCCATTCTGTTACACACAGAATTTATACGAAAAGTCTATCTTTGTTCATCCTTTCACCTCATTCTTACGCAAATTCTAATTTCTCTTTACATGCAAACTCCTTAACTTTACATGGACAATCTTTTTATCTACAGGCGCATTCTTGCACAAACTTCTTCAGTGTGCCTTTTTTGCATAAATTCTTTCAATTTCACCCTTTGTCAAAACCTTACATGCACATTTTCTTTGTATGACTTCTGGCGAGTCAATAAAATACAAGAGTTCAATGGAAGTGTTTTCAAAAATTGAAGGAGCCAAACAGTTTTTTCAAGCGTACTGGAGCAAATATTCTGCAATCTAGTTTTGGTGAACTTTCTGCACCACAGAAGGAGTATAAGATAGTTGTCCCTGACCTTCCAGTAGATAATATTTAAGTGGCAGAACAAATGGTGGAGGGCATGTCTTATAAGTTAGCTCGAGAGAAAGAAGAGGAAGCGGCAAATCAGGCTGCATTGCTTAGAAAAAGATCAAAAGTTTTGCAGAGAAATCTTCTAAGACCTCCTGTTGCTGTTATGGACTTCATTAAGAAAGCTTTGATAAGAGTAGATGATGATAATAGTTCTCTTGCACCGGCAAACTTCATGGAGCAGGATGATGAACAGATCAGAAAACAGCTAATGCATGAAAATGTCAAGTATCCATTTGAAGATAACCTGGGCAAGGAAAAAAGGAGGGGCAGCAAGAATGCTACAAATAAAAGGCCGCAAGTTCATATTCCCGAAATAGATGATTTTGACGAGGAACTAAGAGAGGCATCCAAAAAAATTTAAAAAGGGTTTTGAATAAACAAGGGCTAGATTCGTTTAAAATGGAGAAGTCCCGAATTGGGTATCTAAGTCTTGATCTGAAAAAAATCATGATCATGCAGGTGGTTAACCATAACTTCAAGCTAGCTTTTATGCCGTAAAAATAGAGGCCCTAAACCTTATATTATGTTTGTGAAAATGATAATGAAGAAAAAGAAAATATGACTTACAGGGTCCAAGTCATTGTGGTTGGGCAGCTGAAGGAGGTCTTGAATGTAGGATTTGTCGGGGACATCAAGACCTGTTTTGCGAGTTCTCCAGAGGGCTTGAAGAATATGTTCGATTGATTCCTTCGACTTGGCTCTCAATAACTGTGGCAGATGATCCCACAATGCATGATCCATTACTCCGGTGCTTTTCTTTATCTAATACTACACCGGAGGCATCTCTCTCTCAGAAAAACCTTCCTCGCTTCATTAAGAATTCTTTGACAAGGGTGGATGATGATAATGGTTCTCTTGCACCTGCAAACTTCGTGGAGCAGGCTGATGAACAGATCAGAAAACAGCTGATGCATGAAAATGCCAGGTACCCATTTGAAGATAGGAAAAAGAGTCGGGCAGCAAGAATGGCATAAATAAGAGGCATCCAAAAAATATAAAGAGAATTTTGTATAAAAAGGGCTAGAATGCCTTAAAATGGAGAAGTCTCCAATTGGGTATCCAAAATTTTAATTAAATTAAGGGTTGTAGTGTCGCTGGTCTTTTCCTTCTTTTTTTTTTAATTGTGAATTGTTTGTAGTTTAAATTTGTAAATAATTGTATTTAGATTATGAGTAAGTAGACACTTTAAGAAATTATCAATGTTATTATGGGTTGACATTAGAGAATATAGAGCGTTATTAATATTATTGTATTGTGTTTATATTTCTTTTTCATATTATTATTAGTAAAAGGATATAATTGAATGTTTGTAATACATTGATGGTATAGTTGTAGGTTGTTATTATTAAAATGAGAAATGGAGTTCTATGTTTTTTTTCAGATTTTTGATCACTTAAACAAAACAAATCTTGAAAATCTCTCAACAACGATTGTTACGGGAGACATTTTTTAGCCCTGGGAAGTAGTGGGGACACAACAATTCTTCTAGCTACTCCTACATTTTTGTGTTGTCTTCTGTGATTTGACATTTGGAAGATGAAGATCCAAAATTTCCAGATGATTCATAAATCAAATGTTTTAGCAACAGTTCATGTAGTTAGAAAAAGAAAAAATGCATGATACCTTAAATAAAAATAAGCCCCTATAATTCCTTAAGAGCGCCTGCTTAAAAACGTTTAGTTGGCCTCTAGCATAAACCCAGAGTCTTAGACTTACGTAAGAGGATGGTCCCTACATAGAACACAAGATATTTTATGTAATTCTACTTTACGTTGAGTTTTTAACAATCAATAATTTTGCAAGTTTTCTACTAAATACAACACATCCAAATGATTAAACAACGTGAGACTATTGAATTGTAATTTTGTTTAATCATAAAAATAGGGACAAAAAATGAACAAATCATAATAAAATATGAGCAATGACCATTGACATAACCTATTTTTGGTTTGAAATTTAAAGTTGAATTTCTCTTTTCCAACTAATAAGCAAATGGCATGTAAACTTAAAAACCTTCCCTTAAATAAAAAAATTGCAAATGCCTTTGGGAAGCACTTGCAATTTTAATTGTCATATATATAAATATTTATAGCCCCCCTTTAAAATTGATGAGTAATGGCAAGAGTAGAAGTGGAGAATAGTTGAAGTCAGGGAGAGTTCGAGCAGCGTATGGCAACCCCATCCACAACGACCCTGTATTTCCCCATATTTCAATGTATTATTAAGAAAATGAAAAAATAGAGGAGCCAAATTTTAAACAATAATGGAAATTGACTCTATGTTAATGTTAATAGATGTGAGTCACATTTATGTTATTGCCACTTCATAGGTCGTTAATTTCTAGACTTCCAATAGCTTAAAATAAGGATATAAAACAATTATGTTTAACTATATATTCTTACAATTCTCTCAGTGCACCAAAAGTTTCCTTTCAAAAATATTTGCCTCGTTGTTGTCATTTGCTCGTGATAAAATCTTCTGTAAAAATATAGTGTGAGGAGAACGAGTCCTATACTCGTAATCAAAATTTCCACTCACTTCACTTTTTGACATGTAAAATTATTGTGATAAACTTATTATATTATAAAAATTGTTATTACTGGTTGTACAATGAGAAAACCTTGAATTGTAAATTGTAATAATGAAAATCCAATTGATTATCCATGGGTCCTACTTTAGTAGAAAGTATTGGATTATATTCTACCTACTGTCAAGAACCTGATTTTAGGGGAGGATGTCAATTCAACAATTTAGTAACTCATAATTATTGTTCTTAATTAGCATTTGAAAAATAATTATACTGAAGATTTTGTGAAAGTTCTCCTTAATTTAATATTAATAATTAATGTTATTGGACACATGTTATTATTAAGAATTTTGTTTAAAAAAAATTGTATGATGATTTATGTACGGAGCCAAAAATGACGTGTTTAATGCTAGTAATTATTGGTATTGTACACATGTCATCATTAAAAATTTTGTTTAAAAAATTAGAACAATTCTATATAAAGAGAACATTAAAAAAATTGCAATTTTAATCAATAGGATGATAAACAAACAATTTTAAGAATTTTTTGGGGGTCTAAAAATTACATAAATTAAATAAAAACTTTAGGAAGTTTAATATTAGATTAAAACTCTTGCATTTCATTAGATTATTGACTACAATTTATTGTTTCCAGTGAATCCTATACCTTCTTGCTATGGCAAGAACTAATAATCATGATTATGTCAGTGGGTAAATATAATGCTAGTTTTTATGCCTAAAAAATAGAGGCCCTAAATTTATGTTATATTTGTGAGGTATAATATGTTAGTGGTTTAGAAAGGATGGCGAAGAAGAAGAAAATATGACTTACAAGGTTCACATCACTGTGGTTGGAGACGTGAAGGAGGTCTTCCATGTAGGACTTGTCAGGGGCATCAAACCTTATTTTGTGGGTTCTTTAGAAGGTTTCAAGAATATGTTTGATTGATTACTTCGACTTGCTTCTCAACAATTATGGTAAATGATCCCATAATACATGATTCATTGTTCTTGTGCATTGCTTTATCATTACACCATAGGCATTTCTCTCAGAAACAAAAGCGAGGAAGGCTTATCTGAGAGAGAGATGCCTCTGGTGTAATGATAAAGCAAAGCACAAAATTAATGGATCATGCATTACTGAATCGTCTACCACAGTTGTTCAAATCCAAGTTGAAGGAATCAATCGAATGTATTCTTCAAGCCCTCTAAAAAATTCACAAGATAAGCTTCGATGCTCCCGACAAGTCCTACATTCAAGACCTCCTTCAGCACCCTAACCACGACAACTTGGACCTTATAAGTCATATTTTCTTCTTCTTCATCACCATTTCTAAACCACTATATATTATACATCACAAACATGACATAAGGTTTAGGCTTCTATTTTTAAGGCATAAAAATTAGCTTGAAGTTATGGTTACCCATTTGCATCATATGATTAATTAAGACTTGGATACCCAGTTCGGGACTTCTCCATTTTAAGGGAATCTAGCCCTTCAAAACCGTCTTTTTCAAATTTTGGATACCTCTCTTAGTTATTCCTCACCAAAATCATCTCTCTAGAGAATAAGAACTTGTGGCATTTTATTTATGGCATTCTTGTCATCTCTCAATAGCATTTTTACTCTACGTTGAAGGTATTTCTAATAAAATAGTTAAAATTCTCAAATGTTAAAATATCCAAACCACCTTCTTTCATATTAATAAGTTGTGAATGGTTATAGGGTAGACCCTCTATATCCTAGCCTATGTAATATAGTTTACATAGTTGAATGCTCTTGTGGAATCCCTTACATCATAAAAACAAGAATGTCCATTCGCATGAGAATTAAGGAACATGTTGTGATATTCATCTGGAGAGGAAAGAGAAATTAGTTCTCGTTGATGCTCGTATAAAACCAAACACACTTCTAAGCATTGAAGATGCCATAGTCATCACAATGGAAAACTATTTTTATAAATGAAAATTAAAAGAATTCATTGAAATTAGTAAGCACTTATTTAATCTTGATAGAGACAAGGGCCTGGAGTTAAATCACACTTGGAGACTAATTATCAACATTGTAAGATAAGTTATCTTCAATAAGAATTTATAATTGAATTTAATAATATTAAAAATATATATACTTTATTTCATTTCAAATATTTTATAAACTAATTAATTATTAATTTTATCATAAAATTTTAATTATATTAATCAAGATACAAATTAAAAATGGTATAAAGTCAAAAATTGTATTGATCAATTTTATTACTTAAAAGCTTATTTTATTTTATTCTTTAATTAACTATCTAAATTTTTTAGGTTAATAAGCCATGTTTTTAAAGGATTAGTTCTAAAAATTTAATTTGATTTAACATTTTAAGATTTCAAATTTGGTGTCACAATGGCGTATGAACTTACATTGTTGAAAGGGAGGTGGACATATTTTCAGAATTTTGGCAATGACTACTCTCTCATTTAATATCTCATGTGACTGTTTTCTCTACCATGTTTAAGTAACACAGATTTATTGTTTAATCATAAATCATTTTTGGTTGATGAAGGATCATGAGCGGTGATCGAAACATCGAGCAAAAAAAAGGAATGCAGATATTCCAAACGTTGTAAGATTTATTTATATAGACCATAAAAGCATAAAATATATTATTCTTTTGTTTAACGAGGGAATATAAGTGAGAAAGAGATTAAACACAAATATATAATCATTTTCACTTAAACACATGAGCACAATGGGTGCATGCACCAAATTTTGAAGTGTACAAGAAGGCAACAATATGGAATAAATAAGCAGAGGATGGCAAGGTATATGGGAGCATAATGGTGTTAATAAATAAATCATGGAGTAGAAATATTAGAATAGAAAAATAAGATGAAAAAAATAGTGCATTTATATAAGAACCATATAAAATGACACATGCATTAGCATAATTGCAGGCCATTTTGTGTTCGATAATTCTAAATTCTATAAGAAACATGATCTAGACCATGAAGATGCATACTCATCCCTAAAGAGGGACATTTTAGCCTACATTGAGATTGGAGATGTTTTGTTAATAGGTGATTTTAATGCAATGACATGAAACAAACAAGCCAATGTTATAGAAAATAATGTAGATTTAAACCTAAACCCTCTTTGGATGGCAGAAGAAGAAAATTTGCAAAGGAATAGGGATTCATATGATGGGTGTCGGGATATCACACACTTTGGATAGGATATATTAGGTTTATGCAACATACATAGCTTGATTATTTACAATGGCATGAGAAAATGGAAAAAATCAAGACAGTATATGTGTAAGACTCCCAAAGAGCATAGTGTAATAAACCATGTTATCTACTCATAAAATTATGTGCCTAAAATTGAAGAGCTAAAAGTAGAATACTTTCCCTGAAACTTAAATTAGATCACAAGCCAATTTTTATGATGCGTCAATTACAAAGAGACAAGCAACATGATGAGCACACTATGGTCAACTAAGGTAAAACACCACCTAAAAGAAACATCATCTTGATAGAGGAAAAATAGCAAGCCTTAAAGGTGGCATTAGATAATAAACTACAAGAAAGAGAAAGTAAGACAACACATGATAATGGTACATATTACACTAAAAGTGAGAGGTTAATGCACACCATTACAGAAATCCTAAAAATATGTAAGAGAGTTAAATCTAAATAAAAGGAAATAAATAGCTACCCAATAAATCCATGATACATTGAAGAGTGCAAGGTAGCATGAAGATTAACAAAAGAACTAGTAGGTAGAACAAAGGCGAACAATAAAGCATATAAGCAAGTGGTAAGGATAAAAATAATAATATATAATAACTAGGAAGAAAGAGTGGATGTACTTAGGGAAATGTCAACCCAAAAGATTCTAGAGGGAGCTTCACAAGGAAAAAAAAGCAGATTGAGAACAACATAACAACAAGATAGTGGTTAGAGTACTCAAAACATTTGTATGAGAGTGAAAGGTAATATGATACACCTCCCACGATTAGGGTTAATGAAGAGATTTTCATGACTAAAGACATCATATAGGAGATTAAAAAGCCAACAACAAGTAAAGCCCGAGACATAGATAACCTACAAGTAGAGCATCTAAAATGGGGCACAAATATCCTAGTGCCTCGAATTAAAGATATTTTCAATGAGGTCATCCAAAAGGCTTCTCAATAGAGTGGACAACTAGCCTAACCATACCTCTATTTAAAAGCAGAAATTTAAATAACCCCTCAAATTATCAAACTATCATGGTCAATCCTTTTTTTTGCAAAGTTGTTTGGGAGTATGATAGAACACAAAATTAGTAGTTGGGCGAAGGAAAAAAGAAAGACGGGAAAGGGGCAAGTAGGTTTCATATCCTTACACTCAACTAGTGATCATTATGTCATGCTTAGACAGCTGGTTGAAAAGGTACAGGATAAAAAAGAGGATGAATATAGTTGTTTTATAGACTTCAAAGAGGCATTTGACACAGTACCAATGAACAAATTATGGAGCATAATGGAAGAATTAAGGGTCCCAATGCACTACAAGGTAGTGGCTTATAGATTGTATGAGCAATTAAAGCAAAAATCAAAATACATAAAGGGTTTTCTAAATGTTTTGGGAGTGTTATAGGTGTTAAACAGGGTTTCCCTCTATCTTCGACTCTATTTGGCTTATACATTGATAAGTTTGAAGATTGGATAAACAATCTTAGAGGGGAGGGGGTCCACTTAGCTAAATATGTGGTGAAACTTTTACTTTATTTCAATGATCGAATTCTAATCATATAGACAATCCAATATTTAAGAGGCCACCTTTGGGTTCTACAACTCTTTTGTAAAGAAGAAGGGATGCATGTTAAGATTAAGAAATCCAAAATTATGATTTTCAAAACGTATAGATATTAAAATATGGTCTTCAGTGGTTGAAAATGATAATCTTGACATATTTACCGCACATGACTTGAGCACTTAAACAAGATCATAATCCACCATTCTTTCGCACTTACATTCTATGTTATGGGTCAAACCTTTCGTTTTGTTATTAGACACCTAAAATAATCTCATTGTTTCTTTTAAACCTACCAAATATCCTTCACAAACATCTCAAGACTCTTAGTTCAACCTGTTTGTACATAAGTTGTTTAGGCTAGATACGGTTAGTATCATCAGTTGATACTAACCTGATTTGGTTGGTACCAATTTTTAAAAGCAAACCCATATGTAGAGTTGGCCCATTAGCCTAGTGTGTCAACGACAAGATAAAGTGTTCAATTGGATCCATATATAAATGAATCAAGGTCTCATTCAAAAGGGACTTGGCACTTATTTGATATACATTTATACATTATTGCACACTATGCAAATATGCCCTATTCTTCCTAGTTTGCACACCTATCACTAGGATCAATCATAAGCCAAGTATGGAACACTTTAAATCCAAGTTAGAGCAAACGTTATTAAGTATAAATCCACATCATTTGTTACATAGATAAAGAGATGGAACACAATTTCAAAATTGCACTAGGTGGGAGAACTATGTGCGGCTTGGTTTCCCCTTTTGGAGTATTAAATATGTAAGTAGCAGTTAATCACTAAATGAGGGTGAATGGGGTTAGATCAACCCATTACACTTCCCCCACTTTTATAGGCTTCTATCCCTCACAAGCACACCTAAGGTTTCAAGGGAAAGGAGACTGCTTTAAAGAGTTGTGTGCATTCTCAAGGTTCAGGATTGCAAACATAAAAAAAATAAAGACAGTCGCATGTGATCGTACAGTCATTATGCCCTACTTTCATGTAAGTCAGTACTGACCAACAGATCGGTATTGACCAACAATGTCAACCCGATCCTTTGGAAAACCCAACACAACCGACAAAGTAGTTCTAGAATAGAACAAACCACAAGGTTGTTTATCTCTAAGTTTCACTTCCAAAATATAGTCACAATTAGACAGTCAACCAAAAAAACTTAAGTACCATGATTTATTTAATATTTTTTATATTCAACATATGCCATTGTCAAATATAAAGAATTAATTTCAATCTTATACATTTAGATGTATGCTCGAATGTCATATTGTTTTATCTAAATTACATTTTAAAGTTATATCTTAATTATATTAATCTCACTCACTAATCCTAATTACAGTGAAACATATTGGTGAACTCATACACATATAGAACAATGCAAATCCCTGGATTTTCCCTTTGGGATTTCATATTTCAACCTTAGGGTTTTAATATTTCAACCTTAGGGTTTTATTTTCATATTTAATTTTTTATTAGTCTCTGATAATACACATTAATCATGACCATATTGAATGAACATTTTGGTTAACACAAGTAATGAAATTACTCTTTTCATATTTTTCTAGATGGATATCATATCTTATTTGGATCAATTATGTTAACATATGGATAATAAAGATCAAATATAAATTCACTATTAAGGCTAAATTTACTAATGAACAATCCCAAGCCTTCTTCCAATCTTATTGTTGCAACTTCCAATCAGAGATGCCTATTGTTACCATTAGACACCAAAGGGCTTGCACAACTCCCTTTGTTCTTTATATTACAGATTAGACAATACATTATATTCACCTTATTGATAGACTTATCATGAATATTGAGACCGATGATTCAACTACTAAAGATCAACAAGATGCCATAGAGGATGAAATTTTAATTAAACATATTAACATGAATCCACATCACATTGATGCAATTTTATAAATAGAAAGAGACGAGTATAAAAAATTAGCTCAAGATTCTACATCAGGTATTTAGACCACTACTGCTAGTACTATTCTTATGCCTACAACTTCAGTGAGTTGTGTGACATCCACCCAAAGTTTTGGGTCAACACGAGGCCTTCTACAAATTTTGATGCCTATTCTTTTGTAGGAAACCTTCACCTCTCCCATGATGGCTACATATGTTCCATTATTAACCTTACCTGCTACACATTCTCTTGAGTAGATTGTTCAAATTGTGCATGCCAAGGTATTGCAATTAGAACAAGGTGTATCAATAACTAGTCATGCCATGGATTTACACACTTTACTCAATAACCCATTAGCCCCTAATATAGCAGCCCATCCTTTACCAACAATATTCGTAGCTCCCAATCTCCCATTATATGAAGGTAAAAGTGATCACGAGTGACATCTTAGATCACTTCATATAGCATGCTTGGTGTATGCATACAATGACAAATTTTTGACCAAATTATTTCCAAGAAGTCTTGAGGACTATGCATTGAGATGGTTATATGATCTACCTCTTCAATCCATAAGATAACTCAATCCCCTAGCCATCCAATTTCTAGCACACTTTGCCATCAACATTGATGAGAAGTTATCCTATGCACAAATTATTAAGCTAAAACTAGGGTCCAATGAACTAGTCAACGACTGTGTGCTTTAATATATGATTATGCTAGCCAAGATGACTAATGTTATAACTAACAATGAATTATAAGATACATTCAAACAAATTTTGCTAGCATTGCTTCATGAGTCAATTATATTCAAGAGATTCAAATAATTTGATGAACTATGTCATATAGTGAGGGATAGAGAAGTCAAGTTAATTTATTTGAAAAAACTCAAGTATACATCAACTCCTACGACTAATTCAGTAATGAACTTTCAAATCAAGACAAATTATAAGGTCAAACCAAATGATAAAAAAAATGAGTTGAAGATTACAATCAATGCAATGTTGTAACCTACGAATCGATTATAATTGATAAATCCACTAAACAGGCAGTTTTCACGATTAACATCACTCCTCATGTGATATTAATAAAAATTCTCAAATTTAACCTTATAACATTCCTTCATCCATAAGATCTTGATCCAAGTAGACCTAGATTGAGTAACTATGATGACAATGCATATTGTGAGTATCATAAGACATTGGGTCATTCAATAAATAAATATTTCAATCTAAGACATAATATATAACATTATCAATCTAGGCACTCCTATAGAGGAATATTAACCCCACCACATTAAAAATCAAAAGTTTAATGTCTTTAGTGGTCCTATTCCTAAACACGAAACAACATAAACTAAGGATAATTCAGAGGTACATTATGCATACAACATACATCCTCCACTAGTGAGATATGATCATCTGCTATATACTACCATCGGTACACTTAGCGATATTATACCCTAGAAGCCCATGATCATGTTTAAGAAAAATGAGATAATTAATGATAATTCAGACTTTCATGCACTATTCATATGAGCCTACATCAATGAACAACCTATACACAATGTTATGATTGACAATGGTTCTATACACAGTGTTGTGATTAAAAATGGTTCTAGTGAGAATGTTTACATGATGACACTTCTCCAATCCCTTAGGTCCACACAAAAAGATTTAGAACATACATAAAAATAAATTAAAGGATTATGTGGATAGAAATAGAGTACCTTGAGATGTATAGTGTAAACACCCCATTTTGGTCATAATTGGCTTTTAGTTGGACTTCAAATTAATTTCTACCAAATAGTGCAAATTAAGCCTAAGAATAATTGAATGCCCCAATTTCCTCTACACATCAGACATTAGTGCTCATAATCATTTTGAGGTAACCCTATTTGGGGTATTACCTTGTATGCAATAATAACCTCTCACGAATTCATCTACAATCAACTTTTGATGTAGAAAATTGACAGTTTAGACTTTGGACCCATTAAGTGTGGCACTTGAACATTTCCTAAAGTGCAAAAATGTTGAGTAAAATCAATTAACTAAGCAAATCAAATTAAATGCTTGAGTGAACTTTCCATGTGCAATTAGTGAAAGTGAATTTGCAAAAAGACATTTTCAATAAAAATGAGGTCATGATGATGTCATCATCCTCAAAGTCAAGGAATTAAAAAATATCTTTCCAAATGCCTTAAATTTAGAAATGGAGAGCCATGCCTAATAAATGGGACCTCTATTCCAACTATTAATTGCATGTCCCCTCCTTAAATCAACTAGAGTTAGTTTGAACTCAACCATGGTTAACTCTAACCTAACTACACTCGGGTGAGAGTTAGTTTGGAAGGCTATAAATATAAGGCCTCACCCATTGATCCATAAGCTTTGGTAGTGTAATGTTTTTATGTTAAAATATATTGAACAAGCTTCTTTTTTGTAATGTTACGATGCAAAATTGTTAATCCAAGCCAAAACCAAAGCCAACATGACCAAGATGACAAGGAGAGGTGGTGCAAGAGGCTTCATTGCCAAAGAATCTTTGGTCACACAACCAAACACATCAATTCATTTCCAACATATAACTCTTGTTGTTATGGAAGGTAAAATTATTTATTTTGTCTTCATTCGATAGTTAATTATATAGTTCTCTTGCTCCTTGAGTGTCTAGGCTAGAGGTGTAATTTTTATTAGTGTCTTTTTGATTGATTTTGATACTAACACGAATTAATCTCCCCTCTTGAATTCCTATTGATAACACATAATATTGCCTCTTCAAGGGGGTTCAACCATAATGCCACACCATTCTTAGTTTTACAGAGTAATGGGGTCTTCAACATGCTATTATGATGCCCATGGATGTGGATACTTTGTGTAGTTGCCTCTACATTACATCAATGCCTAAAGTACATATACTACAACAAAGTGGTCATAGTTATGTGGGTATGGTACAAGTATCCCCTATATGTAATGATATCCCTTCTTTTGCCCCCCACCACTGTTATCAGTTGATACACATATTTAGCTTTGTAGACACTTAAAAACTACACATGATAGCTTTTGATGTCAAATTGCTTTGTGTCCCTCATCTGACCTCGCGTCTAGTGGACCACCTAGTCAATTAGACTTGTTTACTAACTCGACCCTATCAAACCCCTAAATTAACACATTTGACTAAACTATTTAATTCACCCCTTTTAACATGCTTTAACTAATTTTATTCTGGCCCCTCGACCTGTTAGGTTGTGGAGCTAAAAGCTTCACCAGGATGCAAACAGGAGAAGTTATGGAGGTTGCAGGAAGTGTTGCGAAGTGTCACAGACACTGGCATCGGTCTGGAAAATCGACGACGGCAGAAGGGAGACAGGAAGGCAACCGACGTCGGTCATGGATCGGCCGACGTCGGCACCCCCAGACAGCCAGAGACCGACGTCGGTCACCTGTGGTTCGAGCTGCGAGTATGTTACGGGCAGTTGGTTGACGAACCAAGTGTTTGCATGTTTAGAGCTATTCTTAGACTGAGAGCTGCGAATTTAATTATTGTATTATTGTCTAATTATTGTTTGGATGAGATCTATATATGGACTCATGATTGTATTGTAAATGAGTGCTAGAAAGCCATAGAGCTTTTAGAGAGAGCTAGTGTAGCTCCTCCTAGTTCCAAGAGGTGCTGAGTGTGTATGATCAGGGAGAGTTGCAAGGTCTGCAAGGTCAAGGAGCTGATCCACTGGAGTACTGGTTGAAGAATCATAAGGACTTGGTGAGGCAAGGACAAGGGTTCTTCAGGGGTGTAGAGATATCTACATGGTGAGTAAGGTCTAGTGATTTGCAGGTAGCAGCAGAGAGCAGGAGATCTACTTGGAGTACGGTTGTGTACTTGGTGAACTGGCAGCGTGTTACTGACTGGTTGGAAAGGTGAACATCAATTCTGTATTTGAGTTGATTGTTGGGACCGAGAGAGAGAGGGAAGAAGGTCTTGAGGTGTGGCGAGCCTTTGAGGTGGAGGAAGAAGTGGCATCTTTCTTATTGTATATTCTTCTATGTATATAATACAATTGTGTATTGTCTCTTAATTCCTGTGTTGTTTCATATTTCTAGTTAATTATTGATTCTGGTATAATTCTGTGTTTAGTTGCTAATACAAGAAGTAATCACATGTGTTCTATTTGGTAGAACAAGATCCTGACTGAGTAGGGATTGGAGCATGTTTATTGTTCTGGGGTTTCCCTGACACGTGGTATCAGAGCCTTGGTTGTAGGTTCAAGAGCTGATACCAACATGTGGTATCAGAGATTTTGGTTGGGTTACTAACAGGTGGTTTCAGATCTGGTAGTGTTTGTTGATTACAGGTTGCTCACAGGGGTTTCTGATTAAGTGGGAGTATAGCAGTGGCAGAAGGAAGTAAGCTACGAATGAAGAAACTGAATAGCACGAATGGTCTGATTGATGGAAAGAAAGAGCAGAGAAAAAGAAATTGTTGGTTGGTAGCAGATCAACATGAAGGAACTGAAGATGCAGATGTTGCAGGTGTTGTTGCACAGGATGCTCTGGGAGGTTTCTTGGATGAAGTTGAATTTTGGATAACAGATTATGTTGCCTCTTTCCATGCAGCCCCAGGTTTAGGAGCTGGAGAACCTTGTCAGATTATTGACAAAGGGGAAGTGAAGCTAAAATTGCAGATGGACGACACACAGTGGTTGAAGGAAGTCATGCAGGTACCAGTCTTGAAGATGAGTCTAATTTCTTCAGGAAATTTGGGTGATGGGAGATACATTGGAACTCTCACAGCGGATACACTTGAATTAGATGGTGGTAAGAAAGTAGGTATCCTTTATCTATCTACTTATATCACTAATTCACCTTCTGTTACAGAGATGTGGCCTTGTAGGCTTGGTTACATATGTAGAAGGAGAATGCAGGTTCTGAAGTGGAAGACAGATGTTTTTGACAAGCTAAAGAATTGGAAAGCCTTGGTGTTCATGGAGGAGATGACGGACAGAGATCAGGTGAGAGAACTGATTTACTCTGAGCAGAGCAAGGTTGATTTGATTAGGACTTTGATCCATGGAGAGCTCGCGGGTAAAAAGTTGTCACTTACAGACGGACACAGGTACCGGCGTCGGTCACACAGTAACCGACGTCGGCAACAGGAAGACCGACATCGGCCATGAGGGAACCGACGTCGGCAGAAAGGACACCTGCATCACCCAGGGAGATGACGTCGGCAGTCAGGTTCAGTACAGGGAACCGACATCAGTCGAGAGCAGACTGGGAGATGGCCGAGATCGGTCACTGGAATGGATATTGGGCAGACAGCAAGTCTCAAACGCTCATGTGGAGGTCAGAAAGGGTAAGTGATCCTCATATTCGTTGTTCACCTTCTTTATATTGCTTACTGATGGTCAAGAACCAGGAGGATGTGAAGAAGCAATGCAGGTAGAGTCCAGATACAGTGGGAGCTTGGCATGGATGAGGAGTGAGTCCTTGGAGAAGAACCAAACAGGTATTTGTTGGTAGAGTTGTCAGCTGGAAGAAAGCACTGAGAGAGATGGATTCCCATTTTAAAGAAGAGAGTGGATGGATACATGAGACAGAAGGCCAAGGCATGTGGTCTTGAAGAAGTTGCAGGACAGTAGTACAGGGTTTGACAGGTGGATGACTAAGCATGGCTTCAGTCGATGTCAATGTAACTATTGTGTTGGTTTTTACTCTTACCAGGTGGATGATGAGTCGCGACATCATCCAGTTACTGTATGTGGATGGTTTGCTAGCAGGTTTTGTACATACAGGGATTTGCTGAGCTAAAAGGTAAGGTTAACTCAGAGGCGTGTCATGAAGAATTTGGAGCAGTGAAATTCTTTGGCATAAGAGACATGGAGATTTTATCTCCAGTGGGAGCTGGTGTGAAGACGGTGTTGGCAGAGTTCATGATGCAGGATGCAGAATCAGAAACCACACCAATAGCTGGACAGTTCAAGCTTAGCTTGAAATAGGGTTCGAAATCACATGAGATCTATTTTAGATCTGAGTTTTTCCCAATTCAGTGGGGGTTGTCGGAAAGTATAGAGCCAATTCGGGGAAGGAGTACTGGAGGGCAGTTCAGTGGGACTAGCAGCAGGGATTCTTGTTATGCAGGGTTTAGTTCTTCACTACATGGATGTGTAGGTTTGGATGTGGCAGGTTACTTGAATGACAGGTATAGCATCACAGGTTGTGTGGTGGGTGGTCTTCAGGATTCATCTTGAAGAGGGATACAAACCAGGAAACAAATTAGACAGGCTACAGATACAGGTACAGGTGCAGCTATTTATCTCCAAGTGGGAGATTGTTAGGTTGTGGAGCTAAAAGCTTCACCAGGATGCAAACAGGAGAAGTTATGGAGGTTGCAGGAAGTGTTGCGAAGTGTCACAGACACCGGCATCGGTCTGGAAAATCGACGATGGCAGAAGGGAGACAGGAAGGCAACCGACGTCAGTCATGGATCGATCGACGTCGGCACCCCCAGACAGCCAGGGACCGACGTCGGTCACTTGTGGTTCGAGCTGCGAGTATGTTACGGGCAGTTGGTTGACGAACCAAGTGTTTGCATGTTTAGAGCTATTCTTAGACTGAGAGCTACAGATTTAATTATTGTATTATTGTCTAATTATTGTTTGGATGAGATCTATATATGGACTCATGATTGTATTGTAAATGAGTGCTAGAAAGCCATAGAGCTTTTAGAGAGAGCTAGTGTAGCTCCTCCTAGTTCCAAGAGGTGTTGAGTGTGTATGATCAGGGAGAGTTGCAAGGTCTGCAAGGTCAAGGAGCTGATCCACTGGAGTACTGGTTGAAGAATCATAAGGACTTGGTGAGGCAAGGACAAGGGTTCTTCAGGGGTGTAGAGATATCTACATGGTGAGTAAGGTCTAGTGATTTGCAGGTAGCAGCAGACAGCAGGAGATCTACTTGGAGTATGGTTGTGTACTTGGTGAACTGGCAGCGTGTTACTGACTGGTTGGAGAGGTGAACATCAATTCTGTATTTGAGTTGATTGTTGGGACCGAGAGAGAGAGGGAAGAAGGTCTTGAGGTGTGGCGAGCCTTTGAGGTGGAGGAAGAAGTGGCATCTTTCTTTTTGTATATTCTTCTATGTATATAATACAATTGTGTATTGTCTCTTAATTCCTTTGTTGTTTCATATTTCTAGTTACTTATTGATTCTGGTATAATTCCGTGTTTAGTTGCTAATACAAGAAGTAATCACATGTGTTCTATTTGGTAGAACAAGATCCTGACTGAGTAGGGATTGGAGCATGTTTATTGTTCTGGGGTTTCCCTGACATGACCGTCGATGGTTGGCCTGACCATTGACAGTCATGTCTCCAAGTCTGCTTTAAAGTTTTAAAGCATTGATAGCTTTATGTGAGATAAGTATCTCCCTAAATGACAACTTGTTTTTAAAACTAGCTTTACAACAGCATGAATTAGAAACTTTATCCCCTTATCAAATTAGTAACTTCCTCTATCCCAATTAGCAACTTCATCCTACAAAAGGAGAAGAGGAGGAAGTGAAATGGATCCACAACATACAATCTTGCATCCAAGCTCTCTTACATACAATTATCCAACATCCTTTTAGCAAGCAAGCAACATCACCAGAGACCTGAAGCTCTATCGAAATCACTTTCAAAATTTGACGTACTGTCACTCTAGCCACATTGCTCCAGCCTTCCATCAACAAGTTTTAGGTATCTTTCACTTATTTTCATTTATTTATCTCATCTCTGACTTCCCTACCCTATCAGACCCATCAGTATCTTATTTTCCACCCTTCAGCCTTGTAACAAACCTCTATTTGCCCAAATACCCAATATACACCTTCTTTTATGATCATTTATAGATTTACATAGGTAACCACTGACAGTTAGCACAACCATCGATGGTTACCCAACCATCGACGGTCAGCTTAAATCATCAACGGTCACTATGGCATAAATATACATCAAGCTATTTTTAGCCTCGTAACCCCAATCAAACCCAAATTTCTCTATTTCTACCTGATTACAGTTCTTTTTTTTATTTTATAAACCAAACCCTGACCACTTTAGCATAAATATTGACCAACTTTGTTATTTTGGGTCATTTTTCTATCAACTAGCATTCTACTTTCTTTTTATTGCATTTTGTTTATCTTATGCAAGTAGATCTTTACTTTATCATTTTTAACTTAATTATTATAACAGTGGATTGACAACCTCCTAGCAAGCAATATGCTTCTTGGATCTAGCTCACACTAGGCAATCCACTCATCTATTTGCTAACAACCCCATTTTTCAGTATCATTCTTATATGTAGGTTATTCCTTCCTAGCCAAAGAGCAGTTCCCATCATCATCTAGATTCACACACGCACTTCACCAGGTATTTTTCTACACACTCTATTACTAGTTTCATTATTTACTTTCAAAATTAAGAAATGAGTGAAAATTAACTGAAATATTTTGGCATGCCCGGTGGGACCCTAACATCCCTTTTTCTTCCTCTATTGTTCGCTCGTTGAATGAAATCTGAAATTTCTTTTTTGGGCTTAAAATAAACCCCTTTCATACATTGATTACTTGATTATCTTAGTTCATCTAGTAACTTAAAAGACAAAGTAATTAATCATAGCTTTCACAAGTTAAACCACAAAATAATTAACACATCAAAACATACTTGAGATAAGGCCCGACTAGGATTTCATCACCTAATGGTAACCTTACCCCTTCTCGGCTATCCTACTTGGATTTCACCACCAAGGGGAGAACTAACTCAACTCTCTGGTTGAGTGTAAACTATGAAATTTAGTATATTTTAGCTAAGCACCCAACACCCTTATTGTTGTGATGTGTCAAGTGAGCGGGTGGGCCCCAATACCAACCCACGTACTGAAGTTCAATACAAATTTCTCTCTTGAGTGCTTGAAACCAACCTTATATTTCCTCTTTAATACCCAGTCTACAAGCCAAATTCCCTCTTCACACTTTCTAAGGCATAAGACAAAAGTGATCTAAAAATAATACTATGATTTAACACACTTTTAGTGTATGCATTGTTTGCCTTGAATTCTTTTCTTTTCATTGCTCTTTGTCTGATGTGTGAGTTTCATCATATTATTTCCTATTTTCTCACATGGTCTTTAATAGACAGTAGCTAAGAAACCAAACCAGTTAACCACCACCTTCTTCTTCTTCCTCGATGGAATATAATTCTAATGATGAGGGTTCACCTCTTTTTTCTCCCCTCTTACCAAAATCCTGGTTGTTTTTGAGGGTGATGAGAATTTTGATGCCTTCCTTGACAACAATCCAGTGGCCCTTCAACATTATCTTAACAACTTACCTCACTGTACCTCTATTGCTTCGGTTCCTCATATGGATCCTTATTATTGTATGCCTCCCCATCTTATGCTAAATGTTACCTCAACCCTACCCTTGCTGACCCAAGCCTCTTCTTCCTCCAACATCCAATCTACTACCACTCCCCAAACCCAATCCAACATTCCAACCTCTAACCAAACACCTCCTATCACATCCCACACTTCCCATATAGGTTAAACTTTACCTTTAGTTACCTATACTTCACCTACCATGGGGTTATCTTCTGCCCCTATTTCAACCCTTCCCCTTATCTCAACCAATCCACCAACTTCTACACCATTTCAAAACTTGGTGCTTTCTATACCTCGAACACTTCCACCCATTAGCACTAGAGTCACCAATCAACCTTAACCTACCCGACCTTAACCCACTACCTCAACCATACCTTTAGGTCAACCCACATCCATCCCTTAATAAGTACCCATGACAACATATCAATATGTCCCTAACCCACAAGGGTACACAACACCTTCCACCCAACCATTTGTGTCAATCAACCCTTATGCGGCACCATTTCAACCTCTTGTCACCACTTACCAATATGTGGCTTCTTCAGCACCTTCTACCACCTATCCATACATAGTTGTCACCCAACCTCAATAGAATTTACCACTTAATTATGCAACTTGCCAACCCCAACCTGGATTTGATTAAGATGTTAATGGAAAAAATGACCAACTTGGAGTCATCCATCTTTAGGTCTAATAACCTTTTATCCTATGATCAAATTTGTAATGAACCCATTCATCCTTCCATGCCCATCCATTCATATCCTCCTCAATGGGAATTGCCCAAGTTTTCCAAATTTCAAGGCAAGGAGGACCCCCAACAACATTTGAGAGCATTTCATCATTCTTGTTATTTGATCACATATGATGATGTTTTCCTTCTTCAAACTTTCCCCATGTCCTTATCAAGACCAACCCCTGATTGGTATAGTGTTCTTCCCACAAACCCCATATTTTCTTTATCCCAATTGGCCCAAATATTTTTAGAGCATTTCTCAATAAATATATCTAAAAAGGTTTCTAATGTAGACCTTTATTCCATTAACCAATTTGATGATGAGTTAATTGTTGATTTTGTGGCTAGATGGAGAGGTCTCATCAACCAACTTTCTTTCTCCATACAACAACCCAAATTGATTGAACTCTTTTCTCAGGGTTGTGCCAAACATATAGCCCCCACTCTTCAAGTTCAAACCTTTAGAACTTTTGATGAGGCATTCACCATGGCATGTAAATTGGAAAACTAGGCCATTGATAAAGGGAAATTGAAATTATGAAATAAAATTTCCAGATTTAAATCCAATGACACTTCACCAAAACCACTAACCAATCCAATAACAAAGCAAAAGAATCTACAAACTTGGTTGTTCTAAAGACTGCTCCACCTCCAACTGTCAACCAACTAGCTTGAACATATTCTTCCAACCCTCCCTATCAACAAAATTGAAACCAAAACTGAGCTCTTCCCAAATAATATACTCCCATTGGAGAATCTTATGCATATGCTTTGGATAAATTAATCAAAGCCAAACTTATCCAACTTTCACCAATTAAACCACCCCAACAATTTTATGCTTCTCGCCCCGTGTCAGGTTGGTATAATGAGAATGACCATTGTGCCTTTCATCGAGTCGTATGACATGACATTAGTAGATGTAATACCTTCAAAAGTCTTGTCCAAAACTTGATTGATAGTGGAGAACTTGTGTTTGATAATCCCAATGCACCTCTTAATCATTACCTTGACATCTTCTGCAAACCCTTTCCTAATCATGCTCCTTTTACCCATCACCTTCACAACAAACCCGAATCATCTCATTCTCATGAGGCACACATGATCAATGTTATTAATAGTGAGCTCATTGTTGAGGAGACCATTACCTCAACCACTTCTTCATCCATTTCACATATGGAAGTGATGTACTCACCTTTTATTTCTTCAGATACCCAAATGAAGGACTCAACCACCCACCCCTCTTCATTTGATGAAACCTTAGCTTTATCTACCTCTCCTTTGCTGGAAAACCGAAGTAGACAACCATTGCTTTAACCATCCCTTCTTCTCCCACTCCACCTATTTAAGTGGTAGAACTGCCCTTCATTCCTTTAGACACTCAAACAAAGGAAGCAAACATGTCCTCTCTTTCACTTGGGGAAAAAACACCTACCTCTCCCATCATAGAAACATCCATGCCCTCTTTGGAAACTATCCCAACCCAAGAGAAGGTTACCTCATCTACCCAACCACCAATTTTGGAACCATTCATCCAAAATAAGGATAGAGAAACCATTCCCTCTTCACCACCTAAGGACTTAAGCTTTGAAACCAATGACCAAGGAACTAAACCCATCTCCAATCCCTTTTCTAGGCTAGTCCAAAGTTTAGAGTTCACTTCCCAACTCAACTTTGATAGAGCCACCTTTTGGCATCATCTTGGGCTCCCTTACCAAAACAAGTCTAAATTGTCAACCTCCCTTGAATCCACCCTTAAACCCATTATTACCTCTTCACCCAATACCTCTTCCAAAACCATAAGTGAACCATCCCAACCACCTCCACCTAAAATGGCCAAATCACCTTACGCTTCTATTACCAAACCAATCAAGAACCTAGGAATTCTCCCCATACCTAGTCACACTCACCCCCCTTTGAAGTTGAACTTAACCCCATCTAGTCCACCAAATAAAAATCCAACTAAACCAAATAAGAAGTTAGAGTTACCCAAACTTCCACCTTAAACTAGACCCATACCACCTCCTTCCCACTTACCTTCCATCTTAGGACCCCATCCTTCTACAGTCCCAATTACCTATTCTTCCTCTAAAAAATCATCCCCCTTTTATCCACCTACACCCATCAAAACCTCTAGTTCTATGTCATTTTTAACTAACCTATCGACTTCTACTTTCCCACTTATAGCTAAACCTTCATTATCCAAGTCTTCCATATCCAAATCTTCAACATCTAAACCAACCGTAACTAAACAATCCCAACTACCTACAAAAACCATTCCTTCAACTACAACTTCCATTGTCAAGCCTGTGCCCAAGAAGGTTCCCATTGCTAAAACTAAAAACCCATCACCTCCAACACCTTTACCTGAATCCTATTCTACCATTTTTCAAAGGTTGTTGCAAACCTCTTCCATTAGCTTAACTCTAATCAAACCTTTTGACCCTTCACGTCCTAAACCAACATGGTTTAATGACAATTTGATTTATCTTTAGCATAGGACTCCTGGACATTACACGAAGAACTGCAAAGCTCTCCAAACACTTGTCCACAACCTTTTGGATGAAGATGATCTATTAGAGGAATCTCCTTTGAGCCCATTACCTACCCAACTACCTAACCAACTTATCCAACAATCACCTACTTCCCCACTCCCACTTAAGAGTGAAGAGGAGGAACCAAAACAATCATCAAACCCAACAAACCCCCTTATGCACACTATTTATGTGGTTACTCGATCCCAAGCCCAACATAAAAATAAGGGAATAGCCAAAACAACCATTTCATGGACTTACCCTTCAACTCCTCAACCTTCCATAAAAAACCAAACACCTACACCTTCACCTATGCCACCACCAAAGCCCAAAGTATCCATTTTAGGACCCTCTCCCCCCAACCCATTAGAATCCATCTAGCGTATCATGTTGAAACAACTTCACCAAAAACTAATGAAAATGAGCCTTTGTGAACTAGTCAACACCTCGCTTGACCATCCCCAGGCACTGATCAAGGCAATGCAATCCATAGAAGTTCAATTGAATGTTCCTCAACCCTTTGCACCCTTTATTGGATCCCTCCAAAAATTTTCCCTCGTAACCTTTCAAGATTTTGAAATACTACCTATTCATATTGAAGATCCTAAGCCTCCCCTCTTCATCATAACATACATCAATCAAACTCACATTAGAAGGGTGGTGATTGATGGAGGAGCTAGCATCAACATTATATCCTCCCATGTATATGACTAACTTTAGCTACCCAAAAACATTATGTCATAAAGTATGGTAGTCTTTTGTTCCTTCAATGATACCATGGCCACTATCTTAGGGACTATTGTCCTCCATATTTGCTTGGGACTCATACCATTCCTAGACTATTTTATGTTATAGAGGGCGAGTTCTAATGTAATGTGTTACTCGATTACCCTTTGATTCGTTTTATGAGTTGCATCCCTTCCACCTTACATTGATGTGTCAAATTTGAGTATGAGGGACAAGTTATTACCATCAAAGCTGACCCTAGTTCCTTTGCCTCTTGTAATATGACATATTAGCCTAACGACGTCCTCTTACCTCCTTCATCTACCTCACAACCAACTTCTAACAAAACCATCCCACCAACTAAAACCATCAACACTCCCACCCACAACAGTGATGAAGCTTCAACTAGCTCATCTATCCCTTCATCTTGAATTCTAATTGAGGATCTCTTGCAATCAATGTTCTAACATCTCTCTCTTTGGGAATATCATCTTTTAGCTCTTGATGCTTTCCCCACTCCATAAGAGTATGGGAACCTCAAACATGACCCTTCTTATGACCGCAACATCAAAACCATCATCCCTTTTGGGCTCCCCAACAATCAAACAAATTTCATCTATGGAGGACTTGATCAACCACTTCTCGCTCCCATCACTACCCCATTTATCTGACCATTCACCATCAATTTCTCCTACCTAGACAAACTAGCCTTTACCAAAGCTTACCTTTATAGGTGTGCTTGGAAAGGGTTTGGTCTTGGCCTTTATGAACAGGGACCTCAGGAGATACCCATAATCAAAATACAAAAACCTCATGAGTTCTTTAGGCTTGGGCTCATACCCCCAAAAGAACCCATGTCACCAAAACCCATTACCATCATCGATGAAGAACTTCCATCCTCACCAAGCCCATCTCCCTCCAAATTTGAGGACTCTGATGTCATCCCATCTAACTTTTTTTTATCAATATCATTAGTTTAGGCCCCCTGACCTATCAAAAGGATGGCCAAACTAAAACCCTTCCTCTTATCCATCCTAAAATGATTGAATGCGATTCTCCTACCATCCAACATCAGGATGATGATTCCATTCTCACCTACCTCGGTTCCAGGGAGTCTTCTATTCATAAATCTCTACCTCCTGAAAATCAAACTATGTTGAATGAATCCACTATTGATGTCAACTTCGGTACTCAAGATAACCCCCATATCATCAAAATCAAGCAATCTTTTAATTCTATAGAGCACAAGATTACCCTTCTTTCCTTTGAGACCGCAACATAGTGTTTGCTTGGTCTTATCAGGATATTCCCAGAATTGACCTTTTTATTTCCCTCCACAACATTATTACCCATCCTGAGGTTAAGTTAGTTTGGAGAAAGCTTCATAGGATGCATCCTCGCATTGACCTCCTTGTCAAAGTAGAGCTTCAACATCTCTTATTCATCAACTTCATTCAACCCATCGACTATCCACAATGGGTTTCTAACATTGTTCCCATCACCAAACCCACAGGGGGCCTTCGCATTTGTATCGACTTTCATGACCTCAACCTTGCTTACCCAAAGGATGACTTTCCTTTGTCGAACATCAACCAGCTTGTTGATCTTACAGCCAACCATGAAATGTTATCTCTCATGGACAATTTCTTAAGATATAATCAAATATTGATTGCACCCAAACATCAGCATAAAACTTCTTTTATTACCCCATGGAGAACCTTCTACTACAGAGTCATGCCCTTTAGACTAAAGAACATTGGAACAATCTATTAGCAGGCCATGACCTATATCTTCATGATCTCATCCATAAAATTTTAGAAGACTATATAAATGATCTCCTTAGGAAATCCAAACATCGCAAGGATCGCCTAGTTGTTCTCACAATTATCTTCGATCGACTATTCCATTATCATATCAGGCTCAACCCTAAGAAATGTATTTTTGCAGTCTTATTGGGAAAGCTTCTTGATTTCATAATCTATCTCTATGGAATTGAAATAGATCCTACCAAAGAGAAATCTTGGGGATGTCTCCGCTTACCAACCTTAAGCAACTCCATAGCCTACAAGGAAAACTTCAATCAATCAATCACTTTGTCTCCTAATTATCAGATTGATGTCAAATCTTTCACCATCTCCTAAAGAAAGATACTTCTTTTATGTGGACCAAGGAATGTCAACAAGCCTTTGATTTGATCAAAGAGTATCTTCTCTCTCCACCTGTCCTCATCCCTCTTGAGGAATACCAACCCTTTTACCTTTACATATCTGCTATTACCCATTCCCTAAGGGCAATGCTTGCTTATTGTGATGAACATAATAAAAAAAAAGCTGCCTATTACAATGAGCTGCACCTTTATTGAATATGAAACTTGGTATACCCATCTTAAAAAACTTTGCCTCACCTTAGTTTTCATGGCCTCCAAACTTCATCACTATATTCTTAATCAGAAAACCTATGTCATCACCAAAACTAATCCCCTCAAGTATATGCACTCTAATCCATACCAAAACCAATGTATGGCTAAATGGCTCATGCTACTAGCTAAGTTTGATCTTGAGTTTCTTCAACAAAAATCCATTAAAGGGCAAGTCATCATTGATCAATTGGTCGAAGCCCCTCTACCAGACAATTAACCACTTCCTCTTGCCTTTTCAAATGAGTCCATTGCAACTCTCTCACAAGAGGAGCCCGCCTACTAAATGACCATGTTTTCTTATGGCTCCAAATGCCAACATGGTGGGGGTGTTGGCATTATTCTCATTACCCTTAATGGTGAACCTCTTCCCCTTTCTTTTAAACTTGAATTTGAATACACCAACAACATAGCTGAATATGAAGCCCTATTCATAGGTCTCAAAACCACCCTAACCTTAGGAGTCAAAATGATCAGTGTCTTTGGAGACTCCCAATTGGTCATCAACCAGGTCAATGGATCTTATCAATGTAAGAATGATGTCCTCTTAAAATACAAACAACTCATGGACTTACTCTTAACATCATTTGATCATCACCTTATTTAATCAGTTCCTCGATCTACTAATTAATTCGCAAATATGATGGCCTCCCTTACTTCCCAAATTCTATCTCAACCAGTCAGATCTAAACTATTTGTCATCATCCATCATTTTATCACACCCTTGTATATCAGTTCTAATCTTTTTATCATTTGTGGTGTGGAAACATCTCCTCCTGACATTTGATATGACCAAACTTTTGACTACCTTAACCATGGCATTACTTCTCCTAACCTTTCGAAGAATGCCCGAAGACCTTTTGTTTAGGGTACCTCTCATTACACCATAATAGTGGGGAATCCTTTACAAACATGGCTTCAACCACATCCTTCTCTGTTGTATGCGTAGCCATGAAGCTTCCCACGCTATCAAGGAAATGCATGATGAAATTTGTGGGGGACACTTTAGTGGCCTAGTTGTCACTAAACGTATCCTTCACCTTTGCTACTATTGGCCCACCCTCAATCAAGATTATTGTGACTATGTAAATAAGTGTGTCAAATGTCAATAACATGTTAATTTACATCACGCACCTCCCCATGGCCTCCAAGTATCTAAAGACTACTGGCCTTTCTAGCAATGGGGTCTTGACCTTATTGGGGAAATCAATCCCCATTCTTCACAACAACATCAATATATTATTATCACCACCAAATATTTCACCAAATGGGTGGAGGCCATCCCTCTTATCTCAATAAAAGCCAAAAAGATGATCAACTTCATCAATCAGCATATCATCTGCCGCTATAGTGTTCCTCATAAGATCATCACTTATAATGGCAAATCTTTTAAAAACTAGAAGGTCCAAGGTCTCTATGACATTTTTGGCATCAAGTTAACCTTTTCCTCACCTTATCGTCCACAAGCTAATGGACAAGCAGAAGCCTCTAACAAAACTCTCATCAAAATTCTTACCAAAGTAGTAAGTGCTTTAGGTCGGGTTTGGCACTTGCACATCCCTTTCATTTTATGGGCCTATCACACTAGCATTCAAACCTCTATAGGTGCTAGCCCTTTCTCTCTCATCTTTGGTGTCGAGGTAGTCTTGCCTCTTGAAGTTCAAATTACCTCTCTTTGCATATCCTTACATGAAATCCTTTCTGAGAGTGACTATCATCAAAAATATCTCATATGTGTTGAACTCCTTGATGAACATCACCTCATCGTGCTTAATCATATTCATGTCTATCAGGAATGAGTCAGGCATGCATATATCAAACACCTGAAAGAGTGAGAGTTCAACCTCAGAGACCTCATCCTTAAGGAAAAGCAACATGTAACTACAATGGAGAAATGCAAAAAGGGTAAGTTTGCTTTCAATTAGCTTGGACCCTATATCATAACCCATAAGTATGGATCAATAGCTTATCATTTATTCTTTTTTGAAGGCAAACTAGAACCTGAGCCTCTCAACACTTCATATTTGCATCCTTTCTATTGTTGAAACAAGGATTGAACTCACCTTAGTGTCTAACTTAATCTCACCTCTTGGTTTACGAGATTTTCACCTCCTTTCACCTACCTATCCCTAATCCCCTTGGTGACAATTGATTACAACATAAAACTGTGTGATTATTTGTCACAGTTATAGCCTAATCCTAAGCATGGGTAACATGGCTCTACCCATGACATAGTTCTCATGGATACTTTCAATCTCTAATCAGATGGAATCCCATGATTAGTTGTCTTTCAAATCACCCCCTCATCTATCATCAACCTTTTGTGCTACGATTTTGCCTCCATAAAGGTAAACCTTTGAATTCAAATAAACTTTTCCATGTTTAACCTAACATTTAAAATTGAAAAATTGGGATACTAAAATATCACTTGGGTCCATATCTCTAGTATTGAAGACTGCTCCCTTGAAGGACGGTTTCCCAACACCTAAAAGTTGCTTTAACATACACTGCTCCCTTGAAGGACAACTTTCAAAATCCAATTTTAGACCATTCCCTTAAAGGATGGATAATAAATAATCATTTAAAGCATTTCGCATCGATAAACTTCAACAACTTATCAAAATAACAAAAGCAAAAAACAAATCTATGTCAAAATTAGAGTAATTAAGCTGCAATCAGCTCTTATAAGTGCCATTTGTAGACTTCCTACATCGATCAGTCTAGGCATTATCTAAGTACGCCATAATCAACTCCTATATATGGCATTGGTAGACTTCCCACATTGATCAGTCTACATATCATATTAAGGCATGAAATTGTCTATTATGGTTCTTTGGTCACCTATAAAAGGGGCAAACTAACCCACGTCTAGTTACCATTTCACATGTTTCCCATTCAACCATCTACTTATCACCTACTTTCCTTTCACACATTTTCTCAAATCAAGGGACTGTGAGCTTACTTGATACAAACTGATAAAGGCACCCTCTTTCTCAATCAAAGCATGCTCATGCAAAGCATTCGATAGGCTTATGTTTACTAAGTCAATCCAATTATGTTTTCTTGTTGTTAGGTCCTTGCCAACCCAAAACATCATGCCTTTTATTTGCCCTCTGTTAGTTCATGTGGGCATATGTCTCATAACTCTTATCTCTTTCTCACATTTAGTTTGTTACCTACACCTACTTTACGTGCTTTCATTATATTCCCATAGTAAATCAATGCATTCAAACATCATTCTCATCAACACAATAATCCTCATGCATCATAACATTATAAACCATGAACCGTATCCTAACAAAAAACAAAACATCGAGAATCATAAACCATAAAATAACATCATAACATTATGACATCATAAGATCATATTACCATCATTAAATGTCATCAAGATCATCCTTACAATAATTCACAACATCATCACATTATCACATTATCTTATCTCTAGGAAATATTTATCAATGAACATGCTTACATCTTCATCCTATCTATAAACCACATTTTCACAATCCTCTCATAAACAACATCATCCAAACACATCTATCATATATTCATGATCATGAACATACACATCCTCAACTCTATATGATCCAAGCATCACCTAAACTAAAAAGTTCAAGCATCTAATCAAAATCATTATTTTCAATCATATCATCATCTAAATACATAGTCATAATCATCCATCATATTTATCGATGTATTAGCTAAACATAACCTCAACATCATCGAATACCTAAACTACAGAGTTAACGTAAACATAAGCATGCAGTATCATGTATGTCATCCATAATCCATAAACATAACCACATCATGATCATAATCTACATCTATATCATCATCATACATCAATAGATAATCAACTAAACATCATAAACATCATAAAATAATCAACATGTCATTAATATAATCAAATGTCAATGATATAATCAACATAATCAACACATGATCATCATATACATCCATAAGGAAATACAAGTCATAATGTATCCCTATCTCTCTTGCTCATATACATATCATGTCATCAACATGCAAGCTGGTATCAAAATCAAAATCATATATATCATAAAATCTCCTCTATGAAGCCCTTTGGGCACCGACACTACTACAACTTGCACCATTGCCACTGCCCCCATCTGCACCTATACCTGTACTACCATCTAGTAGTGTTCCCCCTAAAATCCTTGCCTACCCTACTATTGAATCCCTCTATCTTGGGGTAGATATAGATGAACCACCTGCCATGTTGGCCTTGTACTCTTCATATCTCATCTCCAATGGTAGTTGAGCTAGCACTATCACCTCATAATATCTCAGTTCCTCTATAATGGCTAGGTACTATGTCCTCATAACTATGTTAGGTGGTCCTCCTATTGTTGTTGTAGCTGTTTCCATCCTCTATCTCAAAGAATCTCTCTCTTGAGTCACTAATCCAGGAGAGATCCTCCTCTAGTTGCTCACTAGTCATTGTATTAGCCTACCCCTGTAAGGTGACAATTTGTGCCTATAAAGTGGCCACCTACCCCTGTAACCCAATAATTTCATCTTGTAATGTTGCTAGTACCATTTTTACCTATGCATCCTATGTTGATTGACCTATAAGGTCCATATCCATAGGGTGTTACCCCACGTCACCCCATCCAAAATTGATCATTGCATACTTAACCTGATACCATGCTACATAACCATCTATAATCCCTACATCATCTATGGCAGCTCTCATTGAGAGCTCTTTATGGTCCAAAACAACATTTTTTACCTGTGACTCTGGGAGTAAAAACTCAACATCCTCTCTTGTATCATGAAAAATCTAGTGGTATCCCCTGAACAAGTCCAAATTGCCTCCTAACTCGATCGAATGGGATAAGCTCAGTCTCACCATCCCTTCTCCCATATATCCAGCACCAGCTCTGAAGTGATAATGTATGGTAACTATATCCTACCCATCTTGACCAGTCCACATATGACCTCCACACTATGTCACCCACCACCAACCCCTTCAATGCATCTCTAAACCAATCTATGTCTCTGGCACCACCACCAGCCCCTATCAACACATAATCTCCTCACCATCTCATGAAACCCACTCTATAGTTTGTCGATGTAAAGCCATCCCATGACAGCCCCAATGGTCTCAAAACTCATACATTCTCATACACCTAGCAATGAAGAATAAAGCTAACATTGATCCAATATCATCTGCATGCTCTAAATGCCTAAAGCTCTCTATAGATCTGTAATAATAACACTATGGCCCATCCAAACATAGTCCTCCCCAAAAACATCTTCGTCAACACCTCGCCTAGGTCTGGGCCTTTATGGAGAACTATATTAGGGCCTAAAGTTCTTTTTTGGTATTAATTCCATTGAACTATGTAGGTAGTGTCCACTTTCCTAGTGCATATGGAGTCATCTCGACCATCCCCTACCAACCCATATCTAACCAACCAACCATTACCCCATGTCCACCTCGACGTTGGTCATTTTTTACCTAGACCATTCACTTATTTTTCAATGACCCTACTTGGTCATTTTGACTGACTGACCAACCTTACCATGTTGAACTTTTAAACTTTACACCACCTCGTGCACAACCTAATCAATTATGTTGTTTCACAGTATCACTATCTACCTTGGATACTTACAACCAACATTGACCCTATCTAGATGGCTTGATAGGCCTGACCCGATCAACTATGGCCAACATTATGGACTAGTTAGCCCTATCACATATCCCTCTAGAATAAAATTTCTTTTTACCAACATTGGTAGCTTTAGTCTTTATACGATATTGACTATCACCCTTAGTCACATTTTGTGTGCATGTTTGCGTCACAAATACTCAACCTTTTTATATCACCAACCTTGTGACTATCGATTTACCATTTATCAAACACTTACCCAATTTTAATTTTGCCTCATCAACTCCCAGTATGAGGGGGAACACCTCCTCCCGTACTCGAGGTAATCAGACCTTGACTAGCGATCTATTTTTATTCTGCAGCTTGTTAGATCAAAAGCCACATAACAAAAAGGGGTAGAATGTAGACACTAAGAAATTACACATGATAACTTTTGATGTCAAACTACCTTTTGATCCTCATCTGACCTCGCATCTTATGAACCACCTAGTCAGTTAGACTCATTTACTAACTTGACCCTATAAAACCCCTAACTTAACACATTTGACTAAACCATTTAATTCACCCCTTTTATCTTTTTTTAACCCATTTTATTCTGGCCCCTTGACCACCGAAGGTTAGCCTAACCATCGACGGTCATGTCTCCAATCCTTTTTTAATGTTTTAAAGTATTGATAGATTTATGCGAGATAAGTATTTCCCTAAATGATAACTTGCTTTTAAAACTAGGTTTTAAACATTGTGAATTGGCAACTTTATATCCTTATCAAAATAGTAACTTCCTCCATCCCTATTAGCAACTTTATCCTATAAAAAGAGAAAAAGAATTAGTGAAATGGATACACAATCTACAATCTTGCATCTAAGCTCTCTTGCGTACATGTATCTTGCATCCTTTCAGCAAGCAAGTAACATCACCGGAGACTCAAAACTCTATCAGAATCACTTTCAAAAAGTGAAGTACTATCATTTTGACCAAATTGCTTCAGCCTTCCACCAAAAAGTTTCAAGTATCTTTCACTTGTTTTCATTCATTTATCTTATCTGTAACTTTCCTACCCTATTAGACCCATTAGTATCTTATTTTACACCCCTCAGCTTCGTAATGAACCTTTGTTTGCCCAAATACCCAATCTACACCTTATTTTCTAATCATTTATAGATTTACACAGGTAATCATCGATGGTTAGCACATCCACCAAAGGTCACTTCCACCGTCAATGTTTACCCAACTGTCGATGGTCAACTTAAACCACTGATGGTTTACCTGACCGTCAATGATCACTATGGCATACCAATACATCAAGTTATTTTCATCCTCGTAACCCTAGTCAAACCTAATTTTCTCTATTTTTACTTGATTATAGTACCTTTTTTTATTTTCTAGACCAGACCCCGACCATTTTAGCATAAGTATTGACTAGCTTTTTTACTTTTGGTCATTTTTTTATTAACTAGCATTTTACTTTCTTTGTATTGCATTTCATTTATCTTATGCAAGTATATATTTACTTTATCATTTCTAACTTAATTTTTATAATAGTAGATTGACTACCTCCTAATAATCAATATGCTTCTTTTATCTATCTCACGCTAAGCAGTCCACTCCTCTATTTGCTAACAACTCCCTTTTCTAGTGTCTTTCTTATTTGCAGGCTATTCCTTCCTAGCCAAAGAGGAGTTCCCATCATAGTCTAGATTATGCGCGTACTTTACCATGTATTTTTTTACACACCCTATTACTAGTTTCATTATTTACTTTCAAAATTAAGAAATGAGTGAAAATTAACTGAAATAAGCTTCATTATTTATAAAGGGTTGATACACACATTCAAGATCACTATATCAAGATATTTGATACACATATTCAGGATGGACATATAAAGTTGATTATTACACGCACAAGATCTATCTATACATCCAATTTTTTGATATCAATCATGTCATCAAGTGACTCAGAGACCACAAAGTTTGTTGTCTCCTATAATACATACTTAGTTGACATCGTGAGTAGTCAAATGTGTTCCACATCAAACATATGTAGCGAGACACTCTTCTACTATACATTAGACACCATAAAACCCTTGGTCTTCTAGATCCATTCATCATACCTTGAGTTCTATGAGCAATGATCATGATAAGAATGGTACACCATATGATTCCTTATCATATCTCAAACCATCCAAAGTGATACCTTCATCCATGACACATGACCCCTCCACCACCTGATACATCCACTTCCCATTACCTTTCCATTGATAGGATCATTAGTTATCCTTTCCAATTTTTAAATATTCCAAAAATAAACAAAAAATGAAATAATCAGAAAATGTATAAACATTAAAATATTCAAAAAATCCAAAATAAGGACTTGAACATGACACAGTTGCTAGTTTACTTTAATTATTATTTGAGTACTTGCATTAGCTATTATGTTTTCCTTGTATTTTCAGAATGTTGAAGGCCAAGTATTTTAAACAGAACATATGAATTTATAAATGCATCTTTTCTTGTTTAAGGACCATCAAATGCACAAAATGAAATATCTGAAGATAAAAAGGTAGCACTAATTTAATTCTAATTTGTCTCATTTGTCATAAGATTTATGGTTCTTTCCTCGAACCCATTTCTTGGTCCCCAACCTTCCACTGATGGAAAAATAAAATATCTTTCAAAATAAGTTGAACTAAAATGGAAAAATTGAAAGTTCTCCTTGAAAGGGTGATCTTGGTATCCTCCACCACATGTTTTTCAACTTGGTTGGCAGTAGAACATGGCATTGAAAAGGGACCAAAGGTATCTTTATCAGGGATATAAATGCATAGCTAGGAACAAAACAATACCTGTGTCATTCCCCCTTAAGCCAAATTATAAAATATGTCGCATTTTAGAAGTTCTTATTATTTGGGAAAATTTAATTTATTGTGTATGTGTGCAAAATAATTAAAATAATCACATAGCTCACACATCGATGGTATTTAGGCAGAATTGCAATTTAGTAAGCCACGTGTTGGAATAGAATTTTATGCCTTCACATTTTGATTTTGACCAAGATGATTGTTTACAGATAATGATTGTGTTTGAATGAGAACCAAAGATTCTAAATTCTTGAGATACCCAAGAGGATCCCCTCTAGTAGTCATCATTTGTATTTTATTGCACAACATGTCCCATTTTTAGTCTAACAATGAGGACCCTCTTGTTGCTTTAAACAAGCTGGGTTTAGTTATCCAATTTTACCTTATTAAGTGTTTAGCCCTAGAGTCTTTTATTTTTCATCTTTTTGCCAATGGATCATCCTTATGGTTTAAACTCAGATCACACCCCTTGGCATTATGGTGATCTCAAATCTAAATTAGGTCATTTAGAATGGTTTATGCATAGTTTGCCTTTGAGAAGCCTTAGAAGAATCTTGGCACTTTCCCTCTCGAGGTCATTTGTATTTGAAATAGCCCATCTAACTTTAGCTTTTTGGGGGTAAACTTCGATTCTAGTTGTATCAAGCTCAGGTTGATGAAGCCCTTATTTTTCAAGATCGAGTCTCTAGAGCCCGAGTTGAGTTCATCCAAGCTTCCATTATGCCAAATCGAGTAAAGCAAGATATAAGTATGCTTAGTCAAAATTGGTTGAGTTGAGTTTACCATGTCTAAAGACCTAAACTCGATGGCTTAGATGTTTCCTTTATTTTAATATAGGCCTTAAGTCTTTCTTCCACCCATACATCCCTCTACTAATCACTATGAGATTATTCTAAAGTTCTCGATCAATCTAAAAAGTTTATAACTAGAAATTCCCCTTGGGGCCCAATATTTTGCCACGTGGTATGATCTTGATGACCTTGCTCGATAAGGGATCAATCAACAGGTAATAGTTTTTTGGACCTTAGGGCTCAAGATGCTACCACATGGTGATATCATGGGAGCTCAAGTCGATGAGGGACTTTGGCTGAACCAATAGTCTCATGGTCTCAAGACCTAGAGATGTCAACACATGGCAACATCCTAGAAGCACATAATACAAATATGAAATTGATACAACATTTCAATGAAGTCCTAGCTCATCAAGATGATGCCATGTGTCATCATCTTGTGTACTTGAACCATAAACCTAGCTGATGAGGGATTGGCACGTATCCCAATAACATCAACTTTCCCTTGAACTTAAATTTTATGGGCATCTACTTGTCACCAAACCATAAATCCTAGGCCTCTAGGCTAATAAGGACATGTCACATGCCACTTAAGGGCTTAAATTTGATAGCCATCCTAAATGTAAAAATTGTTGAAGGCCCAAGGAGAATGCTTGGTCTAAAATTTCCATCTAGGACTATGTGGAATTAAATATCTGTGTTTGCTTAGATATATTAAGTCTCAATCTAAATCATATTTTAGAAAAAAGTTAAATCTCCCTTCTTCATGCCGTTTCACCTTAGATTTAAACAAGTTGTCTAATTGTTTTAGAGTTTTTTAGCTTTTTTTTCCAAAGTAATTTGATTCATTTTGGAATTAAAGGCTAAGTGTTAATATAGTTTCAATTTTCAGACTTAGTTGATCTCATAAAAATGGGTGAAATTTACTTCAGATTTAGCTTTAGGTTTATTCAAAATGGCTCGCTTTCTATTAAGTTTCTATGCCCTTTCACATCCATTTTAAGAACTTAATGATTCAAATTTGAAATAATTAATCATTTTCATTTGAACTTTTAGGGCCATTTGTTTTTCAAAAACTTGGCCATTTTAATTCAAAATTGTTTATAGTGCCCTTTTGTCTTTTCCCATAGGTGATTGAGTATTTACAATGTCATGAGGCACTCTTTTATAGCCATGATGGCCCCAAATAATTTAAAAATGCTTTTTAACACTTAATTAATTCTCTAAATTTCTCCCTGGGCCATGTGTCAATTTTCTAATTGTTCAGGACTTAGTCGATTCTTCAAAAAAATCCTAAAGCCACATGGCTTATTTCTTCCACACTATGAGACTTAAGCATTTCAACTTCAACTCTCCAAATCACTAAGATTATGCCAAGTGACACAATCCTGGTGACCCATTGCCCCAAGTAACTCCGTACACAACAAAATCCTTTAGGCAAGCAGGTGAGTGAGATGTTGCCAAGTGGCATGATCCCAACGACCCATTACCCTAGGTGGTCCATACAATATCAAAACACATCAAAGCATGAGAGAGTAGAATGCATCCTCATATCAATATATCAAAGCCCAAGACTGTTCTACAGATTGAACAAATAATAAGGTGAATGTGTGTATGATATAATGTCAAGTGTCATAATCTCATCTTATCGTATCCAAAGAATAGTCAGCTAGGAGGGTGTGAAGAGAAGTTGAGAAGAAGACAAGTGGACCCCATGGGCAAATGGGTAGGTTTGGTCATCAAAGGGGCCCAATGACTAAATTTGATGCCCATCTAGCCCATCGTTGTTGTTAAACCTAATGTTCAATTATACTTGAAATTTGGGTACATAGGCATGAAATGATTAGTTCTTCACCAACAAAGAGATACATAAGGCAACTCCAAACCAATGAGAAAATAACAAGTGGTAGATTATCTTTAGTTGGAAATCCCAAGGTAATCGACATGTGATCAAGATGTGCTCTCCATGACATTCAGAGCATGATCAAAGAATGGCTATCATTGATAGAGTGAGAAGTAGTGATTGTAGAGCTCAAATGAGCTCACACATGTTTGAAACTATATTTAGTTTTTGACATGATCAACTTAGTTAGTGGAAGGAGTGGTTGTCTTATTCTGAGCAATAATTGGAATCCCAATCTAGGCTTAGCCTTGGCATGCACATTCCAGTTTGATGTGATTTGGTAGTCAAGGCATGTGATTCTTTGGAAGCATCTTTAAATTTTAAATCTTGGGACTAGGATCCCTTGTGTATATAATGTCTTTTGGAGGCCTTTATTAGGGCTAGCTCATTGTGGAACTAAAGGAAATTATGAACCCAAAAAATTTCTTCCCTGTGCTTTGTACTGTTTTCTTGGATAATCTCCCTGTTTGTCCTTTTTTAGTTAGGTTGCTACAAAATTGTTTTTTTACACTTGAATGACTATAATCACCCAATATTATTAATCAAAATGCATGTCTTGATATTTGAAAGGTTTTTAAGTGTTTTAATCCATCTTTATTACATATATATGGTGATCATTGTCTTTTCCTCTTATCTAGTCAGCGTCGTAGACTCTCACACCATCCTTGGGTTAAAGTTAGGCTAAGTTTGGCTAAAACCAAGGGTTAGTTTCAGTGGATGTATTCAATCAAAGATTTCAAGAACATCTATAGAAACAACAATTTTTTTATCTCTTTATCCCTTCTCTTTTGCATTTATTTATGATGATGAATTAATCTATGTTGAAATCAATTTGAATATGCATATTAATATTAGTTTCTTAATGGTGTTTTTCACTGCTTAAGAATCATTGAATATATACACGTGATAAAACTACTTGGAAATAAATTATTTACTCATCATGTTTATCTTAAGAAACTATGATTTTTATTTGAGGCTAAGTCCTGTGAATATTGTCCAAGGAAATTCCAACCTCTTTCTTAATGTCTAAGGTAGAACTATTAGAAGAGAATCAGTTTGTAAAAGGGCCCCTTGCATGGAATGGTTACACATCAACCTAATGAGTGAAAATCAACATACCAAGACCTGGTACATTTGACTTTGGGAAAGCATTTTCTTTGTGGGATCTTCTTCCTTTCTAGAGAGGTAGAGTCTTAACAAAACCCTGCCTAATTGTTATTATGTCAAAAACACCACCAACACATCTCATGGGTGGGAAATTTGTTATCCAAATCATGACTAATCCATCAAAATCAATTCAAATATGATCATCAATCACATCCAAATTATGCTATTCTATTAGGTTTTTGCCTGTATCTTAGGAGGGTATGTTTCATTCAATCACGATCATTCATAGTCCACATTGTCATCTTCATTACACTCCCATCTCTGAGAGAACTACATCAGACTGAGGTCCACATGGACTATGTATCCAATGCTTAGATACATGGGGTATCTTGGATCATTGCAACCATTGCCATCCTTATCATCTCGTTGTTATTGCCATCATTATAATTTTCATCATCCCCTATTTTATATTTGTCACTATCTTTATTCTATGCTCTCTCTATTTTGTGATCCAATTACTCTACGCTCCCACCATTTTGTGAACCAAGTACTCTATGCTCTTTCTAGTTTATGAGTCAATTATTATACGTTCTTTTCATTTTTTTAGTCATTTTATATTGCTCTCTTAACAGTTTCATCTTATTTATTATCATCACATTTGTTTACTCCCATTTCTAGGAGAACTATATCGGCCTAACATCCATGACAAACTTTGTAGGCAGTGATTGGATGCATGGGGTATCTCAGGTCAGCTTGACCACTTATTCCTTCTCAATCTATTCCCCCTTTGACAATACTTATCAAATTATTTTTATCTGACTTTCCCTATACTTAGGCGTGGACACACAAGATTAATGTCTTGTTGTTACATTTGCACAATGATGATTACTTGTTTGTTTATTGATTTTAGTTATGTCTTTGTGTGTGAATTGATTGATTGGTAGCTTGTGTGTTTTGTTACTTAGTTGTATTTGTTTAGTGCACTATGCTTTAAAATTAGATCTTGATCTTGAGTTGTGAACATTTGTATTTAAACAAGTCCTTATGCAAATTGACAACAATGATATCATGATTTATTTTATAATTATGATGCATACTCTCATGTGAAAAATTAAAAATCAAATGCTTGAGTCTTATATACAATGTCACATGAAGAGAAAACATCCCCTTGAAAAATGGTTAAATATGCTCATATGCAATAATCAAAACAACATCGTGTTTTACATAATCAAAACAAAATAATTGAACAATGTGGCTACACATATGTTAATCACGATACACATCTACTAATGAGCATATAAAAAGGGTCATTTTTTTTTACATCATGATTAATATCAGTACATCATAATCAACAATAAATGAAATATATTCATCACATTTTATATCTAAATCAAGTGCAACATCATCATGTAAATTAAAACAATAGAATCTTGGCAAATAAATATCTTGATATAAACATCCAAGATATAATATACATCATGAATTAACATCAATGAAATCCATATTCATATCATATATATCAAAATAATATCAGATTCCATATACATTGTGAGATCAAAATGAATATATACATCTCAAAACAATGTCTGTACATTAAAAATATATACATTAATCAAAATTGTAGAGTTCTCAATCCAATAATCAGGTCTAACTTTGGTCATCTCCAGGAGGACTCCTCTAAGGCATATCCTCCTAAAAGATATGCCATGTACCATGTAGTGGTGTTTACTGAGGTTGACCAATCACTCTTGGCTATGGAGGAGGTTGTGCTACTGACCTCTGAGAGATTGAAGTGCAATGTGACCTAGATGTTTGGATTAATATATAGTTTGGCTATGCACACAAAAGCTAGGTGTCCTCACCCATGTTGGTATTAATAACTCATATAAATTACAATAATATCCTTCATCATCCCTAGACCATACCAAATCCTCCTTAGTGTGCATCACATTTGTTAGTGCTCTAGATAAACCTTGTTATGTGATTATCTTCATGGCCTCATCCCACTCCCCATACAACCTCTCTACATCTTATTGGGCCATGTCTCACTCACTAATCGTTATCACTAGCTTAGCATTCCACACAGTCAACTGAACCTAAATGGTTGTCATCTGGGCAACCTACTCCTTGTTGTAGGTTAGAATTTCAACCTTGTGGGAGCATTTTTTAGGTTCTCTCACTCTTAGCTACAATATTGGAACAACCTCAGGCTGTGGGCATCCTGTAGTGAGGTTGAACCTCTAGAGAAGGCTGGCTTCCTCTTGGTAGATCACCTAAAACTAAAGCTAAACTTATGTTCCATGGGGAAAATGGTTAGAAAGGGGATAAGGGCTCCTAAGAAAGATAACTAGGCGATGCACTAAAATAAAATGGGAAAATTCCATAAGCTTGAACCCACACTAGTTCTGTAGAGGACAATACTAACTTACACAAGCTCAAGATCGAGCTAGTTGCATTTCATGGAGGAGGTTTAGGAAGCAATAAATGCAAACAAAGAGGAGTTCTAAGACTCACTAAAAGTTCACATCAATGGTGGAAATAACATTCAACCAAACTTGCAAACAACATTGAAAAACTCCCTAAACAAGGTTAGAAAGGAGGACAATGGATGAGGAAGATTTTCCTTCACAGAATGCCATAGTACACAACTTAATAGACACAAATCCAAGGCAAGAGGTAGGAAAAGAAAATCCTTTATTGCATCAAGAGGTAGTTCTTACAAATGCTTGGTAGGGTCGAGCCTAATCAAGTTGAGCATATTTTGCAATATCTCAAAGAGTATCCCAATTCCTCTAAAATTTCCAAATCAGAGAGAACTAGACTTTGAAAATTTCAAATTGGAGAACCCCTTTACAAAATGAAAAGAATGGGATATATAGAAGAGAGAAGAGAAATAGAGAGAGAAAGGAGAGGGGCACATTGTCCATGATCATTTAATGAGCTCCATCTTTCAAGAGATGCCCCACCACATCTTTGTCTAATCAAGACAAGTCCATCATCAACATTTATCCTTCAATATCTCTTGTTAGTTCTCAAGTTATTCTCATTGGCTGAGAAAAATGCACTAAAGGACAAGAGTTTGTTTTATATGGTGAGTCATGATCCTTTCAAGGAGAAGGTATCTTCGAAGGTTTTGATCATTATTTAATGCTCCAATTATTTCTCCAATCTCCCAAATTTACTCTTTGAATCTCACCATAACTTCTACTTGGCTTCATTATGAGGACAAGGTCCACATATCTTAAAACTGATAGAGCCATGTCGTGTGTGCTTTGAGTGGTGGTTTGTCAAAACCAAGGCTCGGGATAATCTTTTCATTAATCACATACCTGATCTATGTTTTAGGACATGAAATTGAATTAACTATAGGTTAAAAACCAATCTAAATTATTGGTTTTCCTATAGTTATAATAGATGACACTTTGCTTGATGCTTGGTCTTTTTTCATCGACGAGTTGCCGACCTTTGATCTATACTAGGTATGAAAGACCTATACTATCTCCCACTCACCATTGATCTAAATATGTGATTAAATGCATGCTACTAATTTATCTGAGCCCATTAACCTATCAGTCACCGCTCGCCATTGGATCTTCTGTATGATTGAATATGAGCCATTAATCCTAATTTTTTGAACCCAAACATCTATTTCATGAGGCTTCGTTTTGACATATATGCACCTATATTTGACATCTATATGAATGCATTTAACATCCATGAAACCATCACCAAGATATTTGAACCTCAATGGCTATCTTTTGTGAATGAATTTGACATTTACAAGAATGTCATTAATCCTTTCAAGCACTCTCCTGAAGTTATTTCCTTGGACTCTTTGCCTTGGTCTATTTCTTTGAGAATTTTATGCTCAAACACTATTCTTGAACTAATTCCTTCGGTCCCTTTTTCCCGATCTTATTTCCTTAAGTAAATTTTCCCAAACTTATTTCTTCATGCCAAATTTCTTTCGATTTTGTTTAGAACTTTTACTTTCAAAGCCTTGTACCGAAAGAGAAAGTCTTCAAGATTTTTACTAAGCACCCTTTTCGAAGGGAAAGCACCATTGGGAGCTCTTGAAAATGCCACAAACTTTGGATCAAAAGTGAGTTGCCACCTAGTAGTTGATATTAGCTCAACTGTGAAAACCAATGATATTTGTAACTTGGTGAGTTTGGATGATCAAGTCCAAACTAAAAACTTGGTAAGATTGAGTGATTTAATCACCTGAACCACGATAAAAGGTGAACCAACTACTATAATATATCGACTCGATAAAGTTTGTTGGGTATGAGTACCTGCAATAGTATTGGAATATGAATATGATTTGGATATGAAAATATTAGGAAAATGTTGCATAACATTTACACCTTAGATTTGTCTTAAGCTAAAACTATGTGTAATAATGGTACCATGTATAGAATTTAACCACAAATGTGTATCAAAATCATATAACCGTGTGCTTTTGCCAATTCAAAAAACTATGTAAGTGTGAAGGGCATGCTTATAAAGCATACCCCCACTATATATGGAGAACTATGAAACTTATATAAGCACCAATGTGGAGGACATGTTTTCAAAACATGTCCTCGCTATAAATTGGAGATGCTAAAAACTTAGTAGGTGTGGAGAACATGCTTCCAAATCATGCCCCCACTGAATCTATGAATTATAGGTACCGTACTAAATGAATGTGGAGAACATGCTTCCCAAGCATGCCCCCATTGAATCTAGAAATGTGAATGTGTGGAAGCCATGTCATCATGACATATGCCCATTGAATATGCAAACTAGTGTAAGTACCATACACTATGTGAGTGTGGAGAACATGTTTCCAAAGCATGCTCCCATTATATTCTGAAAACTATGAAAAATGTATAAACCATGTCACCATGACATGCCCCCACCAATATACCCCCCTTTTGAGGTGAGGTGAAATTATTACTTGGTAGTTAGCTCACCTCAAAAGGGTAAGATAAATATAAATCTACGAATGTAACCATGTAGCATATAAAAGGAAATATGTCTACATAGATGTAACATTGAAGCGCATCAAACCAATGTGATCACATGCAGGACAAAGATACATGATAAATATCATGAAAACATCTAGATAATAACATTACAATCTCAACAAGTAAATAAGCACACACATAAGAACACTCAAAAGCAAGTCAAAAGGTGATGGTCTAAGGAGATTGCAAACAAGGGACATGTCCAAATGTTGTGAAAATGAATGGACCTGACTTAATCAAATGTCCAAAAAATCAAGGAATGACATATTTAAATGTCCATTGAATGCAATGAAATATTAAATGTCCAAAAAGGCAATTAGAGGCATAGGGGTTGCATATAATGGAGCATATTCAAATGCTCGAACAAGCAAGATAATAACAAGGGAAAACACTCAAGAAAGTGTGTAAAGGAAAATCACAAGCAACTAATATAAACATATCATAGTGGCCCATGGATTCAATGTGTTATAAAATGTCAAGTACATAGAATATCAAGTACCCTATGTAATGTATAATCATGGAAAATAGGCATGTGTAAGTACGTATGTAGCTCAAACATGGTAGTGTAGAGTGATCATTAAATCATATAACTTGTGTGTATCAAGATCATAGAATATGGATTCCTTTAATGTCCTAGTGATGTGAGTAGAGGGAAGGCCCAACACACATAACTGTATCATGTATCTATGTATAGCTATGTATGTGCATGCAGGAGTAAATGCTATGCTAGTCCTTAGCATGAAACTAACACATAGATGCCAAAGAGCCAATCGAACATGTAGGTGCCATAAGTGTTTTTTTATTTTTTAATCTTATTTGATTATGTAATATACTTACGTAAGTGCATTATGTTCGTTAGGATATTTAAAGGCTTTCCTTTGAGTGTAGCAAGGCAGTATACACCTTTTCCAAACTTTTTTGTAATTATAAATGGACCCAACCAATTTGGTTTGAACTTTATTTTCTTGTCTTTTCTTACATTGGAATTCTTTCTATTTTATTTTAGTACTAGGTCACCCACATCAAAGTCACAAGGTCAAACTTTTTTGCTAGATTCCCACTTAACACGATTTTGGTAGATGTAGAGGTGCTCGATAACTTGTGTGTGTTTGTCACTTAATTGTTCTAATTAATGTAATCTCTTTTCAACATATTAATTGTCTTTGACAATGTATTTAAGAGAAACACATAAAGAAGGTATTTCAAGCTCAATCAGTAAAATTACATCTATACCATGTACTAAGGAATATTTTATAGCTTGGGTGTGTGTGCAAAAACTGGTTGGGTATGCCCACAAAATGTATACCATATGTTTGTGCCAGTCAATACTATAGAATTTAACCATATTGACAAGTATATTGATAATGGTTTTATTTATTGCCTCTGCCTACCCATTACCTTATGGGTAATAAGGTGTAAAAGAGGTATGTTTAATTTTGTTTTTACTGCAAAATCTTTTGATTATTTTATTTTCAAAGGATATCCATTATCAGAAATAATACTAAAAGAATGCCAAAACGAGAAATAATATCGATCATCAAAAACTTACATATGTCATCCCCTTTGGTAAATTTAAAGGGAATGGCCTCCACCCATTTTGTAAAATATTTTGTAGTTGTAATGATGAATTTATTTCCACCAGTAGATATCATATTGATTTTGCCAATCAAATCAAAACCCCATAACGAAAATGGGCATGGTGAAACAATCGATTGTAGTTCATGTGACGATGTATGATTCTAATTATTGTATTTTTGGCATTGTAAAAACAATTTGGCATGTTTGATGCATTCTTGTTCCATGGTTGTCCATAATAACCTTGGCGTAATAGTTTTTTAAACATGGATCATCCACTAAAGTGACCCACACATTTGTTATCATGCATTTAAAGAGTGTCATACAAGTTTCAACTTTGTTTAAGCATCATAGTAAATACCCATCAAAACCCTATTTGAATAAATCATTTCCAATTATAGAATAATGGAACACCTCACTGTATAATTTTTGTTTATCATTTCATGTAAAATGGTCTGATATATAAGCTCGATAAAGAAAATTACAAATAGTAGTCTACCATTTTATGTTTATAGTACTATGGGTGATAGCAAGAACAACCAAGGCATTCATTTTATCAAAATAAATGGAAAGATCTAATAACTACCGTATTATAAAGTTTATGTCATCATCATCAAATGTCATCAAGGACTTGTGCTTGCCATAACATCGCCATGGAAATTATCTTTACATGGAAAGTTGTTGATAGAAAAAGTGTTAAATATTTGTGTGAGTTTATCTACTATTTATTTATAAGGAAAAAGATGTTCGTATTTAGTTTGGTAATGATTAGTTACTTGATTAACAACCAATTGAGAATCACCAAAAACTTGGATGTCTTTTATAAACAACTTGTGTGTTATGGATAATATGATGATCAAGGCCTCATATTCAATTATATTATTGGTGCAATAAAAAGTTAATTTATAAGATAAAGGCAAGTATTCACCCTCAAGAGAACAAAATACAATGAAATAACATGCTCCTATTCGACATTTGATCCATTAAAAAACATCATCCATGGAATGGAAGACATATTTTATGTCTTGAATTCATCCTGAAAAGCCTCGATAAGTGGAAAAGGGTATGGAAAAAGACCCACAACCAATTAGTTGGCTATGACTTGACATTTTATTGACTTTTCAACTACAAATCTTAAATCAAACTCTATGAGTTGCATCACCCATTTTGCTATACAACCGATGAGATGTGTTTTGTTAATAAAGAACCTTGATGGATCCTCTTTAATTGTGACAAGAACCTCATAATTGAGCAAATAATGTTGTAGCTTTTGAGTAGAAAAAGCCAAGGCTAAACATAACTTTTCTATTTCTAAAAATTTGCATTCATAATTAACTAATTGGTGGTTGATTTAATAGATTGCATGTTCTTTATGGTTATCATCGTATTGTGCTAACAAGGCCCCAAGGGCCTCCTTAGTGGTCGAGATATAAAGAAGTAATGGTCTATCTAGAATATGAGGCATGAGTATTGGTGATTTTTATAAATGTGTTTTGATTTTATCAAAGCTTTGTTGACACACATCATCCCATATAAATTTGGTGTCTTTCTTCAGCAAATGTGTGAAAAGAATTGATTGTCAGCCAATAGAGCTACAAAGTGTCTAATAGCCTGAATTCATCCTTATAGGCATCGTAATTAATTGAGATTAGTTTGTGATGGCATTTCAAAAATGGATTTTACCTTTTTTGGATAAACCTCAATGTCTCACTAAGAGATAATGTATCCAAGGAGTTTTCTTGATGAAACCTTGAAAACACACATTTTTGGATTTAATCAAACATTCAACTTATGCAAGTGTTCCAATATTTATGACAAATTAGTAGCTTATTCCTAATGATGTTTTGATTTGGCAAGTAAATCATCAACATGGTACTCAATAGTTTTATTTATAAAGTTATGGAATATATGAGTCATGGCCTTTTGATACGTGGCTCCTATGTTCTTTAACCCAAACTCCATGACTGTATAATGAAATTTACCTCAAGGAGTTGTAAATGTCATCTTTTATTGATTAGCGAGACTAATTTCGATTTGGTTATATCCTATGAATCCATGCATAAATGAAAATGTCTTATATCTAGCTATATAATTGACAATAGTATTGATATTAAGTAAAGTAAAATCATCTCTTGGATAAGCCTTGTTTAAATCTCAATAATCAATGCAACATTACATGTCACCATTAGGTTTTTTTATGGGTACAATGTTGGACACCCATTCAGAATGTGCAAAGCTCATATAATTTGGCATCTAAAAGCTTCAGAATTTCCACTTTTACTGATAACACTACTTTGAGATGCATTTTATGAATTTTTTGTTGAACTGCTTTTACATCTAGGTTCAATAATATGTTATGCATTACCGCCGATGGATCGATTACATGGATATCTGAAGAATCCCAAGCAAAGAGTTCTATAAAGTTATGAAAGACTTGTCGATATCTTTTTCCTTGATTCTCCTACATCATTACAATTAGTAGAACTAGTCGAATGTCCTTATTTGTTTCATAGTAGTATTGGATTATTTCTTCATTTAGCAAAGTGGAACTCTTTTTGAGAAATGGTGCCATAGGAATAATATGTGATGTATCATGTTGGACATTAGTATCATTGCTTTCATAAAATTAGGCATGAGCAGAAGTGGCATGAGGAAACATGTTATTATGATATAAGGAAGGGAGATCCTCGTATTCCCCCAAATACTCTAGCAAGGATTCATCATTGAAGAATTCATATAGTGTCCAAATGTTTGGTGAACCACTCTCATCAGTAATATGAGGGTTGACCATTGGTAAATCAGTTGTATAAATATTCAAACATTCTATTTTGGCTCTTTGAAAACAAGTTGTGCAATGGGAGATATGTTTATGACTTTTATTTTTTTTGAAAAACCCAAACCTTGACGACTTATATTAGTTAGAGGAGAAATAGGCTAAGCGATGCCTTGCTCGTGATTACCTAGCCCATGTCCTTTGTATCCATAATTTTGTAAATATCGAGAACTAAAATTAGGATTATAATATTGTGGTGCAGTATTATCCATTTTGTTTATCATTGCATAATGTTTAAAGGGATCAATATCCATAGGAAAAGTGTAAATGAACCCTTGATGACTGAATTTTAAGCATGCGTGAAAAGTGTATGGAACCACATACATCTCATGTCTCCAAGGTTATCCTAAGAGAATGTTATAATTTAAATCATTTGGAATAACTTGACACATAGTAGGTAAAGTACAAGGACCTATAGTAATAGTCAGGGTTATTTTCCAACACTTGTCACAAAATGTTATCAAATCCCTTGATGCTTATATTAGATAGGGATAAATTTGAAGGGCTAGTGGAAATTAGGAGAGAAAAGATATGTTACAAATGTTGAGTCTAAAACCATTATCCACAAGAACTCGTTTTACCATTTTATTCCAAACACACACTTGGATGTAGAGTGGCAAATAACTATTTATAATATGTTGTGGTGTTAATTCCTCTTTTTCAATTGATATATTATGCTTAGTCCATTTGACATAATTTAAAATATAATCCACATATGGTAATTCCACATTACAAGGCAACATAGTCATATGCAATGCATCCAAAAGGACATGTTTGTAATGGGATGATCGATATAACATGTACAAGTGGGAAGTTTGAGCAATAAGATTCTTGGACAGGGTATGAATATGGAATGGGTTGAATGATTGCTCATACATTCCTTTTGGTGCTTTATAGTAACAGGTAAAATCTCATTGTAAACATTGTAATAGGGAGTATGCCATAATGCAAATTTTGAATCTCATATAGATCAGATGGCCTTAACCAAGTAATTGATGTTGTAAAATTTAGCAACTACAAGGTATTAGACCATGAAATAATTTAGAGACATGTCCATTACATGTTATAATTTAGTATTTAAATCGAGGTAAATTATTGTGTGTAAGTTACCATATGATTAATATGGTTATTATTGGTTTGGAAGTTAAACATATATATTGTTGTAAAGAATATTTTACGTATTTGGGTTAGGAGGTTATATGGTTGAGATATTTGAGGGATAAAGATTGAGGAAGCCTCCTTGATTATGGGAGATGTTTTCTTATATAAATATAATGTCCCATAAGTAATGAATGATGAAATAAAATATAGAGTGTCAAATATAATATATTTGCTATATTATTATCATCAGTTCAATGCAATATTGAATCTTGCTTTTACAATCTCTTATAATTTTAACATTTTGGTATCAGAGTGGCAATTTTTGTTTTTGTGCTTGTGATGGAGAAATAGACCTATAAGGGTTAGTGCCAAAGACTGTACAGTTACCCCAAGTTGATGAGTTGAAAATATTTGACACGTATTTTTAATTGAGATATTATTTTTGTGTTTACATAGGTTTTTTTTTTAGTTTTTCAGGCTTATTATGTTATACAGTTCTGCCTTCATTGCTCCCTCATTAGATCTATTTGTAGACCTATAAATTTGGTAGCTCTGTCAGATCATTATTTAAATGCCACAATGTCATAATTATTAAATATAGACTCATTTCGATCAATCATTACATGATGATCATGTGTAGTGAGGATCTACCGAAGATCCCAAAGTGAGCATCTATGATTCAATATTTATGTTCAAAGCTTTGATATTTACCTTTAGATTATAGCTAAAATTATATACTAGTCAAAATTTCTCAATTGAATTAGATATTCTTCCATTGTGTACAACTGTCTATTTCATTTATTTTTTGGTTCCTCATCTAGATAGCATTATGTACCACATAGGGCTTACACTCAGTCCATTACTCAACATCTATTTTGAATTCCTTGAGCCATCCACCTCAGATTTCACAACTAAGAGTGCAGACTCGATCCATTTTTAGTGTTCCAATGCAGTACATTGGTGAGTCAAAACATGTGACAAAGGCTTGAGCTTTCTCCACGAGCTCACCTGCCACACCAAGCTCCAAACTCCAACTTGATATCAGACATGTTGACATTGATATTACTGCATGAAATTTTAGGTACTTTAGTTTATGAAAGTCATTTTTTTATAAGGCTCATATAGTCATTTTTGATAGCTTGTTAAAGTCAAAATTGTCTTTTGTAGTTTACGATTTTATATAGTATTTAGGTTATCCTTATGTAGTATGGTATTAATTTTTATAATTTTTGAGTTATATTATCAATTTATTAAAAGTCATGAGTCAAGTGTTAGTGATAAGAGTGGTTTTAAGGTAAAATAGTCAAAAGTCATTAATAAATTCATCAATGTCATATTCTCTCCTTATAATGGATGCAATTTTGGGTGACCCTAATAGCCAATGTATACATCATATGTCAAAATTATGGGGGGCTGAGGGGGTAGGTGAGGGAGGGGGTGGCAGGGTGTGGCAGTTCTTATCATCAAAAACAACATGCAAAGGTTGACCCTCAAAGTCATATTTTTTTAATAAAACAAAAACATGTTGGAGGATGGAGGCAAATGGAGGTTGAAGGACATTCAACATCCTCTCACAAGCCATTAACGATGGGGCTACATAACAGATTAGTAGCATTTACATTTTCACTAAATTGGCTAAAGCCAAAGACATTTTTTAGAGGTACTAAAGATTGTTTATGTTACTTTTATTTAGGTGGCAACAAACATGGACAAAGGATACAAAAGAAGATAATGAGGATTTAGTCCTCACAATTTTTTTATTTTTTAGTTTTTTGTATGGTGTGTGAAAAAATAAAAGTTTGTATTCATTCCCCTACTGAATTGGAGAAAATGAGAATGTAGATATAATGGAATATGTAAACAGTTGTATAGGAGGGTAGTTGACTGCAAAAATCCTCTGACTGCAGAGAACTTTTGACTATCATACTTCATTAGAAGATGATTGACTAGTGAATATGTTCACATAAAATAAATGCAATATATGTTCTCATATAGTAGTGGTCATATGCAGTAAGATGCAAAAAGTAAGATTAAGACAATAGTATGCAAACTTAAAAGTATGCATTGGCATAAGATTTTATTTTTCAGTTCACATGATGTACTTTCTCCCCATGTAAATACTAAGGGGGCAATGTTAGAATTTAGTATTTATATTGAAGTAAATTATTATGTGTAAGTTACCATATGATTAATATGGTTATTATTGGTTAGTAAGTTAAATGAATGTATTATTGTAAATAATATATTCCGTATTTGGGTTATGAAATTATATGGTTGAGATATTTGAGGGATCGAAGATTAAGGAAGCCTCCTCGATTATAGGAGATGTTTTCTTATATAAATTTGATGTTACATATTTAATAAATGATGGAATAAAATATAGCATGGAATATAATATATTATTATCAAATGTTCAAAGCAATACTAAATCTTGTGCTTCTAATCTATGATAATTTCAACATGGCAAACATGATTGCAAGATTTATCAATCAGGGATCAACAACACGAAAAGAAATAATAAAAACCTAGCTAACTTAGGGTTTGATGTTCAAAGATTAGGTTCACCAAATGCTTAACTCTAATTTAGATAAGAGGCTATCCTCCTTGGGTAAAATGGTTGAGGACATAGAAATGATGGGCATAATGGTGAATATTAGATCTACAATAGGCCAATTAATGTGTTAAACTCAGATGTACCATATACTAAATTTATTATGCTGAGATAGGCTATTAGTGAAAAGTATAGCTATGCTAGATTTATAAATGGCATAAAAGAGATTACTCAACTCTTTTTTATTCAAATACAATGCTACATGTAGTATAGGTAAGAAGTAGGCAGGAAGATAGTTCTAGATCAGTCCTTAGCTTTAGGATATAGTGTCTCTAGTTCGATAAACACTTGCATCAACTTGAGACATTTATGTCAACCTGGTGTATGCATTTTGTTGTCCTTGAAAAATGACTCCTCATTTTTTTAGACAACATATGACTATTTTGGTCCTGCATGGCAAAAATTGTCCCTCCCCTTTCCATAAAATTGTTTTGAACATTCAATTTTTTCATTTTCTCAACTTTCTGGTAAAAGGATTAGCAGGTTCAACTGGTCCATCAAAGGGTCTGTCGACAAGCATCAAAACAAAAACTTGAACCGTTGAACCTTGAACCATTTTGGTTCATCAATTCAACGGGTTCAACGACCAATTGGTTCAACGTGCTTGGTCCAAAGGTATCAAAGAGACTCAGTGAAATCAAAAGGATGAACCAATGAATCAATTGAACCTTGAACCGAAAGAGTTCAAAGTTTAATGGTTCATGGGTTCAAAGGTTCAAAGGCAGCCTCTGTCAAAGAGAGAAGCAACAAACAGGTGGTTCAATGGATGGTTCAACCAAGGAGCGGGAAAGTGATTGAACCAGGAAGCGATGGAACAAAAGAGACAGAATGAACCGATGAACCAACGAACCAATGTGCTTTCAACGGGTTTAATGGTTCACAGGTTCAAGCAGTTTAAAGGTGGCCTCAAGCAAAGAGAGAAGCAACATGGATGATTCCAAAGGCAAGTTCAAATGAAAGCGATGGTTCAACCAAGGAGTAGGAAAGTGATTGAACTAAGGAGACGAGAAGGCCACCCAAACCGTTGAAACAATCAACCAATGACATCCCCATAGACAACAAATTTAAGGTAAGGGAATATCCGTTGAAATTCAAATAAAGCACATAACTTGAAGGAAGAACCAAGTGACTGGCTGAAAAGATAGCTTGATAGCTCAAATTGCAGTAAGAAGAGACAAAGCTAGAAAAGACAAAAGTAGAAAGAGGGAAAAGCCTGAAATGTCTGCGTAGAAGTAATTTCAGTAGGTGGAATAGTCCACTAAGTAGGAATTTTGGCTTGCAATTTAAGGATGTGGCCTATTTTTTCCTTCCATGAAGTAAAGACAAATGGACAGTTGTGTAGATGTTAGAGGGGACAGACCAGATGATCCAGACTCAGGAGAAGACATATGGGATGAAATGACACGCCATAGTTAAGACAACTGCCCTATTTTCAACGCAGTCCTTTGACAAACCTGGAAATGCATTTAAGGCATTGAATGCACAGCATGGGCCATTTTATAGAAAACAAGCACCAAGTCTTTCTTGGAAGCCCTATATATTGTAATCTCTCATTTGTTATAAATGAGACTTCATTTTACAAGAGCGAAACTCTGCCCATTTTGAAAGAAAAAGACTGAGACTTTGAGCTCAGGTTGTAATTTCATTTTTCTTGTTATTTGAATGAGAAAGCAGGTTTTTCCAGACTTTATGCTATTTTGACTTGTGTCATCTGAAGGTGTCCTTATTCATTTAATTTGGTATGCAGAATTAGTGAAGGTAATAGGCAAGTGTCCTAAAACCAAATGTGGGAAGACTTTATGCTTTCACAATTGATTTCAATATTTGTTTTCCTTTTGATTTTGTGTTGAGGATTCTCGGGTGACTTTGTGCCCCCATTATCCTTTGCGATATACTCTTTGAGAAGTTGAGGTGGAGACTTTGTGCTCTATTTCATCCTGTTGTTACTACACCCTTTTGATCACTGGTTATTTCACTATCTAAAACAGACTCCTGATGTTTCTTGTAAGGGAACTTCTGAAAGAAGAGAAGTGTCTTCATCATTTATAGCCAGGATTTTCTCCTTTGTCTGCATGCATCATCTCTGACAGAAGAGAGATGGATGGTTTGTCCCACCCCTGTGTCTTACTTTTTGCTTATTTATATTGTATATAGCTCCACGTAATTAATAGGGAACCTCTCCTTGATGAGAGGAGAGATTCATCCCCTATTGATGTAGTAAACCTGCACACCAAAATGACCCATCTCCCTATGTTATGGTGATAGGAACTATTTTGGTCACCAGTTAGCTGGCTGAAAAAATATTCACCCAAAAGTTTTTGATGACTTCATTAGGGATGAACGTGTAGCCTGAAACCTCGAGTTTTAGATTAAAGTAGTCCCTACCCTTATCCATTACATAGTCTGGCGACTCCCATCTGGGTCTTACCCATTATCCATTTATAGCCTTACCATTTTCATCCATCTCCATTATATTATCTGGTCTACAAAACCAAAACTGCTGGGAAAGAAAGCACAGTTTGAAGCCTCAAGCTTTAAGCTGAAGCAGGGCTAGTTTCTTTTCTATTTTTGTCTTATAATCTGGCAACACTGCTCAGATGTGTTATCCCTATTATTCATAATCTAATCATGGCAGTTCGATGCCCCTGGGGTAACTCATTTGGCCCACTTAATCTAACTCTACCCCTGCATGAGCTACCACTCAGTTCAAGGAAGAATTACCCAAAATTCTTTGGTGATGGAAGAGTCCACCCTGATGAACATATTGTAGCCTCCACCATAGCCTATGGTGTGATAGGGATGGAATTTGAAGACGTGGTAGTCAGGATTTTCATGGAGACATTACAAAGTGCTGCTACAGACTGGTTTTACCATCTGCAGACTGGATCAGTGACTGGCTGGGACACTATCAAAGCCAAGTTTGAAGAGAGGTTCAAACCTGCAGAAGATGCTCATGCTTTGCTAGCCCAACTTACGCAGATGAATAAGGAATATCACAAGCCCATGAGGGATTTTATTGCAAAATTCAATAAGCTGAGAAATAGGATTCCCATAGTTGCTCAGCCCACACCTGAGAACCTCAAATGCTTCTTCATAAACTCACAGCTGCCTGAAGTGAGTTTTATGCTAAGACATGCTGGCTGCATAGATCTTGAAGCTGCTCAAGACTTAGCCACTGAGTTTGAAGATGACCTTATCTTGGCTGGAAAGATAAGAAGGGATTCAAACAGAGGCGCATCTTCCTCATCTTCTAATAACTCACCTGCAGCCACCACTGATCCAATGGTGTAGAAGCTAGAAAATGAAGTGTTGGCCCTCAGAAGACAAATTACACAAGGGATGTCATCTGCTCCTTCATACAGAGATGTACCAAGGTGGACATTCCCTAATCAGGCACATCAAGGGCAACCCAATCGTCTTCCTTCCCCACAGAGGAACCTTGCCATTGAAGCACCTCCAGCCAACTCAGTAGTTGGGTATTTGGAAATAGAGCATGATTTCTCTTTCCAACCTAAGTTTAATAAAAAAAAGACGTTGGTCTCTTCATAGAGGATCAAGAAGAGTTAGCTGGTGACTCCCACATCAGTTTTATGGATTACCAGGATGAACCCAAAAGTAAAGGTGAAGCATCTGAGGGATCATATGTTGTGGTCACCCAGTCCCAAAATCAGTCAGCGCAACAAGCTGATAAAGGAGAAACATAGGAGTGACCTCAACCTACAATTTTGATTGCTAAGCGTAGGGCCACTCTGCCTATCCAACTAAAGGACCCAGTGATTGTGAAGAAAGTAAGTATCACAAATATTTCTACACCTTCTACTTCAGATTCGCAGGCCAGTCCTCCCACCCCTCCCATAAACCAAAAGTAAGAACTCCCATCCCCTGTGCCTAGTCCAACCCATCCATTTGACATAATTGATCATGTCAAATGTGTCAAGACCCAAATGGTGGCCCCTACATCCCAAATTGTGTTTGAGTCTTCAGGCAGTGATGAAATAGCAGAAGAATTGGTGGAGTGCGGCATAAGTGCAGAAGAACCCTCCCCTCCAAACAAAGAAGAATCTGAGATATCTAAGGGGGACAATCAAGACATGTGCTGGGCTGAGCTATCAGAACAACAAATTATGGTACTAGGCCATGCTGCTGCCCATCAAAATCAGGAAAAGGAACTCTTTGCTAAGAGAGCAAAGATTCATGGTTTTTGGACCAAAAGTCAAGTCTTGTTTTGGGGCAAGAAGAGAAGAAAACCAAGGGGAAGACACAGAAATGTGGTTTCCTGGTGGAGAGTTCCATTCACCCGTCACTGATTTTGGGGACAAAATAGTTTCCTACTAGTTTATCAGGATAGGACACCATTATCATTGTCTTATAATGAGCGGCATCTGAAGCACTTCAAATCTTGAGGCATCAGATAAGTTCATTTGTACATATGTATATTTATATAGTCTTTAGTTTTGTTTTATGCCTTTCATCTTCATTTTTGTCGCCTTTATTTTTGGGTAGCATGACTTTGTAGCCCAATGGCACACTTCAAGGCATCAGAGATTCTGGTTTCTACTCCCCTCAACTATTTCGAGTTTTGAAGGAAGTTCCCCAACAAGAGCCAACTGTTGTCCCTGAGAAATGACTCCTCATTTTTTTAGATAACATATGACTATTTTGGTCCTACATTGTCCCTCCCCTTTCCAAAAATTTGTTTTGAACATTCAATTTTGTCATTTTCTTAACTTTTTGGTAAAAGGATTAGTAAGTTCAACCGGTTCATCAAAGGGTCTGTCGATAAGCATCAAAACAAAAGCTTGAACCGTTGAACCGTTGAACCTTGAAACCTTTTGGTTCATCAATTTAACGGGTTCAACGACCAATTGGTTCAACATGCTTGGTTCAAAGGTATTAAAGAGACTCAGTTAAATCAAAAGGATGAACCAATGATCTGATTGAACCTTGAACTGAAAGAGTTCAAAGTTCAATGGTTCATGGGTTCAAAGGTTTAAAGGTAGCGTCTGTCAAAGAGAGAAGCAGCAAACAGGTGGTTCAACGGATGGTTCAACCAAGGAGCGGGAAAGTGATTGAACCAAGAAGCGATGGAACAAAAGAGACAGAATGAACCGATAAACCAATGAACCAATGTACTTTCAGTGGGTTCAATGGTTCACAGGTTCAAGTAGTTCAAAGGTGGCCTCAAGCAGAGAGAGAAGCAACATGGATGATTCCAAAGGCAAGTTCAAATGAAAACAATGGTTCAACCAAGGAACAGGAAAGCAATTGAACTAAGGAGCTGAGAAGGCCACCCGAACCGTTGAAATAGTCAACCAATGACGTCCCTATAGATGTCAAATTTAAGGTAAGGGAATATCCGTTCAAATTCAAATAAAGTGCAAAACTTGAAGGAAGAACCAAGCGACTGGCTGAAAAGATAGCCCGATAGCTCAAATCACAGTAGGAAGAGACAAAGCTGGAAAAGACAAAAGCAAAAAGAGGGAAAAGCCTGAAATGTTTGTGCAGAAGTAATTTCAGTAAGTGGAATAGTCCACTAAGCAAGTATTTTGGCTTGCAATTTAAGGACGCGGCCTATTTTTTCCTTCCATGAAGTAAAGACAAATGGACAGCCTTACAGACGTCAGAGGGGATAGACCAGATGATCCAAACTCAGGAGAAGACATATGGGATGAAATGACACGCCATAGTTAAGACAACTACCCTATTTTCAATGCATTCCTTTGACAAAGTTGGAAATGCATTCAAGGCATTGAATGCACATCATGGGCCGTTTTATGGAAAATAAGTGCCCAAGTCTTTCTTGGAAGCGTTATATATTGTAATCTCTCATTTGTTACAAAGGAGACTTTTCATTTTACAAGAGCAAAACTCTGCCCATTTTGAAAAAAGAAGACTAAGACTTTGAGATCAAGTTGTAATTTTATTTTCCTTGTTATTTGAATGAGAAAGCAGGTTTTTTCAGACTTTGTGCTGTTTTGACTTGTGTCATCTGAAGGTGTCCTTATTCATTTAATTTGGTACGCAAAATTAGTGAAGGTAATAGGAAAGTGTCTTGAAACCAATTGTGGGAAGGCTTTGTGCTTTCAAAATTGATTTCAATCTATGTTTTCCTTTTCTTTTTGTGTTGAGGATTCTGGGGCAACTTTGTGCCCCCATTATCCTTTATGATATACTCTTTGAGCAGTTGAGATGGAGACTTTGCGCTCTGTTTCATCTTGTTGTTACTACACCCTTTTGATCACTGGTTATTTCACTATCTAAAAGAGACTCCTATTGTTTCCTGTAAGGACACTTCTGAAAGAAGAGAAGTGCCTTCAACGTTTATAGCCAAGATTTTCTCCTTTGTCTGCGTGCATCATCTCTGAAAGAAGAGAGATGGATGGTTTGTCCCACCCCTGTGTCTTACTTTATGCTTATTTATATTATATATAGCTCCACATATTTAATAGGGAACCTCCCCTTGATGAGAGGAGAGATTCGTCCCCTATTGATGTAGTAAACCTACACACCAGGATGACCCATCTCTCTATGTTGTGGTGATAGGAACTATTTTGGTCACCAGTTAGCTAGCTGACAAAAAATTTACCCAACACATTTGACACTAATGTTTACTATGGAATATGAGCTAAAATAAGATGTGACCACCTCTATGATTTTAGGTTTGGATTTGCCTCTGCTTTGGTGCTTTTAGATCTAGGTCATGGATTGTCGCTCCTAGTGCAATGGTAAAACCCTAGCATTCTATCTTCAATGTGAGCTTGGGGGAAAATGGGTAAGTGGGTACATGGTGTCAAGCTGAACCAAAATGAACCTACTATCAAAGGGCTCTACTTACATAACTAATATTATAGAAGAGGGCCTCAGACTCATGTAGTTATCTTCTACGTGTTGGCTTATGTGTGAATCATGCAATGTGTGTAAAACAAGTACAAAAATGACCTAACTTTTAACTTAGAAAATATGACATTATGACTACTCCTTTAGTACTTTAGACCTGTAGTTGGGTTATTCCTTTGACTGATATTAGAATAAGGTAGAATAGGAGAGCTTTTGGTAGTTTGAGTGTTTCTTGATTGTTCTTTTTGTTTGATTGCTAGGTTTCATAGGTGGTGAATAAATGAGGGTTGATATTATATTTATACCAATCTGATCATGAGATAACTTGCATTAAAGCACTTAGGTCAACCATTGTAATACATTTCATTTACAAATTGGATGACTTTAGGGCACTTGATAGTTGTGTTGGGTCAAAATAGTAACATTGGCGCTAATGTTTGACCTAGACGTTAGTGTCTAGGGAGAAGGAGAGTAGGCATACAATAATTTAAAAAATGTTTTAAACTTATCAAAAGTGAGATAAATAAGATGTGTCACTTTTCATAAAAGATTTCCTTCTTCAAGAAATTGAGGAATTATCAAAATAAGACACATCAAAGTCTCGAGATGATACCATAGAATGAGGGATCCAAACTAGTTTAACCCTAAAATTAGGAGTTTAAGTGGTTTTCTATCCATGTAAAATGTTATGAGTTGGTTTGCCATAAAATTGACATGGATAAAATTTTTAACATTTATAAATGTCATGTCTATGTTTACCACAATACTTACAAATTTTATTGTGTTTAACAAAAGTATGAACATGAGAAGCATTATAATAAAAAAAGTCTTATGATATTGAGAAGCACTATTTTAAAATGTCATTCTATGAAGGGGATAATCTAACTTACAATTACCATTAGAATCATTGGAAACATTGAAACCAAGCCTTGCATAATTCACGTGAGATTTAAGCAAAATAGGCTCAACAATGTCATTTTCATATTTTCCAAGGCCACCATCATAATAATCCATAGATGGTATAATTTTTAGACCAAGGTTAGAAACATTATATTGCGAAGCAATATGCTATTTAAGAGATGAAAAATCAACATTAGAGGATTGCACATTTTCAAAATATACAATTTGAAAAGTGAAGGAGTCAACACATTTTTGCATTTCGTGAATTTTCTCATCATGTGAGTTTTGTAATAATAAAATTATTTGGTTTTAACATTCAAGTTGATTGTTTAAAACAAAAATCTTATTTTCATTTTAAAGAATTTATTGTTTAAAATCATCAATCAAGGCTTCATTTTTCTTGCCAAACCACATCATTACAAGAAATAGTTTTGATATAAAAAAGATTAATAATTAAAAGAATTTAAATGTTATATAACAAAATACATGCAAATTTTATGGCGCATTCAAAAAATGCCAATCTATCTCATTAAATACTTTACTTGCCAAAAGAGATAAAAGATATGACAATTATTCAAATGCAATTTAACACTATTGGAAAGAAGACATTAAATTTAAATTAAAACCTTAATCAATTAGTTTAAATGCTATGAATCATATGCAAAAAAAAAATCCATGAGGGGAAAAGTTATGAAAAAATATTTATTTTTGGATTATGTGAAATTAAAACATATATTAAAAAATGATAGCGTTAAAAACTTAAAAAAGAAAACATTATTCTGAGGCATAAAAAACTTATATGAAGCTTACATCTTTTTTTTTGATGAAATATATCTATATATTAACTTGATAGAAATATACAAATAATTCACAAAAAAATATAGGTGGTGTGAGAGCACACCATGTAACCACACTAGGCAAAGCCTAGGAACCAAAAACAAAAGCACCACAAATAACTAGGCAAAGCCTAGGAACCAAAAACAGAAGCACCACAAACAACTAGGCAAAGCCTATAAATAAGTCATAATGTCATAATAAAAAATAACTTTAAGCATTGAGAACAAGGCTACAAGGTGGAGGATCCATATCGTCAGGACCCTGAGCTTGGCAAGTCATTACCATCTGGAATAGGCTCCCAACCAGTAACTTGAGCAGTGTCCCTATCATCTTTTTCTTCCTATGTTTGAGTGGGAAAAATAGCTAGAGAGAGCCTCGAGAACCTATCCAAAACATCTGATTAGCCTCTAGGTGGCACCCCAAAGCATCTAAGTATAGAGGAGGAGGAGGAGCATCCCACCCATCCTACCCAGCAGGGGAAGGAGGCAAAGGCTGCCACCCTTATTGTTGCCCAAGATGGGTCATGCACTGGTATAGGGTATCACTATGAGAGCGATGCTAAGAACTACTACGATGATGTCCACCATGAGGTGGAAAATAAATTTCCAGTCTAGGATCCCTGGGTGGAGATGGTAGAACTCAAGCCATTGTACAAGGAGCATCTGCCCAGTGAGAGAGGATATCCTGAAGGTGTCCAAGCTCTATAGAAACTTTGTTAGCTTGAACTTTAATCTATAAAAGAACATTGGAGATGATAAAGGACTTACTCCAAGCAGAGACATTACAATTCTTGAAGATGCATTATTCAACACATTATTATTTCTTTCTTTACAAATCCAGAAGAGAATCTCCACTCTGAAAGTATGCGAGACTTGGGTGTATTTAAAGGGCATCACAGGTTTATCTCCAAGGAGGATGTGTTGCCAAAGAAAAAATTCATGCTGGAAAAGTATGGTTGGGTGGACATCATTACCCTATCTAGGTGCTTTATAATCTAAGCAGGGACCTCCCTGAGATTACTCCAGGTGTACCAAACTCCATCTATAGGTTGGCAAATTAAATTGAGGTCATAAAATCCCCATTTAGTGCACATATAATACATTGCCTCCCTTTCACTAATTTCCCACTGCATTGAGAAGTGGCCCACTTTATCCTCAAGAGACACCACCATATTACAGTCACTACATAAGACCCAATAGGCATCATGGAGATCATCTTTTATCCATCACCATAAATGGGTATGCTCCAAGGTGTCATTTGAGGCATAAATGTTAATAAAACCAAAATAGTGGTTTTCAATGTTAAAAAGGGCCCATACTAACTGGTTGGTGGGGTCCATGTCAGTTTTTACTAAGTGCGGCTACCACCTTGGAGAAATGAATGTGATTACCCTTGCATGTCCTGCATCATGATTGCTACGTAAAATGATACTATCGTGCCAGATGAAATTACTAACAGTCGTCAATAAAAATTCTACCACCTTAACTTCTTGCAGATAAAGAATGTCCATCTTAGGAAAATTCCATCTAAAATCACACACAATTTACTTACGTTTTGGGTCTCTGAGACCTCAAGAATTCCATGAAAAATAATTCATAGATGATGGGTGTTAAAGGACATGTCCTCCGATTCTAGAACTTCTAAGTCATCATATTGATTCTATAGAAAATGACCATTGTTAGCACTTAAAAAACATCAAATTGATTCCTCACAATAGGGTCAACCTGATACTTTCCTTCCTCCATCTCATCACTCCTCTAAGGAGGGTTGCAAGAGCATTTGGATGCATCCCATCAAGCAAGAAGTGGAAGAGTGGTTGGTTGTGAGTCTAAAAATATAGAAGAATTGGGCAAGGAAGCCTCAATACCTTGGGATAAGACATTGGCAACCATAGGGGTGTTGATTACCCTAGATTTTTCTAATAATTTCAGGGCTTCACCCTAACGAGGTTATTTCTCAGTAAGAGCCTACGGCTGTGGGCCATTGATCGATGATGACTTCCTTTGGGAGTAGCAGTTGAACTTGTAGCTTCAGTACGATTGTTATTATTTCCTACCATAGTCCATCTACCCTTAATTGGATTTTTGCTAGCTTCAAGAGAGGGCTCGAGGGGAGAGGATGACTGGTTGGACACATTACTATGACCCAACTAAAGGAAGCAATTACGAATCTTATGGTCTGTGACTTGGCAATGAATGCAAGTGTTAGGAAAGTTGATATACATGATTTGATGTGAGTGTTTCATGTCCCCAGCTTGAATTTCGTTAAACTCCTTGAGGTCTCAAAAATGGTCTACTTCTACACAAACCCACTTTTGTGATCTAGCAGAGTATAACCAATTTTATTCATGGCAAACCACCTAACTTATGGAGAATGTTATCTGGTGAATAAAGTACCAGTAGGGGAGTGGGAGGCATAGAAATTCAAGCCAAATTGAGACTTTAAGGGTAGTGTGCTCTGAGACCATAAGGTCTCATGTTCAAGGGGAGAGAACCATGAGCGAGTTCCTGACATACCAAGTGGTAGACCTATGGAGGTGATAAGATCTTGATATGATTAAAATATTCTATATATGCAGAAATACCCTTAAGGTAGGGAAACACCATATAATACTCCTTTAGGAAGGAATAACTCCATAATGTCTCTTCGAGGGGACAACCTCCAATATCCTCTTACAATAGAAGACTCAATGCTTACTTCATTCATATCTTTACCATGATAATCATCTCCTATATATAGACATCTATCTAACCCATGGATGGGTAACATCCTAATCCCAATGTAGGCCGACCATTACCCAATGTACTAATTCCCTAAGTTCCTCCATTATCCTAATATATTGTACCCATATAACCAACTAAGGGGATGTGTGCCACATGTCAACATCTCCACCAACCCATAGACATTAATATATCATATCCCTAGGTACATAGTAGGAGGATTCCTCCTGTATGGGATGGGTTGGTAAATTGGAAAAGAAATAAAGCCTTAGTCATGTTTTGGATGCTCTCTAGCTTAATGTCATGAACTACCCAATGAGTTTGAACTCAAGACCATAGCATACTTTCAGAGGGAATTCTCCCAACAAAATATCCTATCAAACAAAATTTATCTAATTATTGACATGCATAATTAAATTCATGAATAGGCAATATAACACCATGTTTCGAAGTATTACCTTGTGGTAAACCTTTGAGATAAACTTCCTTGGGCACTTGCAAGGGGGCATTGGTGATGCTCTGGCATTCTTCTCCGTAGGTAAAATAGCTGGGATAGAATGGAGAAAAGTCATTATAAGGCTGGCCTCACTCGAAGGTGAGAAACCCTATATGGCAATAAGTGCAAGTCCTATAGGTGACTTATGGCCATGATGTGATAGAAGTTGGACAGAGAGAAAATCAAGGGTCAAATTAATGGCGTGCATGGAAGAAACCCTAATAGAGCCAAAAAAAACACTATCTTGTTTTTTTCGAAGCTTAAATCTTTAAATGTGGCAAAGAAGATAAGGTTATTTATATTTGTTTAAGAAATAAATTAAATTAAATCTTTATTATTATAAAGGAAAATTCATTAATTGAAGTGGAAATCCTTTTAAAGTTTAAAACACCAAATAATAGTAAAATTTCTTGAATATGACTTTGATCACTCAATGAAATACTACTTAGGAGAGATAAGAACTCCTAGTGTAAGGAATGGAAATTCCATAATGCCAAACGAAAGGGTGAAAGTGCCAAAGATGTTATTTGAAGAATGGAGTGTTTACAAACAAAGAAGAATGGCCTCAAGCCATAAATCAGTGTAGAATGAGAGAGGAGAAAGCTTATAAAATAGAGTTGGAGGAAAGAAGAAGGAATTATAAAGAGTCATATTATTGCCTTCCACAACCTTCTTAGTATGTGTTAAATGTCCCTAATCTCTTTAAGATGAGGGGGAAGTGTGTGATAAATGTGTGAGCAGTTAAATATGCAAGTGAATCAATAAAATGTTAAAAGAGGTGTGACACCTCATAAAATTTGGAACAAGTGAATCTGTCATAATAATAAATGCACAACTAAATAGACTTAGGATTAACCTAAACAAAGTTTAATCTCGAATAAATATAATGAATATGGTCATGATTGATGTCATGGTCACTACTTAAAGATTCATTAGAAGAATTAATTTTCATAATTTTATCACTAGCTTCTGAGGACAATCGAGAGACAAATTTCCTACTTTCCATAAGTAAAACATCATACAGATTTATTTTTATAGTTATTGCCTTTTTTATGTTTTAAAAATATAGGACTACCTCATTTCCTTGTAAAGATATATCTTATTCTTGATTATGGCTGGGATATAATTTATTGCTCTTATTTTCACAAGAAAATTCAATGTGGTTTACATAAATCCCTTTGCATCAATACATTTTGGATTTTAGACAACTATTGTAGAACTTTTTATATATCCTTTTTGGTAATATTTTTTTATTTTTATCAACTATTCTTTTCATGCATACATCTTTGATTACTTCATATATATATTAAGAAATTTGGGCTAGAGTAATCATGTCAAAGTTTAAAGTGTATCCTAACTGGTTCTTATGTTTTTTAATATTAAATTACCTAGTCAACGAGCTCATGAGTGAAGCTATTTACAAAGAATATTTTGACATCAAAATTATAAAACTATTTTTTACTTATGGCCAAGTGTATAAAATCACATTTATATCATGGCCATTAAGATGCATCACACAATTTAAATCTGCATAAAGCATTGAGTTTGTCAACTAATAAATTATTTATATCACCATCAAACTCAAGAGTGAATGTTTTTGTAAGTTTTTCAAGGGAATCTTAACTAATTCTTACAACAAAGTGAAGAGAAGTAAACCAATATGTTGTATTGCCTTGAAACGAGGACATTAACATATTGATAATGTGGATACTTGGATTTTAAGTTTAGAGGCATATTGCAAGGCACAACCAACACTAACAAAGCCATAACAGATCATGATAGTTGAGGTGCATATTATATGACAAGGCCCTCACATGGAAGTCTCACATTCAAATTTTAGAAGCAACACATAAACTAACAATTGAAACTTGAAAAGAGTTCAAAAAAACTCTCAACACTTGATTTTATCCTCTTAGGTATGCAGAGGAGCTATTGGCAATTTGGATCCATCTTCACCAAAATTCAAGATCCATCCAATAGTACATCAATGAGTTCAATTGGCTCACTATCAAGTTGGATCTGCTTGATTTAATGAGGTCCATAGCATTAAATCATCTCTAGGTTGTGTTTTCATATTTGGAATAAGATAGATATTTTCACCCTCAATTCCTAAATGCATACTTACCATATTTCTCCAATGGTGGAAGTCAAGCAGAAAAAGAAGAAGATCAATCATTCACTTGCATCTTAGAAGAAAAAAGAAGAGATAAAATTTATTCACTCCAATGCCAAATTGTTTATAATGGAAGAAATATTGGTAGGTCATAAAAACACCTCCCTAGTATAACCTTCAGTTAAGGTCTAGATAGACACAATAGTATATAACAACTAAATGATCAGTGCACAAGGTACATTTTTGTGTACTTACATAAGCATGCTCTCTCTTGTTGGTAACTTCAAAATGTTTCTAATTTATATAGCCTCTCGGTCTTGTATAACTGAAAAATACCTATCAGGGATCTACCCTTTAGTTATATACCTTATTGCTATCGAAAGGCCTACATTCACCTTCTCATTGTGATAACTATTTACTTTATGGTTTAACCCTATCATTTCTGATGACTCAAATCTCTTACACAATAAAAATATCTTAAAACCTGATATATATCCTTCACTATGAGTTTTTGATCCTTTGCAGTGTCCTAGCCTATTAGACACTTGCATCCCACATAGGGACACTTGTGTCAATGCAAGTGTCCAAATTCATATCTAGTATTCAAACCTCAAAAGTCATTTGATTTATAAATATTTTGAATCCTATGGGTCAATCCATTTATTTTATCTAATTTTTTGCGAGATGTTTTTAAAAAGAGTGGTATAAACACAAAAAAAAATACTTTTAATTATTGTAGACAATCCATTTTCATCACTTTCATGTCAAAATTACAAATCATAACAATTTCTCGCAATAACACACAAATCAAGCTAGAAAACATTAAAACATTACAAATCATCTTTATAAATTATGTGACACATTGGTGCATCCCTAATTGTGGCAATACACCATATTGAATCATCTAATCCATCATCAACATCCCAAAATTGATCCCCTTCTTACAAATGTCTCACTAGGCATTGTAAACCAAGTAAATCAAACCTTGCAAATGAGACTACAAATGGAAAAAATCAACTTAGTGAATTATTTGATCAATATAATTAAACTTAATCTAAAAATCAGGTTCTATGGATTGCACATGTCATAAATATTTGAAAATAAAATACTTCCTGATTTCCTCATCACACAACAACTTGTCAATTAAAAATTCATTAAATCTTTCACTTTCCAAGTCAATTAAGTGATAAACGGATAGTGTATAAGCAAGGTTTATGATATATCTTACATCTATCTTACACGCTCAATCAAAATTCTTCCACACTCCATGTCTTCATAAATTAGACTTCTTACAATCTCAACCTTTCACATTTATGAAGGTGAGTTCTTAATCTCCACCCTCCATCTCAATCTGAGATGGAGGGTCCATATTCACTCATCAAGTCTTTAAATGGAAGAGCCATTCTCCATTACAGACACGTTTTTTGGTACTAAACTTATGTTATCAAATACGTAAGATAGCTTTAACCATTTCTTCCAATTTCTCATCTAATTACGCATAATACAATGACAGATGTCATCCAGTGACTTCGTGACATTGCCAAATACCTCAAACACTATATCTGAGCCAATCCAAATTTGAATTCCACCGGGAATGAGACATACATGAGGAAGGTATAATCATTTTATTTTATCTTCTATTTTTTTGTTTGTCACTTATTATACCTTGTCTAATCTAAGGACTCACACCCATGATGTTAATTTTGTATGGTTTTATTTTGATTTTCATGCTAACAAGAAGCTAATCTCCTTTAAAATCATGTGGTTCACATATGGAATGCTCAATGGGATCATGTACCCCATACTCTCTTTTGAAACATCATACCATTCCTCTAATTTGGAAATTAGCTTAAAATTGATCTTAATTTCACCTCTTTTCCTTCTAAATTTGCCAAATTTCTGTTCTCAGGTTAGTGGTAGAAACACTAGTAATTGGTAGAATCACAAGTCATGAAATTCGATATCAACCTGGTAATCAAAGATATTAGTTCTTAATTTTGTGTGCCTTTCATATAAATGGTTAAATAGTGACCAAAACAATAGAATCATGACCAAAATGGCAGAATTGTGACCACAAAGGTGAAATCATGATAAAAAGGCATAATCATGACCAAAAAGTTATAATCATGACCAAAAGGTGGAATCATGACCAAAAAGGAGGAATCATGACCAAAATAGTAGAATCATGATTGAAATTGTGGAATCACGATAAAAAAGGAAGAATCATGAGCAAAATGGTGGAATCATGACCAAAACTGAAGAATCGTGACCAAAAAGGCATAATCAAAATGGTGAAATAGTAACCAAAAAGGTAGAATCATAATCAAAAAGGAGAAATCATGACCAAAAAGTATAATTATGACCAAAAAGGTATAATCATGACCAAAAAGGTATAATTGTGATGAAAAAAGTGGAATATCACTACAAACTATGGAATAGCACTACAAATCAGCATAATCATCAAGGTAACTTTATTGCTTTATCTTTGTTTTCATTTTATCTATGATTTTTTTGGAATTGGTGAGATCAAACTGTTAATCAATGTTATCACCCGAAGAATAAGTGATATTACCCTGCTAATCAACAAAATTGTTAATTTCATGTTCTATGTCTGCAAATTGTGATATTGATTACAGAATTGGTGAATTCACTCAACTATACCACATAATCACCTTATGACAGTTTCCTAAGACTTAAAAAATAAACATTTCAACATCTTCTTGCTTGTCAAAGACCACAAATACAAACACTAATTTATTTTCTGTAGGTTTTGATTGTCAAATAAGTGGTGATATAACAAATAAACACATATCACTCTGGTGCTTAACAACAAACCAACATTTGAATTTGATGCTTTAAAATACTTTTGTTTTAATATATTAGGGTGTTTTACAATGTGTTTGTGGGTGGCTTCTTACATGTATTCTTCCCCCTTGCCCATTTTTGGGACCCTTGGTGATCAAAATCATATAGGTTATTATTGTCTTTTCCCGAAGTGAAGCTAGAGTATGCACTCCTCTTGTCCACCTGTGGGATCCTAAGGATAATAAATAGTAAACCTTCCTTTTTAATTTAGTTTCACAAGGTGGACTTCATCACCATCTATGATTCCTTAGGGTATGGTGACTGGTATTTCATCCTTGACATACATACCAACCCTATTTTTTGGCAAGGAATATAAATTGATGGTAGTTATTGTATGAGCATTAAAAAATCCCCATAAAGGGTTTCATGAAAGTAAGGGGTATAGCCTTAGCACTAAGATATCAAATATCACCCTTGAAGTTCAATTTCTAGTAGAACTTTATTGAGATCTTACAACCAAAGTGGTCATGAAGGGGATAGACCCTCCTATGAATTACCCATTATTGTTCTTCTTCCATGAACTTTTGAGCCCTATGTATCATGAGGTATATTAGGAACCATTTAGAAAGCCTTGTCAAAACTTAGATTAAGACCAATTGGTTGAAAAAGATTTGTAGTGGGAGGAAAATCAACCTCTCAAAAGATCCCATGACATATTGCTTGAAGTGAGGGTTAAGAGATTAACATGATCCCAATTCTTGTGAGGTAGATATGTGGGATACAGTCATGTTGCACACTCATTTTATAACTAATCTAGGGCTTATCTTGTGTGTGTTATTAATTGTTTATTGGCATATACTTTATTTTGTGTGTTATGCCTTACACATCAAACAAGTCAAATTATCCCAAGTCTAAACTATCTCATTACACATTTGTGTGATAAGGCATTACCTTTCCCAATTTTTGAGTCATTCCATCTCGTCCTAACATCATGTTGTCCAATTGAAACCTTACCCTTTCCATATTGTAATGTTATGTTTTCCATTTAAAATAAATCCAAATCAGATCTATTTTGAACAAAATTTAATTCTAAATCAAATCTAAATCACCCAAATTTTCCAAATCAGTCAAACTTTCTAAATCTATTTAACTTTATAAAATAAAGTCAATTCTTCCAAAGTCAAACATTTCGAGTTAACTAAAGTCAACTTTTAAACCAAATCAAACATTCTAAAAGTTTAAAAATTAAAGCAAGTCAAGCTTCCCAAGACAACTATTATAAGTTAAAGTCAAAGTCAAACTTATACGTCAAAGTCAAAGTTAATTTTTTTCTAAATTCCAAGTCAAATAAATAAAGTCAAAAAGTCAAACTCTGAGGTCAACATTAACCAAGTCCAATCAAGTCAAATTTAGTCAACTTTGACCAAGTCTAACCAAGTAAAATTAGGTCCATTTTGACCAAGTCCAATCCATATATAAAGTCAATCCGGTCTATTTTGACCAAGTCATATCAATTCTAAATCAATTATCAAATTCAAATCACATCCTTGTCTTTCCATTCAATAGCCTGCACTTTTTGGTTGGGAATGATAAAAATAATAGCATCCATATTTTTCTTACTTAAATAAATGCAAAACCTAATTTGAGCTTAATCGCACCAAACATCAAAACAAGTCAAAATTGACCAAGTCTAATCAAGATTCAAATGTCAATGTCTCTTTTGACCAAATTAAATGAAATCTAATGTAACCCGAGTCATGGTTTATCAAAACTAATTTGAGCATAATCTTATTGACTTACACAATCCTAGTCCTATTCTACCATCCCTATTCATTATTCAAGGTGTGATAACCCAAATCTTCCAGCTTAGCCAATAAGTATCCCACATAACATCCTTTCTAGACACTTCATCCACTAGTCCAAAATACAATGTGGCCCTAATGCCATGACAAATCCAATAGTCCATCCATATTATGTCATTACCCCTCCAAGGGCCATCATCTAATGAAGACCCAAGGGTATCTAATAATCATTGAAGGGGGATATGTCGAGATCTATTCCTAAATCATAATCAAATTCATCCACTTCTAAATCAAAATCTAGATAACCAACCCATTTTTTATGTTTTTATCGAATCACCCATCTTTGATCAATCCCAAACTACTGTTAGCTCACCCGTCTTTGATGAAGGACCCCTCCTTGATGAAGGACCCATCTTTAATGATCCAATATTCGATGAACCATCATTTGACCTATCACCCATCCTTGGTTAACCAATATTTGACTAACCTATTTTAGTCTAACCCATACTTAGTAAAACACTCTATAGCTTACCATCCATCCCCAAACACCATCTGCCCCTAGGGCACTAGTACTTGTAGATGTTAGGAATGGTAAAGGCATTTCAACCCAAGAATTCAAAGTTTTAGTCACAACACATCACACAAGGAAGTTGCATATATGATATGCAAAAACAAGGCAAATCATATATTATTTAGAATGAAGCATGCTAGTACAATAGGAAAGCTCTTGCATAAATAGGCAAAGCAAAACACAGAACTAGCCTAACTGGCCAATGTGGGATAAATCCTCATATAGGACAAACTCACTAAGAGATAAAATAACTAGATAATACACTAAAAAACATGAGAAATGTATGAAATACATACTCTAACTAGCCCCCTCAAGTGAAGCTAGGGGTTAATAAAAGCCAAAAAAGAAATAGTGGCATATCCACAGTATGAGCCTTGATAATAAGGCCTAATCAGGTACTCATTTACAATATGTATCCATGAAATGAAGATGGAATATGTACTCACAAACACCCTCCAAGGATATCTTATGTAACCCCAAGCATGTCATGCAACTCAAGGAAATGAAGTGATGTAAAAGGCTTCGTGAGGATGTCTACAACCTATTGTTGAGTCAGAATATACTCCAAGCTAAGAATGCCATCTTGAATATTCTAATGAATGAAGTGCATATGTAGCTTAACGTTCTTGGTCCATTGATGCTCAATTGGGTTGTGAGATATATGAATTACACTTTAGTTGTCACACTAAAGTATAGTGGGTGAATCCTGCATGAAACCAAACTTTGTCAATAACTGTTGAAGCTAAAGAACCTATTGACTTACCATGTACTCAGCCTTTGTAGATGATGGTATAATAGCCTATTAATTCTTGCACAACCAAGTAATAGGTGAAGAACCAAGACAAAAAATGTAGCCAAAATTAAAATGCCTGTCATCAAAAGAACCTACCCAATCTGAATTATTATATCTGACTAAGTAAGTAGAACCCCTGGTGTAGTGTAATCCAAAATGAGTAGTGCCTCACAAATATGATAAATCCTCTTGGTAGCCTGCTAATGACTATCCTGAGGGTCATGTGCAAACCTAGACAAAATTCCAATTACAAAATAAAATATCAGGGTGAGTATGGGTCAAATACATAAGACTCCCAACCATATGCCTATACAATGTAGGATCACAAAGTGGAGTAGTACAATAGGTAGTGAGAGACATTCTAGACTAAAAAGGAGGACTTCTCTTGGAATTAGCCATGCTAAAATGTTGAATAAGATCAAGGATATATTTTTGATGACTCAAATAGATCCATGTATCTAACTATGAAATATGTAAACCAAGGAAGAAATGTAAAAGACCAAGATCTGTCATGTCTAATTGTGATAAAAGTGCCTATTGAATAGTTTGAATATGAGATGAGGAGTTGCTGATAAGAAACAAATCATCAACATACAAGACCAGAATAACAATGTCCTCCCTAATATATTCAATTTACACTATGGGATCAGAATGGCAATGAACGAAGCTAATGGAGAGAAGAAATTAATCCATCTTCTCATACCAATATTGAGGGGCATGTTTTAGACCATAAAGAGACCTTATAAGTTGACAAATAAGAGAATAATCATGAACAAACCCAATAGGCTACTCCATATTGATTTCCTCATGCAAGTCTCCATACAAGAAAGCACTCTTAACATGTATCTGATATACTAGCCAACCTTGTGATGCAATAAGAGAAAGTACAAGGTGAATAGAATCCATCTTAGTAATGGGCACAAAAGCCTTAGGGTAATCAGTACTTTTAACTTGCGTGAACCCTGTTGTATTATAATGTGCCTTATACTTATCAATGGACCCACCAACTGCATACTTGGTGTGATAAATCCATTTTTATCTAACCAAATTTCTTATCTTAGGAGTAACCAAATCCCAAGTGTGATTCTTCATTAGTGAATAATAATCTTCTATCATCGTATCATCCCACTCTTATATCTCATGAGTCTATCAAAAATATTGTGGGTCTCCAAAGAATGCCTAACACAAAAATACAGTACCCATAGAATGTGGATGATGATGTCAAGTCGCTAGAAGATCTTGAAGGAAAGGTGTTGCCTAAAAATCTATAGTATGTGCCCACCCAGGTATAGTGACAACATCAATGTGAATAGGATCCTCATCCTCAATAACCTCCTTGAGATTCTCCTGAACTAGCTCCTTAAAGAATGAATCCTCGAGAGGAGGTGAATCATCAAAAGAAGAAGGCATGGAAGAAGATGAAGAGTCGTGAGATTTGAAATGCTCATCAAATTGTATGTGCTCAAAAATGAACATCATGAGTATTAGGATCTAAAATATGATAAGCTCTCATGTCCTCATAATACCCTACAAAAATCCAAGGTTTGCTCTTCTTATCCAATGCTTTCCTTTTTCTCTTTTGGTACAAATGCCCAAGCAAGGCTCCCAACGACTAAAAAAAATAAGACATCAAGCTTATTTTTATACCAAGCCTCCTCTAGAGTCATATACTCAAGTGCTCTATGTGGTGTGATTCTAAATGTAGTTCGCACAATTATCTGCCTCTGCCTAATAGATAGGAGGTAAATCTTATGAATGTATCATGTAGTTATCCATCTCTATTAGAATTCAATTCTTCCATTCTGGTAAGCCATTCTATTTTGGAGTATGTGCAACATAATGCTAGTAAAAAAATAACATAGACTACCAAAAAATCAAAGAACTCTAGACTTAAGTATTCCCCCTATTATTTATACAAAGCTTTTAATGCAACTCGATAACTGTTTCTCGACCAAAGCCTTAAAAACTTTGAAGTGAACAAAGACATCACTCTTGTACTTGAGGAAATAAACCCAAGTACACCTTAAGAATTTATTGATGAAAGTAAGTGCATACTTATCTCCATTGAAAGAAAGAGTTGAAAGGACCATAAAATCACTATGCACAAGCTCAAGTGGTGAAGAAGCTCTCATGGACATACTCTTAGGAAATGGATCCTGGTGTTGTTTCCCAATACACAACTAAGGCAAACTCCATCAAGACATGAAACTATAGGAAGACCCTCTACCATAGCTTGAGTGCTCAACTCCTTCAAATAGTTGTAGTTTAGTTGTCCAAATCTCTCATGCCAAAGTCAACTCTCATAATTTGCATGAGAAACTAAACACATCCCTAAATGAGTATCATCAAAACTGTAAAAATAATATATTTGAGAACTAATAAACAACACCCTATGCAATAAGTGTTTGGGGCTCTAACAAAGCTTAAACTTCAGCACCCTGTGGTGTCAAAATCACTGTCTTGCCCTGACCAGAATGACAAATCTAATAAAGTTAAAGTAGATTGGTGGGTGATGTTTGGAACAAATGATGCATCATTGATGTGGTTGCCATCTAGCTATATGTCACCCTTCCCCTTAACAAATATGAAGGAAGAATCTCCAACCTCAATGTTAGAAGTATAACTCAGACCAAGAGATACAAAGGACTCCTTGGTAGAAGTCATATGGTGTGAAACACTAGAATCTAGATACCAATTGTTTGAAACAAGTAACTGTGATATCCTGACAATATTGAGTGTTTTCCCATGATCACAAGATGGAGAAGGAATGTAGATAGAAATCTTGTGTTTCCTAACGGCATCCTCTAAGTCTTGCATTCTCTTGAAATACCTAGACTCTTCATGACCAGTACCCCCACAATAGAAGCAAGATAGGTTAGACTTATTCTAGGATTTGAAATATGGTTTGGGTTTAGATGTAGTAGTGTTGGGCATAAGTTCATTTTGAGGTGGAGGAGGAGTGTTCTTCTTCTTACCCTTAGTCTTAAGATGTGATGCAAGTAATGCTTTTTGAGAGGTGAAAGACTTAAAGTGAGATAATTAGGATACCTCCCTAGTAATTCTCTAACAAAACAACTCTAGATCTGGGATTTCGAATGCAGCACCTAAGGCATCCATACTAGAGAAAAAGGTAGAAGCAAAGATTTGGAATGGGACATTCAACTTAGGCAAGATCAAGTACACACACTCTTCATCCTTTTTATTTTGTCTACTCCACTTCAACTATGTCAACAAATGCTAAAACTTAATGAGGTATTCTACAATGGAGGGAAAGTCATCTGGATTTAGTGAAGTAAGCTCAACTTCAAGCTACATGACTCTCAAGTGATCTACTTTCCTAAATAAACCCTTTAATTTAACCCACTTTTTGAATGGAGAATCACACCCATCAAAATAAAACAAAATAATGTCACTCACATAACCCCCAATCAAGCCCGTACACTCTTCAAACTTACATTGGTGCTCATTTTTTTCAAGTTCACATGTAAATTATTATTATATTTCATTCATTAGGGACCATAATCCTTTGTGTTTTATGATTATTTCCATTCAAGATCTCCATGTGTGGTAATTATGTATAGTCAAAAGAGAGGATGGAAACGACTGCGAGCGGTGAAGGGCACGGCGGCTTGCTGTTGAGCCCCACGCAAAACGCCTCAGCACCTGGAGTGAATTTCTTGAGGCAGGAAGGGCATTATGCTGGCGAGCGTTTGAAGTTGAATAAATTTAATGGTTGTTTAATGAGAAGACAAGACCGACCAGTCCTGATAATTCCACAAGAAACAGTTTAAGAGGATGTTGAATACCTTTCTTCACACACATTGATTTGCAAGTTCCTGGGTATACGAATCCCTCAGGCGGCGCTGGAAGCCTAGATTCATCGCTCTTGGGTAGTTGACGAGGATTTTGACATCATGCTGGCAGGTAATAGTTACTTCTTGGTGACCTTCTCCTCAGTGACGGACCACAATCATATTTTTGAAGGGGCCCCTACTTCTATCAGAGAGTGGATTTGTTTCTTAAACCCTGGCATGTGGGGTTTAATTCAGTTGAGGAGCTTTTGGCCTGTGTCCCGATTTGGGTTCGCCTTCCATGACTTTCATTAGAATTCTGGAGGGAGGACATCCTTAGATAGATTGCGGCTATGCTGAGAACTCCAACAATGATTGCACATCAATCACTGGATAAAAAGATCATTACTTATGCATGTATTTATGTTGACATGGATATTAATAACCCTCTGCTAGATTCAATGGAGATTTGTATGGGGTCCTCATCATGGATTCAATAGATAGATTATGAATCCATCCCTTTTAGATGCAGGATATGTCATGTATATGGGCATCTCCATCGTCAATGCCCACAAGCTGCTAAAGTCAAAGGACCTGGGCCTAAAAACTCAGCGCTAAATACTGCCTCTGATGGTAAGGGAGTTGGCAGCTCGACTCAGACTGAAAGTGGAAAATCTCAGTCTTTTGGGACGGGTAGAGGAAAAAACTTAAATATTGGCAGTTTGGCGCAAGGGACAACAGTTCAATCTCATAATGGATTGGATGATTTTACTCCAGTCAAGAAGCGTGCGAGAGGCCGTGGGCAAAGGCGAGGAAATGCTGAGAGGCAATTTGATCAAGGTTTTAATAGGTTTGAAGCCCTTGACAGCATGGCCATTAAAGATGGCATTCTGGTGGAAGACCTGGGGGCCTCTTTGGGGCAAAATCAGCATATTTCAAAACCTAATGAAATTCAAGATATGATGGATCAAGAGCCATTAGGCAATCCTCTGAGAGCAGAGGAGGAAGCGCTGGAGGCTTTGAAGGAGCTAAAATAGAAGGAAGTTAGGTGGGCAGATTTAGTCAAGGAAGTAGAGGCTGGCAGGAAAGATAAAGGGCCTGCTGAGGTGCTTGGTCTAATGCAGAAATCTTTTAAAAAGGCTAGGTCTTCGGCTCCTCCCAAGGCAAGAAGGAAAAAGGATCAAGACAGAATCAAAATCATAGGGGATTTATTAGTTGAATCAGGGGTTGTAAAAACCTTGGATGAGCACTTCCGCCTATCCAAACAATGATAGTCTTATCATGGAATGCAAGGGGTTTGAATAGCTCCCCCAGGCAAAAAGCTGTGTGTAGATTACTGTGGGATCATTCTCCATATATTGTTTGTGTTCAAGAGACTAAATTATCAGTGGATTCTTTGTTTGCTTGTATGCCAAATATCTAGTCTATTGGCCAGTGGCAATGTGTAGGTGCTCGGGGCAGCTCAGGAGGTCTAGCTATGGGTTGGGACTCGAGTAAAATTACACCAATTCACTGGATATCCAACATATAAGCTTTGTCAGTAGTGGCTTCTTCTTTAGAAACTGGTGAAATGTGCTTGGTTACCACAGTCTATGCACCTGATGACATCGATGGACAATTGCAACTCTGGGAGCATATTAGATATATCAGAAAATGTTATCCATTCTTGCCATGGATAGTAGCTGGTGATTTTAATGCAGTCATGAGCTTGGAGGAGAAAAGAGGTGGAATGAGTCATCTCGGCCCTTCTTTTGAATGCCTTCGGCATAATGTGGAAGTGCTTCACCTCTCGGATGTTAAACCTTCAAATGGGCTGTTCACATGGAGCAACAGAAGATCAGGTAACGCTGCCATCTTTGCGCGCCTAGATAGATTTTTAGTTTCTTGTTTTTGGCAGTCCAGTGCTTTTTCTCTTTCATCTGAGATCTTGGATTGGAGGGGATCTGATCACTGGCCTATCAATCTTACCATTGGGCAGATCGATGGTCCCAAAAAAGCTCCTTTTAAGTTTCAACTGATGTGGCTTAGGGACCCATCTCTTTATGACATCATTAAACAGTGGTGGAGATAGGGACGGCCTGCTTATGGAACAACTATGTACTTAAAAAGTTGTAGTATGTCAAAAGAAAATTACAGGTTTGGAATAGAAATTGCTTTGGGAATTTACAATGGATGAAGAAGAAATCCCAAGACCAGCTTGACGGCATTACAAGGCAAATAAGAGACAGTGGTCTCTCTGAAGACCTGTGCTTGGAGGAAGCTAGAGCTGCAAATACCTTAGCGGAGTGGGAGCTTCGAGAAGAGATCTTCTGGAAACAGAAGGCCCAAATCGATTGGCTACAGGAGGGAGACAAGAACACGACCTTTTTCCATCATTCAGTGCAAGCGAAGCGCAACAGGAATTTTTTCACTACTTTGGTAACTCAGGATGGGACTCGACTTAACTCTTCCCAGGCTATCAACAGGGAAGCTGTTCGGCACTTTTCAGAGCTTTTTACCAGTGATCCATTCCCAAATGAAGGCACTGAAAATAGAGTTTTATCTTGCATTCCCTCATTGGTTGATGAGAGAATGAACGATTGTCTTATGTGCCCAATTGGCATGGCTGAAGTTGAGGAGGTGGTGTTCAGCATTAAGAGAGGATAAGCCCCTGGGCCAGACGGGTTTCGACTGAATTCTTCTAGGACTTATGGGATATCATTAAGAAGGATTTGATAGATGTGATACAGGAATCTTATCACAGTAAAGAAATGCTCAAAGCTTTAAATGCTATGTTTCTAGTGGTAATTCCAAAGAAGGAGTAGGCAGATAGGTTGGAATTATATAGACCCATTGCACTTTGCAATGTGGTCTACAAGATCATTGCGAAGCTTATTGCGTCTAGACTGAAAGGGCTGCTCCCTTTCCTTATTTCGAAGGAACAAGGAGGGTATGTGGCAGGCAAGCAGATTTTAGATGGAGTGGTGACAGCATCAGAAGCTATCCACTCTATGAGCACCTCACAAGAAATAGCTATGTTTATTAAGCTAGATCTTGCCAAAGCCTATGATAGAGCTAGCTGGAGATTCTTGAGCAAGATCCTTTTGGCATTGGGATTTAAGCAGGACTGGATTAGCTGGGTGTTAAGCTGTGTCACCACGCCTTCATATTCAGTTCTTATTAATGGTATGCCTTCTAAGCTTTTTGGTGCTTCTAGAGGCCTTCGATAGGGAGACCTGCTCTCTCCATATTTGTTCATTCTTATGGCCGAAGGGCTGGGATGGCTTTTCAAATTTAGGGTCTTGCAGTATGCTATACATGGCTAGATATGGGGGAATGGAATAACTACCCTGACTCATCTCCAATTTGTTGATGACACTATTTTGGTAGGCAAAGCTCAGATTCAGGAAGCAAAAGCTTTCTGGAGCACGCTGGACAATTATTTGGAGGCCTCTGGATAGAAGATTAATGATCACAAGTCATCAATCTTCTTTTTCAACACTCCTGATTCTATTCAGAGAAGGATAGCAGCCATATTGCGGTTCCAAATTCAAGCTCTCTTGGTGGTTTATTTAGGCATCTCCATTGTTGTGGGGAGGCAGCCCAGGCTTTTTTGGCAGAATGTGTTGGATAAGCTAAGGCAAAAAATTGGCCATTGGACCCACAGATGGCTTTCCACAACAGGTAGAGTGATCCTTCTTCAATCCGTCATTCAGGCTTTACCTATATATCGGAGCATGGTTCAAACAGCTCTGACTTACTTTCTAAAAGAGTATGATGCTCTTTCTAGGAAGTTTTTATGGAGCAGGAATCTGTAGATCTCTAAATGGAGCCTTATCAGCTGGGATACGGTGTGCAAACCAAAACAGGAGGGTGGCCTTGGATTGCGTTCAGCCATTTTGGCCAGCCAAGCTCTGGCTGCCAAGCTTTACTGGAGATGGTGTACTAATCAATCAGCCATGTGGGCCCAGATTCTGGCAGCCAAGTATCTTCTCGACATTGAGCCCCATGATATACCCAGGCTCCCCCTGGAGGGAAGGGGATCGATGATATGGAGTACCCTTAAGCTAGGAGCTCAGCTTGTGAAACACGACCTCTTCTGGATGTGCAATAGTGGGGCAGAGGCACTATTCTAGGAAGATTCATGGGATGGGGTGCCTCCCATTCTACATTCGCATTCGCATTTTTAGCCTCTTACAAATTCATTATTTTCAGCTGGTTGGGACAAGGTGATGCATTACAAAGAAGTTTTTAGCTTGGGCAGGACCAATGGTCTCAGATGGAAAGCTTCCTCCGAATGGCCGTCGAGAGGTACAGAGGAGGAGAGACGAGAATTATCCCAAATCTTGGATGCCAGAGGATGCAGTGCTTTGCAAGGACAGGATGTTCTTGCCTGGGGAAGTGATGTCTCTGGTCAGTATTCTATGGCTTCTGGTTATATGACTTTGTCTAAGCAATTTGCTGATGGAGGGCAGTTCTTGTGGGGAAAGAAAATTTGGAATTGGGTATCCTCGCCCAAATGTAATTTTTTTCTTTGGGTGCTCATGCATAACTGATGTCTCACCTGGGACAATCTTTGCAGACGTGGATTTCAGGGGCCTTCTATTTGTGTCCTATGTCATAACGGGGACGAGACAGGAGCTCATCTTTTCTTTCAGTGCTCGTTTGCTAAACAGGTTTGGCATTTGTGGTGGAGTGCTTGGAAATCCCCTTGCTGGCATGTTTCATCTTTGACAGAGTTCTGGAATAGATTGGGATTCGCACCAGCAAAGAGTTCCCTATTACAACATGCCTGGGTGGTAGGACCTACTTTCATTTTATGGAACTTATGGCTCGAGAAAAATAGAAGAATATTCAGGGGAGCGCAGCTGGAGTCCAAGCGTTTGTGGACAAATATCATCAGCACACTGCAAGAAATGCTCCTTATCAGGTGCGCAAATAGGAGCGAAGCAGATTTTGAAATGACTAGTGTATGTCGATGCCTGGGGCTGGACATGACCTTGGAGCGCACGCTGTTGACCAACAGCAATGCGTGGAAGGAAAGAGTATTGTAGCCACAGCCTGTTGATAGGAAAGGGAGATGGACTCTTCTTGAAGCAGGATTTATAAAAGTGAACACTAATGGCTCCTTACGAGGGAACCCAGGAGAGGTAGGGATAGGTGGCATCGAGCGGGATAGCATTGGGAGCATTCAGTTTCTTTTCTCGAGATATAAAGGCTGCTACACAAACAATTTAATGGAAGCTATGGTGATCCTGGAGGTAGTGAAATTTTGCTGTCAACGGGAATACTTCAATGTTATTTGCGAATTAGATTTGCAAGTGGTGATCAATTTACTTAACAATTGTAACACTGGTAAGGGTGACTGGTATTTAAATTTTATTGTTCAGCAAATTAAACATTATAGTACTTCTTTTAATTCTATTTCTTTCCAACACATTCCCCGTGAGTGGAATGATGTTGCGGACTCCCTTGCCAAGTAGGCCTCGAAGTATGGATCCGCTTGGAACATTACCAATCCAGGAATGCTCCCGTTGGATTTGCATCAAAAATTGGTTCATTTGGTGGACCAGGAGAAAGTCTTGTAACTGGTTTTTCATTTTGTGCTTAATAAATTTTTACCCCCTTTTAGTTAAAAAAAATTATGTATAGTCAAAGGCTCACAATGGTCAACACTAGAAGTAGAAGCCATTTTAACTAATCACCAAAGATCAGAAAGAATGCAAAGGGTGCACAAAATCGACATTATAACAACCCCAAAAAGATTATATTGCATGACCCCACCTGATTTGGCACTTTATAAAATTAGTGTGTGTTTATAAATTAATGATACGAATAAATAGAGAATAAAAAACCATGTCCTTTTGAAAAAAATAGAACTCAAATCCGAATTACATTTCAAATGTTACATGTATTATGATTTTCTGTAAAATGGGTCAAAACATTAAAAAAATCACTACAAACTGGAATTTGTGACCAAATCAAAAAAGAACACAGTCGTCCAACCACTTGTTAGAACCATAATTGAACCACAGACTCAGAAATGCCAACCAACATGAAAAAATATCCTCCTGGTTACCACTATGCTTGTGCAAGTGAACTAAGCTTCCTCTTGAGGTAAAAAATCAATTTTATAAAAAGCAAAAATTGAATAAAGAGGTTATTTTTGTGAGAGATGAAGAAAAATATAGGTTGTTTTTAGCTCCAAATCCTTATATGAAGATGCAAACTCTAATCCTTTTGATAAAAGAAAGCACTAAAGCTAAAAAATATGCCAATGTCTCTCTCCTCAATTCCACTCTCAAGCCTTGCAATGCCAAGGTTAAACAAGATCTGGTTAATGCAAAAAAAATTGAGATATTCTAACACCCATTGAAAAATTCAACAACACCTCTCTTCCTTATTTTCTCTCCTCAAATCTTAGTAGATCTCAAACAAGCAAAAAAGGATGCCAATGCATAAAAAGGACATCCAATGAGCACTTTCTCCGTCCAATGCCAAGAAAAAGCATGACTCTTATCATAATGCCATTGGTATGCAGTAGATGCCAAGATATCCATGCTAGATCTTTGCAACAAAAATAGATATGAAACAATAACCAAAAAAAAACAAGGTATATGTCTTTTAAGCAGATCCAACACCTCATTCAGATTTCAATGCAAAAGTGAATAAGATGAAGATGCCTTGGCTGAAGAAAGAATTCTAATGCCTATCTTTTCAACAGTCCAATGCTTTAATTTGTAGATTGCTTAGATGTGATTTCCATCCAAGAATTTCAATGCCTAGCCCAAAATAAAAATAATCAACATAGTATAAAAGGTGTCAATCTTGAAAAAAACAAATCTGAAATAATAAAAAGACAATGCCTCCTCCTTGGTCACATCTTGTAGATTCTAATGTTGGTCTCTTGCCTTAGATCTCAACAAAGTGCATATCTCTTCGTACACCTAACTCTTCAAATCTCCTCAAGTAAAAGTTTAAAAGTAATGGAAAAGCTTCAAAAGCAATAAAATCTTTGAAAAGTATTGAAAAAAAAAGGGCACCAAGATCTCCTCCATTTCCTCTTTGCCTTCCCTCTCAAATAGGGGTACCAATATCTCCTTTGATTTCCTCTCTGCCTTCCCTTTAAGAATAAAAACCACCCACTTTCATAAAACCTTCAATGAAAATGTTAGATCCATAAAGGAGAAAGAAAAAATGTTGAGGATTTATGACAAGGAAAGAAGTAGCGGTGAAGGAAAAGGAAATTGCTGAAGCAAATTTGCAATAATGCAGTTGGGAGCAACATCCTCAAAGCTCTAGTACCATGTTAGGAATGTTAAAGGTATTTCAACCTAAAAATTCTAAGTGTTATAAAACACCACACAAGGAAGCTACAAATATGATATGCAAAAACAAGGCAAATCATATATTATTCAGAATGAAACATGCTAATATAAGAGGAAATCTCTTGCATAAATAAGCAAGGTGAAACACATAACTAGCCTAACTAGCCAATGTGGGATAAATCCTTACATAGGACAAACCCACTAAAAGACAAAATAGATAACTAATATACTACCAAATGTGAGAAATGCATAAAATACATACTCTAATAATAGACAACAAACATTAAAGTTCCTTCCATTTGAACATGCCCAACATCAACAGTAAATCAACATCAACATCCCATCGATTAAGCAAAACATCATTTATCATTTTTAACCTCCTTGTAGATGAGGAACTCAATGACAATAATTATTCAGGGTTACACAGGAACGCCACCACTACTTATTTTCAAAGCAACATATATCCTATATCAAGCATGATCCTTCAAAGAATGAACTATAAAGGCAAAGGTTTTGGTCTCCATGGGTAATGAATCATCAAATCAATCCATATCCATATACACAAAGTTTCTCACAACACCAACTACAAACCATCTATGAAAAAACATCAAGGTGTTAGTGATACTTTCATATATTCTGAGAAAGCTTCATCCAGCATTGACATAGACTTCGTTCATAGTCTCTACGAGGACTATAACATTATCATCCCCACAACCCTCCATAGCAGTCAATCTCCTGCACTTATTGATTGGGATTGACAAAATCACATATATATAACTTTATTCCATCATGATCAAACAATTATAGAATGCATGACTAACATCCTTCTAAAAGACCCTGGATCTACATCACCATATCTTGAGGAAAATAAAGCATTCCTCAATCAAAATCATTCCAAAAATCTAGAAAGTCAAAATTCAAAATCAACATTCCCTATTGAAAAAATTTTAACCCTCAAATCTAAATATGGGGAATCTAGGGTCAAAGGGATAGAAATAGCCTAGGGCACAATGATGGTAGATTATATCTAAAGTAGATTAATTATTTGAGAAACTTAGATGATACATATATTATGTTTATTACGTTGAGATGTTAAAGATAGAAAGTATAGCTATGCTAAATATTGCAATGATAATGAACACAAGATACTGAACTGGTTTTGATGCTAATACAACTCTGTATTTGGATCAAGTAGGAAGTAGACTGGATCTATATTATGAATTAGTCACCTAATTCTAGAAATTGTGCCTCTATAAACATAAACACTTACCTCAACTTGGGATGGTTGGATTGATGCTGCTCTCTAACTCAGATGCAAATGTCTAGTACGAAATACCTATTCAAACTGGATCTATCCACCTAGATACTTCTAAGTTCTATGTCACCTTGGCTTTGGTGCATTCAGATTTGGGTCATATATTGCCACTCCTTATCATATATCAAAACCCTAGTTCATCTTCATAGTGGTTGTGGGAAAAATAGGTTAGTGGGCACACAATGTTGAACTACCCCAAAGACCCTATGTTAATGAGCACTGCCTATATAGCCAATACTTCGAAGAAGGTCTTAGACTTATATAATTCTCCCCTATGTGTTGGCTTGTGTATGAATCATGGAATGTGTGATAAGCAAATACAATATTGACCTAGATTGTAACTTGGAAATATGGCTCATGAAATGCTCTTTTAGTACTTCAAAAATTTAGATGTGATATCCTTGTGACTGATATAAAAATAAGATAAAATAGAGAAGATTTGCTCATGTGAGTGCTTGATTGAGTGATTTTTAGTTTGTGTTAGGCATGGAATGAATGAGGATTGATCTTGTATTTATACCAATCCGTCTGGAGAATATATCTCACAAAAACACTTAGGACAACCATATGAATACATTTCATTTTCAACTTGGATGACTTTAGGACACTGGACACTTGCATTAGGATTAGACACTTACATCGACATGTATTTGACTAGGATGCAAGTGTTGAAGTAGTTGTAAATTAGGTGCAAGTCCAAAACTTATTGAGCTGGAAGATAGGTAAGTTTACAACATTTTGGACAAGATAAAATTCCTAGGTCATCAAAATGACATTGGTCGGACTAAGACACGAGTAATTTGGCATAGGAAATAGTGAATGCAAGATTTTTGGCAGTGGGAAAGGTCTATAAGTTGAAGGTACATCCACTATATGTATCTTCCAAGTATACATGACTTACGTGCTATATAATTCAAAAATAATGTCTACATTTGCCCCACCTTTAATCTAGTAATGAAATTGCTAGTTTAAAAGAAAATGAATATTTACTTGGGGGTATATAACACATCTTGACTTTACTTGAGTTTAACTTGAGTGCATTTCTAGTGATTGAATTATAACCAAGATCATGTTACATTATATAATCAATGCATATAATCTGAAATTGAAAGCATTGAAACTATATAATCAAGGTTTAGGAGTACACATATCTGTCAATGCAACTGCCTTGCTTTTTAATAGTTTGATTTGAAGAGATGTATCATTATTAATCATTAGAGATAAGATTAGGATAAATATAAAATCTAAAAAGTGTATATATCTAAGGAAATAAAGAGAGATTGGAGGAGACATGCCTCCAACCTTGGAGAAAATACGAGTTGCCACCTAACAATTGAAATTATTTCAACCATTCAATCCAATCATACTTATAACCTGGCGAGCATGAGTGAACCAAGTCAACTCACACTATAAATCTAGTGAGGTTGGATGATGTAATCAAGTCCAACATATAAACTTGGCAGAATTGAATAATCTAATCACCTCAACCATACAAAAAAATGAACCAACTACTGCAATAGATTGGCTTAATACAATCCATAAAAATCCAACCTGGTGGGTGAAGATAGTCCCTGAAAGTCTTTGAAATCCAAAATTAATTTGATTTTATAATATTAAACATGTATTTCATAACATATGCACCTTAGATATGTCTAATGTTGAAACTATGTATAATAATGGTACCAATGTATATAATTCTACCACAAATGTGTGTATGAATCATATAATTGTGAATTTGGTCAATTTAAAATTATGCAAGTGCAGAGAATTGTAATAACCCTGATATTAAATTTCATGAAAATACATTCACAAGGTAATAACCCAAACTCAACACTTATGCAAAAGAAATCAAATATAAAATATTTCCCTAAATCACACACATGCATTAACATGCACACACTTTTAAATAACATGTATGATCTTGAAACCACTAAAAGTTCACATGTATGGAAAAGAACACGCCATATTGATATCTTTGCTTTATGCTTATAAAAGATACAATCATATGATGGATAAATTAGGATATTACAACAATAGATCTCACAATGAATTTTGAAATACACACTTACACCCTACTACACCTATCTTAACAAAATGGCACTACAACATACTAAACCATTGTTGAAAGCTGAATAAATCTCTGACATGCAAATGCAAACTCAAAAATCCTATAAACACACTGAATCTGCAATTTCATAAAGCTCTGATGCAACTTATGAATGAGATCACCCTTATGAACCAAAGGGTTTTCTTCCTATGATTAAGCAACTAATGGGTTTTCATCCACTGATCACCAAGAATCCAAAGGGTTTTGTCTTAGAATCCTACTATTGAAGCACAAGTGCAATAATCTGTATAAATTGGTTGTAATGGCAAAAGATACCAAATTGATAAGGCCACCTATCTTAAATAAGATTTGGGCCACAAATCCAAACGTCCCAAATAAAACATTTCCATATTCTATCTCTATCATAGGCAATAAATTTTTTCCTTTTTATACATTTATAATTTTACCCACAAAGATTATCCACTCCTTGATTTAGGGAGACATGAGTTGGAAAAAGCAATAGTTTCCATCTTATTCCACTTGCCATAATTCTCTTACCTCATGTGTTTCCTTCTTTAGTTTTTATTCTCAAACTTTCCAAAATTTGACCCACTTATAAAATAACAAGTTTCCTTCAAACCCCCATCAATATGCTTTTCTAGAAAGCAACACTCCATTTGGAACGTTTCCTTATAACTCAACATTAACTCCACCTAGAAAACCATGCTCTATTTGTGCAATAAAATAATTATATTTAATATTTAATGGTCCATTTTTGAAAATATGAATTAAGATGGACCACACAATATTAAATAATTATTTCTTAATTATTTAGTTAGTTATCCATAATTATGGGAATGGAGCAATTTGGCCACCCTTTAGATTTTTAGAAAATGGGACATGACAAATCCTCCCTTCCTAAAATTGCTTGTCCTCAAGCAATTGCAAACCGGAATGCTCAAGAATCATTGTGCCCAAGTGTTGAAGCAAATTGTAGTGCCCATGTAATCTAGCATTTGTCCCTGTCAAGTGAGCCAAATTCTACCAAAGATTACTACAAGATATATGTGGCCCAACATTGCCAACACCCTTGTGCCACTCATGTGATTTGATCATCCTTGTGAAAAATATCTTAACTCTATGAGTATAAATGTCAAGGAAAGGTGAATGACTCACAAAAACATGAATGCAAACCTTTAGAAGATCCCTGATGTGAGGCATGACTTTACATCTTTGATTTGATTTAAGAAATGGAAATTTGATTATACCATTCCCTTGACTCTAAATGTTGCTAATATCCCAAACAAAACTCTAGAACTTCCACCCTATGTTCACTGCATCACTCTAATAAACAACTAAACTTCCACAATTGGGTTACCGTTCATAACATATTTAACAACAATTATTATGAATTTATCATAATATCTCCCTTGCTCATGCCTAAAGATATCTCCTGGATCCCATATTATGATGTGTAGGCTACTTTGAATAAAAATATATATGTGCTCCAACCATGGAATCCTTTTATCATTCACCATATTTCCCTTAAGCTCGACTAAGGTTAATTCAAATTCTTTCTTATTCCTATGTATGGCATAATGAAATCATGGGCAATAATGATGTTGAATTAAGAATTTCTATCTTGCAAATATTTCTATGTATCATCTAGAAACCACATCATTGTGTATTGACAAGTTTGAGCCAAAGGATCTAAATGCACTCTTTTACCCTCCTTAGAATGATGATAAAATTGTAATATATTGGTACTATCATTCCCATATCTTGATATGAAATTGTGAGAGTGCTTACCAATCACCCTATACATACTAGATTAGATGATGGCTAGTGCATTGCTTAGTTTAAATGGTGTAACCAAAATCTCAAAGTATCTCCATTGACCCCAAGAAATATTCTCCTGACCATATTCTATTCTCATCCATATCTGATGATATCCATACTTAAATTATTTCCTTGAATGATACTCATCACCATGTACCTTATTAATCAAGCGTTCTTTGTACATGTTGGGATGGCAGTATGGAGTGATCATGAAGTCATAGATCCTTGTTCCACTATCGTGATGATTCTTCTATTTGGTGGTAACCTTGGAAGCAAGCCACTAAACACCACACTATGCTTGTTAAGAAATTTACCAGTATTATATGTACACTCCTTACAAGGCATCATCAAACCCATTGTTTCCCAAACAACTCATCCTTTGAGAGAATATCTCTCCATTATTGTAGCCATTTGTGGTGATCCATGATAAACCCTTATAAACATCACATCTTTAACTTCAAATTTAAACTTGATCTCCATGGAATTATGTGAGAAGTAACTATTGAATTGAAACCATTGCATACTAAAAATTATGTTAGTTCCTTCCAATCCCACAACAAATGCATCATCACATACATCGTGATCTTGGAGCTTACTCACTCAGAACTTCAAACTATTATGAGATGCGTTCATCCCATTTCTTCCATAATCTAAGCATTGTCTGAACATGGCCACAACATGCATGATGGCCTGACTTTCCTTGTCTAAATCTTCCAACTCCCAAGTTTCAAAAGTTATGGGATGCCTCTTTTGAACTAATACAATTCCAAGTTCTTCTCTTGAAGCATCATATTATACAACAAAAGGAAGTGAGAAATATGACATAAAAATAACTTGACATGTACTTATTACCTCCTTCAATCTTCCAAAAGTGGCTGAATAATCTTCTTCATTGGATTCCAATTTCATCATGAACTCTCCCATAAAATGCACACCATGTAAGCTCCAAGTTTTGTTGATTCCTTCAAGACTCATGATGTAGATTTCTTATTCACCAAAAATAATGACTGATTGTATTTCCTTTATGATGTTGAGAATTTGTAGTATCTCCTCTGAATCCTGCAACTTGCTTGTATCTTGATACCTAGAGCACCATAAAAAACTTGGTCACAAAATTTTGAACATTAAAAAGGCACTTGATTTGATTACCCACATCTAGCATCAATATTCCCATAGGGACTATCTTCATTTATTCATCCTCCGTGATCTTATTTTCCCACAAGTGATAGATAACCCTTGCACATGGATCCTTCACAATATGTTTAGAGGACATAACAAACTCTGAGTGCTTCCTCATGGCTTCCCTTCACTCCAAATGCAAAATATGGAGAACTTAACAGTAATACCTATGCCTCTATCTACTTTTACTCTTAAATTATTACTTGGATCCCATTTGAAAACAAAATGTGGAATGAAAAACAAAGAGTTCTCATGCCTTATACTGCAAATTGTGCCTCTCACTCTATCACCCTTTGGTGCATTCTTTCCATGATGAAATTTTTTTTGTAGTGGCATAAGAGGAAACAATAAATGATCATTATGCTTATACCTTAGGCTGACAATACTGATATTTTCCACTTTGATAAGGGATGAATTGTTGAGCTACCTTCAACATCTCTATCCTTGCAATTCATAATATCTCCTTCAAATGCATATCCATTCACCATGTCATTCTGACAACCAATCATTACAGTACCCTTTGAAAGTTTGGAGGTTAGTGAATGTATCTCCATCTTGAATCCTTTGCATCTAACAAGTAGATCATCTTCTTCTTTGACTACATCACCCATTTGTTGACACATGCAATCATTATAAGATAACAAAACCTCTTCTACTACCACAGAAGGTTTACCTTTACTCTATGTGCTAGATTTGACAAAAACTGTTAGGTTGTGGAGCTAAAAGCTTCACTGATGCAGACATGGAGGAGGTTGTTGAGAGGTTGCTGAGTTGAAGAGCAACCGATGTTGGTCATATCCAGTGAGCAGAGCAACCGACATCGGTCAGGATCGGCCGACGTCGATCATCTCCAGCCAGACAGGGACCAACGTCGGTCACATGTGCGGTTCAGAACTGTGAGTTTTACAGATAGTTTGTTAACAAACCGGTTGTTTGCATGTTAAAGGCTAATTTTAGTCTTAGAGTTGTGGATCTAATTATTGTAATTAGATGTCTAATTATTGTTTGGATGGGATCTATATAATAGACTCATGGGCTGTATTGTAATTCAGGCTAGTTGAGTAAGAGCAAGGTTAGCTCCTTCAGAGGGAAGAGAGCAAGGTGTGTTCCTCCTAGTTCCATCGGGGTGCCGAGTGTGTATGATCAAGTAGAGCTGCAGGTTGTGCAAATTCTGGTAGAGATCCACAGGGGTGCTAGTTTAGAGAATCAAAAGGGTTCTTCATGTGTGTAGGATCTTGGTCAGCAAGTGTGCAAGGCCATGTTTGGAGATCTACACGTGTAAGTAAGATCATTGATTTGCAGGTGTGTGTGTGTGAGGTCAAAGGAGGTCTACAGGGTAGCAAGATCAAAGGTGACAACAACATATCAAGGAGCAAGATCAGGTGAGATCTACTTGGAGTACGTTGAGTACTTGGAGTACGGTGTGTACTCAGATTTAGAGTGCATGGAGCACTTGTGTACTGGCAGTAGTGATACTGACTGGTGGTACTGGTAGTAGTGATACTGACTAGTTGGAGGTGAATAGCAACTTTGTGATTGATTTGTTGTTGGGACCGTAATTGAGAGAGTGAGCTCTTGAAGAGATTTACTGTTTATGCCCTAAAGGTGTGGGAGCCCTAGAGGTGTGTAAGGAAAAAGACTGTGGCATCTTCTTTGTTGTATTTCCTTCTGGAAGAGTATTAATACAATTGGGTATTCTCTCTCATATTCTGTGTTATTTTTGAATTCTAGTTACTTGTTACTTCTGGTTTAATTCTGCATGTTAAGTTGCTTGTACATGGTAATCAATTATGCTTCCTAGATCCTAACAGTGGAATCAGAGCATGTTTATTGTTTTAGATTCCTGACAAGTGGTATCAGAGCTAAGGTTGCAGGGAGCAGGTTTGTGTTTGGTTACATGTCACTCTCAGGGGTTTTTGATTGAGTGCGAGTAGAGCAATGGTAGAAGAAAGTACACTAAGAATGGAGGAATTGAAAAGCACGAATGGTCAATTACGGTGTTATAAAAAGAAAGAGCAGGTAAAGAAATATTGTTGGTTGGTAGAAGATCAACATGAAGGAACTGAAGAAGCAGATGTTGTAGGTGTTGTTGCACAGGATGCTCTGGTATGTTCCTTGGATAAAGTAGAATCTTGTTTTATAGATTATGTTGCCTCTTTCCATGCAGTCTGAAATAGAGTATTTTTCCATGTTAAGGTCTTTGGAGACTTTGGTAAGATTTATTTAGGGGCTGGTGTGCCTTGTCAAAGTATTGGCAAAGGGGAAGTGTGGCTGAAATTGCAGACGGCCAACACATGGGTGTTGAAGGAGGTCATGGAGGTCCCAGTCTTGAAGATGCAGCTAATTGCTTTAGAAAAGTTGGGTGATGAGAGATGCATAGGAACTCTCACGGTGAATGCACTTGAATTAGCATGTGGTAAGAAAGTAGGTACTCTTTATCTACCTGCTTGTATTACTAATTTTTTTCTGTTGCAAGGACGTGGCTTTGTAGGCTTGGTCACATGAGCAAGAAGGAGATGCATGTTCTTAAGAGGAAGTTAGATGTCTTTGACAGACTTAAGAACTGGAAAGCTTTGGTGTTCATGGAGGAGATGATGGACAGAGATCAGTGGAGAAGGTTGATTAACTCTTAGCAGGGCAGTTTAGACAGGATTTTGATCCAAAGAGAGCTCACAGGTAAAAAGTCATCACTCACAGGCGAACACAATTATCGACGTCAGTCAAGAGGAATCGGCATAGAATAGACAGGTGTCGATGTTAGTCATGTGCAGACCAGAGCCGGTGGTGTCAGGTAGGGTAAGACCGATGTCAATCAGGGAATCAACGTCGGTGATAGGTAGACACCGACATCGGTCAGGGAACCGGCATCGGTAGTCAAGACAGTCGCATGGAACCAACTTCGGTCAGATGCAGACTGTGTGGTGACCGAGGTCAGTCACTGGAACGGATTTTGGGCAGACAACAAGCTATCAAGGAGTGTCAAACGCCCATATGGAGGACTGAAAGGGTAAGTAATCCTCAAATTCGTTATTCCTCTTCATTATACTCATTATGCACTGTAGAGCAGGAAGGATCCAGAAAATAGTGGGAGCATGGCATGAATGAGGAATTTGATTCCTAGGATGCATAACCAAATGGGAGATTTGGTAGGGTTGCCAACCGGATGAAAGCACTAAAAGACGAATGGATACTTTAGTTAAATAATAGAGAGAATGGACACGTGAGACGGAAGGCCAGGTCATATGGTCTTGAGGAAGCTCCAGGACAGTGGTACAAGTTTGACAGGTGGATGACAAAGCATGGCTTTAGTCAATGTCATTGTAACTACTATCTTTTCTTTACCAGGTGGGTGATGATTGCAACATCATCCTGTTACTGTATGTTGTGTGTTTGCTTGATGTAGGGTTACACATACAGGGTTTTTCTGAGCTAAAGGTAAAGTTAGTTTAGAGGTATTTCATGAAGAATTTGGAGGAGCAAAATTCTTTGGCATGAGTAATCCTAGAGACAGCGAAGATCACAAGTTGATGTTGTCACAGGATGATTGTGTGAAGGTAGTGCAGGATGCAAAATCGGGTAACACACCTATGGATGGACAGTTCACAGAATAGGGTCCCCAATCACATAATGAGGTTGAGTACATGTGTACTCCCTGATATTGCCCCAGTAGTGGGAGTTGTCAGCAGGTTTGTGGCCAATCTGGGAAAGAAGCACTGGAGTGCAGTTCAGCAGATTCTCAGGTATCTAAGAGGGACCAACAGTAGGTGCACATGCTATGCAGGGTCAAGTTCTTTTCTACATGTGTTTGTAGATGCGAATATGGTAGGTTACTTGGATGACAGGTGTTGCACCATAGGATGTGTGGTGGTTGGTCTTCAAGATTGAGCTTGAAGAGGGATGCAAGCCAGGAAACAAATTAGATGGTGTACAGGTACAGGGATAGTGTAGCTATTTATCTCTAAGTGGGAGATTATTAGGTTGTGGAGCTAAAAGCTTCACTAATGCAGACATGGAGGAGGTTGTTGAGTTATAGAGCAACTGACGTCAGTCTAATCAATCGACGTCGATCATATCTAGTGAGCAGAGCAATCGACATCGATCAAGATCAGCTGACATCAGTCATTTCCAGCCAGACAGGGACTGACGTCGGTCACTTGTGCGGCTCGAAACTACGAGTTTTATAGGCAGTTTATTAACGAACTGGTTGTTTGCATGTTAAAGGCTAATTTTAGTCTTTGAGCTGCGAATCTAATTATTGTAATTAGATGTCTAATTATTGTTTACATGGGATCTATATAATAGACTCATGGGATGTATTGTAATTCAGGCTAGTTGAGTAAGAGCAAGGTTAGCTCCTTCAGAGGGAAGAGAGCAAGGTGTGTTCCTCCTAGTTCCATAGGGGTGCCGAGTGAGTATGATCAGGTAGAGCTGCAGGTTGTGCAAGTTCTGGTAGAGATCCATAGGGGTGCTGGTTTGGAGAATCAAAAGGGTTCTTCATGTGTGTAGGATCTTGGTCGGCATGTGTGCAAGGCCACGTTTGGAGATCTACATGTGTAAGTAAGATCATTGATTTGTAGGGGTGTGTGTGTGCGAGGTCAAAGGAGGTCTGCGGGGTAACAAGATCAAAGGTGATAGCAACATATCAAGGAGCAAGATCAGGTGAGATCTACTTGGAGTACATTGAGTACTTGGAGTACGGTGTGTACTCGGATTTGGAGTGCGTGGAGCACTTGTGTACTGGCAGTAGTGATACTGACTGGTGGTACTAGCAGTAGTGATACTGACTGGTTGGAGGTGAACAACAAATATGTGCTTGAGTTGTTGTTGGGACCGTAATTGAGAGAGTGAGCTCTTGAAGAAATTTACTGTTTATGCCCTAGAGGTGTGGGAGCCCTAGAGGTGTGTAAGGAAGAAGACTGTGGCATCTTATTTGTTGTATTTCCTTCTGGAAGAGTATTAATACAATTGGGTATTGTCTCTCATATTCTGTGTTATTTTTGAATTCTAGTTACTTATTACTTCTGGGTTAATTTCACATGTTAAGTTGCTTGTACATGGTAATCAATTGTGTTTCCTAGATCCTAACAGTGGAATCAGAGCATGTTTATTGTTCTAGATTCTTAACAAAAAACACTTGGATCCCACACCATTAAGTATGAGAAATCTTGGTGTTGAGAGAAAGGATATCCCTTTCAATTTGTACCCTTCCTCTTTTCGATCTTGTTAGAATACTTCTCATCATGACATCAATTTTGTAATGACATCATATGCAACAAACCCTTGCTCTACCAGCATCCTTATTTCTCAAGTTGCAATCCAAGAAGCAATCAAAATGTTTACCTCTATCAATTGATTTAGAAGTCTCTAAGGGATTTTTAATAGTAGTAGTATGACCCTTCTCACCATCAATAGAATAAGTCTCAACTGGGGCATCCTTCCCAAAATCATGTTGATCAACATGGATATTTGGTAGGCCATTCTCATACAACCTTGGCTCTTCCTTGACTTATTCAAGACAAGTGTTATGTGTAAACTCAATCTTATAAGTTAATGAAATGTTTTTATAATCCTTACCTTTGAATTTTTGAAGGTGTTGTTTTGTTTGAGTGGCTATCAACATAGCTCTCTTAGCTCTTTACATCCATTCTTCACACCTTTTTTGGGTCCTCATTACATCCTCTATACTTGTATGCAATGTGGTTAGTTTATTTTCAATCAAATTTTTTGGTTCCATCATTTATTCCTTCTGCAAGAAACATTTCTTCTCAAAATCTTCTATGGTATATTTACCTAAGCCTCGTTCTCTTTCATCTTCTTGTAAGATTATTTTCTCCTTCTTGTGTGCACTTAGATGCACAACCTCTTGAGACTCTGGTTATACCTTTTCTTTTTTCTTTTGCAAGAGACATTTATTTGTACAATATTCTTCTAGAATGATCCCTGCAATAACTAAATACTCATGAAAGGACATGGTTTCCTTAATGTCTTTAGATAGACTATGATACTCTTTATACTTACTATCAAACTTAAAAATGATGGAATTTACTATTTATTTTCTATCTTATGGCAGAGACTTGGGCTTTATAGGCCCAAAAAAAAGTTCCAAGAGTTCTCCCATGATTCATGCCACTGAAAATCTACAAAATAAATCTTCATAAGCTAGCAAGATCTTGGCTCTGATACCATTGTAGAAACCTCAATAAAATTCTATCTAATAACAAAGGAAAAATCTAAACTACTTTTACCCACTAACACACATGCATGCACATGCACCCACTTTATATACAATTGTAATAACCTAGACCATAAATCAATAAAACATAACCAGATCTAAAATGATTTATAAAACAACTCTCAAAATATCCAATTTTTTCTTTACCAATGGACCTCAAATTTAATAGTTTGTTAACCAATCCAAAAGAAAACTTATGCATACTTAAGACAATAATAAATATTCATGAATAATAGTAATTTCATGGACTATTTATGATACATATCATAAAATAATATAATTTCACAATAAACATGAATTTCACGAAATATGTCTTCAAACCCTTACACCTGATTTCTCTAAATTGTATAGAAAATATAAAATAAGAACATCCACGATTATAAGATTGGATTTTTTGATGAAATTATAGAAAATTAGACTTATATACAATGTCAACAATAACATTTATAACATCAATAAAATCTAGAAACACACTATCAAACTCCTTGCCCAAAAATCTTGTGAACATACACAAAATTGAACAATTGAATTTTCAAATTTTTGAAGCTTAATGCCATTGTAATAACCTTGGTATTAAATTTCATTCAAATACACTCGCAAGGTAATAACCCAAACTCAACACTTATGCAAAAGTACTCAAATATGAAATATTTCCCTAAATCACACACATGCATTAACATGCACACACTTTTAAATGGCATGCATGATCCTAAAACCATTCAAAGTTTACATGCATAGAAAATAACACACCAAATTGATATCTCTGATTTATTGTTATGAAAGATACAATCATATGATGGATAAATCAGGAGTTTACAGTACTAGATCTCATAATGAACTTGTAAATACACACTTATACCCTCTAACTACACCCATCTTAACAAAATGGCACTACAACATACTAAACTACTATTGAAAGATGAATAGATCTCTGACATGCAAATGCAAACTCAAAAATCTTACAAACACATTGAATTTGCAATTTTATGAAGCTCTGATGCAGCCTTTGATTGAGATCACCCTCATGAACCAAACGATTTTCATCCTCTGATTCAACAACCAATGGGTTTTCATCCATTAACCACCAAGAACCTAAGGGGTTTTATCCTCGAATCCTCTTGTTGAAGCACAAGTGTAATATTCTGTATAAATTAGTTGTAATGGCAAAATATCCCAAACTGATAAGGCCACCTATCTTAAATAAGATTTGGGCCACAAATCCAAATGTCTCAAATAAAATGTTTCTATATTATATCTCTATCATAGGCAATAAAAAGTTTCCTTTTTATACATTTCTAATTTCACCCACAAATATTCTCCACTCCTTGGTTTGGGGAGACATGAGTTGGAAAAATCAATAGTTTCCATCTTATTCCACTTGCCATAATTCTCTTAACTCCTGGTTTTTCCTTTTTTGGCATCTATTCTCAAACTTTTCAATTTGGAATTCATGCTTCTATGGTATGCCCCCGCCCCCTTTTGAGGTGAGGGAAAGTAACAATTGGTAGTTACCTTACCACAAAAGGATAAGATAACCATGTAAACTATGAATGGACCATGTATCATACAGAAGGAACATGTCTGGGTAGATATATCATTGAAGCACAAAGAATGTGATCACACTGAGTCCTAAGATGCATGATTTAGATCATGAAAATGTGTAGATAGTAACAATATAAACTCAACAAGCAATCAAACACACACATAATATCATTCAAAATTAAATCAAAATACAATGGTCCAAAGAGACCTCAAACAAGGGGCATGTTCAAATATTGTACAATAAAAGGTATGTGATTTAGTCCAATGTCCACAAAGCAAGGAATGACATATTTAGATTTTAACGTACAACAAGGGATGACATATTCAAATGTCAAAGAGGTAACACAAGCATGGGGGTAAAAAATAATGGAGCATATTCAAATGCTCAAACAAGCAAGATAATAGAAAGATAAGACACTCAAGGAAGTTCCTAAATGAAAACATAAGCAACCAACATAAACATATCATACTAGTCTCTAGATATATGTGTCACTAAAAAAACATTAAGTACACAACATATCAAGTACACTATAAAAGATATAAGCATGGATAAAGGCATGTGTAAGTACATATAAAAGCTCAAACATAATGATGTAAATTTATCATAGAATGATATAACCTAGATGTATCATGATCAAAAAAATGGATGCCCCCAATGTCCATATGACATGAGTAGAAGGAAAACCCAACATCTAAAAATGCATAGATCATGTATCTATGTATGCCTTGTACCACACTTAAAAGATGTGTGCACACATGTGTATATAGAAAACACTAATATGCCATCTACCAACATGGAACCGATAACATATATGCCAAGGAACTAACATGATATGTAAATGTTGAACATATTTTTGGATGTTTGAAGTTTTTTTTTTTTTTTTTTTCGGTATTTTTAGAAAATTGACAAATATTTAATCCAACAAGTCTTAAGAATTAAGAACCAAGATTCTGCATAGTGGCTTTGCTTGCCAAAATTATGTATGTTGCATAGTACCATTAGTGTTGTGTCTAATGGTAACTCACTACTAGTAATCATTGATACCTATCACCCATATTCGTTATATGGTACACGATCCTCTTTTTTATCATGTTGAAAAAGAAGACATTGCTTTATAACACTAACAATTGTTTTCATATCAGTCACTATTATTGTTGAAGGTGCAAAGTCAAGTATGGTTGTTGGTTCATTACCCATATGACAAGGTCCACTACCTCTGGGCTGCATGCAATGGGTAATATGATATACCCAAGAGATTGTGGAAAATCTAGTGAGTGGCATAACTCATAGGTATTATGTCCCAACTATTGTAATGTGGCAATATTACAAGTTAATTCATGATTATTTACATCAACCTTGATTTGCGGGTAATGTACCCCATCATTATTTGTGGTAGTGGTTAGATTCCCATGCTTTGAAAACTTTCAAGGATTGTTTCCTTTTGAAAAATTATAAGTATTGTGTCATTTTTTTATTTCATACACAATTTATATGTGTCCTTGATTATTGTATTTTTGAATTTGGTTCTTCAATACCTTGTATTGATTTGCATAATGACCACTGATTTGATTATAATTACAATATGGTAATCCCTCTTTAGGAAGAAGTAGTTACTTGATTTGTGCCTATTAGGAGGTAAATATATCACGTGATACACAAGTAACATATATTGTATTGTATCTAGCACATCCTAGTTTTCTAAAATCAATATAATTTGTTATGGGGCTTTTTGAGAAGCCTCCACATTGTTCACATGATGTAGCTACATTTGACCTTTGTAAGGTTGACTCAAAGTGTGTAGCCAAAAGGGATGTATAAAATAACAAGAATTTACATGCTCATTTTTTATTTGTGCTTTTCCCTTGTCTTGATTTGGTTTTGTATCCTCCATAGGTGAGCTTAGTTTATATGTATCGAGACCTATAGGTTCAAATAGGTTATATGAAAGATGCTCAAGTGGATCAAAACTAAATTTTCACAATGTCTCATATGTCATATCATGGACTAGATCATCATCATATAATAATAATCTAAAACATGGCCATCTCGATGCTCAATATTGACCAAAAAAGGAAGCTTAAATATTATAGGTACTTGCAATTTTTGTATCATTGGTTCCTTTGGTATTGGTTCGTATACTTGAGGTGCATATATGTGCACTTCAGTGTTTAGTGCCTTATTTGTGTTTGGATATAATGAAGCCATTGTATTTGGTTCACCCAATTCATAATTTTAGATCTTCTCAAGAGGAATGCATTATGTAGGTGGTACCACTGTAGGAATGCCTTCTATATCAGAATGCATCATTGTGCATAATTTTAAGTGTTCATCATTGATAGGAATTGTCAATAAGGTCCCATGATGTATGAATGTTACACATCAATGTAAAGTAGATGGGACGGCCTCCATTGTGTGTATCTAGGGTCTACCCAAAAGCAAATTATAATGTAATGATTGAGACATTACCTGAAATGTGATTAGTACCATTTTTGGCCCCAATGTTACATTTAAAGTTATTTGTCCAATCAGGTGTATATGTGAATTATTGAATCCCTTGATATGTATCATTGATTTTTGTAGAAGATTTGTGCTAATACCCATGGTGTTAGGTAATTTGTGCTATAAATGTTTAACCCTGATCTATTATCAATGAGCACCTTTTTGATACCCTTATTATGCATAGTTACTTGTTTAAACAAAGGTAACTCTTGGTCAATAACATCTTTAGATGCTAAATATGTTGATCAAAGGTGATGAGTTTTGCATTGTTTTTGAGAGCTCGCATGATATCCACAAAGTAAGTTGGATCAACTTGGGTCTCGCATAATGCTTCATATAGGTTATCCTAATTGAAAGTAGATTATTTTAAAAGTTCAAGGATGGAAATCTTAGCATGTGTGTTGATCAATTGGTCAACAATGTCATATCTCTTAGATTTGATCCCGAGCTTTGTCTTGTGATGCACTTATTGTATATTAACTGGTGGCATATTAGGTTGAACACCTTTACCTTTTTGAGTAATGAAAACATGGACCGCATAGTACAATATAAGTCATGGGTGAATAATGGGTGTGAGATGGTAGTTGTCACTTGAATAAGGTCTAAGTGGAAAAAATGATTAAGAGCATGCATGTTGGAGTCTGGATATTGGATCGATAGTTTTAAAAAAGGAATTATGAAGAGAGATTAAATGTTATTTTCACTGTAAAACCCTCTCATTATATTGACAAATTTGCTTGTTTTTTTGGATGATACCTTGGATTAGTGTAGTACAATAGCATTGCCATTACAATTACAAAATTATAACATAAAATGAACTACACATGCATCCATATAGAACATATTGATAGAAAATGAAATCTGATTTTTAACTTGTAAAACCTTGTTAAATCTCAAATCAAAAAGAGAGAATCAGGAAACCCTAAATTAAGATCTAAGGTTTTGGGGATCAAAGTTTGGGTTCATCAAATGTTTAACCCTAAAATTTAGATATGAATAATTTAGGTTTAAAGGGGTAGAGTGATGCAGAGAAACTCTTTCATCCTTTGCTCAAACCATATCTCAAACACATGCAATTAACCTACTCAAAGTACTCTTATTGGTCAACTCTCTCTCTAGGTTTGATGTCATTCTCTTTCAACACCTATGTTCTAGGCTTCTCATTATCAATCACTCTACCTTTAGGCTTTCATACACCTCTCACTATTATTTCATCACCTCTATCCATTCATCTTTTCATTCCACTAACTCTCTATCACCTTTTCATGTTATTCTAATCACTAGCCTTCACACCACATTGCCACTTCACTCAAAACAAGATACAGGTTTCATTGACCCAATTGAGGTTCTTGGGATCATCTTCATACTTTTTCTATCCCTATTCAACATTCTCATCAAACTACACAACTGTTGACACTCAGTTCTTCCATCACTACTTGCTTCTTGTTCTTGTTCTCACACTCATAACTTTTTTATGCTTTTTCCTTCTCTATAAACAAGTATAGTTTTATCTTGAGAAATAAAATACACATTCTACCAACCTCTATTGTCTTACACTTCCCTGTGAAGTTTCACTGAAAATATCCCTTTCCAGATACCTTTTTAGCACTAGCACAGACCTAATTAGGTCTTTAAGCTTCTTTTTTACACACAATCTTCAAAATCCATACGTATAGAGGCCGTACATGTATAAAACATTAAAATGCCTTGATTCATGTCAAAAACCTTCTAACTACAAAATTTCACCCAATTTGACTAGTTAGATTGTTTGTTATTCCACTTTTGTGTTTCTATCCCCTAAATTAGGGTTTCTTCCACCTGCTCATACCCGAGAGGCTTCAACATGGGTTTAATTGAATATTTATAACTTTAAAACATTTAAAAGATCATATTAATCTTGCTTTCAACTATCTTCAGGTCTTAAATGCTTAATATTCATCTATAAAACCTCTAATCAGCTTAAATCCATAATTTTATAAGGTTCTTTTAACACAAACTGCTTGTGTATGGTTAACAAGGGTTTTGAATACAACTAAACTTACCTGATGCCTTCAAAGACTCTTTCAAGGTTATAATCCATCACTTTGATCTTCTAATCTATCTTAATACCATAGATAACTCCATTTCATTCATTCTTCAACCATTCAACAAGGTTTTGTTGATTGTCTTGCTCATAATAAAGCTCTGATAGACCGAGAGTGCTTCAAATGGTTTCACTTGGGTTTATCAAATTCTATAAACTTTTCAAGACCTATAAAGGTTATATCTCACAGTAACATAATTATTAACAAGTTTTGGACGCTTCATTTAAGCATTAAAGCCTACAAAACTTCATTAATTTACCTTGATTGTGTTAAACACATAGGGTATATAGACTACAGGTTCTTAACTGGAACTCAGGGCAACACTTGATATGAAAACACTTGAATAAGGATTGAAACAACTAAAAATACCTCTATTACCTTTCTTTTTCTAGCCAATAAGGCTCACAGTTGTCAAATCTTCCATTCTTGACTGCCACTGCACCTTCTCAATGCATACCTGTAACTCTCTTGGACCTACCTCTGTAACAATCTTAGGAGATTTACAAACCACTATATTAAAATTAGAAACAATTAGCATATTATGTACAATGATTGTTCAAACACAAACTACTCATTCTTTATTGATGTTTAGAAGATATTTACCATATATAATGCCTTCATGTTCTTGTCCTTAAAGGACCAATCTAAAACTTCTTCTTTACATTCATGTCTCCTGTCCTTTCTTGATTCTCCTCCTTCCTAACTTCTTAACCTACTTCTCCATATGATACTAAATTCTAAATCCAATCCAAAACTCATTACATTACATGGGAAACTACCTTCCTTGCATAACTAACTTTTTGACAATCACCCTCAAAAGGCTTTACATTCAATATTCTTGGGTTTATGCCATTATCCTTGTGTTTTGTACGTAAACCATATTTATAAACTTACTTGAACCCATACATGACCCTATACAAACACTTACTAACATGACATGTCTTGACATTTCCTCAAATCATTCCTAACACACTAACTCAAATTCAAATATTCAAAATGGTGTTTTGGCAGGAAAAATTCCAAAGCCAAAGAACACCCAATATAAGACACTAATGACTCTTAAAAAGAATCAATCCCCTTCCAAGGGGTGATAAAAGACTAAACACACTCACTTATAACTAAATTTACATTGTTGGCTTGATTGTCCTGCATCATATAGATAGCTTAGGGCATAAGGATGGTAAAGTGTCTCTAAAACAGGCCAATTATTTACAAAACTAAGATAAAAAATGTGTTGAATTTATTATGTTGAGATGTTAAAGATAGAAAGTAAAGTTATGATAAATATTGTAATGATAATGAACACAAAATACTTAGTTCTGATGCTAAAACAACTTTAGATTTGGAACAGGTAGGAAGTAGATTGGATTTGGATTATGGATCAATCACCTAATTTAAGAATTTGTACCTCTATAGTTGTAGACACTTGTGTCAACTTAAGATGATTATGTTGATGTTATTGTCTAGCTGAAATACAATTTTCTAGTATATAATACTTGTTGAAACTAGATGTGACCACCTGAATGCATCTAAGTTCTATGTCACCTTCACTCTAGTGCATTCAAATATCTGTCATAGATTATCGCTTTTTATCAAATAGCAAAACCCTAGTTTTTCATCTTCATTGTGGATGTGGGAAAAATAGACTAGTGTGAACATAGTGTTGAGCTACTCTAAAGACCCATCTATCAACGAGGGCTACTTACATAGCCAATACTCTGAAGAGGGGCTTAGACTTATGTAGTTCTCCCCTGTGTCTTGGCTTGTGTGTGAATCATGAAATGTGTGATAAGTAACTACAAGAATGACTTGGCTTGTAACATGGAAAATATGGATCATGGAATGATCCCTCAGTACTTCAGACCTATAGATGTGATTTCTCCATGACTAATATGGAATTTGGAAAAAATAGGAAAGGTTTGTTCACTTGAGTGTTTGATTGAGTGATTTTTAGTTTGTGTTAGGTGTGGAATGAATGATGATTGATTTTATATTTATACCAATCCCTTTGGAGAATAACTCACATAAAATCACTTACACCAACCATATGAATACATTTCATTTTCAATTTGGATGTCTTTAGGGCATTAGGCAGTTGCATTTGGGTAGGACACTTGCGTCAACATAGGCATCTGATAGGGATAAAAGTGTTTGTGTAGTTGGAAAATAGGTGCAGGTCTAGAACTTGCAAAGATGGAAGATAAGCAAGTTTACAACATTTTAGGTGAGATAGAAGGTCTGGGTCATTAGAATGACATTGGCCAGACTAAGAAATAAGTAATCTAGCATAGAGAGTTAGTGTACGTGAGCCTTTAGGTAGTGGAAAAGCTCTAGAAGCTAAAGGTACATCCATGATATGTATTTGCCAAGTGTACAAGACCAAGGTACTATATAGTTTAGAAATAGTGTCTACAAAACTTTGTTTGAGGCACAATGAAAGTAAAACATCATCATCCCCTAGTGAAGTCTTGCTTGAGACACTATGGAGAAATCAAAGTCAAAATCCTATAAATCTAACAGAAAATTCCCCTGGTGAAACCTTGTTTGAGGCACTATGGGACAATAAAAAATAAAATTCAAAAAGTTAGAAGTCCAAGTCCTTTAGTGATAAAATTCTTTGAAGTACTATCGGATCAAAATCAAAATCAGATGAATAATATTAGTTTTTTGAAATGTGAGATTATTGGTCCTAACCCCCCTTCATGTCATGATCACATCCCACTTCTGAATCCTTCACATAATCAATAAGCATCCTCCAAGCTTCACCCTCATTGGCAACTCACCCTCTTTCGTAGGGGCTATGATGACATCCTAATCAATTTGGAAGAAGCCAATGAAGTTCAAGATGACATCTCTGAATCATGTACATCGAAGATCACAAAGGGTTCACATTATGCATCTCATAATCTTCTATTGATTTGAGATGCAAAAAAATTAAACAAATCAAAAATCAAAATAGAAGGAGAAATAATTTGTCCAATAGTGAAAACCATGTTTATGGTGTCATGGGCAAGTACCATGATGAAAATCATATTTATGACATAATGTATAGATAATCCATTATTTTTAAGTATCTCAACACTTGGGGGTATCCCCAACTGCAACCTTGTCCATCCCATTCAAGCCCGCTTGGATCATCTAAATCCTTATCCTTGTCCATCCTTTTATCCATACTATCATGCCCATCTCGCTTCCCACCTTGACCTTGATAAAAAAGGGGAAGTGCTTTGAAGCCCTATTTTGGGACACATCTTGGTATATCATTTGAATGATACTTTAATGATTGGACACTTGGTTCTCATGTGGTATGCTCCTTGGAGATCCATGATCTATTACTAGTTGTTCCTTATCATTCATATCCTTCAGCATTATCTTGAATCCTTTGCATCCTATGTCACTTTCCACATCTTGATGCTAGGACATGTTTTCCCTTTACTAGTGACCCTTTGTATATACTTATTCAAAAAAATCCTAAACATCATAAAATTATAAAAACAATAAAATTTATAAAAAGGCCAAAAAACTCCCAACGAGGTATAAAAGCCACAATATCCAAAAACTTTTTACTTGTCCTCAATGCAGTCAATAATTTTTTATTAATCCTTGATCAAATCATTTAAACTACCATTGGGATGTGTCCATCCCAAGTTGGACCTGTTCGGGGTAACTCAAAGTGTGCAACTTATTTTGGGGAAAAATCTTGATTAATCCTTAATCAAATCATTTCAGCTACCATTGGGATGTGTCCATCCCAAGTTGGACCTATTTGGGGCAAGTCAAAGTGTGCAACTTATTTTGGGATATTTTTCCCAATTTGTCCCCTTCCATGTATCCTTGATTGGGGGCACCATCCAACTATCATTACCATAGAGCCTTCACACGTGGGTTTTAACTTGATTAACAACAAGATGTTTTTTGTTACTTTTGTTTTTAGGTTTGTGTGTGTTTATTTATTTGTTTGTTCAATATGGTCGTCATGATTTTTCCAAATCATGGTGATTACTTGCGTTTATACTCAAGTCCATCCATCAACATATGAAAACAATGTCATCTTAATTTTTCCATATCATGGTGCATTTGTGGCATTTATCTATTGGATCAGGGTCATTCCTTGTGCACATTATAGTTAGGTCATCATGATTTTTTATATAATGGTACATACTGACATGTGTTACACCAAATATCTAGTTCTTGAGGCTTATATACTATGTCGCACTATAATAACAATTTATCCCCTTACAAAATCATCTAGTTTCAAATCAAATTATCTCAATCATTTTTAACCACATTACATCATCTCATTCCTCTTTGACATTTGTCAACATCCGATCAAATTCTCATCTTTCATATTTTCCTCATCGTTTTCCTTCCTTTTGGGAGAACTACATAGGTTTGAGGTCCATTTGGACTATGTGGGCAACACTCAATCATGTGGAGTTTCTGAGGTCAATTCAACCACCACGGTTACCATTATTTTTTGCGTATTCTTATCAACATGCAATTATTCTAACTAACAATCATCCTTAGAGCCCATGTGTGCAATCATAAATTTTCAACGTCCCTTATTCTTAAAAAAATTATCCAATTCTCTCCAAGTGCAATTGCACTATTCTTTAATCATTATATTATACTTCAAATCTTAGTATTTTCATCATTATAGGGCATCCTTGTGTGCTTGGTTTTTTGTGGCTTCTTCATTTTCTGAAAAGTCATTATACCTTCTACACTTAAGTTTGCATCTGCCTATCAACTTCTTATCATCCATCAATGAGATAATCTCATCTTTAATCCACGAAACAAGTTACATCCTTGATTTATGCTTGCAAATCAATCAATAAATTAGTCAATCAATTTGCCCTACTTGGGGCAATTCAATCATTCAGTCCTTCATCCAAGCTTGTAGCTTTCACCCTATTTTAGGAAAATCAAAGCGTGCAAATTTTCATTGGGATGGATCATTCCTTAGTTTACTTTGATTGGGGCAATTCAAGCCCTCAACTTTGTCAGGAAAAATTTCCCATGTTCATCTTGCTTTGGGCAATTCAAATTATGTAGCTTATTTTGGGATGTATCCTTCCCCGATCTACCCTGCTTGGGGAAAATCAATTCACAATCATCAAAAATTAAAGTGTGAAAGCGTTATATCACATGGGTCAATCTCACCCATAGGTTAATCATCATTCTTCTTCTTGAGAGGCCTATTTATGGATCTTTTATCCCGTTTTTGCCTATTTTCTTTGTTTTTCAACCTCTTTTACCATATAAAATGTTGTTATTCTTCTTTTTGAGGACTCTTCCATTACAATTATTTTTCAACCACTCCATCGAGGGGGCATTTTGGGCATCATTGTGAACTCATTTTCAATAAATTGAACAAGAATCAACAAAACATGAACACATAATTCTTCAATCACTATCAAGTCATTTTTTAAAAAGTCATTACTTTATCTGTGTCTCACGACACCATTTCAAACATGGGAAAAACACTCCATTTTCATCACTTCCACATCGAAAACATAAATCAAAATAATTTCATGTAATAATGTAGAAGATTAAGCCAGAAATCATCAAAAAAATCCAAATCATTCGTGCATATTTTGTGATATATTGGTGCATCTTAGATTTAGTCAATATATCGCATCAAATCATCTAATCTATCTCTAGCATCCTGATATTGATCCCCTTCTTGTAAATGTCTCACTAAGCAAATTAAACCAAGTAAATCAAGCCTTGCAAATGAGACTATAAAATGACAAAATCAACTTAATTAGTTGATTGCTTGATTAATCTAATTAAACTTATTCTAAAAATGAGGTTATATAGAATGCACATGTCATAAATATTTTAAAATTAAATGATTCCTAATTTCCTCATCACACAAAAACTTGCCAATTAAAAATTCATTAATTTCCCACTTTCCAATTCAATTAAGTGAGAAATAAATGGTGTGTAAACAAGGTTTATAACATATCTTACATATTTCTTACACACTCAATCCAAGTTATTCCACACTCCATGTCTTCATAAATTGGACCTCTTACAATCTCAACCTCCCACATTTATGAAGGTGAGGACTCATTCTCCACCCTCCATCTCAATATAAGATGGACAACCCATATTCACTCATCAAGTCTATAAATGGAGGAGCCATTTTCCATTGTATACAAGCTTTTTTGTACTAAACTTATGTTGTCAAATCCTCAATAAAGATTAGACCATTTTTTCCAATTGCTCATCCAATTATGCATAGTGCATGGGGATATGTCTTCCAAGTGACTTTGTAACATTGCCAATGACCTCTAGCATTATATATGGGCCAATCCAAACTTGAATTTCATCTAAAAGGAGACATATATGAGGAAGGTATAATCATTTGATTTTATCTTCTATTTATTTGTTTGTCACTTCTTAAACCTTGTGCAATCTAAGGACATGCACCTTGGATGTTAGTTTTATATTGTTTTGGTTTGATTTTCATGATAACAAGAAATTAATCTCTTTTGAAATCATTTGGTTCACATATATCACCAAGTCATATTCAAAAACCTTACCAAGCACACATCTAACAAAACACCTTTCAAGTATCCAAAGCTACCATGTTCTTCCCTATTTCTATACTAGTCATTAGAGCAATTATATTATAGGTCTAAAGTATTAAAAGAGAATCCCATTGGAATTATTGTCATGTTACAAGATAGATCATTACATGCCCTTGAATATAGTATATTTCACCCTTGTCCACACATAATCCAACATTTAGGGGAGAACTACATATGTCTGAGGCATTCTTCAGAGTAATGGCTATGTAGGCATTGCTCACTGACAAAAAGGTCCTTGAGGCTAGTTCATCTTCATGAACCCACTAACCCATTTTTGGCAAGGAATAAATACCTAAGGTGAAGAGTTAGGGTTTAATCCATAAATAGTCATATAAAACCTATGCATGCAGCTAAAATATATCAGCAAACAAGGTGACCAAAAACCTAGAAAGCTCTAGGCGGTTGCCTTATAATACAATGATAATTTCATACTGGACATATCAATTGACATCAGGATAGCTGCATCGATGCAAGTCTCCCAAGGTTGATGTAAGTGTCTAAGCCTCCTTAAATAGTATTTCTATAATCTAACAACTAGATCCCGATCTTGTTTTCACTTGTTTCCACCTTTGCATATCTCAAATTTGCCTATGCATTTGCAGATAAGCTAAGTATTATCTCTTCTTAGTGTTAATGTAATCAAATTGTTATTTTGAATGTATTTTTATATTTAACATAACTCAACATTTAATTTTGAATATTCATTTATCTGAGTTTTCAATTAATTGGCCTCCTTTAGAATAGTTTTATTCATCCTTGTGCATAGGATATTCTATCATTTTAACCCGCGTCCAAAATATAAAAGGGTTAAATATTTGGTGAACTAAAAATTTATGTCTCTTTGTGAAAACCCTAGTTTGACTTAGGGTTTTTCTAATTTTTGATTTATGAACTCTAAATATCTTAAAAATCAAATATGATTTATTCTAAAAGAATCAATCATGCTCAATATGGATGTATCTATTTAGTACTTCATTAGTCAATATATGATGGTTGTCATTATTTCTTAGTTTTCATACATTGATAAATCAATAAAATGCATAATCAAATGGTTTAAACAAATTGCTCGATTCAAAGAGAGTGACTTACAACAACATAAAAATCAAATTTCTCTTTATAACTCCTTTTGTGTTAATATAGAACTGGTATGCAATCATCAACATGTGTGCTATCAACCCTTTGTTTCTCCTAAATCATATTTGAGTGATATCTACCATCTCACTTTCATTATTCAACCATGACTTATATTATATTCTATGGTCCATGTTGTCACGACACGAAAGGGTAAGGGTGCCTAACCTGCCCCACCACTTGTTAATATACATGTTCCTCCTAAGCCTAAACTAGAAATCAAATCTAAAGGATATGATCTTGCCAACCAATTGAGAAATAGACATGCTGAGATTTCAATCCTCAATATTTTAAAACAAACGACTATCTACAAGGATGTCTTAGATGAAGCCTTGGTTGAAACCTAAGTACCAGGTAATATAGACCAACTTATTTTGCATACATTATGTAAGATCTAAAAAATAATGGAAATCACATCAATTTTGATCCAAAATATTTACAATCAAAATATATTATTAACCAAGACTTTCCTCTATTCATACAAGTTAGTATGCATAACAAAGGAATAAAAAAAGTGCTAGTCGATAATGGATATGGCTTAAACATATGTAGCATGAAATTCTTAACAATAATGGGCATTAACACAAATATTATTCAAAAATTAGACATGCATATCAAGGGTTTGATAATTCATGTAGCCCACCAATTGGTCAAATCACATTAGATGTGACATTGGGACCAAAAATGATACCAGCTATATTCTGAGTAATGTCTTAATCATTGCATTATAACTTACTCTTGGGTAGACCTTGGATGTACATAATGGAAGCTATCCCATCTACATTACATTGGTGTGTCAAATTCATACATGATGGGGAATTATGGACAATGCTTGTCGATGATGAGCCCTTCAAAAAATTTAAAATGATACATTCTGACATGGAAGGGATTTCAAAACTGGTACTGTTGACCATTTTTGGTCATGCAAGCCAAAATCGGTATCCTTCTTCCCCTACTGTTCTGAGCCATTAGTCGTGAATTTGGTTTGCACAAGCTTTTCGGTAAGGGAATGGACCAGTTCAAAGAATGCAAGGCTTTTACAAAGCTCTTCAGACATTTCATTCGAATAAATTCATAAGGAAAGAGACTAAAATTTACAAGACACTTTTCCTTAAGGTTCGAAAAAGTGGTTCAACGTTGGGGTTCAACGACATGATCTTTCCAAGAGCTTTGAACTTAGAAATATTGAACCGTTGAACTGTTGAACCATTGTTGGTTCAACTTGTTCAGTTCAAGCAGTTGGTTCAACTTGTTCGGTTCAAGCAGTTGGTTTAACTTATTCGGTTCAAGCAGTTGGTTCAAGTGGTCAATTGAATTAATGCGACTCCTTGCAAAACACAGTGTTGAACCATTGAACTCTGAAAAAGGGTTCAGGTTCAATCAAAAGGTTCAAAAGGGCAACTTGGGGCCTAAATACCCTTGCGAAGGGCAGAAAACACTTGCAGAGGGACCAAAGAAGAGGGCCGAAAGGCAAGGTTTTCTTTAGAAAAAGGACTAAGGCAAAAAGAAGGATTTCCTTCAGACTTTTGTTTGAAGAATAAATCTGAAGACAATACAATGGAAGTAAATGTGAATTCTTTCAGACAAAGTGCCCGAAGGAATTCCCTCAAACATTTTATCTGAAGAAATTCACGAGGTAAGGAGCCAAACGAAAAATTACCCTTAAGAAAGAAATCTGTGGCAAAATGGCAAAGGAAAATTCGTTTGGACAAAAATTCCAAAGGTTTGTCCAAAGAAAAGGACCGATCGAATGAAAGAAGGATCGAAGCTCCAAAGAAAGATTTTCCTTCAGACATTTTGTCCAAAGGAATTGAAAAGCCAAGGCAGCCCAAAGGGCAAGTGCCCTTGTGGGGGACTCTCAGCTGCCAAGAAGGAGACCTTTTCAAAGCCTCGAAGGGACACTTTCCCTTTGGGAAGGTTCAATTTCGAAAAGCCAAAGAAATTGCCAAAGGGGTGACGGGCTCGAAGATGTCAAATTCAACATCACAAACTAACCGTTGGAATTCAAACACCTAGTGATGTCCCCACATACGTCAAATTCAAGATAATGGAGTAGTTGTTGGCTTTCAAATGGTGACGGGCGTGTGAACGTCATCTTTACGGTGATAAGATAGCTATTGATCCTGAAATGCTTAAGGATGGGCACATGCGTGGAAACTCAGTGACCCGCTAAGAAGATAGCCCCAAGAGCTCAGATTGCTAGAAAGGGCCAAGAGATGAAAAAAGACAAAGCTAGGAAAAGATAAAAGCCAAGAGTAAACTCAGTGACCCATCGAGAAAGGAGCCCGAAGAGCCAAGCAAAAACATGGATAGAATGGCCCAAGTGGTAATAAAGACGTTGGCAGAGGAGTTATGCCAGTGGTTGGAACAATTTTTATGAAATGGTCATCAAGGAGTGCAAACAGTGAATGGCGCAACATGTTTTTCCTCATTTTTTATTAATGAGTAGATAGTCGCGTGAATTTTTTAAAGAAGCGGTCTTGTTTTCAAACAAAAAGACGTGACCCATGCTTTCAAAATGATGTTTAATATAATTTAAATGCCAAAGTCAAAACTTGGACTGCCGCAGCATGGCTTCCTTCAGTGACTTCCTCTTCCCAATGAATTGAATGTAGCATGGGCCACTTGTGGAAAAATGCACCATTGCTTTCTATTTCTCTATTTATTGTAAATTCTCATTTGAGAAATGCATCTCTCTCATTTTGTAAGGCAAAGCCCTGCCAAAATTTCACCTTGAATCAATAGAATGTGTTTTACCTCTATTTGACTGGTTATATCTCTGAGTGTGTCTACATATTAACCTTGTGTTTAGTCATTTTAGCTTGATTCTTTCACAAGTTAACACCAACACACCTAGTGTAGTGGGAGTATCAGTTCTGCAGGTTAACAGGAAGTGCTACAGCTGGAGTGCAGAGACAGAAAAGGGTTATCAGACAGTGTGTTTTCTATAGCACCTATGGTAAGTTTATTTTTTGTGTGTCTTCATTAAGTCTCCCTGTTAAAGCTTCCTACAATTTGGTCTTTTCATCAAATAAAGTGTATGTCCACCTTCTTCTAGTCTGAAGTGTGAGTAACTGAGTAGATCAACTTGTTTGGTGCATCATCATCTTAGGTTAGTCTCTGTTTTCAGTAATCCTTCTCTCTTTTCACCCCCCTTTTTATATATTAGTAGTAGTAATGAAATAACTCAGAGATGCATCAAAGGGAGGTAGCCCTTATCTAGAGATTCTCCCCCCAATTTTGTCGGACCCACAGTAAGAGGGGAGTCTCCATTATGCCATGTGGAAGACATGAACTCAACCTCTTGTCAAGGGTGCAATCCATAGCGTCAACAATTTTTGGCACACCCAATGGGACAACTTTTTAACACTCAAAGAAGTTCCAGGATTGATGTTGGTCCTGTTATAGCATAAAATCAACCACTAATCCAGCATCTGGCGACTCCATTATCAAAAGCATCAGTCTCTAGTCAAAGATCACCTTGACATCCTATGCCTAAGGTCACCACAAGGTCTACTGCCAAGGGTGTCCCTTTCGAATTCGTTGAACTAGCATTAAACTTAGCAAGGCGACTGAGGTTTGCAAGGACTCATCCTTATTTAGCAAGCAATTTTCCCAGACCTGTTATAAGATACACTTACGCAAGAAGGCCCCAGTTGAATCCTGTCATAGCTATGGCTTTACCTTTTGTGGCCTTTCATGGTCAGAGTCTTTTAAATCTTCAGCATTAAGACCCAATCCTAGGGACAACCCTTAAGAGTGTTCCCCCTTTTAATGGGCAGCGGCCTATTACTGCTATTGAGCACATCATAAATATTGCCAACCTCTGTAATATTCATAATGTCACTAAAGAAAACATTGCTATCAGATTGTTGGCATTGTCTTTTAAGGGCAAGGTTCTGGAATTGTATGGGACTTTGCTTATGATTTCAGTCGACACATGGAATGAATTGGGTACCCTCTTAACAAACAGATTTAGGGAGAAGAATGACCACCTCTCGCTTGCCGAATAGATAACCACCATGCAGAGAGCTCTACATGAATTTATGCAAGATTTCAATACTCAATTCTATAAGACCTGGGACAAAATCCCCATTTTGGTAAGGCCGACCCTAAGCTATGTTTTCCTCTATTATTTTAAAGCGTTGAATAGCGACATTGCTATCATGATACAGTCCATGGGAGGACAAATGCTGCCAGATGCCTATGAAATAGCCATAGCCGCTAAAAATTGCCTGGTGCAAGTGGGAAAGATATCCCCTAGACCTCATATGTTATTCTTCCCTGAATTACCACCTCCAGTCCAGACTGTTGCACCTACCTTAGCTCTTCTGCCTGGCATAGAAAAGCCAACTGCTACTTCGGCCAATGACCTTCATGAAGTTAAAAACTTGTTACAAAGTGTGACTAATGAACTAGTGGCTCTAAAAAGGTAGTAAGCTCAAAACTATCGACCAAATCAGGGATATCAACAGTTTGGGCAAGCAAATAGATCCCCTTTTTAGAATTAAAATCAAGGACAGGGTCAGTTTGTACAAGCCAAACCTTATCAAGGCTATAATCTAAGCACTCCATCATCCAAGGCTCTGGTGCCTGCTCAAAATAATCTGGTACAAGAATAACCAAATTGCTCACCCATGGGATATGGTCAAGATAAGGCTATTTATACAAATGAGATGTTGAGTCAATACATGAATGCATAAGACAATTAGGTAGCTGCCCAATTCCCAAGCTTTGAGGTGTTAGTGCACCCTGGCATGGACAGTAGGCTGGCCCAGTTTAATTCCACTCTCATGAATTACCTAGAAGGTGAATTTTGTGTAGTCAACTATGTGGCCAGTGCTGATAATCAAGGTGATTATGTTGCAGCCAAAATAAGGTCCAAAAGAAGAGCTATGGAGGAAGCTCAGGCAGCTGTCCAAACATTTGCAACATCTTCTTCATCACATGTGAACCAAAAATTTCTAGATTTTAGGCCGCCGGTTACACCCTCAGCTCCTCGACCTGTGCCTCAAGCTGCAAGTAACCCCAAAAAAAATTTGAAAGGGGGCAACCCTCAGATCAATGTGGTGGACTAGATGAAGAAGCTACATATGAATATCTCCTTATGGGATTCATTATCAATACTGAAACAAACGGACATGCTACAAAAGGAATTGCACAGGCTAAATGAACAAGCTATCCTAGCAAAAGCCAATAATGTTCTGATCATGAATGGGCACCCTTCCACATCAGGCCAAGTAAAGAAAGAAGAAAAGGTTCCCCCTTTCTATCTATCCTTAGTCATAAGAGATTTCCTGGTGCACAATTACATTATTGACATTAGGGCAAGCACCTCAGTAATGCCCAAATGCATAGTGAATAAACTGGGGCTCAAATATAAAGAAATGACTAAGGGATTCCTACAGCTGGATGGATCACTAGCAAAGATAGTAGGAGTGGTGAGAGGCTTAAACTTGATGCTTCACACCTATTCAACTTTCTCAGTTCCCCACGATGTGGTAGTGGCGAATGTTCCTCCCTACTTTGCCATTTGCTTGTCTAGAGATTTCACATCCAAAATAGGTAGGTACTTAGTAGCAAACTGGTCCTACCTGGTTTTTAGAACCAAATATAAGACTAAGGTCAAGATTGAGTTAGAGCCAATTCATAGAGACCATCTGGAGCTATACTCACCCAAGGCGACAAATGTTAGATATGCCATTATTGATCAAGAAGAATTTTGAGTGGATCAATCTCCACCTTCTGCCCTTGAAAGAGTTGCTGACCTGCTCTTAGACGAATGAAGAAGTGATAACTTTGAACATGACCCTTACAAGTTCATAAAAGAGGCAGGCCTCAGGATTTATTGCATGTATGAAGAGGGTACTTTTGTACCAAATTTGATGAAAGCAAACCATGAGAGCTCAGGTTTATGGCAGCTTTTCTTTGATGGCTCAAGAAGCAAACTAGGGGCTGTTGGTGGAGTGGTGCTAGTTTCCCCCTCACAGGGGAAATACTTCTCGACTTTTAGGTTCCAATTTTCTTTCACATGCAATGTTGCAAAGTATGAATCTCTCATCCATGATTTGGAGTGGGCAAGGAAAAGAGGAATAAGAGAGCTGCAACTTTTTGGGGATAACGAGTTGATCGTAAATCAGGTGAGAGGCCAAAATTTGATAAAAAATTTCTTGCTTAAGTCTTACAAGCACAAGGTGTGGGACTTAGTGGAGAGTTTCCTTGCTTTCAATGTTACTTCCATTCTAAGGGAGCAAAATAAGTAGGTAGACAAACTAGCAACAGTTGGTGGTCAATTTGATGTCCCCAAAGAGATAGGCTGAGACAATAGTCTGTGCCATTTAAAAGTGGTAATCAGACCCTCTGTGCTTGACAACATCACCAACTAGTAGGTGTTTGATAATGATCAATAGATAGCACTCTTCTTGCAAGAAGAAGCGAAGTTTGCCTCTAAAAATTAAGCCAAGCTACAACAGTAGTATGACAGCCAGATTGTTTAGCTGAAGAACAACAAACTCCCCAAAGGTTTGGTCACTCTCAAAAGTATCTTCAACAAGGATGGCCAATTAAAAAATGACAAAGCAAGCATCACAATGAAAAAAAAGAACTACAAAAAAGTTGAAATATTCAAGAATAGGTTGCTTGCACTTGGGAAGGTATGTATAGATGATGAAAGGCAGGCTTTCATCTTGTTGTGCCAAGAATTTATCGATGTCTTCACTTGGGAGTATAGCAACTTAAAGGGTTTTGACCCAAGTTTGGCCCAACATACCATTGAGCTAAAGGAAGGTGCCAATCCCATCAAATAAAAACAAAGGCCTGTCAATCGAAAGATTGAGCCTCTTATGTGGAAGGAACTCACCAAGCTAATTGAGTCCAGGATCATGTTTTTGATCAAGCATTCTTCTTGGCTGACCAATCTTGTTCTTGTCCAAAAAAAGAATGAGGAGATTAGATTATGTGTAGATTTTAGAGACCTCAATAGAGTCTCATTGAAGGACCACTATCCTCTCCCAAGTATGGAACAGATCCTTCAAATGGTGACAGGCATCAAATGTTTCTCTCTTTTGGATGGGTATTCAGGGTACAATCAAAATTTAGTGCAAGACTGTGATCAATACAAGACAACCTTCACTACCAAGTGGGGGATGTTTGCTTATCAAAAAATGCCATTCAGACTGTCCAATGCTGGTGCCACTTTTCAATGAGACATGGACATGGCTTTTCAAGACTTGATAAATAATATTGTACTAGTATATCTTGATGATGTGACAATATTTTCTAAAGAAGCAGGCCAACATATAAGACACCTTAGGCAAATCTTTAAGAGGTGTAGAGAGTTCGATATCTCTCTCAACCCAAAGAAATGCATGTTTGCTGTAAATGAAGGTAGACTCCTTAGCCATGTTGTTTCAAAAGAGGGCTTGACCATTGATACAGAAAGAGTTTGCTCCATCCTAGAGTTGTCCTTGCTTAAGCATAAGAAAGGTCTGCAAAGCTTCTTTGGAAAAATAAATTTCATCAGGAGATTTATCCCAAATTTTGTTGAGGTAGTCAAGCCATTGACCTCCATGCTAAAGAAAGATGAGAAATTCGTGTGGACAACACAAAGGAAGGATAGTTTTGAAGGGATCAAGTAGGCTATTACCCAGGCTCCTACCTTGATCAGTCCTAACTTCACCAAGGATTTCAACCTCTACACCTTCAGAAATGAAGAGGTAATCTTTGCTATGCTTACCCAAGCAAATGGCGAGAACCTTGAACAACCACTTGCATTTTTTAGCCAGTGTCTAGAGGGTTTTGAGATCAGGTCTACGTATGTGGAGAAGCAAGTCCTTTCGGTCATACAGAGCCTGAAAAAATTTAGACACATGCTGTCCAATCGTAGGGTTCATCTCATGGTGCCACATCCCAGCGTCAAAGATATTTTGATCAGTCATGATCTAAATGAAAAGAGAGCGGGATGGATCTCTAAAGTAATGAAATATGACGTGGACATCAAAACCACCAAGCTGGTGAGGGGAAAAGACCTGTGTGAACACCTTGCTACAAACCTTAAGCGGTAGAAAGAGGACATTTTGCTAATCCATGATGAAGCTACAATAGAAGAACCAACAGTCATGAGGGATTGGGCATCAGACATGAAACATTTTCTTCTCACTGGTGAGTGCTCGTAAGGCCTTGATGTCAGGGGATCTAGCTCTACCAATTAGAGCACATATGATTACTTCTTGTATTAGCAATTAAACATGAAATTATACCAGAATGATAAAGTAGCTAGAAACTTGAGACAACAAAGAATTTGAGAGACAATACACACTCTTGTATTAAATATTACTAGAAGAAAATACAATAAGGAAGATGCCACTTCTTCCTCCACCTCAAAGGCTTGCCACACCTCAAGACCTTCTTTCCTCTCTCTCTTGCTCAACACAACAACTCTAAAGCCTGAGTTATTATCCCTCCTTGAATGCTTCAGCTGACCTCCTTGACCTTACACCTGTAGATCTCTTTGACCTTGCTTTGCTTCAATGCTTTTACTTGCCTTCTTATTATTATTACAATACATGCCTTATGGGTCTTTAAATAGGATCCCATGCTTACACAAATAGAAATCTAGTTACAATAATTAGACACGCAGCTCGTGACTATAATTAGTCATTTAACATGCAAACACTCGCTTCACTTAACTGATTGTTCTTAGTAGAAATTAAACTCTCTCAAAGAGAATATTTATTTACTTTATTGATGAAGAAGTGGATTGGGTACTATAAAATCATAGATAAGTGTTGATTAGTTTCTTATGCTTGTTTAAAGTTTAGTACCATAAAGAGTGGACACTAAAAACTCTCAGATAAGTGTTGGTTATGTTTTAGTGCTTGTCTAATGTATATTACCATGAGAAGTAGGCACTAGAAACTCCTAGAGAAGTGTTTAATATGTTTCAATGCTTGTTAAAATTTTAGTACTGGAAGAAGTTTATTACATCATTTAAAAAAACATAATAGTTATATCCATTCCTATGCTCTCTCTCTCTCTCTCTCTCTCTCTCTCTCTCTCTCTAATGTGTTGTGAGTTTAGGATAATATGGAATATTTCATTATTTTCTCTTATTCGTTTGTAATACTCTGTTATGCATGATTTCATTTACTACAACATTTTATGATGTGGAAATACACAGGCGACCGACGTCGGTCCCTGCTTGTCTGGTACTGCCAACGTTGGTCGACTCCCTGCCGTGGCCGGTCTCCTCCACTACATCTAATCGACGTCGGTCATACTGCCGACGCCGGTGGCTCTGGTTCTTCAGCATCCTTCCTTGTGTCTGCAAACAGTTGAAGCTTTTAGCTCCACACCTTAACAATCTCCCACTTGGAGATAAATAGCTGCAACTTGTACCTGTACCTGTACACCATCTATTTTGTTCCTTAGGCTCTGTATTCCTCTTCAACGTCACTCTTGAAGACCAACCACCACTGAAACCTGTGATGCTATACCTGTCTCTTATGCCACAAAAATTTTGCTGCTTCCAAATTCTCCATTACACACTTCTGAACCAACTCTACCCTTAGCTCAAAAAACTCTCTGTACATGAAACCCTGCAACAAGTAACACAATACAGTAACATGATAATGTAGCTAATATTATCCAACCTGGTAAAGATAAAATACAATGGTCAAACCTCCATTGTTCTGTAGCATAATCAAGACCATATACCATAGCCTTCTGTCTCATGTGTCCATCCACTCTCTTCTCTAAAATGGGAATCCATCCCTCTATCCAGTGCTTCCTTCCAGCTGACAACACTACCAACAAGTACTTGTTTGGTTCTCCAAGGACTCACACTCCTCATCCATGCCAAGCTTCCACTGTTTCTGGATTCTGCCTGCATTGCTTCTTCCATCTTCCTAGTTCATGACTATCAGTAAGCAATATAAAGAAGGTGAACAAGGAATATGAGGTTCACATACCTTTCCTGACCTCCACATGGGTGTTTGAGACTTATAGATCCACCCAACATCCGTTTCAGTGACCGATCTCGGCCATCTCCCAGTCTGCTCCCGACTAATGTCGGTTACCTGCACTGACCCTGACTACCGACGTCGTTTCCCTGGCCGATGCCGGTGTCCCTCCTGCCGACGTTGGTCCTTGTGACCAACATCGGACTTCTCCTGCCCGACCTACCGACCCTGCTGGTCTGCACATGACCGATGTCGGTATCTAGATGACTGACGTCGGTGCCAAGCGATCAACATCGGTTTCTGTGTGTTCCTGTAAGTGATGAAATTTTCATCTGCGAGCTCTCCTTGGATCAAACCTCTGTCCATGCTACCCTGCTCAGATTTATTCAGCCCTTATGACTGATCTCTGTCCTTCATCTCCTCCATAAACACCAAGGCTTCCTTGTTCCTGTCAAAAGCATTGAATTTCATTTTTCTGCAATGAATTGTATCTGTGATTTCCAAATTTGAACACATACCTTTTGAATCAAGAACTTCCATTCCCTTCCTATTCATGTGACAAAGCCTATTAGGCCACATCTTCGAATCTACACCAGAAGTAGAATCAGTAATACAAGTAGACAAATAAAGAGTATCTACTTTCTTACCTCTTGCTAGAACAAGTGCTCCCTTGGTAACCTTCCAAGAATCCGCTGTGAGGGTTATTGTGCATCCCTCATCTCCCAACCTTCCTACAGAAATCAGACTCTGCTTCAAAATTGGAACATGCATGACTTCTTTCAACACCCATGTGTTGTCAATCTGCAATCTCAGCTACACTTTCCCTTTGCCAACTATCTGACAAGGCGTACCATCCCCTAAATAGAGCACTCCAAAGTCTCCCTGTTCATACTCATAGAACAAATCTCTATTTGGGAATGCATGAAAAGATGAACCAGAATCCAAAATCCATGATCCTACCTGACTATCCGAAAAAAGTATGAGAGCATCCTGCATCACGATATTTGCATCCTTTGCTTCTTCCATACCTGCATGTTGATTCTCTTTATCTCTCAACCAACACTCCTTCTTTGTATGTCCTTTCTTTCCACAAAACTAGCAAGTAATACCTTTGGACTCGGATCTCCTTCTCGACCTTGATTTCCCTTGCTCAACCTTTTCCCTTTGCCTTCCCCTACCTTCTACACTTAGAGCATTCCCTGATGATTCACCTGTGCTTCTCCTGCGTATTTATTCATTCAAGATCACACTCACAACATCATCAACTTTTAAGATTTTAGAAGCAGATGCAGAATTACTTACTGCCATAACCATACCGTCCCAACTTTCAGGCAAAGAACATAAAATCAAGAGAGCCTTTACCTCATCATCAAAAATAATATTGACTGAAGCTAGTTGGTTTACCAAACCATGGAAATCACTGAGATGAGTATGTACTGATCCACCTTCCTGCATTTGCAAAGTAAATAGTTGCTTCATAAGATATACCTTATTAGAAGCCGAGGGCTTTTCGTATAAATTCACCAAGGACTTTATCAACTCTTCCGTTGTCTTGCATTGTGATAAGCTGGAAATCACAGATGATGCAAGGCTCAACCTTATGGAACCGAGAGCCTTCCGATCAAGAACGTTCCATTCTTCATCCTTCATATCTGTGGGCTTGCATGCAACCCCACCCAACGGTAAGTACAAATCCTTCTAATACAGATAGTCTTCAATCTGCATCCTCCAATGTTGATAATTCTTGCCGTTAAACTTCTCCATTCGTAGTCTACTTTCTTCTACCATTACTGAACTCCCACTCAATCAGAAAACCCTGTGAATGACCTGTAATCAAAAAACAATACCCTGCTTCCTGCAAACCATAGCTCTGATACCACTTGTCAGGGGATCTAGCTCTACCAATTAGAGCACATATGATTACTTCTCGTATTAGCAATTAAACAGGAAATTATACCAGAATGATAAAGTAGCTAGAAACTTGAGACAACAAAGAATTTGAGAGACAATACACACTCTTGTATTAAATATTACTAGAAGAAAATACAATAAGGAAGATGCCACTTCTTCCTCCACCTCAAAGGCTTGCCACACCTCAATACCTTCTTCCCTCTCTCTCTTGCTCAACACAACAACTCTAAAGCTTGAGTTATTATCCCTCCTTGAATGCTTCAACTGATCACCTTGACCTTGCTTTGCTTCAATGCTTTTACTTGCCTTCTTATTATTATTACAATACATGCCTTATGGGTCTTTAAATAGGATCCCATGCTTATACAAATAGAACTCTAGTTACAATAATTAGACACGCAGCTCGTGACTATAATTAGTCATTTAACATGCAAACACTCGCTTCACTTAACTGAATGTTTGTCAACAACAGTTCTGGAAATACACAGGCGACCAACGCCGGTCCCTGCTTGTCTGGTGCTGCCGATGTCGGCCGACTCCCTGCCATCGCCGGTCTCCTTCTCCACTGCATCTAACCGACGTCGGTCATACTGCCGACGTCGGTGGCTCTGGTTCTTCAACATCCTTCCTTGTGTCTGCAAATAGTTGAAGCTTTTAGCTCCACACCTTAACACTTGATAAGACCAAGAGGAGATATTTTAGACTCCAATCTCTCCCTTATGTCTTGATTGATTGGGTGTTGTTTAGAAGAGATGTTTTAGGAGTACTCTTGAGGTGCATAGACCCAGGTCAGGTCGACAGGGTGCTGTCTGAATTCCATGATGGCCTAGCTAGTGGTCACTTTGCTCCTAAGCCTATAGCTGCAAGGATTATGAGAGTTGGTTACTTCTAGCCCACTTTATTCAAAGACACCCATGCTTGGGTATGAAAGTGCCAAAAGTGTGCTATCTTTGATGGGAAATAATGGCTGGCTGTAATGCCTCTATAACCTATTTAAGTAGAATAACCATTCATGCAATGGGGCCTTGACTTCATAGGGATGATCAACCCTCCTTCTAGTGTTGGTCACAAATGGGTCTTGACTGCTACAGACTACTTCACAAGATGGGTAGAAGCTATTACTTTGAAGGAGGCAAATGAAAGTGCAGTCCTAAATTTTTATGAAGGCCTAGTGACAAGGTTTGGAGTCCCAGCTACCATCATCTCAGATAATGCATTGGCTTTCTTGGGAACCAAAATGAGCGAGCGGGCATTGGGATACGTCATCTACCTCAGCACTTCTTCCAACTACTACCCACAAGGGAATGGGCTGGCTAAGTCCACTAACAAGAATTTGATCAAAATTATCAGAAGGACAATGAAGGAGAATTAGAGAACTTGGCATGCCAAGTTGAAAATAGCCCTATGGGCAGATAGAGTCACTCTAAAGACGACAATTGGCAATTCACCATACACGCTCATGTATGGAAGGGAAGCTAGACATGCTATTTCATTTGAATTGCCAGCTTTGGATCTAGCACACTAGCTCTAATTGGAAAAAGGCAACAGCATGGAGGTTAGGCTGTGTGAATTAATGGAACTTCAAGAGGTAAGGGACCAAGCCATTGTTTCTATGATCAGCTGTCAGCAACAAATGAAGAAACACTTTGACAAGAAATCCTTGTCAAAAGGGTTCTCTTAAGGCAACATCATCTTAAAATGGGATGAGGATTGAGCTAAGCCTAAAAAGCACATAAAGTTTGACCCCCTGTGTAGTGGTCCATATGTCATCACTCAGTGCAAGCAGTACAATGCATTCAAACTCTCTAGGTTGGATGGTGAAGAACTGCATATCCTAGTTAATGGGATATATTTTAAGCACTGTCACTGAGCCTTATCTCATTATGTACATATTCTCTTTATTTTTTACTGTTTTTCCTAAGTGCTCTTGCGCATGTCCATAGTTTTTAGCCTTGTGTGTGTTTTGTTATCGTTTGGGGTGAAAGCTTCATGATTGATTCTTGGATCTCTCGAGGCTGTTGCTAACCTTTTTTCCAAGCTGCATTCTAACTTCATGCCTAATGAACTCTGAGGCTACTGGTTTCTAAGCATAGCAGGCATGCTTCCCCTGGAAATCGCCAATTTATTGACCATTTTTGGTCATGGAGGCCAAAATTGGTCTCCTTCTTCCCTTGATGTTTTGAGCCATCAATTGTGAATTTGGTTTGCACAAGCTTTTCGGCAAGGGAATGGACTAGTTCAAAAAATGCAAGGCTTTTACAAAGCTCTTCGGACATTTCATTCGAAGAAATTCGCAAGGAAAGAGACTAAAAATTTCAAGAAACTTTTCCTTAAGGTTGGAAAAAGTGGCTCAACGTTGGGGTTCAATGACATGATTTTCAAGAGCTTTGAACTTTAAACTTAGAAATATTGAAATGTTGAACCGTTGAACCATTGAACCATTATTGGTTCAACTTGTTCGGTTTAAGTAGTTGGTTCAACTTGTTTGGTTTAAGCAATTGGTTCAACTTGTTTGGTTCAAGTAGTTGGTTCAACTTGTTCAGTTCAAGCAGTTGGTTCTAGTTGTTCAGTTCAAGCAGTCAATTGAATGAACGCGACTCCTTATAGAACATAGTGTTGAACCATTGAATCATTGAACCATTGAACTCTAATAAAGGGTTTAGGTTCAATTGAAAGGTTCAAAAGGCAACTTGGGGCCTAAGTACCCTTGCGGAGGGCAGAAAACACTTGCAGAGGGACCAAAGAAGAGCGCCAAAAGGCAAGGTTTTCTTCAGAAAAAAGACTAAGGCAAAAGGAAGGATTTCCTTCAAACTTTTGTTCGAAGAATAAATTCTAAGACAATCCAATGGAAGTCAATGTGAATTCTTTCAGACAAAGTACTCGAAGGCATTCCCTCGAACATTTTGTTTCAAGAAATTCATGAGGCAAGGAGCCAAACATAAAATTACCCTTCGAAAAGAAATCCATGGCAAAATGGCAAAGGCAAATTCCTTTGGACAAAATGTCTGAAGGAATTCCTTCAGACTTTTTGTTCAAAGAAAAGGACCGACCAAACGAAAGAAGGACCGAAGCTCCAAAGAAATATTTTCCTTTAGACATTTTTTCCAAAGGAATTCCTTCAGATATTTTGTCCAAAGGAATTGAAAAGCCAAGGCAGCCCGAAGGGCAAGTGCCCTTGCGGGGGACTCTCGACTGCCAAGAAGGAGACCTTTTCAAAGCCTTGAAGGGACACTTTCCCTTAGGGAGGGTTTAATTACAGAAAGATGAATAAATTGCCAAAAGGGTGACAGGCCTGAAGACATCAAATTCAACATCGCAAACTAACTGTTGGAATTTAAATGCCTAGTGACATCCCTGCAAACGTCAAATTTAGGACAATGGAGTAGATGTTGGCTTTCAAATGGCGATGGGCACACAAACGTCAACTTTATGGTGATAAGATAGTCGTTGATCTTGAAATGCTTAAGGATGGGCAAGTGTGTGGAAACTCAGTGACCCATCGAGAAGATAACACCAAGAGCTCAGATTGCCAGAAAGGGCCAAGAGATGACAAAAGACAAAGCCAGTAAAAGACAAAAGCCAAGAGTAAACTCAACGACCCATCGAGAAAGGAGACTAAAGAGCCAAGCACAGACACAGATAGAATGACCCACGTGGCAAGAAAGACGTTGACAGAGGAGTTATGCTAGTGGTTGGAACAGTCTTTACGAAATGGTCATCAAGGAGTGCAAACAGTGAATGGTGCGGCCTGTTTTTCCTCATTTTTCATTAATGAGTAGACAGTCACTTGAATTTATTTAAGAAGTGGTCTTGTTTTCAAATAGAAAGACATGACCCATGCTTTCACAATGACATTTAATATAATTTAAATGCCAAAGTCAAGACTTGGACTGTTGCAACATGGCTTCCTTCAGCGACTTCCTCTTCCTAATGAATTGAATGCAGTATGGGCCACTTATGGAAAAAGGTGCCATTGCTTTCTCTTTCTCTATTTATTGTAAATTCTCATTTGAGAAATGTATCTCTCTCATTTTGTAAGGCAAAGCCCTGCCAAAATTTCACCTTGAATCAATAGAATGCATTTTACCTCTATTTGACTTGTTATATCTCTGAGTGTGTTTGTGTATTAACCTTGTGTTTAGTCATTTTAGCTTAATGCTTTCACAAGTTAACAACAACACACCTAATGTAGCTGGAGTATCAGTTCTGCAGGTTAACAGGGAGTGCTACAACTGGAGCGTAGAGACAGAAAAGGGTTATCAGACAGTGTGTTTTCTACAGTGCCTGTGGTAAGTTCATTTTCTATGTGTCTTCATTAAGCCTCCCTGTTAAAACTTCTTAAAGTCCGGTCTTTTCATCAAATAAAGTGTATGTCCACCCTCTTTCGATCTAAAGTGTGAGTAACTGAGTAGATCAACTTGTTTGGTGCATCACCATCTTACGTTACTCTCTATTTTTAGTAGTCATTCTCTCTTTTCACCCCCACTTTTTATATATTAGTAGTAGTAGTGAAATAACTTAGAGATGCATCAAAGGGAGATATCCCTTATCTAGAGATTCTCCCCCCATTTTGCTAGACCCACAGTAAGAGGGGAGTCTCCATTGTGCCGCATGGAAGACATGAGCTCAGCCTCTTGTCAAGGGTGCAATCCACAGCGTCAACAGGTACTGCCAAAATAATCTATTCCACTTGAAAGTATACTAACTTACGAGATGGATGAATCAAGCAAATTAAATCATCTACCTCAAGATACTCAAAAGGCACTAACTACTAAGGTGCACATGGACTCACATCTAGAATAAGAACCATTACTAAAGGAACCAATGATATCAAAACAACAAACATGTCAAACATTTAAACTTCATTTATTGGTCAATATCGAACAACAAGATGGAAAAGTTTCAAATTATTATGATAGTGATGATGATGTACCTCAAGATATTATAATTTAGCTCTTTCGAAACTTGAAATTTGATCCACTTGAACATCTTTTGCATAACCTATTCACACCTACAGGGCCTGGTAGATATAAGTTAACTCTATCTCCAAAAGATACATAACGAAATAAACATAAGAGTAAGATAAACGTAACCAATGAACATATAAATGTTTTTTATTTAATCCATCCATATTGGCTACAAACAATAATTCATCCTTACACTTGGGATAAATGCAGATACAATATGTTAACAATGTGGAATCTTCACATAAATCTCCACAAGAGATTTTACATATCACAGTACAATAAGATGCTCTGCATACAATACTTTCTATGTTCGTTGAACATAAAATGATATTTTTACCTCCTGTCAAACACATATCAGACAATAGACTCATCCAAAAAGAAGGATCACCACATTTAAACTATCATCGAATCACTGACCATGATACGACTTATTGTGAGGCATTAAAAACCAATTTCAAATATACAACAATGGAAGACACATACATTATGCTAGAACAATGGAAAAAACCTCTAATTTTTTAGGAGAAAATAAAAGGGGACATACTTCTAAACACTCCAATCATGATAAATATGATTCATTCAAATAACCTTGATCAAAATGTTAGGTGTGGAGCCTTATTATCTTCCAAGATCAGAGGTTAAAATTTTAATGTTATTTCAACCATATTTGGATCCCATTCTATGAATCCCTCATGGTGTGGGGGGTTACAAGGGGGGGAACCCCTCTATCAGGGTTAAGGGGGGATGACCCCCCAACAAGTGCCGTGCGGATCGCGTGCCCTAGATAATTTTTTAATTAAAATTGCCTTGTTAAATTGTAATTTCATAGTCAATATGGGCCATTGATTAAATGTTTCTAGATCTGATGGTAGAGGTTATGTTTAGGTGTTTTTACCCTAAAATGTACTGATATATGGCTGAGATGGATTATTGTGAATAATTAAATGAAATATTGTACATAGAGAGGAGGTGGAAAAGGTAGAGAGGTGAATAGGGTTTGTTACATGATTTTGTTTCTCCCTTGTATTCCTAGAAATAATATAATGGACAAGTTTGGTGGATGTAACCCATCTTGGGTGAACCACGTTAAATCCGGTGTCTCCTGTTATGTGCATGTTTATGTTTATTTTTTGAATGTTTGATTAATTTGTTTCATAGTTTCTCTTGTATGCGATCTGGGGATATATCTAGGTTTTAATTTATCCAAACACAAAATATATAAAATATCCTCAATATATATATATTCAAGAAAATACAAAAACATTCAAATAAATTCAAAAATATAAAAAAATTCAGCATTCACATGTTTACTAGCTTCTTGGTATCTATGTTGTTTACTTTATGTTAGTATATAGCATATCATTTATTTTCTAGATACACATATGTTTCACACATACTTGAGTGTGGTACATGCATACACAAGATAAATGATACATGCACATACATATGCTATGTCATTCCTCTTCTCGCATGATACACTACATCAGGGGCATCTGCCTTCCTTGATCATGATTGATACAAGTTACATTACTTTATGATCATTAATACATTATCATGGTGAGCTTATATACTAATGATTACACATGTCTATACTCATGTTTACATCTTTCACAATGTACTTGATATGTTATCTTAATGATTTTGTTTACTAACATGTATATGTAGGGACTAGTATGGTATGCTTATGTTGATTGCTTATGCTTCATTTATTCACATTGACACTTACTTGAGTGTCTTTTTATTCCTTTCTATTTTCTTTCTTGTGAAAAAATTGAATATATATTCTTTGCTTGTTGGCCAATGTGCCACTATATGTTGCTTTCTTTTTTTATTTGGACATCTGAATATGACATTCCTTCAATTGTGTGATATTTGAACATGTCATTTGTTTGTGATCTCTTTAGACCGCTTTTGTGTGACATTGAGTGCTCTTGTGTGTGTGCTTGATTATTTACTGAGCTTGTATTGTTACTTCTAGATGTTTCCATGATCCATATCATGCACCTTAAGGTTTGTTGTGATCATGTATTCGATCTTCATTGATATATCTACTTAGACACGCCACTCTTATATGTTAAATGATTCATACACAAATTATATAGTTATCTTATCCTTTTGAGGTAAGTTAACTACCAAATTCCATTCCCTTCACCTCGGGGGTGGGGAGGGGGGTGGCGGACAAGGGGGGGCAGGGGCATATTAGTGGGGGCATGTCATAGAAACATGACTCCATCTATACAAAGGTTATAAAGTTGACATGTGATACAGTTTACATGATTCAAATATACATTTGGGTTAGAATCCTATACACATTGCACCATTTTTATTTATTTGGGATATAGTTTTTCAAATTTGTGACAAATATTATATACAATTACAAAGCAAAGGTTACATTTTGATAGGTAATTTAGTTTGAGACACATTAGAGATGCATATGCCATGCAAGTGCACTAAAAATTACAAATACATGTTCGAACATATTCTAACTTCTTCTTTTTTATTTCCAAATAAAACATCATAATTTTTATTCATTGGAAAAAAGTTCCATAATGTAAATACATACAACATTAAGATTATAGTTATTTAAACGACCCCCCATGGGCCAAATACACTAGTACAACCAACTACATGTGCACAAAAATAACTGCAAACCTAACCCTTTACCCTAGGAAAATAAACTAAACTGCATCATATGTCAATATCCCTAAGCTGTCCTTTTTTTCCCTTCTTATTTTTCACCTCAATTTAGCCCCTATAAGGGGTTCCCAACACCATCATTTTTAGGTTAGGATGTTGTGTTCCTGAATAACCAATCATGGATGATTCCTTATTAGATTCAGAGTTATCCAACTTATGTGCTCTCTTAATTCCTCCTATTGAATTTTCATATGTATTTATTCCTCATATGGATGGTTCCCCACCCTGCATTCCTTCCTCATTCTTTGATGACTGATTTAAACCATCATTTTAAACTTCTATTCCTACATTGGTATCTTTCTCTCCATTTATAATAAGTGATTCTGTTATGCTCTTGTATTCTCCGTCTTCTGGAGGTTGAGAATCGTAAGGTTTCCAACTTTTTGTTTTGGTAGTATACACTCTCTTTTCCTTTGTAAGTCCTCGTGCTTTTTTGCAAGATTCCTATAGATGCTTTATTTGGTGACAAAAATGGCACCTAAATGTTGTATTTTCATAGTCCAATCTTTAACTCCATATCAAATCATTGTATTTTAGTATCATTCTTTCTATTAATCCTTTACTTAGATTGATCTCCATACAGATGTGAGCAAAAGTGAAAATACCTTTATGTGTTTGATCAATATCATCTTTTAAAATTTTACCCATAGCATTTTCAATGTCAGTGATTACTGTCAAATGCCAAAAAAAGGAGAGGCTTATTTGGGAGCCGAACCCAAACATGCATTTTGGATAAAACTATATTGTTAAGATCGAATTTTGGAAACCAAGAAATAATAAAGAGTCCTGCTCTTCCCTATAACCATTGTACCTCTTCAAATATTTTTTGATAATCTTCATATTATAAAACTTTACTATAAAGAAACCTTTGCAACAGAAAATAATCTCACACTGTTTGGTCCAATACGTATAAATCCACTGATGCATCTCTTTAGACTAAGGCCAACGGCCATTAAAGTGACATATTATTGCTTTAGATTTAAGAGAATTAAAGAGTTATTTTAGCTGAGGATGTTTTGCCTCCACAATTGGCACATCGTCCACTTTCTCAACCATATAAGGACTTGGTTTGTCAATAGGGAGCGTTGATTGAGCAGGTACCTTGGAGTAGACTGCATCCTTGTAAGAAATTGACTTTAGAAGGTCTTCCAAATCCCAATACACCTCCACATAACCACAACACCAAAAAAAGGAGGAAATATTTATAGATGTTGTAAGCATTCAACTATGCAGAGTCCTCCAATTATTTACCCTCGTAGATGAGGAATTGTTTATCCATAAGATGCCCCACTTTGTGTGAATTAAAAAATTGAGGATTTCAATATTATTCAAAGATTTTGTTGATAGTGTAATGGTCTGCCCCTCAACAATCTTCACCAAAATTTGATGTTTATTAATACCATGGGTATCTGGCTTAGAGGATATGTGTTGACCCTTATGATCATCTTGATTTTTTGTCAAACCATTCCTTACAAAGGAACTATTACGTCATTTTTCAAACACTTTGTATGTTTCCTCCTTTTCATCACTTCCTAAGAGCACATGTTGTCTAGAAGGATCCAATGTCTGATTGTTGATAGTCAGAGCTTCCATTATTGCAATGGCTTGTAAACCTCCAAATCCCCTTCAAGGTACTCATTTGAACCAGGAAATCAAGGTAGGAAGCCAAAATCTCCATGTGGTATTTTTTCAAATAATTTAAATGCATTCTCTTTATTGTGAGCCCTAATAACAAATGTTCTGAGCTCCACCATAGGATGCTCCATTGCACTCAAAGTCATATGCCTATTCTCTATCATTGCCAAGCTCTCTTTTTGCCTAGATATAGTGTCTATCATGGTCAAATCCTCTAGATCAGGGGTCACTCCATATTGTTTCACCAAACTCCTACCTATTCACATTAAGCCTCCATTATCAATATGATGAGATTATGGTGAGAACTCGTGACTTCTATTGGGACTGTGATATCTAAGTGATGTTGATGATACAAATTAATGAAATCTACATCCAATCTATTTAAACTCCCTTCACAGATAACATAAATATATGCAGGATCTCCACATATCTGCATTTTCCCATTTTCATATTTAATTCCAAACTTGGTAGCCACCTGCACTTTATCTCTTGTTCCTTTTGGCACCTTTCCAAAGAGAAGTTCATTAGTTTTAGAACCATAAACATCAAATATGTCAAATAAAGTAATGCCTTTTGATACAACATGGCGTATGAGAGAAATAATTTCATCCTCAGACTTGGGAGACCATTAATGGTAGACATGCCCATACAATCCAATCGCTGTGCTGATACTTCGATTCCTTTATAACCCAACTTGGTTTTTGGCACTGCCATTGTTCTAGAGGATAATTGAGCAAAACTTCATTTTTTTTCTCGTGCAATATTATTTTTTCCTAGATTTATGCTACCAATTTATTCTATCAAATATTCAAACTTGTTTACCAAGAAACACTGATATTTTACCAAGAAGCATTGTTTTCATCAAGAAGCACCATTTTGAGCCCTTTCTATCTATAGTAGTTGGCTCCTTTTAGTAGTGTGGTTGAGATTCAACACCCTCAATGGCCTAACACTACTTCCCTTTTATAGGTTGAGTTTGTTATACAACTTAACTTGGCTTTTATTGTACCATCACTTGAGTTGTGTGATTGAGATTCAATGATCTCAATGGTTGTGTCACAACTTAGCCTTGCACCAAATTAACAACACAATTACCTTCTAGTCTCCTTCTTAAAATCTCTAAGATTTAATTTTAAACCTTTTGTAGCTCTAATGCTTCATAAATAAGCATCTTTACCAAGTAAAAGTATAAAGGGGCAACATGGTTGTATCGACACATAGGTGTACTGCTTCCTTGCTCTCTTTCTTTCTAAATATTTCAATTATTTCAAAATTTATATTATATGCACTAATTTATACTTCTTGGTTATAGGTCGCACACCAGCAAAGCACTCAAAGTGGCTCAAGCAAAGGTAAGGTGTGTTGTACACACTTAAATACACATTTATTTCCTTTAAACCAGTAATTTTATCCTTATGCATTACTTAATTAAAAGGAGGGAATATAGATACTAAAATATGGTTTATATAACATCTCAGTATTGTATACTTGACAAATGCCTATTAGGGCTTTACCTTTCAATTACAGACCTTCCTACTTCTGAAAGGCTTGCATTCACCATCTCACTATGCCTTCAACTGTTTATCTTATGGTCTGACCCTATCATTTATGATGACCAAGATCTCTTGCATAACACAAAAAGCTTAAATCTTGATATATATCCTTCACTGTTAGTTTCAGATCCTTAGCAACTTGAGTGAATTTCATAAGCGACTTGCATTTTGAGTGAATTTCACAATGAAGGCTGAAATAAACATAGAGGATGTTTGAATTGTGAGAAAATAGGGTTGAATGTGTATGAGGGGAATAACAAACCAATAGTTCATAATGACTCAAAGTGATTTCACAGGGACATTTTTAGACATCGTGATAACAAGAATTTCATAAGTAACCATTGGTGCTAGTACAATCCCAAGGATATTTGTTTATGGTCATTTCCTACCTGGGTGTAATAAAGAGTGATCACATCTTAATAAAACATGATTAATATTTGTGATTAAACTTGTGATCACTATAGGAAACATGAGGCATTTAACATATGCAAATAATAATTGTGCAAATAAATTCTTTTACCTTGCAACCACTTTATGACAAGGTTCGACTGATCAAATGCCCTCGCTCCTTTCAGAATATTATGAGATCTATCTCCCTTTCCTCACAAGTTCTGCACTCAAAAAATAAATAAGGAGCCAACAAAAGCATGTGATGGCTCCTCATATAAGCCCTACACCAAATTAACTATGCTTAAAGTTAACAAAAAAACCCAACATGCAAGGGACCAACATGGAAGGCTACATATAAAGGAGACACAAAATCAAGCATGGTCAAGCTTTATTGAACACAAAAGAAACACTTAGCATAAAGAGGAATACTTATCATTGAAATAGATCATAAGACTATTGAGAGAGAACACAAAATCCCTATTCTCAAAATTATAAATGGAAATTAAAAAAAAGTTAAAAAAAAAAACCCCATCATGCAAGCAATTAACATGGAAGGTCACATACAGAGGGGAGTCGATAAACCAGGGAACGAAAGATGAACGTGTAAAAGATTCAACACGAATTATTGCATCTTAAAGCTTCCAACAATATTTTCAAAGCTTTTACTGAGTTTGAAAATGGTAAAGACAATTTAATGTGGTTATAATAGCTATTTTTAAAAAAATCTTTAATTGTATATGGGAATAACTCTATATTAAAATAATGAAAAAATAAGAAAAAAAAATTAATGAATTTGATGGAGATAATTTTCTCCTTTTTTATCTAACAAATATTTAAATTTAACTATAAAATAAATCTTATCATTATCTTCTAACCAATTATTTTTTTCAAAATTTTCATTTTTCAAAATATAATATTTTTTATTTTTAAATAATATAAAAAACTTTAAAATTTGAAAATACAAAATATTTTCCAATACAAATTAATTGGAAGAAGCCATTACAATGGATAGCGGCGCAGCACATACTTAAAAATCAACCCAAGGGTTTGTGAAAATAATACGAGAAGAAAGCGAGTGAGTGACAAGACACAGATATCACTCCGAAAATCTTAGTTTCAATTTAAAACAAAACAAAACCCGCAATAGAAAATCACAGGCTGCCAATCCTCAAAAACTCTTCTCAAAGGCTGCCAATCCTCAAAAGGCTTTTTTGGATTTTTAATTCTTCATATGCAAAATGTTAACGAGAATTATGCAATCCACCCTACAAAAGATCTCGAACGTACCCGCTTACCCGTTAACATTAAGATCACAATGGCTTTTTGAATCTCGCAATTACAGTACAGCAGCAGCGGCGGCAGAATCCACGGAAGACAAGAACAATAATAATTCGGATGTCATTTACACCCCACCCTCTGCCTTTGGTGAATCATTTGCGACAATGCCCTTGACATCATCTACTGGGTCCATCATAGGCAAAAGATTTTACAAAAATGTTACAACAAGGGAAGCAGAAGATGGGATTGGATGGAATGTAATGCTGGATTATCGGACACTCAGAACGCCCTCTAAGAGGCCTCTCAAGTTGCCCACCTTGGCTTTGGCTAAGGCTATCGCTGCCGAATGGGAATATCAGGTACTTTTTAATTTGATAATTGGTAATTAGTTTCCATTTTTTACCGGGTCCAGAACTGATTTATATAAAATCTGGGTCGTAGCCTTAATGTCAGTAGCAAGCTTTGAACCCGGTTCTCTTTGGAAATAGCCTAGACGCTTTCCAACTGCAAAATGTTCTATCAGCTGTTAACAAAACATAATTAGTTGGCCTTGGAGATGTCTTTTGTAAGGAGTCATCTATATAAAGAGCTCTATGTATATACTGTCTTTCATTACTTCGTTTTGATGATGGGTTCAAAGGAGATTTGAAATGTCAATTGTCATTTATCTTGCATGGTTTTTTCCCAGAACTAGTTTTCCTTAACACCATGGATTGTGGAAGCTTAAAGTCATTGATGAATACACCAGTGTATTTTGGGATTTTGATACTAGTTATAAAAACTAGCAATGGCACATGAAAAAGGTGCCATGATAATGCCCAAAGGAGTACTGAGATGTTGTAAATTTGAAATCTATGAAATTTGTTTAATAGACAATATTTAAAAGCTTAAATATTATACTCATCAAACAGGGGATGCCCTGCGGGCCCAGTGCACGTACGGAGGCTCAAAAGATAATGATTCAATCTCGTGTCATTGGTAGAGGGTTTCAGATCAGGGAGAAGCTTTGGGCATTCCGTAAAATCTGTAGAGGATTATAATAAATATATACAGTGCTTTAATGTTTCCTGTTCCTAATATGAACTATATTAGCATTTGAAGAGTAATGTTGGATACATAACCGTCATAATATTTCTTTGAATAGGCAGGTTGACGGTCAACGTACCCCCCTGGACGCCTCAAGGGCTGCAGCATTTTGGGCCGTCTGCAGGCCTGTCTGCTTTCCCTCAGCCTGTGCTAAAATGGGAGCTTTAGGACAGGTTATGGACAACCAACAAGCTATTCAATAACAACTGATTTGGAGTTCCAAGAGTACAAATTGATCGTTCTAATTGATTTGCATGTTTCTGATATTGTTAAATTCCAGAGGGTCTCGTACAATATTATGAAGTAGAAAATTAAAGAGCAAGAATATGAACATTGTGCCTCACACATTAAATGGAAATTTCAAGCTTCTCTCATTCAGGGTTTGATATTTCATTGCTGGGCCTCATAGTTACCATGAGATGTGGGGGTGTGGTGGGGGTGCAGGTACTGGTATGTGGACGGAGATGCCATTCATATCAGGGTACACGAGTAAATGACTAAGGGTACGGTTATATTGTATATAAATATTGTTATCAAAAAATATGGGTACGGGTACGGGTACACGGTCCTTGTCCCTGTATTCGAGTTTACTGGTAACTATGCCGAGCCCTTTTGCAAAATCCTGAAAAAGATTCTTGCTTGTCATTTTGATATTTCACCTCTAAGAAATTTCCTTGTTAAGATTTTTATTCAGTATTCACCTTAGAACAGGCATCCATGCTATTTTCCTCATCATCATCAGAAGGGATCAATAGCATGCAAGTTTTCCCTTCTTTCATTTTGAACTGCAAGCAGTTCATTTCCATGAACCTGCAATGATATCTTCCAAGCCTCCACAGGCTCTCCATTTTCATGAAAATCTGTAAGGAAAAAAAAGGGAATAAATCTGGGTTAGACAAAATTTCCCTCAAAACGAAGCAAATCAACTTCAACAGAAATACAATTCGTGGGCCTTCTGTAGCCTACCAAAATACACAGCCAAGCCATGCATCTTAGAGCATAAGGAACCAAAAAAAGATAAAAAAGAAACAGGGCAAAGAAAAAGAGAGCAAATGCTTTAAAGACAAAGTAAAGTACCTATCCAGGAGAAAGATGCAGTCTTGGAACTGGAAACCTACAGTTGCCCCTGCAACTGATGCTCTACAACGCTGATTTGATCTGGTAGTCAGCATACTGTAAAGAACATGAAAAATGCACTAAAAGCAAGGCACCATGGATCGTAAAACTTGAATCTTTTATCATAAAAATGCAGCCAGAGGTGTGACATGCTCGTAAAAATATTCCTGGCAGTCGATGGCAATCTGGAAAAGAATGAAAAAAAATCTCTGTCGAAGGAACAAAAATGAAGGGAAAAAGAAATCAGATCTACAACCAGGCACTACAAAGGTGCAAAAAGAACTTGCTTGGAAAATTTACAGAGCTTGTTTGCAACAAATCTATTAAACAATTTTAGCACAGGGAAAATCAAAAGCATATAAGCAATCCATTATGGATTGTCAAAATGCTACCATTCCATTATTATATCCACCTGCCTTCCATCAAAGATTGCTATTCAGAGCAACCTTAGAACAGAAGCGGATAACCCGACAAAGATTCATAGGCACAGGCAAAGGCGGAATCTTCATCCACCTACAGTCCAATCTTTATGAAACTTTGTAGATGCAGCCTGAATACATCTTATGATGATGTTCATTAAACACAGAGATCATACTCCCCAACTCCACACACTTCAAGCTCGCAAACTTATCAATTCTGATCACTGTCAAAAAAAGAATACAAAAATTCCATTGGCATATAACCCACTTCAGAAATTCCCATTGTTTTGGTCAGCACCATCATGCCATTAAATTCTGGGTCACTTGGAGGTTTTCGATTACGGCCTTTTCCCATTCCCACTCTTCTTTTTCTGCTCCACCTGCCAGATGCGCCCGCCGCTCTGTTGAAACAGGGGACATAGCAGGTCAGGTTTTTGAGTCCCGGCAATGCCACACACAATCCCCATTAAAAACATGTACAGCTTTGAAAACCAAATTTCGGGCAACAAATTGCATTTCAATTCGCTCTGTTATTTGCTTCTATTGAAAAAAAAGCTCTCAAATTTGATTAAACATTACAATCTACATACAAAAACTGAAATAAAAATACAAAGTGAATAACTGCCAAGGTAAAAAGCATTATCTTTTACACAGTAAGCCTTATCTGAACTGGCAGATTCTGAGCAGTACTGCAGCTGCGACTGCGATTGTAACAAGGACCTGCTTTGCTAACACTCTTTTTGAAAGACCCTGGAAGATAAGCAGGACTATTCTTGTTGATTTGTCAAACAACTTAGCAAACTTATATGATAGTTGGAGCAGATGATAAGATTGCAGGAATATGGCTGTAGAGAACAATTTGTATTTTTGTGTGGGTGAGAGTGACACTTTATCCATAAGAAGAATAATAAGTACCATGGTGGTCTAAAATCTGTAGCATCTAATGCTTTGGGGGCAGCTTTGCTGGTTAGTTAGGTTTGTTGTTGTGTGTTTTTTTTGGTTCGTCTCAAGCCAGGTAAAATGTGTAACACTGGGAAGGAATTAAGTATTGTTGTACAGTGAGTGCTCCTTCCTGACATGGTAGTTACCCTGCATGCATGCATATATAGAATAGAAGACAATCAAGTTGTACAACCAAAAGAAACCCAACCCATAAACACATTTGCACAATTTGATTAGGTGTCTAGGACTTGATTATCTGAGGCAATAAAATTTTCAAAATCATTAATGTTTGTTGTTGTTTGTACAATTTCAGTGTCAGTGTACTGGAGTATGGAGTTTTTTATCTTGTTAGGGACAACATCGAATCTTATTAGTTTAGCTGGTCACTGGTCAGATTAAAAACAAGTGATCACTGGTCATATTAGCTGATTACTGCTTTAAGGAAGAAAAACCATGGACATTTTTTCAACAAGATATGTTTATTACTTTGTGAGATATGAGTTCGAAGCAAGCTTTGTCAGACTTGCTATCACATGAGAGAAAGAGAAGCGATGTATATGCAGTAGGTACAAGTGCACTTGGAGCTTTCCTGATGCAACTAATTTTTGGTGTTTCCATAATTGTAGCTTTGATTTATTATTATTATTGAATACAATATTAAAGTTGTAATGGAGGGTCTTCTCATATCATGAGCCGATGAAAAAACTCTTGAAGATAATGACAATGTACTTTCTGTGGTTACTTTGTTACATGAGAAATAATAATTCAATTTCTGTTGACATCTCTCTGTACATGACTGCAAATTAACCTTCTTCAATGTCAACATCACCCAAGTCTCTTTCAGACATGCATCAATGCAGCTGCAGTCCTCACAGAATATTAAAAAAAAAATTAAGCAAATAAAAAAATCGCTGTAAAAAAGTATGTTAATGAGCCCAAAATGATAGTTTTCATGTAGTTCTCACTCCCATAAAACCAATGAAACAAGCATTGGGCTTTTTTAACTGATTCTCCTCCCCTACTTCCTCTTCAGAAACTAAAGATCTGGGTGCCATGAAGTTGTAGCTATTTCCTAGAGTAGTCGATGCGTTATCTACATAAGGGACCTCCACAACATTTATCTCAGAATTGCTAAATCTGAGAAACCATACTGCAAATCCTGCTGCTTTTGATTATTATTAATTTTACAAAGACTAAACTGGGTCTTATCTAAGAAACGAGACTCGGACTCGGGAAAAACTTGGCAAGCTGAATTTTGACTTGGACTTGGCAACAGTAGTTGGCCAAGACTCAGCAAATTTAAAAAATCATTAAAAATAGCGAATTCTAGGGGGAAAAAACTATGAAAATGCATTCCTTATCAAATAAACTTAAAATACATGCAAAACTAATCAATTACATCTAGCATACATGTGTATACACACAGAAATAAATAATGTGGTACTGAATATTTGAAGTTAACATGCAATTGTAGATAGCATCAGATACATGCTATTTGAAATAGACATGGCAAGATCAAGTTACATTTCTTGACATAGAAATTGAATGAAAAGAACCTTTGTTATGCCAAAGACCTGATAAAGGGAAGAAGCAGGGTAAGTTACAATCTGCAGACTGTTTGAAGCAGAAACAAATTTATTCTTGCATTCTTGTTGTGCATCAAATTACCAAAAGTTTGGAAAATAATGTAATTGTTCAGTTAAAACTAGTAAGGGCTTGGCTGCATCTTGTTACTGGTAAATGTATGCAGCAACGGATTCAAGCCAACTGTTAAGTTGTCTAGTCTCATGGCATGTTTGGAAAGTGATGTTGAATAACAAGAAACAAATTCTTAAGCAAATTGGAACTGTACAAGATGAAAGAGCTTTTCCATTAAATATTTCATGTAGAAGGGAACACAATAACCAAAGTAAGTTGTTATTGATATTGTTCAAACTTCAAACTCTCCTTGATTGTTTTGACCGATGGACACATGCAAAAAAAATGATTATTGGTAAGTTGTAACAAGCTGAAGAATTATAGGATGTCCTTGTAGAAACTTTATATCAAGTCCAGATCTCAAATGATGTATCTTGCTTTGGATTGATGTGCACAGTAACCAATCACTTGATTTAATATCACAAGTTATATCAGAAGCAATCAGAAAACAGGTCTGGATCATGTAAGACATTACAAAGATTTCATTAAAGCCAAATAAAGGCTTATCTTGAGAAGCAAACAATACTTTGTGACATGTTAATTGTTCCAAAAGCTTTTACAAAATGAAGGTAAAGAATTTGTGGGTTCTTATGGAGACTGATCATAAACACATATTCCAAAATATCAGTTATCTGTGTCATTTTAAAAAAAATATTGGAGGTTGTTTAAAATCTTGGAAAAAAACAAAACAAAAAAACACAATCGCAGAGTCGAGGCACAGGACTCATGCGTCTGCCAGACATGCAAGCCTGGGCAGACTCACCAGAATTGGCAAAGGACTCGGCGATTCCTCGGCAATTCTGACTTGGAGTTGGATTGGCGAGTCCTTGCCAGGACTCGCCGAGTTTCATAACTATGGCCATAACCACACATGAAAATGATCTCTTGGCACCTTGCTGCAAGAAGCTGACTATAACACAAGAGTCTGTGGTCACCTGGCTAGGAGAAGATGATTCTCCTATTTCCATCTCTGAGGCGAAGGCATCATAATTTTTTTCCAGATCGAAGGCATGATAGTTATCCAAATTTCAGGCTAACATATCCACACCCTTCAATTACAGTCACATACAAAAAATCAGAAATATCAGAAATTCAAGACAAATGCAGAGACCAAGCAGTGAAACACTCATCACAACCATTGGGTATTTTCTAATCTGGTCATTGTGCACACAATCTAACCAATTGCATCACGATGATCTCATTTACAGAGACATTTGAGACAAAACCGATCAATTCAATTTCATCAAATGGATGTCAAATCACATATATATATAAAATTTGATAACACAGAATTCAAGCAATGGAACAAGAGGTATGACAACCGTTCTTTTAAAATAGCATATCATAAGATCACAACAACAATTCATTTCTCAACATAATTGCAGAATTTCACCGTCGTCTTGCTTAACAATGAGATAACATGAATCAAGAAAGGAGGGGTCAGAGTTGACATAAAGTATAAAACATCAGATTTAACAATGAAGCGACTGAGACACAAAGATGGCAGATGGAGATGAGCAAAAATAACAGAATCCCATGTACGTTGAACTCAGAAGCAAATGGATAGAAAGAAAAATGCATGCAAGGTGTTTTTAGCATAGTTACCAAGTTCAGAAATCTGATTTTGTTCGGGAGGGCAAAAAAATCTGAAATCCAGAATTCTTGAAAAAGTTCAGAAAAATCTGATCCGGAATATAAACAGATATACATGTGATCATAGTTTTATAAATATGCAAAATTACAAATAAAATGAAAAACATTAATAAAATAATATAAAATGTTAAGTATTATATCATATTTATGGTTTCCGGGCTTTTTTTGCGCATAAAACTTAAAAAAAAAAACGAAAAAAACCAATTTTTTGAAAAAAACATGGCTGACCCCGACGAACTAATTCAGGCCAGCCAAAAAATCTGGATCTGGCCGCATTTTGTCTAGATCCGGCTAGATTTGTTAACTATGGTTTTTAGGTACATATTCAAACCAATTCCACTGGTTGGTTTCATCTACAAAAGCATGTGAGGAAAAAACCAATCCGTGCATTTTCATCAAATGAATGTTAAATCACATGAACACAATTTAAAACAAATAACCATTGTCTCTTTTTTAAACTGAGGTTTAGGCACAATCCAATCAGTTCCACCAAATGGGTTTTAATTCCAAATAGATTTGAGAAAAAACCAAGCACTTAAACCAAGAAAAACATGTAATACAGCAACACCAAATTTCTGAATTGCTTAGCATTGAATCCTTTATCAAACAATCTCTACAACATAATCTCAATTTCCAATTAAGGGCAACAAAGGCATTTTAATTTTTACCTTAAAAACAACCACTGGCCATGGGTTCAAAACCCGAAGTAGTCAATCTGGACCTCAAGCTTAGATACTTACCGATTTTTCACACCCAATATTGTTGTCAAATGCAAAAACAATACTTACAATCCCACTGGCCATAGGTTCAAAATCCCATGGCCCTGAAATCCATCTCCCATTGTTCTTAAATGCGATGGCTTAGTTGACAAATAGTTCAAATCATAGTTTAAAAACTCATACTCAGCAATTCCCTGGCAACCCAAAATTTTGACTTAAACTCTAGACTCGGCAATTACTCGGCAACTTTATTGCTACTTAAAAAAATATCTAAATTCATAAAATAAACTTAAATAACCTGTAAAACAGTAAAACACTGTTGAATTACATCCATTGGGCATAGGAGAAATAAAAATAGCACCTTCTGTCTGCGTACAAAGTACAAACTTTATCACAGCATTTTTGTTAAAAAACAACATTTTATTTATGCATGTTGTTATTATGCAGCAATTGCGAGTTTTCCTCACCAGTTTTTTTCGATAAAAATGTTTTTTTTGCTGCGGGACTATTATATTCTTCCTTGAGTTGTGTCGACACATGATTCTCGCGAGTTTTAGTGAGTCACTGAGAGTTATTACTCATTGAAACTCGCGAGTATCCTATGTTGACTTGGCTCATGAGTCACAGGTCAATAAATTGTTTTCAAAACAAGCAGTGATTAATCGTGAGTACTTGGTGAGTTTCACAGAGTTTTAATACCATTGTTCAATATTTTGTACACTTTTAGATATCATCTTTGGGGTTAACTGTGTGTGGTATTTAATACTGCAGTCATTCCTTCAACAACCCATTTCTCATGAGTAGTCATTTCTTCTATGACCTTCAATGATAAGAAATTTGGGCATCCTTCTTTTAAGCTTGCACGATCTCAACTTGTATTAACAGAGGCATTTTGATTTCTACACCTAAAAGGAAAAAACTTTTTTTTTCTCAAAACCATTTTTTAGCTACAAAGCCTACTACTATTGATTTCCCTTGAAATCAGTTATCTCCCATTGTTTTGAATTGCAACGCTTATAAGAGAAAAAGTTATTTTGAATTGAAATGCTTAAAATAGAAACAGTTAAAACAAATTGTACGTTAGGGTTTTTATGTTTTCATAGTCCATGTTATGTGCAAATTGAATTTTTGGAAAAATTGTATGATATAACTTTTGATTTAAAAAAGGTTTCTTGGATCACATCCTGTGATCCATTTGTTGACGTTGTGGATTGCACCCTCAACATGAAGCTGAGCTCCTGTCTTCCACGCGACACAATGGAGACTCCCCTCTTGCTGTGGGTCTGACAAAGTTGAGGGGAGAATCTCTAGATAAGGGCTAGCTCCCTTTGATGCATCTCTGAGGTCCTAGATTTCCTACTGCTAATATTGGGGAGGTGAAAAGGGAGAAGGATTACTGAAAATAGAACCTACACGAAACGGTGATGCACAAAAAATGGTTGATCTACTTAGCTTGAACATACACTTTCCACCAAGAACAAGCTGATATACACTTCATTTAATACGAGAAATTTTTCTGCATCAGTGAGCTAGGGGTCATCTGGAGATACGGGGAGGAAGAACTACCAGAGGTATTCTAAGACACACTATGGCAGCCTGTTCACATGCGCCTATATTCTGCTGTGGACACTTCCGGCTAACCTGCAAAAGAAGAACTCACAATACACTAGACATGCTGGAATCATTCTGTGAAAGCATGAAGGAAAATGACTTAACACAAGACAAAGCCATAGACATATGCAAAAGTGCAAGCTCAAATGGAGGCAAAAATGCTTCTTTTTGATTCAAGGTAAATTTTGGCAGAGCTCCACCTTACAAGTTGAGAGATCCCCTTTCTCAAATGAGAAATTACAATATATAGCCTTTAGGAAAAGACTTTGGCGCTTTCTGAAAAATAAATGACCCATGCTGCGTTGAATGCCTTGGAAAGAGGAAGTCGCTGATGCTGATATCATCCTTCTAGAAACGGCCTGACATAACCATGCTGTAGATATCCCCAGTCTTGATTTTAGCGCTTAAAACGTATTAAACGCTACTTGTGAAAGCATGGGCCGCGCCCTTTTGACTGCAAACAAGACCGCTTCTTAAAGAGATTCACGCGGTTGTCTGCTCATTAATGCAAAATGAGAAAAAAACAGGTCGCTTCATTCATTGTTTGCGCTCCTTGATGACCACTTGGCGGAGACTGTTTCAACCGTTGGAATAACTCTCCTGCTGACGCCTCTCTTTTGCCACCTGGGCTGTTTTCGTCTTTCCTTGTTATTTTTGTCTCTTTCTGGCTTTGTCTTTTCCTGGCATTGTCCTTTCCTGGCTTTATGAGCATTCGGGGCTATCTTCTTGGCGGGTTGCTGAGTTCACTTGCGGCCTGTCCTTAAGCATTTCAAAATCAACGGCTAGTTCACCGCCTTAAATTTGACGTCTGCGCGCCCGTCACTGGGCGTTTGAACCTCCAACGGCTAGTTCTCCATGCTCAATTTTGACATCTTCGGGCCCACACCCCCTTTGGCAATTTCTTCGGACTTTCTTTCCTTGGACTTTCTGTTCCTCGGACTTTTTGCCGAAGTGTTCCCTCTCTTTTTTGTTTGTCCAGACCTTTGTCTTTTAACCCTCCTGAAGGGAAGGCGTCCCTTCGGGCTTGGAGAAAGGTCCCTTCATGGTTGCCAAGAGTCCCCCGCAAGGGCACCTTCCCTTCGGAGTCCTTCGGTTGGGATTTCTTGGTCCTCAAATCTTTCTCACTGAGAGTCCCCCGCAAGGGCACCTTCCCTTCGGAGTCCTTCGATTGGGATTTCTTGGTCCTCAAATCCTTCGAACAAAATGTCCGAAGGAAATCTTCCCTTCATATTTTGTTGCTTGTTTCTTTCGGCGAGCTTTTCCTTCGGGCAAATTCCTTCAGACAAAAAGTCCGAAGGAATTCATATTTTGTCGCTTGTTTCTTTCGGCGGGCTTTTCCTTCGGGCAAATTCCTTTGGACAAAAAGTCCGAAGGAATTCCTTCGGACTTTTTGTCCGAAGGAATTTGCCTTGCCATTTTTTGCGGATTTTCCTTTCGAAAGGACAGTCTTTTGTTTGGCCCGTTGCCTTGTGAATTTCTTCGGACAAAATGTCCGAAGGAATTCCTTCGAGCATTTTGTCCGAAGAAATTCAACTTTTGTCTTTGCCTATCTTTTTTTCCTTGTTCACTTCATGGCCGAAGAAATCCTTTGCTATTTCCTTATGAATTTCCTTCAGACAGAAAGTCCGAAGGAATTCTTTGCCTTGGTCTTTCTTTTTGAAGGAGCTTACCTTTTTCTGCCCGAAACTGCTCTCCGCAACCTGCTAGAATGGTCTAGTTTGTGCCTAACTGCCCTCCGCAAGGGTACTTGTCCTTCGGGCTTCGTAAAACCCTTTTGAACCTCCCGATTGAACCTGAACTTGAACCCTTTTCCAGAGTTCAAAGGTTCAATGGTTCAATGGTTCATCACTGTGTCGTGCAAGGAGTCGCGTTCATTCAATGGACCGCTTGAACCAAACCTCTTGAACTGAACAACTTGAACTGACCGATTGAACCAACCGATTGAACCAAATGATTGAACCAACAATGGTTCAACGGTTCAACATTGTTTAAGCTCAAAGTTCAAAGCTCTTGGAAAGATCAGGGCGTTGAACCCCGACGTTGAACCACTTTTTTCAACCTTAAGGAAAAGTGTCTTGAACATTTTCGGTCTCTTTCCTTGTGCATTTCTTCGGACAAAATGTCCAAAGAGCTTTGTAAGAGCCTTGCATTCTTTGAACTGGTTTATCCTTTTGTTGAAAGACTTGTGCAACCTGAAATTTGAATTGGCTCAGAACAACAGGGGAAGAAGAAGACTGATTTTGCCTTGCAGGACCAAAATGGTCAACAAATTGGCGATTCTCAAGGGAAGCATGCCTGCTATGCTTAGAAACCAGTAGCCTTAAAGTTCATTGGGCATGGAGTCAAAATGCAACTTGAAAAAAGTTAGCAACAGCCTTGAGATATCCAAGAATCAATCATGAAGCTTTTACCCCAAACACAAAGGAAAACACACACAACAAAGGCTAAAAACACTACCTGTGCAAACAACACTTAGGGAAAACAGAGAAAGAAAAACTGAAAGCAAACTACTATGCACAACTAACCAGGTATATTTGCCTCCCTCTTGGATCAAAGGGAAAACTTTTTAAGTCTCCTTCATGGTAAGAAAACTTATGATGCCAGACAAGTGGCTGAATGGAATGGAGATTTGGTGACTTGCTCTTCTTGCCTGCCACCTTTGATTGACTCGTATCCAAATGAATTGGGGGCAAACATGCTTCCAACATATATGTATTCATCTTGTTCTTGGAAGATTGCCTCCTGCTGGTTCTTCACGCTGGTGTGTTTCACCAAGAAATCGATGGCTGCTAGCTCATCACCATAAGCCCTTTGATATGCATAGTCCCTTTGACATGCGTCATGGTTGACTCGTTCCCTTTTGCTTCATTGAAGACCCTGTCAAACTGATCCTTTACGTCATCATGGCTTTCTTGAAGAAGGGTGACTGTTGTGATGTCTGAAATGAAATCACAAACTGATTGCTCATCCCACAGAACATCACCTTCTTGTTCAAGTCTCTCTTCTTCAAAGCTTTCCTCAAGATAGACAGGCCTCTCCTTTTCCTGCTCAAAGACCAGAGTCTTTAGTTGTTCCCAGACATGCTCCTGATCCTCTTCCAAGTCGGGTTCCATGGCATGATCATCTTCCTTATCAAAGCAACAAGGAAGTTCATCAAGCAAGGGAGGAGAGTGCTCACCATGCTTACTTTCCTCTTCATATTGCTGGAACATCTGCATGTATGCATGACCTGTGTCTTCTCCATTGTTGATGATGTCTTCAAAGGGAGCATCCATGATGATTTCTTCATTGTCACTCATGATAGCCTCTTGGGCAGCTGCAAATTGGATCCTCTCTTCTTCACTTGCCTCTTTCAAAACAAGTTACCCCTTGAGAAGGGATGAAGTGGAAGGCTGATGGACAAACTCATGTGGAAGAGGAGGCAATCCTTGAGCTAGAATCGAATGATTCTCCTCCTTCCATTTGGCCAACACTTCATCTATATCAGATGTGGCTTGATAGCTGTCTTGGAGAGGTGTAGATGGTGTGTGTTCAGACATGAAATCTGCTGTTTGGTCTAAACTATCCATCACACGTTGGTTGAGGGATCTCATTTTGGTCTCCAACTCTGCAATTTTCCTGGCTATATTTTCTTGGAAGAGCCTTTCTTGGAGCTCATAGGAATCATCATGGAAATGGGGAGTGCATGAAGGCTGCCATGGAGTACAAGAAACTTCTTGAAGAAGGGTGGGAGGGACTTGAGAAGGACTAGCCTTATTTTGTACCTCACACTCTCGAACAATGTCTTTCTCCTCCTTGCTGCTCCATGACTCAACTACTTTACTCCAGCTCATGATATTAGGACTAAAAATCTCCTTTTGGGGTGATGGGGTTGCAATGTGAGAGGGTAGTGAGGGTTTGGATTCCACTTCCCTTGCTTTCGACATTGACTGCTGCATTTGAAATTTGCCAATTCAATTTGCTTATTAAGATTGGCCTTAAACACAAGGTTTACTGTTTCAAAACTCTCCTCAACATGATTGGGGAAAGGACTTGGACAGGCTTGACTTGGCTCATGAGCAGGAACTGCGTATGGCTGATATGAAACTTGGGGCAGCGGGTATGCATGTTGATAGACTTGGTGAGGCTGCCTCTCATGAATACTCAGCTTCTCTTCCAATGATGCAATCAAACCACTCACATCCAACATCTCATTTGTAAGCCTTTGCCAATTGGCTCTTTCAATAAGAGTCCATTCACTCTTAACCAGATTTAATGCATTTCTCACTTGATGGATGAAATGATTTGGAATTTCTTGGCCACATCCCCTTCTAGTGTCAAGCTCCACGACATACTTTTCATATCCCAGCAATGCTTGTTTGAAGGTGGAAATGGGTTGATTGGCAAAATGATTAGATTGAGTAGGAGAAGTAACGCATTGAGAAGAATGGGCATAAGACTGATATAGCTCATGACAGGGCTGAGATTGGTCATATTGGACTTGATAAGGATCAACACAAGGCTGGTAAGGATCATAGCCAGGCTGGCCAAGGACTTGCTCAAACTGAGGAGGAAGAGGCAAAGCCCGCAATGTTTCACTAACCTGCAAAGGGCAAAACTCATAACCATATGCATCCTTGTTGCTTAGGGTGATTCCATGAACAACCTGAGCTTGATCAAAACTATATGAACACAAGACCCATGGTTCTGAGCAATGGAATTATACATACCAAAACACGATTTTTTGATGGCACCAGGACTGCTTAACCAGCTGATTCAACTCGGAGTTGCCATTGGTGTTGATGAAAAAACCTCCAAAGGCTGGTTGGTTGAAGAACACACCAAAATTCTTCAACTCTTTGGACAAAACTTGTCCCACAATCCCCTGATTAAAGGTCAGATGCTGGATTAGTGGTTCGTTCTTGTTGTAACAGGACCAACACCAATCCTGAAACTTTTTTGAGTGTTAAAACATGGTCCCACTGGGCGTGCCAAAAATTGTTGACGCTGTGGATTGCACCCTCGACAAGAGGCTGAGCCCTTGTCTTTCATGCGACATAATGGAGACTCCCTTCTTGTTGTGGGTCTGACAAAGTTGAGGGGAGAATCTCTAGATAAGGGCTAGCTTTCTTTGATGCATCTCTGAGGTCCTGGATTTCCTACTGCTAATACTGGGGGGGTGAAAAGAGAGAAGGATTATTGAAAACAGAACCTAAACTAAATGGTGATGCACCAAAAATGGTTGATCTACTTAGCTTGAATATACACTTTCCACCAAGAACACGCTGATATACACTTCATTTAATACGAGAGATTCTTTTGCATGAGTGAGCTAGGGGTCCTCTGGAGATACGAGGAGGAAGAACTACCAGAGGTGTTCTAAGACACACTATGGCAGCCTGTTCATATGTGCCTATACTCTGCTGTGGACACCTCTGGCTAACTTGCAAAAGAACTCACAATACACTAGACACGCTGGAATCATTCTGTGAAAGCATGAAGGAAAATGACTTAACACAAGACAAAGCCATAGACATATACAAAAGTGCAAGCTCAAATGGAGGCAAAAATGCTTCTTTTTGATTCAAGGTAAATTTTGGCAGAGCTCCGCCTTACAAGCTGAGAGATCCCTTTTCTCAAATGAGAAATTACAATATATAGCCTTTAGGAAAAGACTTTGGCGCTTTTTGAAAAATAAATGACCCATGCTACGTTGAATGCCTTGGGAAGAGGAAGTCGCTGATGCTGATATCATCCTTCTAGAAACGGCCTGACAGAACCATGCTGTACATAACCCCAGTCTTGACTTTAGTGCTTAAAACATATTAAACGCTACTTATGAAAGCATGGGCCGCGCCCTTTTGTCTGCAAACAAGACCGCTTCTTAAAGAGATTCACGCGGTTGTCTACTCATTAATGCAAAATGAGAAAAAAATAGGCCGCGTCATTCACTGTTTGCGCTCCTTGATGACCACTTGGCAGAGACTGTTTCAACCGCTGGAATAACTCTCTTGCCGATGCCTCTCTTTTGCCACCTGGGTTGTTCCCGTCTTTCCTTGTTATTTTTGTCTCTTCCTGGCTTTGTCCTTTCCTGGCTTTGTGAGCACTCGGGGCTATCTTCTCGGCGGGTCGCTGAGTTCACTTGCGGCCTGTCCTTAAGCATTTCAAAATCAATGACTATTTCACTGCCTTAAATTTGATGTCTGCGCGCCTGTCACTGGGCGTTTGAACCTCCAACGGCTAGTTTGCCATGCTCAATTTTGACGTCTTGGGGCCCGTCACCCCCTTTGGCAATTTCTTTGGACTTTCTTTCCTTGGACTTTTTGCCGAAGTGTTCCCTCTCTTCTTTGTTTGTCCGGGCCTTTGTCTTTTAACCCTCCCGAAGGGAAGGTGTCCCTTCGGGCTTGGAGAAAGGTCCCTTCACGGTCGTCGAGAGTCCCCCGCAAGGGCACCTTCCCTTCGGGGTCCTTCGGTCGAGATTTCTTGGTCCTCAAATCCTTCGAACATTTTGTCCGAAGGAAATCTTCCCTTCATATTTTGTCGCTTGTTTCTTTCGGCGGGCTTTTCCTTCGGGGCAAATTCCTTCGGACTTTTTGTCCGAAGGAATTTGCCTTGCCATTTTCCACAAATTTTCCTTTCAAAAGGACAGTCTTTTGTTTGGCCCGTTGCCTTGTGAATTCCTTCGGACAAATTCCTTCGGGCATTTTGCTCGAAGAAATTCAACTTTTGTCTTTGCCTATCTTTCTTTTTTGCCTTGTTCACTTCATGGATTTTCTTCGGACATTTTGTTCGAAGAAATCCTTTGCTATTTCCTTACGAATTTCCTTTGGACAGAAAGTCCAAAGGAATTCTTTGCCTTGGTCTTTCTTTTTGAAGGAGCTTACATTTTTCTGCCTTCCGCAAGGGCACCTTTGGGTCCGGAACTGCCCTCCGCAGCCTGCTAGAATGGTCCAGTTTGTGCCTAACTGCCCTCCGCAAGGGTGCCCTCTGCAAGGGTACCTGTCTTTCGGGCTTCGTAAAACCCTTTTGAAACTCCCGATTGAACCTGAACCTGAACCCTTTTTCGGAGTTCAAAGGTTCAACGGTTCAATGGTTCATCACTGTGTCTTGCAAGGAGTCGCGTTCATTCAATTGACCGCTTGAACCAAACTACTTGAACCGAACAACTTGAACAGACCGATTGAACCAAATGATTGAACCAACCGATTGAACCAAATGATTGAACCAACAATGGTTCAACGGTTCAACATTGTTTAAGTTCAAAGTTCAAAGCTCTTGGAAAGATCAGGGCGTTGAACCCCGACGTTGAACCACTTTTTCCAACCTTAAGGAAAAGTGTCTTGAACATTTTCGGTCTCTTTCCTTGTGCATTTCTTCGGACAAAATGTCCGAAGAGCTTTGTAAGAGCCTTGCATTCTTTGAACTGGTTCATCCTTTTGCTGAAAGACTTGTGCAACGCGAAATTTGAACTGGCTCAGAATAGCAGGGGAAGGAGATTGATTTGGCTTGCAGGACCAAAATGGTCAACACCATCATTAGGAAGAAAACATATGTTAGAACAACAAACCTGAGTTTCTTATATAGATAACGCTGGTGAAATACATTGATGTCCAACAAATCGCATTAGGAGTATTAAATGTAAAAATAGCCATTTACAATTTTTTTTATAGATTATTATAACTAGTTACCTTTAATCAATGTAAAAGCATTCGTTCACAATTTTTATTAAATATTGTTGCCACCTACCCTTACTCATTGAATGATCACCCACTAATGTGATGGTTCTTTTAATTTATTAATGATGGGCTTCCACACATGACTCAACCCTCAACCATCATCCCTATTCAAATTATGCTTACCTATCTCAATAGATTCAACAAATTTGCGCTTGTGATAATGAATTTCTACGAAAAGAACCCAGTTGTCTTCAATGCGAATGGAATGCTTAGTTTTGCAAGAGTGCTCGGGCAAAGCCAACTTATATTTCTTCTCCAGTCATATATCTGCAACGTGTTCTTTAATACTCGTTCAGATGGACCTCCCCATTTCCCTGATGTAAGGGACACCACACAAGCACTCAATTTTATAAACACCACTTTTTAAACTTGGCTCCAAATGGTCCTTAGCCGACTTTACAAATTTCCTTAACTTGTTTTTAGATAAGAAAGTGGTCTTAGTATTTTGGCATCTTAGGATTTTTGAAATCCTATGGGACACCCCTTTGATGTAAATTAAGAAAGCCACTGGGACACCCTTTGTTGCTTGTTGTGACTATATCTTCTCTGTTTAAGAGCCCTAGCATTTCTGCTTTACCTTGTATCCATTCCTCATAAAGACCCTTTTTATTGCTTAATTTCATGTTCCAAGTTGTCCTCATCACAAATCCTAAAAGGCCTAGTAGCCAATGTCTTTTACACCCTTGCTTTTTGTGCCGAGTGATGGTGTGAAGAAGCATCCAAATAGAGGTTTGTGTGGGGTACTTTTTCTGAATACCTTTCGAGCCAAAGAGCCATCCTCTTTACAAGAAAGGAGGACATCTAAGAAGGGTAGGCTACCTTCTTTCTTAACCTCCTTGGTGAATTTTATACTTTCAATTAATCTTGCACAATGCCAATTTTTAATGCAATACAACAATGGTAGCATTTTCATGAAGGAAAATCCCAAATCAAAACCATATTAAACCCTAAAAATTATTGTTCTGAATTGCGATGCTTAAAAGAGAAAAAGTTAAAACAAACTATACATTCTTCATTTAATCTTGCACAATGCCGATTTCCAATGCATCATGAAAACCCTAAATCAAAACCATATTAAAGCCTGAAAATTAAAGTCCAAGACACCAGTTTGAGAACGAAAAGTCTCTCCATGCAATAATTTGATGTCTTTGGAAACAAAGGGCACAACAATTTCCTCAAACATCACCACATCCCTCGTATGCTCCTCATCCGCCTCAATGAGCCTTGAATCAGCAATTCCCTTACAGTATGACAACCTAATATCTGACATGACATCAAATGCTCAGCCTAGTGCCGGAACAGAATCCAAAGTCATATTCAAAGCCATGGCAGCACCAAACCATTATTTCAAACCCTGAAAATCTCATGTGGGTGCCAAAACTTTTGATGTGGGTGCCCAAAAATATCATTGGGTGCTCAAGACTTTCTTATGTGTGCTTAGGATTTTCATTGGATGCTCAAAATATTCATGTGGGTGCATTCACAAAATGATGTTTTTCATATGGGTGTGACATAAAAGTACCATAATGGAATCTTTTTAAAGTTTTCCATCAATTCTTGCAAGTGCACTCCATAGACCTGCACGGGCCTCTCTCAAGATTTCACAATTTGGGTTCCATTCAAACCAATTCAATTTTATTAAAAGTTCTTGAAATCTGATTTTTCATTTTATTGAGCCTATGAGCCTGAAATCACCACAAATCCAGCTGAAATGCCTACCTAGGGCTTCCTACAGACACCCACAAATAATCTTGACTGGACATTTCCAAGTGTTGGGAAGAAAGACCTAGATGTTATAGCACAACAGAGACCGTAAGCAATGGTTGATGCAGGGGAGAAGCCAGATCTTCCAAAGTAACTACGTTGGCTTTACCTAAAATAATCCATGTACATAATTAGTGATGGAAGATGCTGAACCAAAAAAATTGACAACAGACTACAAATTCGTGGAAATACAACCTTCAATGTATGAATTTGGCTTGTCCAAGACATTTGTAGTGCAGGAAACTGAAACAACACAGGAAGATTTAGAAATTTGACTGATCTTGTTTTTGTGCTATTTCTTTATTGCACTTCCTTTGAACCTTGTGCCTTTGAAGCCGAACCCTCAATCTACCCTGATTTTGGTTTGTCTTTTTAAAAATAAGCAATTTCTAACTTCGATTAGGCACTATGACAATTTATATTTTATAAACCCTCCAAATATTATTGCAATAAATTTTCATGTATAAAAGTTAAAACCGTAAAAAAATAACTACAACAACTTTTCCTTATTAAAACCACTAAAAAACTTCAGAAATAACTTAGATTTACCATTATCTTTACCAAAACAACTTCCATGGCAAGAATCCATGCTGGCTTTCGTCTGTGTGTCAAAGTTACAAATGAAAACCATTGAATTGAATTTTTGAAGGACAAATTAGCTTTCTTCAAAGAATTGTCGATCCTTTCTTGAGTGCCGTCTCAGTCTTTGACTGTGTACAGCTACATATGATACGGTAATTTCATTGAACAAAGCCATGCGAACTTGTACATATGCGCATGCTAAAGTATCTGTCCGAGTCATTTGCTTCCCATCACCAACAAGCAATCAACTTAGCTATTAAACGATGTTTAATTTATTATTATTTTCCATTTTAGAGTGCCAAAATTCCAATCTGCTTTAATTTTATCATGAAATCTATTGACACGTGTCAATGTTTTATTGGACATAGACCAATGATGACAAATGGCAGTATAATATTCGCTGTTTCAATAAAATATGATTTTTTTTTGGTACCATTCCTACATCCAGTCCATATTCTCACGGGGAAACGCCTTCGGCATAATTAGTTTTCAAACATTAACTTTAATTCCAAACAAGCATGGCACAACCATAAAACTAATTAGTTCACTTATACAAATATCTATAAAAAATAGCAAAGAGCCATACATAAACTGAAGTTTGATGTCCTTAGGGGTATGGTGGAGTGGTAAGTTGGGGCACTTATTGCTTAGAGTCCAAGGTTCCAAATCTGTAGGCATGCCCCCGGCCAGCTTACACTCGTGCTGTTTAATTCAAGTCGCTGTAAATTCTATAGTAATATGAATATTTGGGTGGTTGCACAACAGCCCACTATTCTATGTAATTGCTGGAATGTAACGAAGCAATTCCAATGGAAACTAAAGTTTGATATCTTTTACATATAGGTTGGCAGTCTCAATGTTTTGGTTCATACTTGATCCCTTTGGGTCCTTTTGTAATCTAGCTTTATGTGGCAGAGTCAATATCAGAACTAGCCCAAATCCATATAAACTGGACTCTTATGTCATGATTACAAATAAGGCTTAGACCACTGTGATACGGAAAAAAATGTTTTATTTATAAATTCTGCGTGGGACTGGCATTTATACAAATACTTATCTAATAGAGCATAGACCTATATATAAACTCAAGTTTGATGTTTTTTACTTATAAGTTGGAACACTCAATGCTTTTGTTCATTAGTTGGGCCCTTTTGGTCCTCCTTTTGTGATCTATAGCTTTATGTGGCAGAGTCAATATTAAAACTCGCCGAGGACTAGAGTGGATATTAAAACTAGCCCAGACCCCTATAAACTGGAGTATGATGGTTTGATAATTTTTTTTGTCAGTAAGTGGTATTCATTTTTTTAGTTCATTTGTTGGTCCTTTTTTCCTTCTTTTGTTATCGATAGCTTTATGTGGTAGAGTTAATACGAAAACTAGCCCAAATCCTTATAAACTGGAGTCTGATGGTCTGATGTATATTTTTTGTTGATAGGTGGTAATTCTAATGTTTTTGTTCATTTGATGGTCCCTTTGGTCACACTTCTAATGTTTTTTCTCATATATATGTATAAATATACACAGATTGCCAGGAGGTGGTACTTCCAATGGTTTTGTTCCAATGCCTATGATAGCATTTATTGAGCTCTTCAAACCCTTCATTCATCATCTGGCTTTCTGTTCCCGAGTCGATATCATGCACTGTCTTTATTACAGACCTTAGGATTATGGAAGTTTAACCACTCACATAAATTCTAAGACAAACAGGCTCTTATTCTACTCTGTGTCTTTTTTATAGCTTAAACTGGGTGATGTGTTACCATCATCCTTCTATCTAGTACTAACATCACTTAGAGGTGCTTGTGTACTTTGTGGGTTCCCTTGGCTTGTGATTATTTCCAATGCACATAAGAAAAGGGTCATGAAAGCAACAACTACTCATGAAAATTTGTTATCAAAGAGATGAAGTAATATACACAGTTAAGAATCCCACAAAAGTAAAAATATCTAATTAAAATTGACCGTAGAAGCTTCAACTGATCCATATGAATTGTCATATTTTCCATGATTTATGCACAAAAAGTAAGAGGAGGGAGTAAATCAAAATAAGTAATAGTAAAGCTTAAGGTCTGTGTGATGAACTGATCTAACTTTAGGTTTGCGATCACAGATCATTACAATTTACGAACAACAAATATCGAACCATCTATATGGTTATGGGGCAGTTATAAATAAAGTTGTGATCTATTATCCAATGATTAATGAATATGCACCATACGAGGGCTGCATGCACTTTGTCAAAATTGGAAATCAGTGAAACTACAAGAATGTCCTACAAATGCTATAATTGCATTGGCCATGGTGTTCAAGCAATATAAATTTATATTCAAAATGTCTGTCACTATGCCAATTGTGTCTTTGATTCAAATTTTGGTAATTTCAATTGATTTGATGCACACGAATTAGGAAGTAGCAAGTTCATTTGCCTTGCTGTTTAATATTTATTCTATGAGTTCAAGAATTTCACAGGATAAAAGTATTGTGATTCACTTAAGATATTTATGTTCTTTGTCAGCTAAAAGATGGAATAAGGCCCTTCACAATGCCACTGATGAGGCTCTCCTGTACAGCCCTGGAAAGGGTTCCACTGACTCGTGAGAAGATAATTCAAAATATGCTGAATCGCTTTCACACAGATCTTGTTTTCTGCCGTCCTCCTGAGGACAGTGATTTGACCAGTGATGTTCACGGTTTGTGTTTTACATAATCGATGCAAGCTGTCTTTTTCTTTCCTTTTCACTTTCTGATAAGAAAGGCCTTCCAAATTAAGATAAATGTTTACTAATTAATTTCAGCACAGTCACTTACTTTCATGTTTGAGAGCCCAGACCTTAAGTGATGGTTAATAATGTCTAGTGTGTATGGCATTTTATACTTGAAAAAACAAGACACTTGTGCATTTAGTTAATGTAAGCCTACAGTTATGGCCTATATACAGTTGTTTACTAATGGGCAGACTTTATGATTAATTCTGTTGGCTTGTTTTTTTAATTGTATGATACTTATAAATGTCTTTGTTGTTGTCTGGTCTATCACATGCATGGTTGGTTCTTTTATTGGTTTTTGATGCAGGAGTGTCTGGGTGTGAAAGGAATGTCGGGAACAAACTCTTATTCCAGAAACCATGTCAGACAAGAGGAAGACCCAAGAACTCTGCATGTAAAGCCATATACAAGTACTTAGAATGAAAGATTTCACTAATAAATATAAATGTAGAACTGTGCAAACAACATAATGTTGCACAACACCACCAAGGATTAAGGGGGGATCCTTTGTTCTCCTAAATGACTACATTTCTACCAACTCAGCTTTACAATTTGCTTCAAGTTTAATTGATTGATCAATTTACCTATAAAGGACACAAAGGTTGCTTATATATGAAGAATAACGGGTGAGCGGGAGATGATTGATGGAATAGAAGGTGGAAACATTCTCTAGGTACAGCTAACCCTTCTCACACGTGTGGATAACTACCACAACAAATGCAGACATTAACAATATTGTGCATATAATACATCACACTTTGATAACAAAATTACCTAAGGTGAACTTCACATCAAGTGTGAATATGAAACACACCAACAAGGAAATCTTTTATCAACCAAAAATATGTAGGGTTATGTTCTTGTGGACCAGTGAGTGTGTTTGCAGTTTTGGCATGGTAAAAGTTGCTCCTTAGGGATCCATGGGGAATATCAACACTCCCAACTCTTCCAGGACACCAAGAATTCTGTTAGACTCCAAGAGAAAGTTGGGATGAACAAGATAGAGGAAAGTTGCTGAGTGGCAAGGTTGTGCATTGATAGTCTTGACAAAGACACTATCTACTTCATCAAGGTGAAACAGGTAGCATGCTTCATCAAAGGTCAGATGCGATTTGCATATTTGAAGAAAAGTTACGAACTTAAAAAAAAACACCACTTGATTTTGAGTTCATATGCAAAATTTATGGCCTTTGGAAGTTGTAGTGACAAAACCGTTGGTCTGCATTAATGGGTGGTTTTGCAACCTTAAGTGGCGGTTTCATAACCGCTGGGGTGGTTTTGCAATCTTTAGGGGTGGTTTCGCAACTGCTGCTCTGCATTGAGCGGTGGTTTCGCTTGCATTAGTTGTAAAAGAAGAGTAATGGCCCATAATGGTTGGTGTTCTTAGTCTTGGGGATTTGAAGGGAATCTCTGGAAGGGGAAAAAAAGTCTCTTTTGGACAGGGAAAACAATTTTTAGAAGGTTATCTCTCAAAGGAGGCAATTTTGAAAGAGTTTGTCTCTTAGACAGAGATAGGGACAGATAGCAAGAGGGAAACACGGAGATTGATCAGCATTGGGAAGTGAGATAGGATGCACTAGTTGCAAATAGAGTTTGCAAGGGAGAAAGCGAGGTGTTTGAGAGAGTGTGAAGGTGATGACATCTGAATATGCTTCTGAGAAGTCTGAGAGTAGATTGGTAATGGGTTTCAACCCAAATTGTAAGAGAGAAGATTGTGAACTGATATGAAGTAGATTTGAACTTGATCAAAGGAGTTGCAGAGACATGTGGAGCCTGAAATGAGAATTTAAGCTTTGAGATTGAGCTGGGTGTTTGAGATAATGCTTGTTTCTCTAATTCTTGCTATTGTAAATAATAGCATGCTAATGAGAGTTGTTAGTGAGTTGTCTTTGAATTTGTGATGCTTGCAAAAACATCATAGTATGTTGTAGTCCATGTTAAGATGTATGCTATTGCATTTTGAATAAGAGAACAATCCCAATTGTTTGCAAGAGAAGATTGAGCATGATTCTTGGACGGAGTAGTGATAGTTCATGTTCAAGTGTATTTACTTCCGTTTTGTAGTGAACAAACCCCAATTGTTTTCGAGCTCAAAAATTGCAGGTTACTGATTGGTGTTGGGTTTAGGTTGCAAGACAAGGATGCCATTTATTTGGCCCCCTATCTTTAACTACATCATTTGGTATCAAAGCTGGTTGCAAATCTAGGAAAGGAAGAGTTGAAGAAGGAAGAAGTTGCCGGTAATGAGAAGTGCTGAGAAAAAATGTGTAGGCAAAATGCTGAATGAGAGGCAGTTTGCACACGAGAGAGAAGACAAATTTGTTCTCCATCAAAGGATGATGGGTAGAGAACAAAGAGTTGAGGAAATGGCTCAAAGAAGAGTCAAGAGAGAAAGAAGAGTAACCTGAAGTGAAATATTGCAGCAATGTTAGAAGGCGTGGTATCCTGATTGGATGCATTGCAAGAAAGAAAGAAATAATATAAATGTCCACTGATGACCAAAAGTAGGTCAATGGGACTCGAGGAAACATCGGTTAGCGATAGAAAGTTCTAGGAAGATACGAGCAGTAGGAAAAGAGAAGAGTTGTCGAGAAAAATAAGCCTATGAAGCCAAGAGGAGAAGAGCCCAAAAAAGAAAATAAATCAACAAAGGTTTTGGTGAGAAGAGATGGAGAACCCAATTGAGAGACCCCTTTGTTTTGGAGTAGAGAGAGGCCGTAAGATCTAGTGAGATGGATAGTGGAGCTGGAGTATTGTTTTGAAGAGAAAATGATTGAAGATTCCAAGAAGGTAGATATTGCAAAGATAAGATTGTGTGGTGGTGCAGATTTGTGTTGGAGAGATCTTAAAGAGAGGAGATAAAGAGAAATGTAAGAAAAATATAAAGAGCTGGGAATCAAATGGTGTTCAACATGATGGGCCAAATAGTGTACCTGATAGATCATTCAGAGTGGTTGATAAAGATTCAAGTCTTCAGGCTTGAGAATGGAGAAAAGAAGATTGCTTTGAAAGGCAATGAGAGAGTGAAGATGCCATGTGAGCAACTTAAATCTGTTTTGAGGAACAACAAAGAGAAGGAAGGATGTGAGCAACCCATAGAAGAATAAATCCTCATGAAAGAGGATAGAGACAAAGGAAGTGAAGAGAAGGAATCTATGTAGCTGATCCTAGTACTTATACGGGTACATGAACAGAGTTCGGTTATGCCGATACTGTGATTTTTTGGCCCACGTACAACTGTACAAATAAATTTAAAATATTAAAATTATAGCCAAATAAACAAAATTAACCACATAATATGCAGAGTAAACTATGATAAATTGATCAAAATTTTAACATTAAAATCATGTTAAATCATAAATTCATGTTCAATAAAAATATACTAATACAAAAAAAGATCAAAACATAAACAAAATCAATGAATATTTTTTTTATGAAAATAAAAGATGATAGTAAAATTTATCATTTTTTATGAAATAAATATTTATATGATATATCATATAGACTATAAAATTATATATTTTGTATAAATTTAAACTTTACATCATGTAAACTTATCTAAGTTTATGACAATACCATTTTAATTATTTTTGTAACTTTATACCATATGAACTTATGGGGTATAAGCTTATAACATATAAACCTATTTGGTAAGCAGCGTGTAAACTTAAATAAAAATATTTCCAAACTTTTGTATGCTGCAAAAAAATTATGATTTACAATTTCTGCCCAATCCCACCCTAAACTGACTCAGCTTCACACTTCATGATTTCCCCTCCATCGCACCATTAATAGGCTCAGCTTCTTCCCTAAACTGAAACGACGTCAAGATCACAACGCAGAAAATCCCTTCAATTCATCACTGCAGCACAAACAAATTGCGGCACAAAAAATGGAAGGACACATAAAGAGCAACATAGGTCTAAAGGCATTGCTTTTGTTCACTGGTCACAAATGCAACGATATGGATTCATATGTGACGAATTTAATTGACGAATACAATTGAATATCGAAATTTAAAAAAAAATCATTTTTACATATTAGTTTGTTGTGAGTACTGCCTGGGTATGTCCCGACAAGATTGGATATGCCTAGGTTCATCCATGCCTGGGAATGCCCTGACAGTGTCGGAGATGCTTGGGTTCATCCAAGTATGAACTTGGGTGTACCTGACCCTGTACCTTATGGTGAAGGACCCAACTACGTAGGATAGAATACAACCATCTAGCAAAGGTGACCAAACAACTCAAGGATGGGAAGAAACATGTAGAGATGTTGATGGAAGAATGTCTTTGTGAGAACAAGAATGTAGTTGAAAACCATCCAAATGAAGTAGAGGTAGAAAACCAAGTGTAGAATGGTGATAAGGCAGCAATATGGGTTGATAAAGTTGAGCATGAACCCTTGATAGTCCATCATGTGACTGCAAGCTCTGATGAGAATGCAAACAGTGGTGAGGAGTTGGACAATATGCCAACATGGCACAATGAAAAGGAGGAAAAAGTGTTTGTGGGAACTCTTTGTCCAGGTACAACAATGAAGAAGATGGCAAAGGAGAGGCAAAAGTGCAATTTAGTCCAACACACTCATATATATGAGCAACTTAGAGAAGAAGTGGAACAAGAAGAAACTATTGCAGCAATGGTTGAATGATTGTTTGATATGGACTTGACAACAGTAGAGGATTGTCTTCATTTTGACATGAAGGCAATGGAGAGCGGGCAGCGGATGGTTTCAGTGAAAGGACTTCCTCAAGAGAATATGCAAGTGGGAATTCATTTAAAACAACATTTAGAGGTAGGAGTAGAGACTCTCACAAAGGAAATTGGAAGGTATTGGAATGAAGAAAAACACCACCTCCATAGGATAGTGGTGGATAGAGAAGGATATACATTCATTCTCCATCTTGTGAGATGGGTATACATTCATTCTCCATCTTGCAAGTTGGGTAGAGAGTGAAGTTGTAGAAGGCCAAGCTCAAAAATTGTTGGTAGAGGTTGATCCAAAGAGCACTTGGACAACAAGGAAAGATGGAGAATGTCACCCATTTGACATAAAGGGAAAGAATGAGATAGAGATAGTGGATATGTTTTTACAAAGAAGAGTGGAGGATGCACAAGGTGTTGCATTTGTGAGAGCAATTTGCATAGGAGTGGAAAAAGAGACTCTCATGAGTCAAGTGTTGCATTGTTTTCATATGGACAAAGGGAGTGAAATATTATTTGCACATAGCATGCACATGATGCAAAAGAATTTGAAGAAAGGAGGTAGCAATAAACGAAGTGATGAGAAAAGGAGAATGAGGAGAGAAGAAGGGAAGTTTCCAAAGAGTGATGTTGTAGGAGAGGTGTTGTTGAAGGAGCTAGTACCAAAAGGAGTTTTTGTTTCCCATAATGCTTGGTGTGTTGATTTTGTTGTAGGTATGAGTGATTGCACAACAAAATGAAAGGAGAGGTTGTGAAGAGTTCAAATTAAAGGGTTTTTGGAGGCAGAACATAGGAAGTGGTTGCAGAAATGATGCGGAGAGGGAACGAGTCAAAAGAGGAAAGAAAGCATGAATTTGCAGCAGGATAGGACATGGAGACTATCCTAGTGCTAGCAATGGAGGTTATGGGTAATCATATTGATTGCCAAAGATTGATGAAATCTTTGAGAAACAAGCTATGAAGGAAGAAGTAGAGAGTGAGGTGCACTCGTAGAAGAAAGGAGTATGTGACAATGGTGTAGAAGACACTCTATGGAGGTGGATGGGTAGAGGCGGGAAAAAGCCCACAAGAGGATGGAATAGGGGAGATATCTAATTGGTGGAGGTGGATGGACTATGCTCGAACAATGGATAGAACAAATGGAAGGCTAATCGAAGCTAGGTGGAGAAGGATGGTCAATGGTCCAACAAGTGGCTGGAAAAAGAGGAAGAAAGTGAATGAAAAACTTGAGAGGTACCTAACACGGTGGAAGGGCACACCATGGCCTTACTCTTTGGGTCAAAAAGGTGGAACTACCACGCATTCCTGTTTATGTGCACCAAGCTCACAAACCAACTCACCTAGGTAGTATGATGCAAGACCATTGGGGTTTGTGTGAAAGGCAATATTGCATCAACCAAAAATATGTAGGGGTATGTCCTTGTGGACTAGTTAGTACATTTGCAGTTTCGGCATGGTAAAAGCTGATCTGTAGGCATCCATGGGCAACTTCAACATTCCAACACTTCCAGGACACCAAGGATTCCATTAGATAACAGGGGAAAGTTGCGATCAATAGGATAGAGGAAAGTTGATGAGTGGCAAATTTATGCATCATCATCAAAATTCAAATGTGATGGCATATTTGGATTCCTCTTGAAAAGTTATGCACTTTCAAAAAAATGACATTTGATTTTGAGTTCGTATTTAAAAGTTATGGCCTCTAGAAGTTGTAGGACATTTTGTAGTGATGAAATCACCGGTCTGCATTAAGGGGTTGTTTGAAACCCTAAGCGAGGGTTTTGTAATTGCTTGGGTGGTTTCGCAATCTTTAGAGGCAGTTTTGCAACCGTCACTCTGCATTAAACAAAAGTTTCTGTTGGAAATTTAAGCAAGGACACAGTTGACAGCTTTGATATCAAGATACAGAAAGCAGTCTGTAGACTGAACAATTATCATTTCCATCTAGGGCATCATGGAATTGTCATTGATGTCAAAGGTTAATGTCCTTGATGTCATTGAGATTGAAAATGATCATGCATTAATGCCAAAGGTTGAGTTGAGCAGACTTGTGGAGTAAATCGCGTTTGTGAAGTGCTCTTACTTAGAAGAGGCAATTGGGATAAGTCAAGAAGACTTGAGTTGAGCATATTTGATTGAGGGAATTCTTTCAGAAATATTAGTAAAGACAATTTTCTTGGACAAACTGCCCGCATCTAATAAGGGAATTCTTATGGGAAAATGTTAAAGGCAATTCTTCCGGGGAAAAATTGACTAAGTCGTCGGACAAATTGTCTGCAACAAAGTTTCCGAAGGAAATGAGCGTCACTTGGAATTCTTTCAGAGAAAGTGCCTCGGAGAATTCGTTCAGACAAATTGTTCGCAGCAAAGTTTCCGAAGGAATTGAGCGCCACTTGGAATTCTTTTGGAGAAAGTGTTTTGAAGAATTCGTTTGGACAAATTGTCTGCAACAAAGTTTCCAAAGGAAATGAGCGCCACTTGGAATTCTTTTGGAGAAAGTGCCTTGGAGAATTAGTTTGGAAAAATTGTCCCGAACAAAAGTTCTGAAGGGATCTTTTCAGAAAGTCCGAAGGGTATGTGGACCGTTGCAAAAGTTCTGAAGGGCAAGTGGACCTTTTCAAAAAGTCCGAAGGGCAAGTGGACCATTGCAAAAAGTCCGAAGGGTATCTTTTGAACGTTGCAAAGGGCATGTGGACACTTGCAGAAAAGTCAAAGGGCATATTGCAAAAAGTCCAAAGGGTATCTTTTGAACGTTGCAAAGGGCATGTGGACGCTTGCAGAAAAGTCGAAGGGTAGATTACAAAAATCCCAAAGAGAAGCTTTGCGGACAAAAAGTCCAAAGAAATGCCTCGCAGACAAAAAGTCCGAAGAAATGATGCGGACAAAAAGTTCGAAGAAATGCTTCCCGAACAAAAAGTTCGCGAAAATTGTCTCGAAATGCCCTTGACAAAAAGCCCGCAACAAATTGTCCGATGAGAAAGGTCACTTGCAACTTTGCCGAAGATAAAGTGTTGAAGTCTTATAGGGCATTCTCAAAAGGACAAGGCATGTTAAAGATCGAGCAAGTCTACAAGGATCAACAGTGCAAAAGCATTACAAGAATGCCGAAGAAAATGAGATCACGCCAACATGCCGAAGTTTAATGCTAAATACAAAGGATAAAAATCGAGCATATCGAGGATAATCTAAAGGAGCGGAAGCAAACCCATGGCATAGAAAGCAGCGAGATGCAAAAAGGGAAGAAAAGGAGCTCGATGGTTAATGGCAAAGCAAACTCAGATGATCCTTCGAGAGCTCGTGCATTTGATAGGTGTCAAAAGGTCATAAGGAAAGATTCGACAAAGAAAAGAATGTGAACTTGGTGCGACAAAAGAATTTGAAAAAGCCCATAGTCAATGTCTTCCAACTGTTTGTATAAGAACAATTGGAACTGGTGATGAACTTGATATATCTTCACGGAGTTCGAGATATTTCAATCGAAGTGATTGAGGAAGCGACACAGTTTAGTAGAAGTGCAGATGCCTACGATAATAAAGGCATTTGAACATTGCCGTTTGAAGCATGAATCGAGACATGAAGTCAGAGTTACATTGAATGCAGACCAGAAGTGATCGAGGAAGCGGTGCAGTTAAGTGTAGATGCCAAAGACAGTAAAGAAATTTGAATGTTGTCGTTTGAAGCATGAATCGAGACACGAAGTCAAAGTCACATTGAATGCAGACCAGAAGTGATCGAGGAAGCGGCGCATTTAAGTGCAGATGCCAAAGACAGTAAAGAAAATTTTGAATGTTGCCGAGTGAAGCATGAATCGAGACACAAAGTCAAAGTCGCATTGAATATAGATTAAAAGCTTGAACCGGTTAAGTTCAGTTGAAGTGTGAACACTTTACAGAGAGACAACCCTAAGATGCATCTATCTATATATGCTACGAATAGATCATTTGAACGGTGCTGTCTTTCTACTGCTGCTGCAATAATAATTAGAGTGTCAACTCAAAATTGTCGAAAGAGGACATATGCAGACAGTGTGAAAGGGGCAAAGAAAATAAGGTGTGTCAAAGTAGAAGATATCCAGACACAAAGAAATAAAGACAGAGAAGCCGAGAAGACACACAGCTAAGGCGCAGTTACAGACTAGACTTGTAACAGAAAAGTGTACAAGATTCATTCTGAATCTCTTCTGTATTTTTGAAGTTGCAACTTTATTTCTCTAATAGGTTGGTGCCATCAGAAAAACTGAGTTGGTGCTCAGTTAGGAAGTTGACGCTTCCTTAGAGTGGGTGCTCTTGAATGTAACCAGCGAGGTTTGTCTGTGAGGCTGGATTAGAACAGTAGCTTCTAGCAACTTTTCTGACCGTGGTTTTTCCCTCTGAGTTTCCATGTTAAAATCTGGTGTTGAGCATTCTTGTGTGTGTGTATGTGATCTTTGTTTTATTCTTTACTTTGCATATACTTTGAGTATCTTGTTTAAAAGTTCTAAGAACCAGGTTTTAGCTCATCTACTGATTCACTCCCTCACGCCCCCCCTGCCCGCTCTCAGTAGATAGTGTGTTCAACAGTTTCAGTTGTGTCAGTTGTAAAATAAGAGGACCAGCCCAAAATAGTTAGTGTTGTTAACTTGAGCATTGCAGGTGTCTCAGGGATTTGAAGGATCATCTCCAGAAGGCAAAAAGAAGTCTCTTTTGGATATGAAAGACCATTTTCAGAAGGTTGACTCTCAGAGAAGGCAGTTTTGAAAGGGTTTATCTCTCAGACAGAGAGGGAGATATAACAAGAGGGAAACTCAGAGATTGATCAACATTGGGAAGTGAGAAGCTGGACTAGGTGCAGACAGAGCTTGCAAGGAAGAAACCAAAATATTTGAGAGAATGTGAAGGTGATGACATCTAAGGATGCTTATGAGAAGTATGAGAGCAGAGTCGTAATCGGTTTCAACCCAGATTGTAAGAGAGAATATTGTGAACTGATGTGAAGTGGATTTGAACCTGATCAAAGGAGTTGCAGAGACGTGTGGAGCCTGGAATGAGAATCCAAGCTTTAAGATTGAGCTGAGTGTTTGAGATGATGCTTGTATCTCAACTCTTGCTATTGTAATCAATAACATGCTGACGAAATTTGTTAGTGAGTTGTCTTTAAATTTGTGATGCTTGCAATAGCATCATAGCATGTAGTAGCTCATTTGAAGACTTATGTTATTTGATTTTGAATAAGAGAACAATCCCAATTGTATGCAAGATCATATTGAGCATGATTCTTGGATGGAGTAGTGTTGGTTTATGTTCATGTGTATTTTCTTCCGTTGTGTAGTGAAAGAATCCCAAATTACTTTGAGCTCAGAAATGCAGGTTTCTGAGTGGTTTTGGGTTTAGGCTGCAAGGACAAGGCTGCCGTTAATTTAGCCCCCAATCCTTGACTTTATTAGTTTTCTACTTAATTAAGCCTAAGAGAATATTAAGGGTACTAAAACAAGAGTTCAGTCCTTTTGGGAATAAGAATAGAGTTGGCCAAGCATATGCAGAAATGCTTATCAAAGGGGTGATAATCCGGCCATTGTTATCTTGCTCCCAGGATACTGATTAGTCAGATTTTGTTCCTTAGACTAATATTTTACTATACATACATGTACTGAAAGCAATGATTCTCAAATATAAATGCACGGTTACAATCCATTTATTTCATTTATCAGAGCATGAGTGTCCATCATGATCAGGTATCTTATTGCCAAAACACTCACTAATGTCGAGACATAGGCTTAAATTCTTAGTTTTGACATTCTATGGATATTTATATCTCAATTCCTTTTCAAGAAGTTTTGTATAAGACTCCATTGACATATTCTTACATAAACATTTCTCTTTACATCTTAACTGCTGGGGATATTAATTGCTCATGTATGTCTGAGGTGGCTGCCATGTATGTCAGGGGGTAATAGTGAGTTGGAAAGGGTTGGAATACATGGGTCAATGGTATCAAACAATGTAGATTACGGTAGTTCCCTTGTCTATATGTAATAATCCAATCTGGGGTACCAAGTGTCTTTCATGTTGGTACATATCCCATTCACAGTATATATAATGACTTTGGAATCTGTTTGGTATATTCTATGATTGTGCTTGGTCCTTATGATTCAAATTTCAATATGAAAAAAGGGAGCTATACTTGACAGAAAATAAGTGACATATCTTTAATGAGCCTTCTTTGCCAATTCTGAAACAAGTGCTTGAGGGTAGGATGAATTTTCCATTGCATCGAATCAGCTGCAACTGGCTTGCTAATTTTACTCAGCACTTGGTATTGTAAGAATAAATAAGGGATTATTAACTTCAGCTTATAATAGGGAACACAGCATGATGGACTGCTCCATCCCTTTCTTTGTAATGCCATAAGTGATATTGTTTTTTGATGTATAGCTAAATTTCCTTGGATTTAGTCTCATGATGGCCTTTTTTCCATGATAAAATAGCCAAGGGAGAAGTGAGTTGTCCTTCCCCCTACACAGGTGGCCCATAGTAACCTTCTATCTCTGTTGATGGGTTTGGTGCAAAAGTGACTGCAATGCTTCTCTAAGATTAGTATCACCCTTCATATTATTTCCATATAAAGCAAGTTGTAAGGAAGGGTACAATTCTTGTCCTGCAAAAGTGACCATGACAACTGTTAATCAAAAGAACTTTGGAATGCTAAATCCTTATGAAACCTTGAAACCCTAGACTTTGCAAGGACGATTTAATTTTGGAAATTGCATAGAGAAAACTACGTGGTTGAAAAGAGATAAAGGAACTGGTCATTACATTGATTTCATGTTTGAAGAACCCAAACTCGAGTTTTTTACCATTTGTTGTGCTCCTTATAGTGAACGTGGAAATATGCTCATCTGACAATATTGAGGGTGAAAATTTGTTAGTAAGAGGATGGGGAGGACACCTACAAAGGCTATTGGCTAGGGACAAAATAGAGAGCTGCACATCATGTAAGGTTCATGTACAAGGGTAGGGAGGAAATTTCCAAGGTAGAAGGAATTTCTAAATGGATGTAGTTTGAAACTGATGGTGGTTCTAAGCTTGTGTGTGGGCTTAAGAAGTCACTCTATGGGTTGAGGCAGCCCCCCTCAGGCTGGTATGAGAAGATAGATAAGTTATTTTTGTCTTGTGGCTTCGCCTAATGCGAGGGGGGCCATAATGTTTATGTCAAGCACATTGATGGTTACATGCTAATTTTGGTGTTTTATGTAGACGATTTGATTATTATTGGAGATGGTACTTATTTGGTACATATTTTGAAGTATAAATTGTAAAATAATTTTGAGATGATTGACTTAGGCTTCTTGTATTGCTTTCTTGGAATACACGTATTGTAATTGGAGGACGGGATATTTATCTAACTTCCTAAGTATGCACTTGACACGTTGAAGAAGTTTAACATGGGTAAGTGCAAATCTTGAGTATGCCATATCATTCAGGAGTTAAGAAGACAATTTGGTGTACTACACCATACGTTGATGCTATGTTGTACATACAACTTGTTGGGAACCTTTTGTACTTGAATCTTACGTGGTTGGATCTTTCCTTTGAAGTGGGACTTGTGTGAAAGTAAATGTAGGAGCCAAAGAAGAGCCATTGGGAGGCGACCAAGTGTATATTGAGGTAAATAAAGGATACTACTCAATTGATGATCATGTACTCTAGAGGTAGTGATGAGCCCTTAGTGGGTTATGCAAACTAGGATTGGGCAGGTGATGTGGACATATGATAGTCTACTTCTAGCCATGGGTATGATTGTGGATTAGGTTTTGTTACTTGCTCATATATGAAGCAGATGGCGATTGCATTGTCTACAACTGAGGCATTGTATAGAGGAGCAATGAGTGCAACACAAGAGGCTGTATGGATTCGAGAGTTAATGAGAGAGCTTGGTCTTCCATAGGAGCAATCGACCATACTCTACCATGATATAGTCTGGGTGCTAGTCAGATTAATTGTAATCAAGTTAGTGTGCCAAGACAAAGTATGTTGAGGTTCATTAACGTTATATTTGGCATTGTATTCAAGAGAGGATGCTGGATCTTCTATTTGTGTGGACTGATGATTAGGGTGCAAACATCTTCATGAAGCCCCGTGCAAGGTTAAATTTGTTAGATTGACAGACTTACTCAGGATTTCAGGAGCTGTTATTAAGGGATGGTGAGGAAGTGCCTCCCTTCTAGCAAGGTTTTGTGTTTAAATGGCACCTGTCTTGAGGAATTCTAAGTTGTGTTTTAGGGTGGATGTTGTTGAGTTTATGATGTTGTGGTACACCCTTGGGATTGATGTTGGTGATGTAGGCCACAAAGTGTTTACTTTTTCTACATCATCATAGGAATACATGTATAAATAATAGGCCATGCTCACATATATCTTGTCACATTCAAATTCTTTTTTATATTGAGTATATTGTGTTTGGGTTTAGATGGCATTCTCTATAGGATTGTGTTCTCATAGGGTTGACTGTCCATACATAGTGAAGTAAAAACACACTTGGCCGTGCCAATTTACCACAGAAAAGGACTATTGTAATTAGTGAAAGTCCTCTTCAGAGACAAAAGATGGAATCCAAGCACTCCTTGGTTTCAATGCCAATCAGATTTGCTGGCATGAAAGGAGATGTTAGGAATACCCTTTGCTTAAATTGAGAATACTATTGGAAGCCGATGAGTGATGATAAGATGAAGATACATTACTTCCCAAGCACCCTCCAAGGTTATGCCATTCAATGGTATGTGTCAATATGATCAATTGGACAAAAAGAAGAAAATGTGGGAAAGCATCAAAACTGAATTCAAGAAAAATTCAAAAAGTGGTATATTGATACCCAGATTTTAAGTCACAAGGTTCAAGTTTGAGTTCATGTTCGATGAGGATAAAATTTGGAAAAAGACGTCATCATTAAATTCGAACAATAGAATTTTATTTTATCATTTTTTTTTTGCATAAATATGCTAGATAGACAAAGTGGAGAGAGTTTCAGTCCGTTGTTTTGAGTCAGTATATGTATATATAAACACACACACACACACATATATATATAAATACAAAAGCATGTCAAAAACTTCTCGTGTAAAATAATGGATAAAGTTCATGTTCATGTTCGACAAGCATAAAGTTTGGCAAATTTGAAACTTTTCCCATAAAATTCAGCATCCTATGTGACATACCCTGAATTAATAATGAACTTGCAAGTTTGAAACTAGAGAAAGGTGATTCCATAAAGGATTGTAATTGATCAGTGTTGAATTTGGTATGTATTCTTAAGAAACCAATAGGCGTTGTGCTAAAACAACATTGCTTGCATATGGGGAATAAAATTCTTTCAAGGAAAGTTTGAGAATCAAGCCCACTTCCAATGATAATGATACATCCAACCACATGTTGGATGTAGAAAAAGAACACAACTTAAGGGCAAAGGAAGAGAATGGTCATGAATATTTTTATGGAGTAAAAGCAATTACTAACTGCAAAAGCTAACAAAGGAAGATAAACACAAAGCTGAAGAACTTGGAAGATAAACACAAAGCTGAAGAACTTGGTGTTTGGTTTTTTGAAGTATCAAATCGAAGGACATAACGAAGACGGATGTCTAGTTAAGTGGCATCTCATATTTAGTTTGAAACACAATAACTCACGAAATTTCCATTCAACTTCAATTTTTTTTCAATGAAGACTAGCAATGCTTGTTGGCACAACAAACTCCTATGAGTGGGGGCTATGAGAATACTCGAAATCAAAGGTCCAATAACAAAAGTAGTATGAGCAGCTGAGATACAAGATCCTCAATCCCTCAAGATTAAAAGGGAAGATCGTTAATGAAATTCAGTAAGCTGGGACACTTTTCTAGGAAATGTTTTAACTTTTGACAATTAGGATCAGCCTTAAAATCTATGGCACATGATGTAGTCTTAAAGAACATGAGGACAAAGACCGTCCAAAAACCAATTCAACCAACATGGTTGAGGTTGAGGGCATGAGAGATGAAAAATACTTATTGGCAGTCCCACGGGCAAGAAAGAAAAAGAAAGAACTAGAATTTCTCGTGGAGTAAAAAAGGATGAAGGATGTTTTTGAAGCAAGCTCTGATGGAAATCACCAATGTGCTGGTAAAATTATTACTAGATTGTATACCACAATTGGGGAAGGCGTTAAAGCACGCAACAACTACATAAATGGTCATGGATGATGAAGTATCCCTTTAAGGGATGAAAACTAAGCAAAGGGGTTATCCAACAAACCCTACTGAAACAAGCAATTTTCAGAATTTATTCAAACCCGAGATAACTGAAAACAAATTGCAGACTGCTGTAATTTCCCAAAAATGGCATGAAAATAATATTCAATGGCTCCAAAAATTATAGATATTTACCAATAATTACAACCAACAATTTAGGCTCAAAAGTTGAATTTTTCCAATGTGAATGGCTGGAAAATTATTACAAAAATACCAGAAATTAGTGTGGTTGTTCCACACTTCTGCAAAGCCCCAAAAAGGCCTCAAAAGCCCATCGCCCACGCTAGAAAAGGGTTTGTTGCACTTGCAAGTAGTTCATTGCACTTTATGGAGGTATGCTGCCTTGAAAACAACCCACAAACAAGTCGCCCAACCTCCAAACCTTAGTCGCCCCACCTGTAAATGAAAAGATGGTGTTGAAAATACCCTTTTACTGCCAATGATGTTCAATACAATCTCTTTGTGAAGTTGCCCTAAGTCTGAAATCAAGGGTTTCCATGTTCCAAACAACCTTGAAGGGATTCCGTCCTTAAGGCAAAGTCTAGTTTTTTCTTGCTTAAGACTTAATGAAATCAATTATTAAAAATAGCATGAATCTTTCCACAAGATCCCCCTTTTATCTTTATAGCCTTCCCCAAACGGGTGGCGTTCAAAAGGGAGGAACGCAGTTCAAACATTAGAAGGACCTTTTATCATAAGCTTTCACTTAATCACTTGAATGCCCATGACCCTCAAATGCCCACTTCTTAAGTGAAAATTAAAATGATAAATCACTTTTTTGATGAGAAGCTTTTAAAACCCAATGTTTCCCTTTCTCTCACTTCGTCCCTTAGCTTTTTGGGAAACAAGCCAAGCTAAGGGTCTTCATGAATCATGTTGAAAAAGGGGACATGACAGTCCTCCCTTCCCAAATTTGATTGTCCTCAAGCAATTGCAAGCTGGGATGTTGAAGGATGGCTGCCCCTTCCTAAGTAGCATCTTCGAAAGGCAAGTCTTTCCAACGTACCAAGTATTCAATGATGACTCGGTTTCTAAGCCTCCCTTCTCTAGTCTCAACAATAGGATCCGGAATCAAGACCAACTTACCTTCTTCATCGAGAGGTGGCAAATCACTGAATGGAGTGATGTGTTGCCCAAGTGATCTTTTTAGGCAAGACACATGAAAAACATCATGGATCTTGCTACTTTCTGGTAGCTCCAACTCATAAGCCGCTTCCCCTACCTTTCTTAGGATCTTGTAGGGACCATAGAACCGTGGTTTCAATTTCTCTGCTTCACTTTGCTTGATAGATGATTGCCTATAAGGCTGCAAACTTAAAAAAACCACATCACCTACCTCAAAATGCCTTTCCATTTGATGTTGATCTACATATGCCTTTTGTTGGTTTTGAGCTTGTTGTAGGTTCTTCTTGAGCTGTTCTAAAATCTCCACGCTTTGCTGTACTAAATCAGCAGCCCCGGGCACTCTACTGTTATTCCAAATCAGGTCTGGGAAGGAAAAAGCTTCATATTCATACAAGGCCTTGAAGGGGGACATACCCATTGACATATGGTATGTCGTGTTGTAGCAAAACTCCGCCATATACAACCACTTATTCCACACCTTTTGCTGCCCTGAAACATAATTTTGTAAGCATCCTTCTACCCACTTGTTCACAATTTAAAGTTTGCCCATCCTTTTGGGGATGGTAGCTAGTGCTTGGAGACAACTTGGTGCCCACCAAACGAAAGAGCTCTTGCCAAAAGAGGCTCATGAACTTGTTGTCTCTGTTACTTACAATATTTCTAGGCAAACCATGAAGTTTGAACACTTCTCTGAAAAAATGATCAATCACCATAGGAGCATTCTAATGTGCTGGAAGAGCAAAGAAATGAGTGAATTTGGTGAGTCTATCCACCACCACAAACATAGAATTCTTACCTTGTGCCATGGGTAGCCCCATGATGAAGTCCATAGAAATACTCTTCCATTTTGAGTGGGGAATAGGTAGAGGTTGCAGAAGACCAGCTGGGAATGTGTGCTCTCCCTTATTATGTTGGCAAACAAGGCATTCCTGAACGTATTGGAGCACCTCTTTTTAGGCCCTTCCAAAAGAATCTTTCTCTAACCTCTTTGTGAGTTTTAAAATACCCCGAATGTTCTGTCATTGGGAAGTTATGAACAACGCTTATTATTTGTGTCTTAAGCTTGGATTTAGGTGTCAAAAAAATTCTGTTTTTGTACAAAATCAGTCCATCCATAATGACATATATCTCATAATCCATATTTCCCTCCATGACAGCCGTGGCAAAGTCATCCTTAGCATACTCAATGGTTATGTCAGCCTTTCAATCCGCTGTAATCTCACTTATGACACACAAAATAGGCTTCTGGGACAACGCATCAGCCATCACATTATTTTATCCTTTCACATACTCAATGTCAAAATCATAAGGTTGCAACTTGCTTACCCATTTTGGTTGCCTATCACTCAAATGAGTTTGTGTAAGGAAAGTATTTCAAACTATTGTGGTCAAATTTCACCACAAACTTCCCACAAATAAAGTATTGACGGAATTTGGCCAATGCATGCATGATGGCCAACATTTTTTTGTCATAAATTGAGAGTTTTCGCATAATTTCTTTGAGCTTCCTGCTTTCAAATGCAATTGGGTGCCCTTTTTGCATTAGGACAACTTTTATGCGTTCCCTCGAAGTATCACATTCCAATACAAATGAAATAGTGAAATCTAGAACAACAAGCACCGGGCACGAGTTCATGATTTCCTTGAGTTTTTCAAATGTTCACAAGGCTGTTTTGGACCATTTGAATGCACCTTTCTTCGTCAAATCCGTGAGGGGGGCAACAAGCTAAGAAAAAACCCTTTACAAACCTTCAGTAGTAGCCACACAACTCGAGAAATTCTCTCAACTGTTTTAGATTAGTAGGGGGTGGCCAATCCAAGATAGCTTGTATTTTCTGTTGGTCCACATGGACCCCTTGGGTGTTGATCACATGTCCCAATTATAAAATTTCAGAAGTGGCAAACTCACATTTTGATTTTTTTGCAAAGAGTGTTTGCGGTTCGAGCACTTCCAAAACTATATCCAAGAGCTAGAAATGCTCCTTCCATGTTTTTCTCTACACTAGAATGTCATAAAAAAAAAACAAGACAAACTTTTTGAAGTATTGTCTAAAGATGTGATTCATGCAAGATTGGAATGTGGTAGGAGCATTGGTTAATTAGAAAGGCATAACTCAAAATTCATAGTGTCCATACTAACATCTAAAGGCAGTCTTTTGCACATCTTCCTCTCTAACTCGGATTTGGTGGTACCCGGTTTTTAAATCAATTATGGAGAAATAAACTGATTCTTGGAGCTCATCTATAAGCTCATCAATCCTAGGTATGGGGTACCTATTCTTGATTGTCTTCTTATTCAACAACTGGTAGTCAATGCACATTCTCATGGTTCCGTCCTTCACAAGCACAACCAAAGATGCAAAGGGGCTGGAACTAGGCCTTATGTGGCCTATATCTAGGAACCCATGTATGGATTCTCTATCTTCTCTTTGTAAATCCTTGGGTGACGGTAGGGTATAGTGATTACCGCTTTGGTACCTTGTTCCAACTCAATTATGTGTTCAAACACTCTATTCAGGGCAGCCCATGAGGAATGTCACCAAGAACCTTGGCATGCTTGTCAAGAAGGAATTGGACATCCTTATGAAGAGGCTACTGTCCCGGATCAGTATTCATGTCTTTCACCAAACATTTGCTGCCCACACAACCTGCCCTTTGTTGAAAGCTCTTTCCATTCTTTTGGAGGTCACCACCATAGGTGCTCCATTGCTCAACCCATGAATGACTATTTCTTTACCTGCTGTTTTGAATTTCATCTTCATAGTTTAAAAATTTTGAGTGTATTCTCCAAGGGAGTGCAGCCATTGGACACCCAACACCACATCACTTTCCTCTATATCAATCACATGGAAGTCTCCTTGCACTTCATGCTTCCCCAAAGGGAGTTTCAATTCCGGAACTTTGTGATGGCAAGGGAGAGAAAATCCATCCCCCAAAGTCACGTTGAACCCCTCAAAAGATGTAGTTTGCAGCCCACACCTTGAAGCCAGTTGCTTATCACAAAGTTATGTGTAGCCCCACTACCCATGAGTATGGTGACCTTCTTATCTTGCAAGACGCCTCTTACCTTAAAGTAGTGTTAATATGGAATTCCGGTTAGGGTGGCCAAGGTGCCCACTACCTTGCTTTCTCCTGTGCCTATGGCCTGCTCCTCACAAGGGGATGCCTCTATCACCTTTGCTCCTTCCCTTCTACCTTGGTCTGCTTCTCTTGGCTTTTGTATGCTGCTGTCATTTGTTTGCAGCTCCTTTGATTGCCTTTTCTCTTGATGGAAACTCCCCTTTTTATGCCCATGAAGGTTTGATTTTTGAAACTTAGAGCTTGCAATCCTAGGTTGCTTTGAACTTCCTTCTTCCCGCTGCCCCACAGTTTGTGAAGTGCTGGTTTTCTACCTTTCAAGGGGCAGATCTTGCGCTATAGGTGCTGCATGCTCAAGGTCTATGGCCCTTTTTATGGTCATTTGGAAGGAAGGAGGATCAAAAGCTTTGACCAACCCTTTAAGGGGTTTAGCTAACCCTTCAATGAACAAAACCATGAGTCTATTTTTAGAAATGTCCATCACCAAAGCTGATATCTTTTGAAATTCTGCAACATACTTCCCCACAGAGTGTCCTTATTGTAGGTGTGCCAAGCCTCAGATGTGCAGCTCCGAATCTACTCTATCAAATCTATCAGTGATCTTCATGCTGAATTCCTCATAAGTCTTGATGAGGTTGTGTCGTAGGGTTATTAATCCTTGGTGCCACCACTCATGGGCAGCCCCTTCCAAGTGTAGTGTTGACCATTTGTGGTCCAACAGGCCAAAAATCGGTCTCCTTTCTTCCCTGCTGTTCTAAGCCAGTTCATTTTTTGATTTTGCACAAATCTTAGTTCTACGGACTGTGTAGGCTGTTTCTACGGACTCTGCAGGCTGTTTCTACGGACTCTGCAGGGAAGAGACAAGTTCCCAACACTTAGGCACAAAATGGACAATTCCAAGTGCCCTTGCGGAGGGCAGGGAACACTTGCAAAGGGATCAAAGAGAAGGCCGAAAGGGTTGGAATTTCTTCGGAAAAATGCACAAGGCAAGTTGGAATTCCTTCGGAAAAGTGAACAAGAGAATTTCTTCGAAAGAAAATCCTGCAGAAACGAAAAGACCAAGGCAAAAGCAAGAAAGGATTTCTTTCGGACTTTTGTCCGAAGGAATTCCTTTGGACAAAAAGTCCGAAGAAATTTGGGAAAAATAGCCGGGAGAAAAGCTCGAACGAAGGCAAAACACAAGGAAAGATATCCTTCGGACAAAAGTCCGAAGATATTCGGCCGCCAAAACAATGAGGACCCGACTAAGACAAAAGCCGAAGGAATTGCCAAGGAAGGTGACGGGTCCGAAGATGTCAAAATCGAGCATGACGAACTAGCCGTTGGAAGTTCAAACGCCTAGTGACGGGTGCACAGACGTCAAATTTAAGGCAGTGAAATAGCCGTTGATTTTGAAAAGCTTAAGGACAGGTCGCGAGTGAACTCAACGACCCGTCAAGAAGATAGCCCTCGAGGGCCAAAGGAGCCAGAAAAGACAAAGCCAGGAAGGGACAAAGCGCAGAAATGGACAAAACAACCCAGGTGGCAAAGGGGAAGCGAGTTATTCCTGTAGTTGACACAGTATTTGCCAAGTGGTCATCAAGGGGTGCAAACAGTGAACGACGCGACCCATTTTCTTAAATTTACATTAATGAGCAGACAAACCGCGTGAATATCTGGAAGGAGCAGTCTTGTTTGCAGAAAAAGAGGCGCGGCCCATGCTTTCACATTAATGTTTGAATGCCAAAGTCAAGACCGATGATTACACAACATGGTTCTAGCAAGGCTCTTCTAGAAGGATGATATCAGCAACAACGACTTCCTTTTCCCGATGCTCTCAACGCACATGGGCCAACTTGTAAAAAGGCGCCAAAGTCTTTTCCAAAGGGGCGACTTTACTTCCTCTTCTCTATATATATTGTAAACTTCTCATTTTGAGAAGATATCTTCTTAGCCTGTAAGGCAAAGCTCTGCCCAAAAAATCTCTTGATTTGTAAGGCGGACCTCTGCCGGATTTTACCTTGAATCAAGACTTAGCAATTTTTTACCTCCATTTGAACTTGCACTCACGCATATGTCTATGTTTTCCTTTTGTGTTAAGTCATTTTCTTTTATACTTTCACAGAACGATTCCAACATGTCTAGTGCATTGTGAAGTTTCTTCTTCTGCAGGTCTGCCAGAAGTGTCTACAACAGGAATATAGGCGCATGTGAACAGGCTACCATAGTGTGTCTTTGAACACCTCTGATAGTTCTTCCTCCCTGTATCTCCACGGACCCCTGACTCACTGATACAAAAGGGTTTTCCATATCAAATGAAGTGTATGCCAGCTTGTTCTTGATAGAAAGTGTAGGTTCAAGCTAAGTAGATCAACTTTTTTGGTGTATCACCATTTAGTTTAGGTTCTATTTTCAGCATCCTTCTCCCTTTTCAACCCCCCCTCCCCTTTTTTCATTTATTTGTTGGCAGTAAGAAATCCAGGACCTCAAAGATACATCAAAGGGAGCTAGCCCTTATCTAGAGACTCTCCCCCCAATTTTGCCAGACCCACAGGCAAGAGGGGAGTTTTCATTTTGATGCGTGGAAGGCAGGAGCTTAGCCGCCTGTCAAGGGTGCAATCCGCTGCGTCAACATGTAGTATGATCAACTTCAAGGCTTCATCTTCTCTCATATGATGCAATGAAAAGTAGGCATCCACCTTGCTAATTCAAACCTTGGCTGAATTATTTGGGGAACCATTAAATGTGGGTAGGGTAACCTGTCCTATCTCATCATGTAATTCTATGTGGCTGCCCCATCCCATGTCAGAGCCTCCTCTACCCTTTTTCCAAGTTATGAAATCAATGAAGCTTATCTATTTTCTGAATTGGAGGGCGGGGGGTATGTCATGTATTCTCCATATGTTGCCATCAAATTTGATCTATAGGAGGGTTGTTCCTTCCCAACAAAGTTTCTTCCTTTTGAAGGATCCTAGGTCCATTTGGTCTTGGCGTAGATCCTACATTTATGCCCAAGGTGCTGTTCATCACAACCTGTGCTCTATCTCCTTTCATATCCTTCACTGTTTGAAGGAATTCATTCATCACTTCATCTGCTCTTGTGCTTGAGACAACCTCTCAAGCCTAGCTCTATCCATGTCACTGTTTGAGATGAAACTCTTCTTGTCCTACAGTTGGCCAAGAAATTGGCTCTGATACCATTGAAGTATCTCTTTTAGGGATGAAAATGAAACAAATCCTACTGAAACAAACAATTTTCAAAATTTATTCAAACCCTAGATAACTTAAAATAAATTGCAGACTGCTGTAATTGCCCAAAAATGGCATGAAAATCGTATTCAATGGCTCCAAAAATTATAGATAATTAGAAATAATTACAACCAACAATTTAGGCTCAAAAATAGATTTTTTCCAATATGAATGGTGAGAAAATTATTACAAAAATACCATAAATTAGTGTGGCTGTTCCACACTTCTGCAAAGCCCCCAAAAGGCCTCAAAAGCCCATCACCCACCCTAGAAAAGGGTTCACTGCATCTGCAAGTAGTTCGCTGCACTTTATGGAGGTATGCTGCCCTGAAAACAGCCCACAAACAAGTCGCCCAACCTCCAAACCCTAGTCACCCCAGCTGTAAATGAAAAGATGGTGTTGAAAATACCCTTTTATTGCCAATGATGCTCAATACAATTTCTTTGTGAAGTTGCCCTAAGTCTGAAATCAAGGGTTTCCATCCTTGTTCTAAACAACCTTGAAGGGATTTGTCTTTAAGGTAAAGTCCAGCTTTTTTGTGCTTAAGACTCAATGAAATCAATTATCAAAAATAGCATGAACCTTTCAAAGAGATCTTCCCTTTTACTTTTATAGCCTTCCCCAACAGGGTGGTGTCCAAAAGGGAGGGAAAGCAATTCAAACATTAAAAGGACCTTTTCTTATAATCTTTCTCTTAATCACTTGAGTACCCATGACCCTCAAATGTCCCCTTAAGTGAAAATTAGAATCATAAAGTACCTTTTTGATTAGAAGCATTAAAACCCAATGTTTCCCTTTCTCTCACTTCATCCCTTAGCTTTTTGGGAAACAAGCCAAGCTAAGGGTCTTCACGAATCATGTTGAAAAGGGGGACATGACAGATAATCAAGATGTGTTGATGTTAGGAGAAGTCAAAGTCTGAAAGACTACCATTGAGATTGGAGGGGTGGTGCTTTCAAATGATCTTATAGATTGAGGATTAGGAGGAAACATACTCCTTGAGAAGATTTGGAAGAAACTAGGAAAGATTGCTCAAATACTAGATGAATTTCACTTAAAAATGGCCAACCAAATTCGGATAAATCCAACTAGTATTATACCAAACTAGAAAATTACAATAGCTGGTAAAATATCAAGTCACTCTGTGATAATTAAGATGGAGAGTGCATTAAAACACTCTGACACTCTATTAGGTAGACCTTTGTTGAAACAAGTGAAAGCTATCCGTGATTGGGAACATAAGATTGATGTTGTGAGAATTTTGCGAGTACAACTAATTTTGGACACACTTTGAGATGAGATCATCGAAGAAGAGCTTACAAGTTCAAGTGTTGATTTGAGCTCCAAAAAGGAACCATTTAACTCCGATGAAGGCATCTTGCATTTAGATGACTTGTTATGTACGTAGGCATATGATATTATGGTGTATTTTGGGTTATGGAGTATCTGTCTTGTGGCACACATAGCCCATGTTTAGATAGGATGGGCCCAATGGGTAACTTAATAGTGTGGGTTAGGGGTTTAACCTAACCTAGGGTTATTAAATGAGAGGCTATATATAGAGACATCTATTGTTGCAAATGATCTTGGAAAGACATTGTATTTGGTTTGGGCTCTCATAGTAGGAATATTTGAGTAATTCCTTTAGGAATATTGTATGGTGTAACCCTACCTCAAAGGCATTCTTCTACATTGAGTAAATTGGTACAATGGTACCCACTATACATCTGTGAATCCAAGTCAATACCACTTTTCAGGCAAGGTAATCTCCAAAATAGTGATTATCCTCCATACTTTAAGGATGATTGGATGGTAGTAGTAGTATTGGATATGCAGCCCACATATGAATTTCAACGGCAGAAGATTATGAGGTATATTGGGCCTCCAATTAGAGGTGAATTTGGGTACATCTGATGAGCCCAAAATGGTAACAATGGGAGGAGAATTAAATGTGGAGTTGTCACATGCCTTTATCAACATTTTTACGAAACACAACGAAGTCTTGGCATGGACTTATAAAGACTTAAAAGGGTACCACTCGAGTTATGTGTACACTGCATAGAGTTAATATTGGGAGCCATGTCAGTGAGGTGGAGACCATATAGGATGAAATCAAGTTATGCCACTAGGATTCACGAAGAAATGGAAGGCATGTTAAAAGTGGGAGTCATATTTAAAGTAGCAACCACCGATTGTGTTTTTCTGGTAGTAATAACACCCAAGAAAAACACAAATAAACCGAGGGTGTGGAGGGATTTTAGAAGTTTTAGCACATTCACTAAGAAGGATCCCTTTCCGATACCTTTCGCTGATACAATCTGAAAGAAGTGGTTTGGCATAAAATTATTCTCCTGGGATGGTTTTTCTGACTATAATTAATTCAGTATTGCAGAAGCGGAGAAGTTAAAAACAACTAGTCTTGGAATTTGGAACCTACGCTTATAATAGAATGCAGTTTGGCTTTTGTAATACTCGGGCGAATTCAGTTTTTAGAGAAGTGTCTACCAAATATATAAAGACTGTCTTAGATGATTGGTGCATTCAAAGATTGAAGGGTGACCATTTGAGAGTGTTATTCCAATGTATGCACTTGCGTTGGGCAACAAGGTTATCATTACACCCAAAAAAGTGTCGATTAATGACCCTATATTTGAAATTACTCTGTCATGTGGTATGCAAGGCATGAATGAAAACAAACCCAAACAAAATCAAAGTAATTAGTGATTTGCAGCCCCTAAGGATTTAGGGTAGATTAAGGACATTGGGTATTTTAGAAGGTTTGCCATGAATTTTTCAGAATTGTCACATCCATTGGAATACTTGTTCAAAAGGAAGTACCCTTTGAATGGGGACAAAAACAATACGAATCTTTTGAGAAGCTAAAGGTAATGTTGACGAGTGCTCATATTTTTTAACATCCAAATCTGGATAAGGAGTTCCATTTACATTTTGATGCTTCAAATTATGCTATTGGCTGCACTTTGGCTTAATAGGGTATTCACAATTTAGATCACCCACCATATTTTGCAAGCAGACTTTTAATTAAGGTTGAGAAAAACTATACCACTACAAAAAGTGAAGTTTTTGGGATAGTGTATTTGGTGCTGAAGTTTAGGCACTTCTTATTGGCCAATCCATATGTATTTTTAATTTACCACCAGATATTGTTATATTTGATGAATTAGCTGCTAACTCGTGGCTGAATATTGAGGTGGTTATTGCTACTTCAAGGATTTACATTTTCAATTATGGTTGGGAAAGGTAAGAGCCATGTAATTGCTCGTCTTGGACCATAAATGGTGAACCGACTGAGGGAGTTAGTAAGGAGTACCCATTCTTTTCAAACCTTGGGCCTTTGTAATATTTTGGGGCCTCATTGATTGCTCTCACCATTTCTTGCCAATATGGTGATCGAACCACATTGAAAGACAAAGCATTTGCATATACGCATCGTGCAATTTTTTGATCCGCAATTTCCCTGCTCTCATTTTGAAAAGACCTATCCAATGGTCCTCTTGTTCTTTTGTTTGTAACTGGAAGAGAAGCCTCTTCTTGCATGGGGGTTGCTCCCAAAAATGGATGTCTTCCAACGGGCACAACCGGAGAACCACCAATAGAACTTGGGGAAACGGGTGGCTTCCCTGATCCCTTGCCTTTCTTTGCTAGAGGGTGATTGAGTCTCATGGCATGTGCGGTATCTACATCTTCTTATTCCTTGATGAATTCAAGGATTTTTGAATGTGGCAATGGAGAGTTAGTCTTCCCCGTGCAAATTTGATTCTGTGTTCAGGAATGTGACATAAATGTGCTTTCACCCTAAAGTATGAGCTTGTGAACTGAGAATCACAAATATTGCATTTCCAAATATAGGCCCCACCACCTGAAACTTGGCCTACTAGTGTTGTATATTTCCACAATGGTGAGTGTGTCAAGTCCATTTTGCGTTGCTTTTGGCCGGTGGAGGAAGAGCTACGAGACATTGTTGATTGTAGTAATCGACTAATAGTATATATAACTACAAGTTAAAAAACAAACACAATTAAAAAAAAATCAAAACAAACCCTACGGCAGCAGCTAGAAACTAGTAAAAATTTAAAAAATGACAAAAATAAATAAATAAAACAATATAAATATTAAAACTTACCTTGATAGCAAATGGCTCCTCAATCATCATAGGCAAATGACTAGAATGATGCATGCCACGAAATCAGGTTACTCGCCGGTTATTCCATCCATAGTTCAAAACTTTTGAAATGTTTCATAGGTTTTTGATTTCTTCTTCGAAAAATATATCCAAGTCATCCTGCTGTAGTGATCAATGCACAACATGAAGTATTTATGACCACTAATAAAGAGGATAGGCAAATAACACAAATCAGAGTGAACCAATTGCAATTTTATGTCGGCTATTCATCTTGACTGTTGAAATTGTTCTCTTTAGTGTTTTGCCAATATATGGGCTTCACACTTTTCAATGTTTTTGGATAGAGTTGGCAAGCCTACGACACCATTTTTTTTTATTATGCAGATGCTGTCATAGTGCGTGTGCCCAAATTTGGCATGCCATAGAAGACTTGTTGGCATTCTTTCTTTTGCAAGATGAGCAAAATTTCTTGGCAACAAGTACTCACATGAGTTTCAGCAATTTGCCTTCGTCATATCCACTGAGAAGGACTATGTTATCACATTTTCTTGTTACTTTCACCTCCACATCATCAAGCAGAATGGAGTGGCCTTGTTGTCGAAATAGGACAAGAGACAAGTAGTTTCTTTTCAGCTGAGGAAGTTATATTACATTACGGAGAATGAAGTCTGGAAGTCTTGGTGACTTGACTCAAATTGTACCCTTGCCTTGAGGTTGTAGACTTGTTTTATCTGCCAAATAAAACGGACCACAACTTTATTCATGAAAATCCTCAAAGAAGTCCCTTCGGATAGTTATATGTTGAGTGGCACCAGTGTCTAAAAGCCAAACATTATCCCAAGTTGAACTCTTTGAGGCATTACTTGCTTCGTCAAAGATGGAAAAAACACATTCACAAGAAAACGAGTTGAATTTGGTTCCGAGTTTTTCGTTTTCTCCTTTTTTGATTTTTGTTTTCTATAGGCTTCAATTTTATCCCACGATGTCTTGCATTCATGGGTCTCATTACTCCCTTTTTTATCGCAACATTTGCAATACACGTGTTGTTTGTCATTCTTTTTTTCTTGATGCTGGCTATTATTTTTGCTGGATTTACTACATCGCCCTTTGTTCTTCCCTTTGCCTCTATCATTTTCTACATTCTTGGAAAAATTACCCTTTTGATTTGCATAACAAATTCTTTTTACTATGGACTATTAGCAAAATGTTTAGTACTGTCATTATATTATGTGAGTAAGTATAATTATTTTTGTGTGAGAATAAAATAATGTGATGATAGAGTATAGGAGTATAATATGGAGATATAATGAGATCCTAGGGATTTTGTGATAAACAATCACTCCTAGTTTTTAGGAGTTCATGTAACTATATATTTATATGGTCTATCATTGATCGATGAATGAGGTAATCAGATATTGTTTTGTATGAAAATTTGTATGAAATATTTCATTTGGTATCAAAGTAGGTTATCCAAAGTCCTTTGAAAAATACTTTTCTTTGTTAAAAAATGGTGATCTGATTATCTCAGGGCAGCTACAATTGTCCAGTTGCCCTGACTAGCCATATTTTTGCAACAATGTATCAGGGATTAGAATACGTTGTTTCAATCATTCTTGTTTTTTTTTGTCTTAGATTCAATAGCTGAGGGCATAAGGAAAGGTGTTTTGACATAAGAGAATTGATTTGGCTGATTACTTAATGTCATTCATAACCTTCATTATTTTCTGTTGTATGCACTTCGACAGGGGATTAGTGTCTAATGTAGAGGAAATTGAAATGAATTTACTCAAGCTTTATGAAAGGGCTAAACGCTGAGGATGTGTAAATGAAGATCTTGCAGTGAAGCATATTTCCTTCCTCTTGAAGTGGGAGATGATGACGCAACAAGACAAATAGCAGTAAAATTTTGCATAGGTGTTTTCTCAAAGGCAATGGATGAACAAGTGATATAGGCCGCCACTGTGAATTTCAAGAACCACGGAAGATACTGTTTGGAGAAGGATCAAATAAAATCAGTTATAGTACCATCAATGCTCAATGCATAGTCCTGTGTGCAGATTAAGCTTAGCAAAGCATTGGACATCATAAGCAAGAACAATTTCCCTCAGGCTGTCAAACTCTTCTATTGGAGCTTGTCTCCGATTTCCAACACACCTTGCATATCTACATTGAATGACATTATTGATTCCTCAATCAAGTTTGCCATTTCTATGTGCCAAACATCACGTTGTGCATCAGGTGGAGAAGTTTATATTTGTGAAGAACGGAGTCAAAGTCTTTATTTCATCAAGTATTCATGACTCTTTGGAGTTCTATACAACTGCTATTCACATCTACCAAATTGTCAAATCTGTTCACCGCCTCGGCGATTTTCTCTTACAAAGTAACATGTCAAAAGCTTTGTTGAGGTTTTTAGTCTTCTATAGTTTTTGTCTTTTGCGTTATATTTAGAGTTTATTTAGTTTTCAGTAGTTTAGTAAACATAACTAAAATGGATAATGAGTTATTTGTTTGTCATTGTCATTTAGATTATAATGCTAGTTTGTAGAGTTTTGTTATTTATTCATTATTTTAGGTGGATATAGTCGACAATCTTAGAATATAAGGATTATCGATATAATTTTAAGTTTAGCTAAAACTATCCAAAATTTTGAGTTTAGTCATATGGTTATAGTCTTTATTATTGTAGAATCCATTTTAAATAATTTATTGAATTAAATGTCATCTTTTAAACATGGTCATTGAGGATATTGTTTAATAGTACAAGTCCATTTATATTAAATAAGTGGTGTATACGATCTTTTTGTCTAGGGTTTATAGAGTCTTGTGTGTCCTCTCGACATTAATGTATGTCATTTATGTCTTGTAAATGGATGCATTTTTGGGTGAACTCAACGTCCAATTTATAATGAATATGTCAATATTGTGGGGGGGGGGGCGCTATTCTATTCAAAACAATGCAGTTGAGCTTCATGTTCAAATCCACTGAGTGAGTAGCTTCCTAACGGAGGATGGAGGCAACAAAGGTTGGAGGTCTAATAGCAACCTTTCGTCAGTCACTAACGATGAGGTTGCATGATGTTGTAGTGGCTTTAGTTTCTATTTTTTTCTTATTTTTGTTTGGTCTACAAGAATAATTTCTTGCAATGCCGACATTTGTGAAAGACTCATGTTTGAAGAAGCCACTTTTTGAGGGTAGGGAAAGATCTCGAGTTAAACTCAATATGGATTGTCGTTCAGATAGTTCAGGAGTTTGTGAATTTTAGACATTCAGAATTCAGGATTTCAAGGAAAGGGGTTTGGGAACTTAGGAATTCAACTCGGGAGCTACACTTTTATGAGGGTTACGAGATAGCTTGATGGAGTTGTACCTAGTTCGAGAGTGTTTTTCAGATAGAAGCTTTTGCAGGATAAGATACTTTCCCCATGTTTACAGTAAGGGGGCGGAATGTTAGGAACATGTTGTTTAATGCTTACATTAGATTATGTGGGTAGGTATAATTATATTTGTGTGAGAATAAAATAATGTGAAGATATAGAGAATATGAGTATAATATGGAGATATAACAAGATCTTAGGATATCATGATAAATAATGACTCCTAGTTTTTAGGAGTTCATGTAACTATATATTTGTATGGTCCATCATTGATCGATAAATGAATTAATCAGTTATTGTTTTGTATGAAAATTTGTACCAAATATTTCATGGACTTTGTTTTTCTTCAGAAGGCTTTTTCTCTTTCGCCCATTTTCTCAACCAATCGATCAAATGTGAGTTTTCAATAGATTGTTTGCTTATAATGACTCCAAGTAAGTTGAGTATGTAGGAAGAAGAGTATTTATGAAGGCAGTCATTTAAACATCAATTTTTATACCAACTACATCAACATCATGCTTGATTGCATAGATTAAAAAAGTCAAACTCATGGCATCTCTATTTTTCAACTCAAGATTGAATAGTTTCAATTGTAGTTGTATGAACTTGAATTATGAGTGGGAATCATATAGGTTATTCAATTTGTGGAATGCTTCCCAAGGAGTGTTGTACCCTTGAATGTGACAAAACATCTCTGCATCAACAGAGGCCCTCATCAAGGCCAATGCTTTTGAATTATTTTGCTTCTAGGATGGAATTTCCTTTGCTTCTTTCGGTTTGGTGGGTTGATCATCCCTATCATAGATGTTGAACCACAAGTCATTGAAGACAAGTGTGTTCTTCACATGTATAGACCATTATAACTAGGGATCTTTCCCGATTAGGGTTGTGCTAACAATAGTTTTGATAGAATGTATGATTGCTGTATTGGGAGATGGAATGGTTCTTTATTGCTTAAAAAAGGTATCATTTTCTATATACCACTCGACCGATATATCAAACCTCTATATATGCTTGCCCTTCCTATAACTTGTTGGTACATAGAAGAAACTCGTCCTTTCTATATACTCCGCAGTATGTGAAATAGACATTAAGACACGTGAGAGAAGAATGGTATGTGATACATAGACAGTATATGAAAAATATTTGCTTTATCTATGACACTTGCTTAACGAGAAGTCCTTGTATATGGGCGTGATAAACCTATATACTCGGAGTGCTCTTGCTTGTTTCTGGGATTTACGTTTAGCGATAGTCACAAGTGGGTAATGAAGGGAACGGGAAAATGATTTTTTCCTTATTTATCCCCGGCGTAAACGCGAACCAGATGCACTATTAATACCGAACGTTGCAAATTGGTTTTGTTTTGCACAATTTGACTTGTATTTCAAATTTTACTTAATTTTGAAAACAAAAATTATTTCTAGTTTGCAAAATTGACTTATTTTTGTTTTAAATAAGTCAAAAATAAAAAAAATGTTTGTTGTTCCCTTGTGGGAATATTCTTCATTCAAAACATTATGCTTTTGTTTGAGAAAAAAAAACATAAAATAAAATAAATTTAACTTATCTCACCCTGACGGGCTTTGGCATCACTTGGAAGAGAGATAAAATGCTGAATCTCCATTTTTGGAGGGTTTGACCAGCTCCATGCACCTCTATGAACACACAATGCAGAAATAAATGCTGCCACGGACTCCTAGAAGCTTTTAATATGCCAAAGAAAGCTTTGATATAACTGGTTTTAATGGGACAAAGTCCAAAATATGACAAAAGACTGCAAAAAACACTTTGAAATTTTCTTGTTAACAGCAACAAAATACAGTTTGGATGTGCCACACAGCCAAAAATCAGAGAATACGCCACTCAAAAGGGTCTAAACGTTGTCAAAACTGACACGTAGTCCACCAAACTGTCAGAACGCAGCCAGAACAGGTGTTATGCAGTCCAAGACATTTTCAACAGCAGAAATTCGCCAAAAACAGCTACACGCAGGTCTGAGGTCAAATGCTTTCAAACATGTCTGAACTTGAGAAGAACGCCTCCTTTGTTGATTAAAACTGCCCCAAAATAGCCTAAAGTGCATCAATACTACAGTCTATTAGAGTGGCACAGTTGTGAACAATAGAAGACTGAATTTGAAAGCATTTAATTGGCTAAGAATGAAAAATGCAGCATGAAGGAAGAATGGAGGAAAAAATTAATCAAAGAAGAAGCCTGTGCTTTGATAGCAATGCTAGACCAGGATTGGAATGACAATAAGAACGAGATTTGGTGCAACCAAAGTTACTGCAAATTGCATTAATGAGAATGAAAAGATTACAATATTAAATAGCCAAGCAAGTGATTATTCCTTTCATATTCCATGAAGACTCATCATTTTCCTACATAAATTCTCTAGCTACCACTACGAGACAAAAGCTCTTCTACAATTACTCCTAGGATTAATAATATTATATTACAATACCTTGAATACTTGTCATTTATATATCAATTTTTATTTTATTATGTGTGTGTGTGTGTTTATAAATCAGATTAAAGTAATTAAATTAAATTATAAATGAAATCAATAAATCTAAGCTGCTTTTATTAAATTTTAGGTCAGTTTTTAGCTTTATATATTTTTTAAATTATTATTGCAATTTTTATTTTGTATTATTATTTTTTAACTAAATATTGTATCTTTCATCTATTATTAATTAATCGTTTCATTTAGTTTTTAAAACTAATTAATTTTTTCATTTAAGTTTCTCTCCTTTGCTCATCTACCCAACATCATAGCACTTCAATGTTAAAATCTTTAAATAGGAACCTAGGTTTGCTATTTACACTAATTTTTTTCTATTCGTGATGATAGATCATGGATTGTGATCCTAAATGTTGATCATAAAAATCTTACACATTTTTTTCCAAAAGCTCTCTATCTAATTCATATGGACTATGTAAACATTGTATCTCTTATAGATCACTTGTAGACAAGCTGTAGTTACCATTGGACCCAAATCCTCATTTGTATGCACTTAGGTGGAAGGATAATGGTTTATTTACATAGGTTACACACATGCATCGTGTCTTTTGTTTTTGTTCTTAAGTTTGCAGATAAGGTCATTTGTGATGTGACCAATATGGATTGTTGTTGCTTATTGCTTTGGCAAACCCTATCAGTATGATAGGAAATCTCATTAAGACACTTACAACAACACCTACACATTGCTAAAAGATAACAAAAAGTATCTAATTAGGAGCACCGCAAAAACAACAAATTTAGTACTCACTTGCAAGGAGGTATGTAAGGCAGTCAATCAAGCAATAACACTAGCATTAATTTTCATAAGGCCAAAATCTAATTCAAAGCAAACACACATCACATTTTCCACACGACATGTAGGTCTTGTTTAGATTTTGCATTCCTATTCAAATGTCTTTTAGGAGCCTACGACACTTCCCTCCAACAAAGCAATCAATCACACAATTGACCTTCTTCTTGGGGTTCTCTTCTTAATGCTCCATTATATCAAACATCAATGGTACAAAGTGATGAAATCAAATGACAACTTCAAGCCTTATTAGCTAAATTTTTCATTCGGCTAAGTACAACCCCTATGCTTCTTCAATCTTACATATACTAAAGAAAGACGAAATTTAGTGCCTTTGCATTGATTTTTAAGAATTAAATAAAATCACCATAAACAATTGATATCCACTTCCCCACATTGACTACCTGCTAGATCAACTTCAAGGTGCAAAATTATTCTTCAAGCTTGATATTAAAAGTGGATATTCCCAAGTCAAAGTTCAGGCAGAGGACACATGGAATACAACTTTAACAACCAAAATGGGTCTATTTGAGTGGCTCGTAATGTCTTTTGGGCTTACACGTGCACCT